>CM051003.1:12042538-12102538 GCA_027704905.1 Muraenolepis orangiensis
CACCTCCTAGGGGACACCTCCTAGAGGACACCTTCTAGAGGACACCTCCTAGAGGACACCTCCTAGGGGACACCTCCTAGAGGACACCTCCTAGGGGACACCTCCTAGGGGACACCTCCTAGAGGACACCTCCTAGGGGACACCTCCTAGAGGACACCTCCTAGGGGACACCTCCTAGAGGACACCTCCTAGGGGACACCTCCTAGAGGACACCTCCTAGACTCTAGGAGGTGTCCTCTAGGAGGTGTCCCCTAGGAGGTGTCCTCTAGGAGGTGTCCCCTAGGAGGTGTCCTCTAGGACCTAGAGGACACCTCCTAGGGGACACCTCCTAGAGGACACCTCCTAGGGGACACCTCCTAGAGGACACCTCCTAGGGGACACCTCCTAGGGGACACCTCCTAGAGGACACCTTCTAGAGGACACCTCCTAGGGGACACCTCCTAGAAGACACCTCCTAGGGGACACCTCCTAGAGGACACCTCCTAGGGGACACCTCCTAGAGGACACCTCCTAGGGGACACCTCCTAGAGGACACCTCCTAGAGGGCACTTCCTTGGGGACACCTCCTAGAGCAGTGGTTCCCAACCTGGGGGGCGCGCCTCCCTTGGGGGGGCGCCAAAGATCGCAGGGGGGGCGCCAGGCCTCAGATGATTTGAGGCCTAATATCATATTTAAATTTTTTTTTTTAAATGTTTTTTTTTTTTTAAGTTTTTTACATATAATTGTAACGCAATACATGTGTCGCTAAAAGCCTTGTCTCTACATTACAATAAAATATAGAAATTTATTGATTAATTAATTTTAATAAAAATTCTACAAATTAATCTGATACTCCTCCGATTCGCGCCAACATTGACGTTGTCAATGTGTCAGCTTCTGTAGTAGTAACAGTTTGCTGTGCTTGCTAGCTAGCGACCAACTTCATAAGGTGAATATTTTGTCTAAAAATGTCTGAAAAACGTAAAGGAGATGACAGCTCATCTGCAATCAAAAAGAAAATGAGGACCTACCTAGAGAGCTATCTTAACTTAGGTTTCATGGAGGGAACGGACAAAACCCGCCCAGAGTGTGTGATATGCAGAGAGAAGCTAGCCAACGACAGCATGAAACCCTGCAAAATGAAGAGACACCAACAGACCATGCACCCAGAAACGGTCGGGCGTGATCGGGACTTTTTCATAAAGAAACAACAGTTTGTTAGGGCTGGCAGCGATGTACAGAAGGCCACCTCTTTTGAATGTGCACTTTTAATAGCAAAGGCAAAGAAACCGCACAACATTGGCGAGCAGCTCATTAAGCCAGCTTGCATTAAAATGGTTGAGAAACTGTGCGGCCCGCAGGTGGCGGAGAAGCTAAAAACTGTACCACTGTCAAACAATACGGTGAAAGACAGAATTGACAAGATGGCAAGTAACTGCGAGCTGCAGCTGCTCGAAAAGCTTGGAAAGGGGCCATTTGCCATACAACTTGATGAAACTACAACTGTAGCAGACGAGGCTGTGCTCATCGTTTATGTGCAATATATCGATGGGGAAGATTTGAAGCAGGACATTCTTATGTCAGTCAACCTTACCACTACCACCCGGGGTGAGGACATTTTTACTGCAGTGGATTCTTTTTATTAGGCATAGTCTATTATTTTGAAGTGTCCTGTTCTTCGAAATTTGAAATAAATATGATGCATACAATTGCAAGTTAGTAGCTAATAAAGGCATAAAAAGACAGAAATGTATCATTTTTTCTTTAATAGAAATGTTTCTTCTGCGCGTAAGGTCTCGGTTTCAGTTGGATTATTTGTCACAGTTGCTCCGATCAGATCGGTATCCTCCATTTTGTAGATTATTTACGACTTTTGAATCCACATAAACACATCGGCAAAATCCGGCTTACTTTGAGTATGTGTTTAATGTCTTTGCGAATTGTTTCCACTTGCGCCGTGGGGGGGGGGGCGCAAATTCCAACAGGAGTCATTTGGGGGGGCTCTGGGTGAAAAAGGTTGGGAACCCCTGTCCTAGAGGACACCTCCTAGGGGACACCTCCTAGAGCAGGGTTCCCAACCGCCGGGCCGCGGACCGGTACCGGGCCGTGGAGGTGTTACTGCCGGGCCGCGGACCGGTACCGGGCCGTGGAGGTGTTACTGCCGGGCTGCGAAACAGCTGTGTGTTTATCATCATATTTGACTCAAATAATTTGAGTATAGGTGAACGGCGGGCGGTATAATCTATATATAGAGATTATATATATAGTATAATCTATATATATCGATTATATAGCGGTATATATGGGCGGTATAATCTATATATATAGATTAAATATATATCGGCGGCATAACGAGAGACTTTCAGTTGCACGCGCTACTAAAGAGACTACGCGCTAGTGACGTGTCGGTCGCGAACGAGCCGACTCAATGACGGGAGCCGGCTCGCACCCGCGAACGAGCCGGTTTGTGTTACGGGCGCTCCGCGTTTATACTGAAATCGAGCCCTGCCGTTTTGTTAGGGGTGTGTGTTGACACACACTTTGACAACCGGTCCGCGAAAATTGACAACCGGTCCGCGAGATTTTTTTCATGTATCTGCCGGTCCGTGGCACAAAAAAGGTTGGGAACCCCTGGTCTAGAAGACACCTCCTAGATGGCACCTCCTTGGGGACACCTCCTTGGGGACACCTCCTTGGGGACACCTCCTTGGGGACACCTCCTTGGGGACACCTCCTTGGGGACACCTCCTTGGGGACACCTCCTTGGGGACACCTCCTTGGGGACACCTCCCCTAGACAAGCAGCAGCTAAGCCTCCCTTGACTTGCCATCATTGGGTCGTCTGTATGCACTGGGCTGCTTCAACCTGACACCAACCACACACAGTCCACACATCTATTATAACATTATACATTATTATAACATTATACATGCTTCATAGCAACAACATAACTGTGTGTTGTGTGTTGCTTCATTGGGTTTCTGAATAATATGGCATATTTTACCTCATTTGTGTCAATGTTCAACTTCCTGTCCATCACTGTTGTCTTCCCGCTTGTCGGAGAGCTCGCTTGTCACTTCTCCCTCCCTTTTTGATTTGTTTTGCTTTTTGTCTTCCTTGCATCTGTCATTGTTTGTCTTGGTTTCGTTGTTGTTTTCCTAAGCTATAACTAGCCTTAACAGCCTGGTCTGCTGGTTAGCCAGTGGAGCTGCCTGTTACTGTCACTTTAAAAACTTTTTTGTGACAGCCCACTGTTTCACTTTACGGCACTCACTGTTGTGGTTTACGGTATGTTTTGCTCATGTGTGCTTGTCAGATAAATGGAGTAGTTTAAGCTCTGACTACAGGTCCCTGTATCAGTCTCTACACGCAGGCCATGGAGTTTCTGAAGTGACATGTCACCTCTCCACAGAGCGCTCTTCTCCATCAGGTCCCGTTACGACAGAGGCATCAACGTTTGGGTGAGTCGGTGGCTCACAAACATGGCCGATCCACAGGGTTTGGCTAGCCTCCGTTACAGGATGAAATGATACGAGACCGACTCCTCTTACACACAAACTGTGACAAGCTAAGGGAGAGACGGATGGAAAATGGTGAACTGACATTAGCGACATATATTAACCTAGCTGTCCCTTGGGATGTGCAGCAAGTCTGTGAAGATAGCAGAGGAGTGCATACTACTAGCCTCAAAGTCACGTGACCGTCCACACCAGTCATATGGGAATTGTGGTGGAAAGCTTAACCTTTAATATTGGACACCACAGGACCAACCTCCTAGGCATCAACCTATATTATGGTCTCGGTGGTCAACTTGCTAGACACCACTGGCCTGTACTGTTCTGTGGTGTGGGCTGTCTCAAGTCTTTTGTCCACCAGCCCTTCTTAGACCTGACTATGAGCCCTGTCATACCGCCCTGCCGTTCCTTCCTGGCTCTCCGTGATGACATCTCCTTGGAGCTACAGAGCATACTCCACAGCGACATCATTGAGCAGGTTAACACATTGCCCTGGATCTCCAACCTGGACCTGAGAGGGGTGACCTGAGAGGGGTGGACTTGAGAGGGGTGACCTGAGAGGGGTGACCTGAGAGGGGTGAACAAGTCCATCATCCCCGACAAGTACCACCTGCCAACTACAGAGGAGCTCCCTGCCAAGTTCCACGGGTAGACCGTTTTCTGTAAACTGGACCTCCACCAGGGCTACCTCCAGGTGCGCCTACACCCTGATAGCTTCAACCGCACTGCGTTTATCCCCAATAAAGGGGTCTTCTGTTACAAACCCATGACTTTTGGCTTGAGCTCCGCCCCCAGCTGCTTCCAAAAAATGATGGCCTCCAGCTTCGCTGGGATCCCAGGTGTGGCTTTCTACCTGAAGATCATTGTTCATGGGGCCACAGTCAAAAGCCACAATGAGCGCCTCCACAGCGTGTTCAGTACAATGGCTATACACCACCTAACAATCAATGGCGAGAAGTGTGTCTTCTCCGGCCCGGCTACCTTTGTGAGGTTCCGCCTCTCAGCTGACAGTACATACACACTCCACACAAACACTGAGGCCATCCACCTCGTGCCGGAGCCCACCTCAGCCGCTCAGGTGGCCTCCTTCCTGGGCATGTTTTACCTCCGTTTCCTGTCACATTATTCGGCCATGACTGCTCCATTACAAAGCTGTTGAAACAGGACGAGCCATGGCTCTAAGGACGGATCACCAGGCCCTCACCACGCTTCTGGCCACGTCAGACACTGGCCACAAACCACTTTGGCTCCACCACTGGGCCAACTGACTGCAGCAGTACAACCATCGCCTACGGTTCACATCAGGCTGTGACAACATGGTGGCTGATTTGCTGTCACACACAATTCCCAGCTCACCCACGACCCCTGAAGGGAACAGGCCAAGGCTGCAAAATATTTTGACGGGGGTGTGGCTATCCGGTAGTGTGCAGTGGAAGCAAGGTGAGAGAAATGCAGACTGTGACACTACGACCTTACTCTAAGTGCCAAAATGGGCCACCCGTGGGCATGTTTGGCCAAAAGGGTCACGACTGACAATGGCCCCCAAATGGTCTCCCATGAACTGTCCTCATATCTGGTGGGGAAAGAGATTTGCCATCTGCACAGTGTTCTAAAACCTGGCTGCGAACGAGGGGGTGGTACGGTGAATAAATTCACAATGGCTGCTTTCCCCATCATACAACAGTATCCTATCTAGTAGCTACTGTCACTCCTCGCTGTCTGGTTTCCATGCTGCCTCTAACTGTCAACTAAATATTTAATAAATCAAATAAATAGAATTCTTGAATCTTGAACTAAGCTTTTCCCCCTGTTTAGCTTTCCCCCTCCCCTTTACTCTCCCCAAACTTCTCCATCTCAATCAAACTAGTGGTTATCCCCTCCGCATGGTTCACTGACATCCTGCCATTGCCATTATCTCCATCGCAGCACCAAACACATCTGCCACCTATATTCTTCCACTAACCCCAGCATCCATAGGTTATCTAACATCCAAGCCATTCCTTCTACTCTACCTCATGGTACTGTTAACCTGGATACTCTTAGACGTCTGCAGTATACCGCCCTCTCATCCAGCCAACTTTGCCCACCTCAACACCCGATCATTAAACCACAAAGCCCTCATCATACATAAACTATTTATGGACAATTCACTTGACTTTCTCATCCTCGCTGAAACCTGGCAACAACCCCATGACTTTTTTCTCCCTGAATCAAGCATCCTCCCTGGTTCTGGCCACATCCTCAGACCCCCCTTCCCATCCCTGAGGGATGCCTTCTGTATTATTCAATCAGACAGAACTGACTCTCCCCCCTTCAATTTCATTATTTGAATTCCTTGCATTAAAGCCTGTTGATCGATGACATCCTCAGGGACGGGCCACTTAAACCCAATTCATGTTTGAACTGTCTGAACTCCTCACAATAGCTTCATCTGTCACTGGCCTATCCGATCATAACCTGACTCTATTATCCAGAAAACTATCCAAAAATAGATTTACTCCGTCTACCTCCAAAAAACAAACCCATCTCAGAATACCAAAGGCTGATCAAGGTGACTTTGATGAAGCAATAAATAAAATTGACTGGAGTACGATACTAACAGGAGCAGATGTAGAAACGGAGAGTCACCTGTTCCTCTCCACGATCAAGACCACCATGAACAGTTTCCTAAAAGAAACTACATCAAAACGTGGACAAAGAGCACCCTCCCCTGGATCAACCACAGGAGAAGAAGATCAATGAAAGATAGAGATCAAGTTTAAAAAAAGAACATGACAAACGTAGATGAACAACCCTGAGGAACAGAGAGAGAACTGAGGCAGGCGAAGGCAGCTCTCTTTATTGGCATTATAAATGAAGCAAAAGGAAATAATAAGATGATATGGAATAACATAAAGAAACTGACAGGGAAAGACAGAAAAAACACAGGAAAAATATTAGAACTTAAAATAAACGGTTGTGTAACACAAGACCCTGAACAAGTAGCGACAGCTTTTAACACCTACTTTGTTGAGTCAGTAAATGCACTCGCCAGCTCCCCGCCCACTGGTGTTCTACATACAACACCAGTCCATGAAACACAACCCGACTTCTCCATGAAGGAAGTCTCAGAGCCCCAGGTGCTCCCAATTCTAAGAGCAGTCAAAAGCTCCTTAGCTAAAGATGTGTTTGGGTTGGATTTCTTCCTTCCTCAAACATCACAGAGAGTCTCTAGTGAGCCCCATCACCAAAATGGTCAACACCTCCATTCGAGACGCCATGTTCCCACAGGCCTGGAAATCAGCCATTATCACTCCGATTTTCAAGGCAGGGGATGCTACAGAGGTTAGCAATTACCGACCTATTAGCATTCTTCCAGTAGTATCAAAGATAACAGAGAAGTGCATAGCAGAACAACTCATCACTCACCTTAATAACACTCCTTTCTCACTCCACCCCATGCAGTTCGGGTTTCGAGCGAAGCACTCAACCGAAACAGCAAACTGCTTCTTTCTGGAGTCAATCAAAACAAAGATGGACAAGTGTGGCGTGGTCGGAGCGGTGTTCCATGACCTGAGAAAGGCCTTTGACACCATCAGCAATGACCTACTTACCACCAAGCTTTCCAGGTTCAACTTTTCACCCACGGCAATAAAAGGGATGATATCATATCTCGAGGGTAGGACACAACGTGTCAGGATTAACAACATCACATCACCCCCCTTGAAATATGATGTCGGGGTACCTCAAGGATCGATCCTGGGACCTTTGTTGTTCAGTCTGTTCATAAAGGACTTGCCCTCTGTCTGTGCTGGCACAACAGCCCAGATACAGATGTACGCAGACGACACAGTGGTTTATGTGCACGCAAACAACAAAACCCAGGCAGCACACCAACTGAATGCAATAATGGCACGCACAGTAAAATGGCTCTCAGAAAACTGTCTCCACCTCAACGCAAAGAAAACAGTCTGCATGTTCTTCAAAAAAAGATCATCTGTAACACCTGACCCAGACGTGTGTGCAGCAAAGGAGAGGCTTAAAGTAGTCAAAGATTTTAAATACCTCGGAATAACCTTGGACTCAAACCTCACCTTCAAAAAACTGGTAAAAAAAGTCACACACATGTGTACAATTTAACATAGCCAACTTTAAATACATCCGAGACTGCCCCAACATGGAAACAGCCAAACTCTACTTCAATTCAGTAATTATGTCCCATCTGACATACTGCATAACCAGCTGGTCTCAGACCTGCAAAACCACATTGACACCAATTCATTCAGTTCATAAACAGGCCCTGAAGGTGTTGGACAAGAAACCCTTTGGCCACCACCACTGTACCATCCTCCAAAAACATGCCCTGCTAAGCTGGAAAAACATGCTGAAACTAAAAGATGCCAGCCTGATATATGAAATCCAACACAGTCTAGCCCCACCACCTCTCTCACAGTTCTAACAGAAAGCAGCAGGTTCACCAGAACAGTGCTTGAGGGAAATTCCATCATCCCAGGGAGAAAAAGTGCATTTAGCAAATCAGCCTTCTCGATCAGAGCTGCAGAGTTCTGGAACACCATCCCATCACACATCCGCAGTACGAATACACTCAGGTCCTTCACACACACTCAAATCATGGCTGTTACAAAATCAGGTCTGTGACCATGACCATTAGCAAGTCACGTCGCAGTCCAGCTGCCCAGCCCCCGTATGCTTGCCTACTAGCCTGACTGTCCTTATTGTGATTATGTGGTTATGTGATTTATGATTATGTATATGTGTGCCTGCCATATGTGTGCCTGCCTATACGGTGTTTATACATGTATAGCTTTGATTTGTCCCTGTACACTGTTTTTTTTTATTTTTTTATTTTTTTATTTTTTTTTATAGATTCCTAGAGAGTGAATGTACAGAATATGTATTAAACTGTTTTTATATTAGCTTTAATATCCTTCTATTTTTCTGTTTCTTTTCTGGCTTAAACATCTAGCCCAGAGACTGCAACTGAAAACTAGCAACCCTGCTAATGTTGGCATATTTACAGTTTTATTTTGTATTCATTTATAAATGTATAAACTGTTGATTGATATGCACTGTCCCATATCAAATAAACTGAGTAAACTAAACTAAACTAATCTCTTTCTTTAATTTCACTGCTGCTTTACAACTTCAACATACATATTGATTCACCCACCTGTATGCATCTGAATGAATCACTCTAGTCAACATTTTTAACCTCACCCAGCACTATCCCCACCAATGTTGAAGGTTACATCCTTGACCTACTTTGCTCTGTTTATACACCGGTTTTCAACATCCACCTGCCTCGCTTTGCCCCGGTCAGATCATAATCACTCCATCAATCCATTTCACAATTTCATCCCCAACCCACACAGGTTTGATCCCCTCCAACTCTTAGATTTGTTGTCCAATGCTCTTCCCCTAGAACCAGCCCTCACCTTAGCTGATGATCTTACTCATAACATCAACACCACCCTTCGCTCAGAACAAAGACCGCCTCCTTCAACACCTCTTCTCCCTAGGTCACACCTGAGCTCTGCAAAATGAAAGACCAATTGGAACGATTCACCAAGAAAAATCACTCACTGTCCAACATGGACCCTACAAATTACAAATTACAAACTACAAAAACTACACAAACGATCCACTTACGAAGATGCCTTACCGCAACCAAGTCTGCTTATTGTTCCCCCATCATCAATGATTCCAAACGTAAACCCACTAAACTAACTCTTCTCCACTGTTAACAACTGTTGCAACTCATTCCTTCAATTGTTTGCAAAAAAACTCATATTCCCCTACCTCACCAACCTATAATTTCCCATGGAATTGTGTTCTCCGCCTTCAAAACCACTGCTGTCACCATTGTCCTCAAAAAACTTTGTCTCAATCCTTCCTGCCTCCATCACTAGCGGCCAATCTCCAACCTCCCCTTCGTCTCAAAAGCCCTGGAATGCCTCATCGCCACATAACTACAAACCTACCTTGACCTCAATAACCAATTTGACCTCCTCAAGTCCCATTTTCGCCCACAGCACAGAAACCACACTCCTAAAAGTGTTTAACAACCTCCTCACTTCCACCAATGCCCTTAACATCCTCATCTTAACATCCTCATCTTAACATCCTCATCTTCCTCGAACTAAAGGCAGCCTTTGATACTGTGAACCACAACATCTCACTAGACTTGAAGTTCTCAGGATTGAAGGCACTGTACTCCAGGTGGCTCTGGGACTACCTCTCCAACAGATCACACTTAATTGATATTCATAAGAACTCGAAAAAATTATAAATCTGTAGGATTGTATCCTCTTTATTGGTGACATACATGTACACACACAGTGAAATGTGTTTCTCTGCATTGAACCCATCCTAGTAGTAGGAGCAGTGGGTATCAGCTATTGTGTATGTACAGCGCCTGGGGAGCAGTGCAGGGGTCTGATGCCTTGCTCAAGGGCACCTCGGCAGTGACCAGGAGGGGAACTGGCACCTTTGTCCTTGTATCAGTTCTCACTAAGTATACTTGGTCCATTTCGGGGGACTTTAACCGACGACCCTCGGGTTTCGAAGCCAAGTCCCAACAGACACTGACTTATTACATATTATTATTATATAATAAGTATAATATGTAAACATATTATACTTATTTGGGAAAACCTTATTACACAAGGTTTTCCCAAAGGCTCTGTACTCGGCCCAGTCCTCTTCATCACCTACATCCTTCATCCTCCATTGCTACACTGATAACACCTATATATACCTCATCACCAAATACCTCCACAACCCACCCTCTCTCACATTAACTCATGTAAAAAAAAAAGCCTGGATGCAACCAAATTTTCTCAAACTTAACATTAACAAAACCGAAGTCCTCCTCATTGGCTGCTATTCCCCCCTAAGCAGAATAAACAACCCCACACTTACCATTGATGGCACCACTTTCTCCCCTACCTTCCAGGCACAAAATCTTGGCGTGGTCAAATCCTCTTTCTACCACTTTCGCACCTGCTACAAAGATCAGGTCCTCTCTCATACGCCCTGCTAGTGAGTCTTATCCAAGCCTTCATCTCCTCCCATCTTGACTATTGCAACTCACTTCTCTACAGCATCAGTACCAGCCTCATCAATAGACTTAAACTGGTTCAGAACCCATCCACCGAACTCCCAACGGATCCCCCCATCCATCCTTGTGTGTTTCTGCTGTTTGTCTGTTTCATCGCTCCTCCCTGTCAAGCGACTTTGAGTTCTAGAAAAAAGAGCTATATAAGTCCCATTTGTTATTATTATTATTATTATTATTATTATTATTATTCTTGGTGGCATGGAAACACTTCTCTCCATACCTCAACCTTTTAAGGGTCACATACACACACACACACACACACACACATTGGTTCCATTCTTTCCACAAGCTGACATGAGTCAGGATCATTATAATAATATGAAATTATTATTCATGCTTCCTTCAGGCTAACAGAGAAGTTGCAACCGCTTATCAACAGTCGATTTAAGATGGAGGAGAACTCAAAAGTTAGAATTGACTCAAACAGAAGTGATAAATGATTCTCAGTAAATCAGCAGAGAGCACATATTTTATTATTGAGTTTGATTGAATAGTGGGTTTAACCAAACAGCATGTGTCCGCATGTTCCTGGATGGTGGGCAGAGGAGAGTGGTGGTGTTGGTCTGCCCCGGTGCACTGCGTACGACCATGATGGGCGGAGCTCAGCTCAGTTGGTGGTGGTGATCACTGTGCCGTCCGACGCTATTGTCTCCGTGACCACGATTATTTTGGTGGTAGTAGAAGTACTGCTACTGCTGCTGCTCGAGCTGTAGTGAGGGGGGGGGGAGGATTCTTATTATTGTGATTATCTTAACCAAGTATTTCAATCTAGTCGCCCTGCCTGAATACTACAGCCTTTTAATCATCCGATCATACAGGGTTTTTTTTGTATAAATAGTTAATAAAGCAATACTGGGGGATACTCCTCCCATACTTTGCATATGCATTTCCTGGCTGGACTGTACTTTAAGTTAGAAATGTTGACCTCTTTTTAATGGAATGCATTTATGGATTCATGGTGGTGCGTGTTTTAAAATGTGGTTTAAAAACAAGCAGTGCATCTCAGTGACGCAACGCACCTTGCTTCTCCATCCAGAAGCCTCCTGTACTCTGCAATCTCCATCTCCAGACGGGTCTTGAGGTCCAGCAGAACCTGGTACTCCTGGCCCTGTCGTTCAATGTCTAAACGCAGGCTGACCAGCTGCTCCTCCAGGCTGGACACCTGGTACTGGAAGCCCTGGAGCTGTTGCGAGTACCTCCCCTCTATCTCTCCCAAAGTGTTCTCGAGGGACGCTTTCTGGTTGTCCACAAGGAGGGAAGAGGGAGGGGGGAGTGAATTGAAAGTACTTTTTTAGCAAATTAAGTACTTTTTATTATGTGTATGTGATGGACCCATTTCAACTAGCTCAGGACAAATAATGGAACACATCATTTGTAACCAAGGTGACAACATGGCCCGATCACTCACTAAGGTGGTAAAGTTTTCTACATTGGGTGCAGCAGAGTGATAAGAAAACGTACCATGCTGAGCTGTGATTGCAGTTCAATTTGCAAGGCCTGCAATGTACGATTGAGCTCAGTCATCTCCGACTTGGACGTATTGATAATCTCTGTTTTCACTGCCACCTCCTTGTTGAGTTCTACCGTCTGAAATCCAAAACACAAGGTACATGAAGATACAAACTTATGTCGATGTCAACATGACACAGCATATAGAACTTTGTGAAACAATAAACAAATAAATAATTAACGTCTTTCCTTGTGGACTTCTGGGATCCTACCTTGTCTTGGAACCAGTTATCCAGTTCCTTCTGGCTCTTCTTTGCCGCCGCTTCGTACTGTTCACGGATGTCAGACATGACCTGGTTCAGATCCTGCGTTGGTCCTGCATCAACCTCCACGTTCACCTGGCCCGTCATGTTGTGCCTCATCGCAGCCATCTCCTGTTAGTGCCGTGAACAAGTCAAGTTAGAGGCTATACACTTTATTAATGAAAAAGGCCAAAGGCAGCATGTTATAATAGTGGAAAAGATTCTAGACACAATGTAACATGCGGGAACTTGCAATCAAAACCCACCTCCTCATGGTTCTTCTTGAGGAAGATCAGCTCCTCCTTCAGGCCCTCGATCTGCATCTCCAGGTCAGACCTGGCCAGGGTCAAATCGTCCAACAGCCTCTTGAGGCCGTTGATGTCCGTCTCCACTGACTGGCGCATGCTCAGCTCGTTCTCATACCTGTCGTCAATCATAGTGTTATCGAGAAGAATCCTGAGAAATTTTACATTCAACCTTCTCAACATCTTTATAGTGGCTGTTGCTTTTGTCATCTGGCTTACTTTGTCTTGAAGTCGTCCGTAGCCAGTTTGGCATTATCGAGGGACAGGTAGATGGCTCCATTGACACATGTGGCGGCCTGAATCTAAATGACCAAAAAAGAATGCATGAGATGAATTCTGAATTCTGAACTGACCTGTCAATCATTATTGCATTTAAAGACAATGTATGGTAAGCACTGCAATCAGAGGCGGAGGCCTTCATGAACCCATGGTGACATACCTTGCCATGCAGGTCAGCGATGGTGACGTAGAAGGCAGAGTAGTCGCGGGCCCCGGGAGACGACTTGCTCTCCATGAATTGGCGGATCTTCAGCTCCAACTCGGTGTTGGCGGCCTCCAGGGAGCGCACCTTCTCCAGGTAGGTGGCCAGGCGGTCATTGAGGTTCTGCATGGTGGCCTTCTCGTTGGCGCCCACGTTGAAGTCATCCCCACCTCCTCCTCCTCCTGCCATGTTGAAGCTGTAGCTGCCGCTACCGCCACTGCCACCACCACCATAGGCACTGAAACCGCTGTAGCCGCCACCGCTGTAGGCGCCACCACCACCACCGCCACCGCCACCGCCACCGCCACCGCCACCGCCATAGGCACTGCCGTAGCTGCTTCCAGTGGAGACCCTTATTTTCCCAGGCCCTCCGTGCATACTGCTTCCACTTCTGACGCTCCTAGTTGTTGACTGAGAGGAATACATGGTTGCTGCTGCTGCTGTGCGAGAGAGGAGAACCTGAAGATGAGACGAGAGAGACTCTGGTGCCCTACCCTGCTCCTGGCTGGCTTTTTATAATCCTACAGCTGCTGGTGTAGGCAGAGCAGCCGGCTGGAGGGAGGAGCGTGGCTGTCGCCCAAGGGATGCAGAGCCCCTCCACCTGTAACACACACCCCTGCTCCACCCATACCTGTGTTTAGGGTAGAGATGCAGAAGGTAGAGAGCAAGAACACACAAGCTTGTCACACTGATAAATGACAACTACGGTTGTGTAGTTGGCAAGAGATGACAGCCTCACCTGGCCTCAGTCAGACTGATCAGAGTCTGGTTAAAGCAGCCTCACCTGGCCTCAGTCAGACTGATTAGAGTCTGGTTGAAGCAGCCTCCACCTGGTCCCAGTCAGACTGATTAGAGTCTGGTTGAAGCAGCCTCACCTGGCCCCAGTCAGACTGATTAGATTCTGGTTGAAGCAGCCTCCACCTGGCCCCAGTCAGACTGATTAGAGTCTGGTTGAAGCAGCCTCAGCTGGCCCCAGTCAGACTGATTAGAGTCTGGTTGAAGCAGCCTCACCTGGCCTCAGTCAGACTGATTAGAGTCTGGTTGAAGCAGCCTCCACCTGGTCCCAGTCAGACTGATTAGAGTCTGGTTGAAGCAGCCTCACCTGGCCCCAGTCAGACTGATTAGAGTCTGGTTGAAGCAGCCTCCACCTGGCCCCAGTCAGACTGATTAGAGTCTGGTTGAAGCAGCCTCACCTGGCCCCAGTCAGACTGATTAGAGTCTGGTTGAAGCAGCCTCACCTGGCCTCAGTCAGACTGATTAGAGTCTGGTTGAAGCAGCCTCCACCTGGTCCCAGTCAGACTGATTAGAGTCTGGTTGAAGCAGCCTCACCTGGCCCCAGTCAGACTGATTAGAGTCTGGTTGAAGCAGCCTCCACCTGGCTCCAGTCAGACTGATTAGAGTCTGGTTGAAGCAGCCTCACCTGGCCCCAGTCAGACTGATTAGAGTCTGGTTGAAGCAGCCTCACCTGGCCCCAGTCAGACTGATTAGAGTCTGGTTGAAGCAGCCTCACCTGGCCCCAGTCAGACTGATTAGAGTCTGGTTGAAGCAGCCTCACCTGGCCCCAGTCAGACTGATTAGAGTCTGGTTGAAGCAGCCTCACCTGGCCCCAGTCAGACTGATTAGAGTCTGGTTGAAGCAGCCTCACCTGGCCCCAGTCAGACTGATTAGAGTCTGGTTGATGCAGCCTCACCTGGCCCCAGTCAGACTGATTAGAGTCTGGTTGAAGCAGCCTCACCTGGCCCCAGTCAGACTGATTAGAGTCTGGTTGAAGCAGCCTCACCTGGCCTCAGTCAGACTGATTAGAGTCTGGTTGAAGCAGCCTCCACCTGGTCCCAGTCAGACTGATTAGAGTCTGGTTGAAGCAGCCTCACCTGGCCCCAGTCAGACTGATTAGAGTCTGGTTGAAGCAGCCTCCACCTGGCCCCAGTCAGACTGATTAGAGTCTGGTTGAAGCAGCCTCACCTGGCCCCAGTCAGACTGATTAGAGTCTGGTTGAAGCAGCCTCACCTGGCCTCAGTCAGACTGATTAGAGTCTGGTTGAAGCAGCCTCCACCTGGTCCCAGTCAGACTGATTAGAGTCTGGTTGAAGCAGCCTCACCTGGCCCCAGTCAGACTGATTAGAGTCTGGTTGAAGCAGCCTCCACCTGGCCCCAGTCAGACTGATTAGAGTCTGGTTGAAGCAGCCTCACCTGGCCCCAGTCAGACTGATTAGAGTCTGGTTGAAGCAGCCTCACCTGGCCCCAGTCAGACTGATTAGAGTCTGGTTGAAGCAGCCTCACCTGGCCCCAGTCAGACTGATTAGAGTCTGGTTGAAGCAGCCTCACCTGGCCCCAGTCAGACTGATTAGAGTCTGGTTGAAGCAGCCTCACCTGGCCCCAGTCAGACTGATTAGAGTCTGGTTGAAGCAGCCTCACCTGGCCTCAGTCAGACTGATTAGAGTCTGGTTGAAGCAGCCTCCACCTGGTCCCAGTCAGACTGATTAGAGTCTGGTTGAAGCAGCCTCCACCTGGTCCCAGTCAGACTGATTAGAGTCTGGTTGAAGCAGCCTCACCTGGCCCCAGTCAGACTGATTAGAGTCTGGTTGAAGCAGCCTCCACCTGGCCCCAGTCAGACTGATTAGAGTCTGGTTGAAGCAGCCTCACCTGGCCCCAGTCAGACTGATTAGAGTCTGGTTGAAGCAGCCTCACCTGGCCCCAGTCAGACTGATTAGAGTCTGGTTGAAGCAGCCTCACCTGGCCCCAGTCAGACTGATTAGAGTCTGGTTGAAGCAGCCTCACCTGGCCCCAGTCAGACTGATTAGAGTCTGGTTGAAGCAGCCTCACCTGGCCCCAGTCAGACTGATTAGAGTCTGGTTGAAGCAGCCTCACCTGGCCTCAGTCAGACTGATTAGAGTCTGGTTGAAGCAGCCTCACCTGGCCCCAGTCAGACTGATTAGAGTCTGGTTGAAGCAGCCTCACCTGGCCTCAGTCAGACTGATTAGAGTCTGGTTGAAGCAGCCTCACCTGGCCCCAGTCAGACTGATTAGAGTCTGGTTGAAGCAGCCTCACCTGGCCCCAGTCAGACTGATTAGAGTCTGGTTGAAGCAGCCTCACCTGGCCTCAGTCAGACTGATTAGAGTCTGGTTGAAGCAGCCTCACCTGGCCTCAGTCAGACTGATTAGAGTCTGGTTGAAGCAGCCTCCACCTGGTCCCAGTCAGACTGATTAGAGTCTGGTTGAAGCAGCCTCCACCTGGCCCCAGTCAGACTGATTGGAGTCTGGTTGAAGCAGCCTCCACCTGGCCCCAGTCAGACTGATTGGAGTCTGGTTGAAGCAGCCTCCACCTGGCCCCAGTCAGACTGATTGGAGTGTGGGGCTGGTGAGGCTGCACACCTGTGGGTCCTTGGTAATCAAGGCCCACAGGTTAACAGTCAAGAGGAGCGCTAGCGTGGACCATCTGCTCTGTTCCTCATTAATTTACAAACTCTACAATAAAGTGGTTTCCTCATCTTCTTTGTGGCAGCGTTGTCTGCTACAATCCTGAAACCACACACTGTGCTTTTGTTATTGCATGTGTTCTTACATTACGTATACACATTGCTGTAAACCCATTTGCTTAATTATAGGTTTGCTTTTCTGAATAGATTCCTGGGGAGTCAACCCCAGAAAGCTGCCAAACTCCTGTCATCTTGCTGTTTTGGTTGCGTTTGAGTCATAGCTCTAAAAGAGGGTTTGTGTTTGACTACAAACCCTCAGCTACGTTCCTCTTGTTGAGATCCACTCTGCTGTCCAACGTGAGGCGTGGGCTTTCCTTGGTTTGGTACTCATGTTTGTTTAGCAGCAGCTTAACAACACAAAAATAGCATATATATTTATAGCCATATTATTATTATGCATTCTCTGAACACAGCAATGCAGAAAGAGTTTTATTACAACTCAGAAGGTTAATTAGGGCCGTAACTCAGGTGGCATCACAGTCATGGAATGTTTACTGCAGATGTGAGCCCTGTGCTGTTGGCTTTCTCTTCATGTCCAAACCTGAACAACGGCATCCTTGTGTTGGTTGTTCCATTTCACCCGTATTCAAGACTTTTATGATTCTGCTTGCACTGTGTTGTTTATTCTGCAAAGTCATACACTGATTTACTGAGTTTTAAGGAACAAACATGCAAATGCACGCGCACTCACGTGCACTCACACACAAACACACACACACACAAACACACACACACACCCACACACACACACACCCACACACACACACACACACACAGAGCTGTTGGGCCTATGAGCACAGACTATTCAGTGCTGCTTTTGCAGCAGTACAGATTGTTGTCACACATGTGCTACATAGCCATAAATTAGGTCCAAGATGCATATTACTTTAAAACGCTATTTTCTCACATAGGTCTCACTCAGGTCTGTTTGTGAGAAGTCTCTGTGGAGCATTTTCACACTAACCCCTCATTCTGACACATGTTGTATATGAGGATAACTGTGTCACCGCTAGTCTTTAAATACAGGCCACACCCTTCCACAAGAGCGTTTCCTTATAAGTCAAGTATACAAATTGTAAAGATTCAAACTTTGTACAAAAATATATATATTCATGAATTTATCAATCTGATCAAATAACTGATCGATCTGTGTGTATGTATGTGGCTGTGTGTGTGTGTGTGTGTGTGTGTGTGTGTGTGTGTGTGTGTGTGTGTGTGTGTGTGTGTGTGTGTGTGTGTGTGTGTGTGTGTGTGTGTGTGTGTGTGTGTGTGTGTGTGTGTGTGTGTGTGTGTGTGTGTATACTGCAGGACTGAGAGTGAATGGGGAGCAAGCATTCCAGTGTACTTGTTACACATGGCAAATAAAGAATCTTAAATCTTGTATGTTGTATGGTGAGAGAGGCTTAAGTGTTTAGAGGCTGGGATAATGATGGGTGCTGGCAAAACAACTGCCAGGTGAAAGAATGAACTAGGGTCAAGTGTTTATCTCCCTTGGTGTTTTCTTGGTCTCTGTTTGTTATACTGTTATATAATAGTTCCTACAGTACGGACAACAAGGTGATCATGACGATTGAGGGGCTAATCGTTGATGATGTCCCATGTAAGGCCGTTGGTCCCAAATTATCTCATCAGCCACAAGATCAAAGCCTTTGTTGTGTGTTCTTCTTCTGCCAGTGGAGGTTCTGGTGGAGTAAGAACAAGCTCCTTGTAGTATTCAGCTTCCTGGTGACTTCAGGTGTAATATGTTGTATTCAGCTTCCTGGTGACTTCAGGTGTAATATGTTGTATTCAGCTTCCTGGTGACTTCAGGTGTAATATGTTGTAGGCATTCGGTTGACTTGAGTACGTAAATCCAAGCAGGGAACAGTTTTGTACCATTAGTACAAAGTAATAGTTTTATTATATTCTCTCTGAATAGGAGATTCGAAGAAGCATTTAGAATAATGTAAGTCACTAAAAAACATTCATTGCATTTTGTTGACATGATAACTGGCATTAAGGCACCAGATAAGAGGCTGTGGGTTTTAGTTTAGTCATGGGAACATTCCTGTGGGTGTAACATGGCTGTTACACCCACACTCTGAGGATCAGAAGACACAGTACTCTCTCTCTCTCTCTCTCTCTCTCCCTCTCCCTCTCCCTCTCTCTCTCTCTCTCTCTCTCTCTCTCTCTCTCTCTCTCTCTCTCTCTCTCTCTCTCTCTCTCTCTCTCTCTCTCTCTCTCTCACTCACTCTCTCTGAGTCACAAGATGAGTGGCTTCGCCCTTCTCTTTGTTGGTTTCCTGTACAGGTGCAGACTTGGTTAATGCTGAATGAAGGAAGGGCCCCGAGCATGTCAGTCCACACCCAACAGAACACGTCTCTTTGATCCCCTTACATTGAAACCATTTAAAATTGTACAAGAGTTTGGGGTTTTCTGAGGTCGTCTTAGGTTTTGCTCCACTTTATATGGAGCAAAACCTACGACGACTTATTATAGTGCCTTACATCTTTATAGCAACGAGCCAGTAAGCACAGCATAGGCCCAGTGGTGGCTCCACACAATGTTTGATGGGATAACTAGAATGTCAACAGCTGATTTGGGTCTCCTTAAAGGAAAATATATAACAATTTGTTGTTTGAGGCGATATCAGGCACACACAGAAGAATATTAACTGTATTACTTACTATAGTACACATTCGGGTAAGTGATGAGCCGAGGTATGGCAAGGTACCCCGGGGGGAACTATTGCACAATCAGTTGTGCAATAGTCCGTTATGGTGAGTTGTTTCTAAACAATTAATTTATATGGCATTAATTAAGGTAATGAATAAAGGAGACATCTACAGTATGTAGGTCTTAAACATATTTTTTGAAACCAACTGTATTATGGCGTTTATAAAGTTAGTTTGACCCACCTGTATAAATGAGAATGATGGACAAGGTTTTAACGCTAACCTTACTCTGTGGCTTGTTTCCTCATGGAGTTGGTGGTGTTGTGTGTACTGAGGAGCTCCAGAGCAGAAACATAACCCTTACCCTAAAACCAAACCCTAAAACTAACCTAACCATAAAACCAAACCATAACACCAAACACTAACTCTAAAATCGAACACTAACCCTAAAGCCTAACCCTAAAACCAAACACTAACCCTAAAACCTAACCTAACCCTAAAACGTAATGCTAGAACTAAAACCCAACCCTAAACCAAAAGCTGTGCAGTGGGGAGGTCAGGCTGGAGGGCCCCGCTCCGCCCTGCAGGCCTCCATCACTCAGAGCATGAACAACATGTGGCTCCATGCCAGCGCTTGCCTTAACCATCAGGCCTGCATTCTGACACTTGGCCAGTGAATTTGGAAGGACATTGGCTATGTTGGTTTAATAGGCTACCACTTATTCAGGGGACAAACGGAGAAAACCCAGTAAGAACAACACTATAAGGCACATGT
Source organism: Muraenolepis orangiensis (assembly GCA_027704905.1). NCBI lineage: Eukaryota > Metazoa > Chordata > Actinopteri > Gadiformes > Muraenolepididae > Muraenolepis > Muraenolepis orangiensis. The sequence goes on from CM051003.1 coordinate 12,062,593, forward strand.
GTTCATATCCCAGCACACCTCAGGGTTCCCAGGCTTTGATTGGTTTGATCCTGATCTTTGTTTGTTTAAAGCCAGGGCGGACGTTTGGCTGTTACAAACACATGTTCCAAAACAGTCCAAACCTGTGTGGACTGTTTTGAATTAGGTGGCTTGTTTAGGCTACTGTAGAAAAATAATGAATTAGATTGACAATGCCTTTTTTGATGGGAAATATGCTTGTGTAACCCACCCTCCCCACCTCTTTTGATCATGGATTTGTGAATCCACAAAGGCAAGTCCCTGCCTGTCCATCCACTGGGCAGGGCTACGGTTTGATTGAGGACATGGCATGGTTTACTATGGTTTACTATGGTTTACTATGGTTTACTATGGTTTACTATGGTTTACCATGGTTTACTATGGTTTACTATGGTTTACTATGGTTTACTATGGTTTACTATGGTTTACCATGGTTTACTATGGTTTACTATGGTTTACCATGGTTTACTATGGTTTACTATGGTTTACTATGGTTTACTATGGTTTACTATGGTTTACTATGGTTTACCATGGTTTACTATGGTTTACTATGGTTTACTATGGTTTACTATGGTTTACCATGGTTTACTATGGTTTACTATGGTTTACCATGGTTTACTATGGTTTACTATGGTTTACTATGGTTTACCATGGTTTACTATGGTTTACTATGGTTTACTATGGTTTACTATGGTTTACCATGGTTTACTATGGTTTACCATGGTTTACTATGGTTTACCATGGTTTACTATGGTTTACTATGGTGTACCATGGTTTACCATGGTTTACTATGGTTTACTATGGTTTACTATGGTTTACCATGGTTTACCATGGTTTACTATGGTTTACCATGGTTTACTATGGTTTACTATGGTTTACTATGGTTTACCATGGTTTACTATGGTTTACTATGGTTTACTATGGTTTACCATGGTTTACCATGGTTTACTATGGTTTACTATGGTTTACTATGGTTTACTATGGTTTACCATGGTTTACCATGGTTTACTATGGTTTACTATGGTTTACTATGGTTTACTATGGTTTACCATGGTTTACCATGGTTTACTATGGTTTACTATGGTTTACTATGGTTTACTATGGTTTACCATGGTTTACTATGGTTTACTATGGTTTACTATGGTTTACCATGGTTTACTATGGTTTACTATGGTTTACTATGGTTTACCATGGTTTACTATGGTTTACCATGGTTTACTATGGTTTACTATGGTTTACTATGGTTTACTATGGTTTACTATGGTTTACCATGGTTTACTATGGTTTACTATGGTTTACCATGGTTTACCATGGTTTACAATGGTTTACTATGGTTTACCATGGTTTACTATGGTTTACTATGGTTTACTATGGTTTACCATGGTTTACCATGGTTTACTATGGTTTACTATGGTTTACTCCACAATCTATTATATACTAGCCTACACTTCAACTAGTAATGTACAGCATATATAGGCCTACATATATATATATATATAGATATATATATAGATATATCTATATATATATATATATATATATATATAGAGTTAATGTTATATGTAAGAACATATATATAAAAGATATATAAGGCCTTTTATATATATAAAATATATATATATATATTTATTTGAGATATATAAAAGGCCTAACCCTTTTATATATATGTTCTTACATATAACATTAACTCTAAAACCTAACCTTTAAAACCAAATACTAACCCTTAAACCTAACCTAACCTAACCTTTAAAACCAAATACTAACCCTTAAACCTAACCTAACCTTTAAAACCAAATACTAACCCTTAAACCTAACCTTTAAAACCAAATACTAACCCTTAAACCTAACCTTTAAAACTAAATACTAACCCTTAAACCTAACCTAACCCTAAGATCTAACCTAACACTAAAACCAAACACTAACCCCAAACCCTAACTCTAACACCAAACCCTAACCCCAAACACTAACTCTAAAACCTAACCAAACCCTAACCCTGGGCTGGGTGAAGGTGGGACCCAAAAGCAGAGTGACAGAAGCCAGGTAGCTTTAATGTTCAGCGCACACATTGATTAACGCGATCAAAGGCAGAGGTTCAGACAGGGCAACATCCAAAAACGTGGCCAAGGCAAGCAGGGGTCGGTAACAGGTTGTTGAGGATTGAGGCAGAGGTACAAAAACACAAGACAAAAACAAGGTCGTTATCCAGGAGATGCTCAAAACATGGTGGATCAATAAACAACACAATACGTGAACCTTAACTTGAAACAGACGTGAGGCTTTCCGAGAATCAGTGTGAATATCTAACAAACAAGACATGGCTTCAATACAGCTTGGTAAATGAGGTATGATTGCGAACAGGTGAGTTCAGTATGAAACGGCTGACAGGGAAAACACGGAGTGGAATTCGGAACGGAGTCGTGACATTGCGGATCCAGGAAGCCCGCGGAAAACCAGGACTAGGAGTGGGAAGAGCTGGATTGGACCGTGACAATAGTGAGCAGTCATCGAGGTGCAGAGTTCAGAGAGATGACAGCTGAGAGGAAGAAGCTGTTCCTAAGCCTGCTTGACTTGTAACAGAGGTTTCTATAGCGCCTCCCGGAGGGGAGGAGGGAAAACAGTCCATGGTTAGGGTGAGAGGGTCATCCACTATTTATTTTGCCTTCCTCAGACACCGTTTGTGGTGGGTAGTGTTTATTGCAGGGAGGGGTAGTCCAACAATGCATTAGATTACCCCTCCACAAATCCACTGACAAATCCACAAATCCACTGACTACAATCAAGGATATCTACTACACCACACAACCATTTTAATTAAATGCAGTTCTCACACCTATTGACGTACATTTAGAATGAAACCTTGAAACACAAATTGGACGTCATTGTGCAGTTTTATACAAATGCCTTACACTTCAATTTATATTACCAGGTACACACTTGCATACTAGTCAACAGTTAAGTTACTCACAGAGTGACATGAAGGTGCAGTCATTTAGGACTTTCTCCATGCGTGTAAATACTTGCGTGAGATGCAGCACTTTCTACTTTCCCAACGGTTGTTGCAACATCTTCTCCAAATGACGGTTTCATGGCCTTCACCCACGAACCAACCCCACTGCTGTCTGTCTGGAACCTCCCCTTCTGGAAGCTTACCTCATGTAGACAAACTTCTTGGATCACAACATGATTTACAGTGTTCTTTTATTTATAATGACATGTATATGTGTGTGTGTGTGTGTGTGTGAACTCATTTTCTTACTCTATTATTAATTTATTTTCCTGAATAGAAGCAATCTTAAAGGTGATATATATATATATATATATATATATGAACCAACAATATAACATTATGAATCTTATTGGGGAGCTTCCATGGATCGATTTCCCACTCAAGACCTGGTTGATAAAAGGGCATTTAACGACTTGCTAGGAAAGTTACGTCAAAACGTATGAACCGGGAAAGTGATCGTCTGAAACTGTATTGAATGTCTCGGTTTTAAAAGGGAATCGACGTCATGTTTTATTGCTACTGCTGTGCAAAAAAAGGTGTTTGCAGTTGAAGAAGCGGTAAAGTACATCCTTTACGCACTTCCTCTCCACCGATCAATCTATTGATCCACGACCGCCTGACATTTGCTCTATAAAAGACTTGATTATTTCTCAACTGTCACAAGAGCACAAAAGTCCTCGTGTAGCCTTCAGTCCTCTTGTAGCCTTCAGTCCTCGTGTAGCCTTCAGTCCTCTTGTAGCCTTCAGTCCTCGTGTAGCCTTGTCCTCGTGTAGCCTTCAGTCCTCGTGTAGCCTTCAGTCCTCGTGTAGCCTTCAGTCCTCTTGTAGCCTTCAGTCCTCGTGTAGCCTTCAGCCTCAAGACTTTCCACAACTTCACAGGTACAGCAGGTTTGTCACATCTACAAAAACTCTGTATGACACTTTTTCTTGGTCTCTCCGTACAGCGGTAGCATTATGCATTATGCATTATTACACAGCGGTAGCATTATGGTTGACACAGAGGCCGTGTTGTTCTTTTAGGGGTCGCAGGTATGCCGTCGAAAGCCCTGGTGGTTTGTGCTCTTGCCGTTGCACTGCTGGTTTCCGGGGCGGCGTGTGGCGCCCGGCCTTCTCCCGACAGCGACGCTAAAGGCAGCGGCGTGCTACAGCTACTGCTATCCAGGAATGGTGAAGCGGTTAGAGAGACCAATAAGGACTCAGCTGCCAGACAGGACCGAGTCCACACCAGAGTGTCACGGATGGACAAACTCTCTCACCTGTCGGAGGACGGGCGAGAGTTCATGACCAAACAAATAATGCAAGCGCTCTCGGGTATGTCATCGAGTCCTGTTTGTAATAACATATGTTGCAAGCGTCTTGTTTTTTGAGCGTGCATTCGAGTAACCATGAACCATGAGTTTGTCTGTGAAGGAGCGGCTGGCTCCACCGGCCCTTCTGCTGAAGGCCTGTGTATACTCTTCATGTGCAGCATGGGTTCTTCTGTTCGCAGAGATGCTGAACTCTGAGTGCATGTCCAACCGTGACTACCAGGGCTGGGTGGACTTTGGACGTCGGAGTGCAGAAGAGTAGAGAGAGTGGTCGCTATGGGGACAGCTTAGTCCCCTTTTAGTATCTTCAGAAATCTATATTTAATGGTTTGTAAAGTACCCTAATAAAATATGTTTTGTGGTTACTAAGGCATATTGTTTGTTGGCTTCGCTTTTTCGTTTCCACTTCATGAGGTCAGGTGTGTGCTCTCTAGCAGGGTAATGAAAATGTGCATTTCAAAGAATGAGAAACAGACGACAAATACAAATACATATATATATACGCACACGCACACACACACACACACATACATATATACACACATATATATATATATATATATACACATACATATATATATATATACACATACATATATATATATATATACACACACATATATATATATATATATACACACACATATATATATATATATACACACACATATATATATATACACACATACATACACACATACATATACACACACATATACACACACATATATATATATATACACACATATATATATATATACACACATACATATATATACACACATATACATATATATATATACACACATATACATATACATATATATATATATACATACATATATATATATATATACATATATATATATATACATACATATATATACATATACACATATATGGTTTAAGTGCAGGTTTCTACATACAGTGTCTCTTAAAGTGTATTCTTCAGTATATTGTAGTACAATTGTACACAAAACATGCTGGATTTACTGTTTAGCTACTACCACTGTGCAGGAAGACATGGAGCGTGAGTACAGTTTTTAGACAGTTCTTCAATCAGATTAAAAGGCAATACAAAAAATAACTTAATGTATTTAGTTCTCTTGTATTGTCCCAAATGAGTGACTTTAAAAAACATTTGGAAAAAACAGACTAGTCTTTGTGCTCTTTGCATTCCCTTTTAATAACCCAAAAAATGTGATGAGAAAATGAAAATAAATTGAACATACAAAGGAAAAGGCTTACAGAGACTTGGCCGATATCCTGCAGCTTTGCTAAACAGCAAGAAGTAGTGAAATAACTGACATGGCAGTGGTGAGACGCAGGACTCGAGAGGAACCAAACTAGAATGTCATCCGTTATCATTATGCAGCATGAAACATTGTTTTGAATAAACTGACTGTACTGCACCTTGCTGTTCCCTTTTAATACCTGCAATCCTCATACATAGACATGACATAAAAACGTCAGAGAGACTTTGCCTATAGCCTGCAGCTTTTCTCAACAGCAAGTAGTAGTGAAATAACTGACATGACGATGGTGAGAGGAACAAACCGTCATCAGTTATCCTTAGGCAGTATCAGACCTAAGGTGGATATCTGACCTCTGACCTCTGACCTCTTCTTCTTGTCCGTCCCCTCCCCCATCCCCCAGGCCGCCACCCGGTGTAGACCTAGATTTTGCAACTTTTCCACCAAGTTCAAGCTAAAAAAGCTCCTCTGTCCCTGGTCCATCTTCAGAATTGTTGGCCCCAGGTCTCTCTGAAGCGCTGTGGGAGGGTAGCCTGGTGTCTGATGGGGGCCTGGTTTCTGATGGGGGCCTGGTGTCTGATGGGGGCCTGGTTTCTGATGGGGGCCTGGTGTCTGATGGGGGCCTGGTGTCTGATGGGGGACGCTCTCTCCGCAGCAGTGGGGTTGGTGTCCATGTGGACCAGCGGTGATGCCCTTTTCCTCTAGCAGCTTCACCAGAGACCCTGAGTGGAAGGTGGTGGAGGTGATGGGGGTGCTGGTCTGACCTACTGGGTCAGGAGTCGGAGGTATGTGCTGCTGATTGGATGATGACCGGGTACTCAGATTCTCACCGGGCATGCCGAGAGCAGGAAGGCTTTCATTCCTGATTGCAGAGGGTAAATCAAAACCGATGAAAAAAAAGTCAGTACAAAAGAAAAACATTTTGGAAAACACCTCTGCTGCTGAAACTCCTCCAGAGATGACGTGCCCCGAGGTGCCTGAACCAGTTTAAACCGTTAATCATGCAGAATATCACCTCACACAGAACGGTGCCGTGAGGGCTTGGAGCGCTGACGTGTGGTTGGCGGTGGTCGACAGCACATAGCAGTTGGTGCAGGGTGAGGGTAATTAGAGTTAAGAGTTGGCTGTAGTACAGTAGTGCACAGCTTGGGTGAGTAAATTAACAGTTAACCCAGACCGGTCTGGAAATGTTTTTAAAACATTCCACTTGTTTCTTCATCCAATACAGTGTTGACGTTATATATTACCAAGTATCTACAGTTTAAGGCCAATTTGAGGGATTGTACACGGTCCGTCCACCAGAGGGAGTTTTCCCCCAAGCCTAACTGCCCCAGCTCTTACTTAGCCAGGAAAGCGTTGGAAAGACACCTGGTCAGTCGGGACCCACGGGGACGAACATGGCTAAGAACAGAAGGTCTTCAAGCAACAGTCACACAGGTACCTTGAAAACACCCCTACGGTTAAATATTATAACTCCTGTTCCAACTTGGTGCCACTGTCCCAAACACTGCATTATATGTCGTGTTCTTTATGGTTCATTAAGAAATACTATGAATACCACACATGTTCATTCAAGTCTATTTAAATCTGAATCCAAGATTCATTGCGAGTTACTTTTGATAAACGCCTCCATAGTGCATTGCACAACAACCACAGACAATAAACGGTGTATGTGCAGCATGGCGGGACGTGTCCAGGTAGAGGTCTCACCTGGTCCGGGAGGAGGGGATGAGAGGGGAGGGTTGGAGCGCTGGACAGGTGGTTATGGAGTGGGGGGTAGAGGTGTGGGGGAGGCTGGGACCACATAGAGATGCTGTGACGCAGTGGGGAGGGAGGACACACTTAACCACGTCACACTGCAACTAGTAGACTACCATGATACCAATGTCTAGCACACACACACATAATGTACATTTTTATAGTATAGCGTTTTAGAAAATTCATACTGCGGGAGTGAATGGGGAGTAAGCATTCCATTGTAAATATGCATATGGCAAATACAAATCTTGAAACATACACACAAATTAAGAAAAATACACATGTATGAACATAGCATAATGCAAGAATGAGTAGTAAAGGTCGCTAAAGATGGCGGTAACTGAAGGCTGTCCGATATGTTTTGGGGTGTTTTCAGTGTTTGCTGCTAGTATCTCACTCATCACTGTTCAGGACCTCGTCATGGACTTCATCACAGACTTCATCATGGAGATCATCACGGAGATCCTCATGGACTTCATCATGGACTTCATCATGGACATCATCATGGACATCATCATGGAGATCATCATGGAGATCATCATGGAGATCATCATGGACTTCATCATGGACTTCATCATGGAGATCATCATGGAGATCATCATGGACTTCATCATGGACTTCATCATGGAGATCATCATGGACTTCATCATGGAGATCATCATGGACTTCATCATGGAGATCATCATGGAGATCATCATGGACTTCATCATGGACTTCATCATGGACTTCATCATGGAGATCATCATGGAGATCCTCATGGACTTCATCATGGAGATCATCATGGAGATCATCATGGACTTCATCATGGAGATCATCATGGACTTCATCATGGAGATCATCATGGAGATCATCATGGAGATCATCATGGACTTCATCATGGAGATCATCATGGAGATCATCATGGAGATCATCATGGACTTCATCATGGACTTCATCATGGAGATCATCATGGACTTCATCATGGAGATCATCATGGAGATCATCATGGACTTCATCATGGACTTCATCATGGACTACATCATGGACTTCATCATGGACTTCATCATGGACTTCATCATGGACTTCATCATGGACTTCATCATGGACTTCATCATGGACTTCATCATGGAGATCATCATGGACTTCATCATGGACTTCATCATGGACTTCATCATGGACTTCATCATGGACTTCATCATGGACTTCATCATGGAGATCATCATGGAGATCATCATGGAGATCATCATGGACTTCATCATGGAGATCATCATGGACTTCATCATGGAGATCACCCACATTAAGCACCAGGGATGATATGACATTCCAGCAGCAGTGTGTCTTATATACAATTTAATTTAACTTTATACTGTGATGAGGAATAAATTAAAGTTGAAAGGGATTCCCTGGTTAAATTTAAATTAAACTGATTGTCTTCTGATTATTTCACTACGCCAATATCCACATCATGGATATTAATATACAGGTTAATGTATCAGTTGAATGGCGCAGCAGGCGAGCCTTCCTTCAACAACCAGGACACGTAGATGTAGATGTCCTTAAAACACTTGTTGTACAGACCGTCATGTCCTTGCAGGCCGAGAAAATGTTTCATACCGACCTGTCAGAGCTGAATGTCATGTCAAAGTGATGGCTGGTTTAACCTGATTACCAAGCACCTCACCCACCCAGAGTGGAATCAGTCTGACTCTGAACCACCAACCACACGCACTCCACAGACATTCACTAAACAGAAGACATCTTATTGTCATGTTTTCTCACACTACACAATCAAGCCAATGCATCAGGTTCAAGATTCAAGAATTGAATTGGCCATAAGTACAATGGAATGCATACTCTCCAATTGCAGAACAAAATACTATAAGAATACTATACACAATAAAATAAACATAAAATAACAATAAAGAGACTCATGGATGATATGTACATGTGTTGAATTGTGCAAAAAGATTTAAAAGCATTTAAAGTGCCAGTAGTACAGCAGCATCATGAATACAGTACAGTAACTGATGAGTCCAGAAAGTCCAGCAAATGTATAAAAGTGTTATGTTATGATGGTGGCTGTGTATAGAAACTATCATTAAAGGTCATATCAAGTCTATCATATATAAAGATTGTAATTGATAGTGTGTGCGTGTGTGTTTACCCATGGTGCTGTGAGAGAGGTCAGGCTCATCCTCTTCCAGGTCGTGGAGGCTGTAGACGCACTGCATGTCCAGCTCCAGCTCCATGAAGTCTCTGCTCTGGATCCCTGGCCGTGACTGCAGGACGTTAAACAGGTTTGGGGTGGCCAGCTGCTGCCACTGGTGCAACGTGGCTGAGCCTGAGAGACACGGACAACTGTTATCTCATTAATGTGGCACAACCACTTCAACCTCAAGCTAAATACATAGTCAAGTTGTGGAAATTACTTCTTAGATCCGACATGCACAAATAAGCTTAATTTCAAAGTAATTATAGTAAGCAAGTCGTTTTCAGCTATTGTGTATGAGCACATTGCATACATTTAACCCTGTAACACCCCTTGTTGTAAAATTACAACGTTACCTTTAACCATCCTAAAAAACAATCTGTTATATTTTATCTTATTTTTTTACCACATTTACATAGTCATTGGGTCCTATTGTTCAGTCTCACAATGCTATTGGATCTTACATTTGTTTACAAGTCACGCCTTCTGGCCATGAACTCACACAACCTCTCAAGGTTTCCTTCGAACAACAACTATTTGTTTCATTGGACTGGATTCATCAGATTCAAGTAAGTAATATGTCTTTTATATTTTTTTGGGTTGTTATTACAATGTCTAGAGCATGTACATATGTAGTTATTGTGGAATAGATGCATCAAATTTCATTTAGAGCTTGTTATATAATTGTTGCAATTATACAACACTGGGTGAATGTGGTAGTCAAAATAGCTGGCTTGTTGCAGTGGGCTCAAACAGGTTGTATTCCCTCCACTACACCACTGCCTGAAAGAGAGTATTTTCTTTATACATGGATAGTATACATTCTACCCTTGTGTTGTGTTCTGGTCAAATTTGACTGATTTAAAAGTTTTATCTCAAAAAAATGTAGTTAATTTGATCAGCCTGACCTAAAATTCCATGACTTTGTCCACAAAGAGGATATCAACAGACAATTCAGTTCTGGGGAAAGGAATGTTCCTGAATGTGGGGTGTGGATGTAAGTGGGGGTATGCATGTTTTCCTTTTAGTATGATAATTAGAGCCATTAATCCATTTACATTCACATTTACATTTAGGGAATTTAGCAGACGCTTTTGTCCAAAGCGACATACCAGGCAGACAGTATTGTCTGCCTCGAAAACATTTCTACCCTGAGCACTTGGTCCACCACCCTATTCTATTCCTTCAGGTTATGTACTACAATATATAAAACATATATATATACATGTTAATTAATTCATATTTTATTTTCAGAATGCAACCAGCAAGGAGAGAGACACAATACAGTGTGCGGGATGTCATTGAAATGGTCCAAAATGGAGAGAGTGAGGTGGAAATGGAAAGCAGTGACACCGATGAAAGCGATGAAGACTCTGATGAAGATGTCTGTAAAGAAGTGGACAAAGAAAACCAACCACCCATGGACTGTCCAGCTGATAATTACGTGGACATCGAGCCAAAAACAAACAAACACACCATGTCCCGGGACAGGTATCGCTGGCTGAAAAAAGATTTCATCAGTCCCAACACTGATTTTTCTGGTCTGGATATCACAGCAGATGACATTTCCCTCCACACACCATTGGAATACTTCCAGAAGTTTGTGTCCGAAGACATGGTTGAGGCTCTGGCACAAAACACGAATGAGTACAGCTTTCAGGAGCGTGGAACATCTGTAAACACCACTGCAAAGGAAATCGAAAAAATGCTTGGCATGTACCTGAAGATGGGCCTGGTACAAATGGCTGGAACCCGTATGTATTGGGAGACAGAGACGCGGTACTCCCCTGTTGCTGATGTGATGCCACGCAACAGATTCCAATCCCTGTTGACGTCATTACATTTTGTAAACAACATGACAGTATCTGAGACGGAAAAGAAAGACAAACTATGGAAACTCAGACTGTGGCTTGATTCATTCAGAGAGAAATGCCTGCAGGTGGTACCAGAAGAGCACAACTCTGTGGATGAGATGATGATTCCATTCAAGGGGAAATTCAGCAGCATCAAGCAATATATGCGAGGCAAGCCAAACCCATGGGGATTCAAAGTGTGGGTGAGAACTGGAATCTCTGGCATGATGTGTGACTTTGATGTCTACCAAGGCAGTGTCGAAGTTGAGAGGCCTTACATTGTTGGTGCCTACAACAAGTACATGGGAGGTGTGGATTTGTTGGACTCATTTACAGCCAAATATAAGTTCCCCATCAAATCCCGTCGCTGGTACATGTACATCTTCTGGCACACCATCATCCTCGCTGTGGTCAATGCCTGGCTGCTCTACAAGCGGGACTGTAAAGCGCTCAAGATGTCTAGCAAAGAGACAATGAACAGGAGACAGTTTCAGGCACAGCTAGCATCCTCTCTCATCCTGGTAAACGCAACACTTCAAACTCCAAAGAGAGGACGGCCATCTTCAGGCAAAGGGAGCCCAGCAACACAGACAGTGACATCAGGAAGCCCTCTGAATGCTCAGAAGAGGCCATCCAAGAGATGTGCACACCTCCCATTGGATGTACGCAACGATCTAGTTGCCCATTTCCCAAGGAAGACAGGGAGAGGACGCTGCAGACACTGCAATAAAGGATACACCAACACACAATGCCGAAAGTGTGATGTTCGCCTTTGCTTTACAGACGACAGGGACTGTTTTTGGGACTTTCACCACCAATGAAAGTCTTCATGACCAATGTCATGAAAAGAAAAAAAGAGGGGGGAAAAACGTTTTTTAAGAGTTTTATCTTGTTTAATATTTTTTATATTTTTATTGTTTTTAATAAATGACTTCATAAAAATATGACTAATGTGTGATTACTATTAATGTTATATACTGTTATGGGGCTAAGGAAGCAATCAACCCTGCAAATGAACCCTTAGTTGTTCTGAATTGTTCAGACAACGTGAGTACAAATACAGAAATTCTGCTCCCAACTAAGCCCAATGTTGCAATATTACAACATTTCTCTAAAAACGTACATAAACATTTTTTTTTTTAACTCTTTAATTTCTGCATCAAAGGCCTCCTAAAACAACATCTGAAAGGTCAAATAATTTTTTTTTTTGGTTTTTCTATATTTGGGTCTTACAGGGTTAAAGACATATCACTGCCATCTGTATATTTGTAAGTTGCTGTATTATATTTGAATTGGGCCCTGCAAATAGAAACAGAATACAAATCAAATACACCAGGTCCCCTTCCATCACCCTCCCCCAGCACACCCTCACCCCCCAAAGGCTTGATGATCTGCAGGCGTTCAGGCAGGTAGGAGCGGGAGCCCCCTGACGATCCCCAGGAGTGCCTAGAGCTGCGGTTGGAGTAGTTGGTGCCGGTGGAGCTGGAGGCCAGGCTGCCGTTAGGGGTGAGGAACCCACTGGAGCCCTGGTCGTCCTCCTCCTCCTCCTCCTCCTCCTCCTCCTCCTCCTCCTCCTCCTCTCCCCCCTGACGGGCCCCACCGCCCAACCCCCGCTTCCGTGCACGTTCTACGTCGAAGAAGGGCCGCTCCAAGGAGTGGTCCTGCTGGCGGGTGGAGAGGTGGCGCAGGGCGGCCTCCAGGTCATGGCCCCCTGGGGTTCCCGGCTGGCCCAGGCGCATGGGCCCCTGTTCAACACCGCTGCTGATCAAGGAGGAGAGGGAGGGTTAGTGGGGCTAGTGGTCCAACCCGTGGTTTCAGTCAGCATGGCACACCATGGCACACCATGGCACACAGCTACAGTATATATAGTAGGTATTATATTGTACTAGTTGCATATGGCAAATAGACACGTCTTAAATGAGTTTAAGATTCAAGATGTTTATTTGCAACTAGTACAATAGTATGCAGTATGACTTTACTTGACTTGTGTGCATGCTCCCAACAGACCTTTCATTCTGCTCCGGCCCGCACGCCTGCTGGAGGCTGCGCTGGTCCTCCGGTGTGGGGCTAGCACTGTCCGAGCTGGTCCTGGGGGAGCTGGGCAGCGCCGGAGACGAGCCTCTGGACTGCAGCCGCATCACCACCTTCACCGTCTCAAAGACACGCAGTGGGTGGGTCCTGCCAGGGCAGGAAGAGCATGAAAAGCCTGGACCACCTGAACCGCTCTTTTCCTAAACCAACAGATTTTTGTTTGAGTTTTTTCTTTACCGACACAGCAGGTTATTTATAAAGGACCATTATTAATACTATTACACTTGTTTTAACTTGTTGGACAATAAATACATCTTGATGAATCCCAATCCAAGCAATACTTCAGAAATGTGGGTTGGATTGAAAGTTGTTTCTAAGCATTTTCCAATAAAAAATATGATAATACTTAATCCCTCAACCCTAAACTCTAGCCCTCCAAGTCATTCATAAATAAATAACTAGTATGTCAGTAACATAAATGACATCATAAAACCTGGCTGACTTCATGAATTCAACACAGTGAAGAACTCACTTGTACTCTGGGTGGGAGGGGCTGTCCAGACCCTTCCGGAAGGTGCCCTCGATCTCGGCGGCCAGAGAGTCCATGGGGAAGGCGGAGGTCTGGGGGCTGTAGCGCTGCACCATGCTGCTGGGAAGGCTCTTGTTGCGCAGGACCCTGATCTCCCCTATGGCCTCTTGTAGCATGGCCTCACACTGGGAGAACTTGTCCTGCAGGTCCTTTATCTGCCACCGGGGGGAGACAGATCAAATGTAAAACAGGCTGAATGAAATGTGAAACATCAACAGGCAAGATCATCCAATAAAATATACAATCTAGATGTTTTTATTGAATCACCAGTGCACCTAAACATACAAATAATACTCAGTTGCTTACTGCGGGGAAAGTATAGATAATGGTGCCCTCACACCATAGCGATCACCAGTTGCGTATGGTTGCGAATAAAAAATAGTGGTCAAAAGTTCCGAACGCAACTAATAGGTTTTATAGGTTTGAAGTAGGCAACAAGCACGCAGGTGATCACAGACACACGCAGAGTAAGTTTGGAAATTTATTTTAAATATTTTTTCAAATATTTTTTACATGCAACTCATAGGTTTCAGCATACGCTACGGTGTGAGGGCGCCATAAGAAGTTGAAAAGTTGCAAAAAACAGACTGTACCTCTGATGTGAGGATTAACTGGTTTTCCTGGGAGACAACGAGGTTGTGCTTGAGTTCATCTTTCTCATTGCCAAGCTGTACAAACGGACAGAGCAGGACGTTAAAGCTTGGATTTGGTTGGTTTTGCTGCCAGGTTGTTTTCCCCCAGCATCACTGCAGACCAATACCGCAGATTAAAGATAAAAAGCGTAAATAGACTGTTGTTCCATAAGCACAGAGACATGGTATCACTTTGCTTTTTTTTTATATATATTTTTTCTAACATGCCGTTTCTTATATCTTTTTATCTGATGTTTTTTTGACTCCTTGCATTCCTCCAAGTTGTGTGAATGTGTCTAATGTGAGTCCATACACGCGTGTGAATTCATTAAACGGGTGATTTTACATATATATTATACATATATATTATACATATATTACACATATATGTAATATATATTATACATATATATTATACATATATAGATATCCTCTACATGACACTGGGGCGAAGAACATCCTTTATCTCCACACCGTTTTATCAACCTGTTCATTTAGTTTGTTTATTTCAGTGTAGTTTTAAAGAGTGTCGTGAGGATTGCTAGACAATGTCGTACTTCTGCCTTCTATATATATATATATATATATATATATATATATATATATATATATATATATATATATATATATATATGCACATAAAAATACACTATAACACTATACTGGAATCTTGTTTTCACTATATTTTTCCGGATCAGGATTCAACTGGTGGACTCAATGTTTAAACGCAGTCCCCATTATCTGGTGTAAGCTAAGCTAGTGTGGCTAGTTGGCTCACCTCCCTGCAGCGGGCCTGCAGGTCTACGATGTGGGCCAGCAGAGAGCTGATCTCCTCCTGCTGTCTGATGTTGTCTTCCGTCCTCCGGGCCAGATCCTCCTCCATGTCCACCATTTGCTTGGTCACTGACGCTGCAATACAGGTTCAATGAACACATGGACCACACACTCTGAACCCACACCGGTCATGATGCAGGGGGGGGGGCTAACGCAGTACTCACTGAGCTCCTCCACACACTCCATCATCAGCTCCTGCTCCTTCTCCTCGTAGGTGGACGTCTCAGTGGTCAGGTGGTCCGCCTGACGATGGGCAGAAGGAGCGGTAGGCTAGCGGTTAGCATTCATGCTAACAAAGTGGACACGTGGTTAGCGACAGAAACAACCAACACCTGGCACACATCTTTTTGGTGGTGACATTCGGCCATATTGAGAGGACCCAAGGGAGTTGTAGCAATGTCTTCTCCACAATGATAACTAATTTCACATAATAACTAGGGGTGTGTATCTTTCCCTCTCAAACGATTCACATCTAGATACATGGTCCACAATACGATACCAAATATACAGTTAAACATGTAACTTTCCATTCAGCTCTGATCCGATTCAGCTGAATTTAACATGTGTCCGGTTATAAGTCAAAAATATTTGAAATGTTTCTCCGATGTTGATACGGTGATGTTGATATGTTGATACGGTGATGTTGATACGGTGATGTTGATACGGTGATGTTGATATGTTGATACGGTGATGTTGATACGGTGATGTTGATACGGCGATGTTGATACGGCGATGTTGATACGGCGATGTTGATACTGTGATGTTGATACGGTGATGTTGATACTGTGATGTTGATACGGCGATGTTGATACGGCGATGTTGATACGGCGATGTTGATACGGCGATGTTGATACGGTGATGTTGATACGGTGATGTTGATACGGTGATGTTGATACTGCGATGTTGATACGGCGATGTTGATATGGCGATGTTGATACGGTGATGTTGAGATGTTGATACGGTGATGTTGATACTGTGATGTTGATACGGCGATGTTGATACTGTGATGTTGATACGGTGATGTTGATATGTTGATACGGCGATGTTGATACGGTGATGTTGATACTGTGATGTTGATACGGTGATGTTGATACTGTGATGTTGATACGGTGATGTTGATACGGTGATGTTGATACGGTGATGTTGATATGTTGATACGGCGATGTTGATACGGCGATGTTGATACAGTGATGTTGATACTGTGATGTTGATACGGTGATGTTGATACGGTGATGTTGATACGGTGTTGTTGATACGGTGTTGTTGATATGTTGATACGGTGATGTTGATACGGTGATGTTGATACGGCGATGTTGATACGGCGATGTTGATACTGTGATGTTGATACGGTGATGTTGATACGGTGATGTTGATACGGTGATGTTGATATGTTGATACGGTGATGTTGATACGGTGATGTTGATACGGCGATGTTCATACGGCAATGTTCATACGGCGATGTTCATACGGCAATGTTCATACGGTGACGGTGATACGGTGATGTTCATACGGTGACGGTGATACGGTGATGTTCATACGGTGATGTTCATACGGTGATGTTCATACGGTGATGTTCATACGGTGATGTTCATACGGTGATGTTGATACTGTGATGTTCATACGGTGACGGTGATGTTGATACGGTGATGTTGATACTGTGATGTTCATACGGTGACGGTGATACGGTGATGTTGATACGGTGATGTTGATACGGTGACGGTGATACGGTGACGGTGATACGGTGACGGTGATGTTGATATGTTGATGCGGTGATGTTGATACTGTGATGTTGATACGCGATGTTGATACGGCGATGTTGATACGGCGATGTTGATACGGTGATGTTGATATTGTGATGTTGATACGGTGATGTTGATACGGTGATGTTGATACGTGATGTTGATACGGTGATGTTGATACGTGATGTTGATACGGTGATGTTGATACGGTGATGTTGATACGGTGTTGTTGATATGTTGATACGGCAATGTTGATACGTCGAATAAGCATTCGTTGGTATAAGTTATCTATAAGTTATCGAAACGTTCTATATAAGTTACAAATACGTGAGACGGAACAGAGTTCCTGGTACCGACGCAGGCGAGGAACACACCTGGGTCCGTAGCTGGCGGTTCTCCTCCTCCAGACCTTGGAGCTTCTGGTTCATGAAGTCGTAGTGGACCTGGCTGCTGAGGGAAGTGGTCGATTCGCTCCGTTGGAACCTAGAACTATGGAAACAAACAAGAGGTTCAGGGTCACATCATTAAAACTGTGAAACACATTGTTATTACGGATTATTATTACAAAACTGTTTATAATTACATGCGTTGTTATATTACAAGCGTTAATATTATGCCAATCTTCATGCTTATGTGTTGCACTTTGATCCACAGAACATTCTGTAGTGTGTGTGTGTGTGTGTGTGTGTGTGTGTGTGTGTGTGTGTGTGTGTGTGTGTGTGTGTGTGTGTGTGTGTGTGTGTGTGTGTGTGTGTGTGTGTGTGTGTGTGTGCGCTCACAGTGACAGGGACTCAGAGCTCTCTACCTCCTCGTTGCCGGCGTAGAACTGCAGCAGGGAGTCTCTCATGGACAGGTCATAACGAAGCTGTGCGACCTGAAGTGAAGCACGAACACACACACGCCGGGAGCATCTATCCAGCCATTGAACCAAGTGTACATGTATGGAGTCCACATGGGTCCTGCCCCTGATGAGCTGACCTTGGCCATCCAGGACGGACCGGAGGTTATGTTATTTGTTTGTCTGATAGCAAAATAACTCAAAAAGTAATGTCCGGAATCGGCCACAACTTGGTGGTTAGATTACTTATGGATCAAGGAACAGTTGATTTGAGGTGCAGATCCGGATCATAATCCGGATGCAGGGGACATTTTTGGCGCGGTATTGTTCTACTGAGGTGTGTTATATCTTATGATAGGGTGGTGTTCACCTCTTCTCTAGTCATCTCCGCCTGCTGGTCCAGCAGTTTGTTGCGTGCCGTGAGCTCCCGGTTCTGCTTGAGGAGCAACTTGCCGATCTCAGCCGCTAACTCCAGGTCCTGCTCTTTCTGCATGGCCACAAAAACAAACAGCAACCGTTTTTGTTAAGCTGTACCGGTTGGTTATACTACAATGCTTCATAATGTACAGCAAAGTATTTACTACATGGAACTACAAAGATCTGTTGGATGAATTATAATCCCTTAAGCGATAGCACCGTTTAGTAGTTAGGATCCGCTGACTTGAACATCATCCATGGAAACTGTTTGGAAAAGGGCTAGCACTGACAGGAAATACTTGGCAGGTGATTTGATGAACCATCCGTCTATCACCTTTTATCAAAGGCCAACGTCAACCAATCAGATCAACGAACCTTATGATGAAAACATATTTATATTTCACAGCCGTTCTTCGCTAAATGAAGACTCCAGTTGAGATAAAACAGATTCTATAACAGCATCTACGCCTCTTTAGGTGCAGTCATTGACGTTTTGGATTGTTTGCTTCTCTGTCGTCACAACTAAATTACACCAGTAGCGGCCAGTAGTTCCTCACAGGACACATTGGTCCAAACCACTGTTGGTTCAGCCACAAGTGGATAACTTGAGGGCTGCTATAGGTCTGCAGACTGAAGGCTCCCTTGAGCAGGATGACTGACCCCTACTGGACCATAAATGAGGTATCTAAAGAAAATCATGTTGATTAAATAATCAGTTCCTCTTTAGTTGAAAGCGAGATGGGTGCGAAAGGCAAACCTCTGTGTCTGTAGAAAGTCTCCCTTACCTCTTCCAGCAGGTGAGTGACTGCCTTAATGTCGTGGTATGTCTTGGTGATCTGGCCCACTCTGTAAGAGCACATCACTGAACACAACAACAACAGGAGATGGGAAGTAAGAATTCCATTGGACTTGGTGCAAATGGCAAATAAACATCTTGAATCTTGAACAAGATGGCAGGGGAGACAGTGAGTGAACAAAGACAACTATAGAGCCAGCATAGACACACTTTACCAACATGATAAAATCTATAAGCTGCTGTATACAAGCCATATAGCTTATAGTATGTATTCACTGGAAATATATTTTAGAAATATATTTAGAAAAGTTTTTGTATAAATCTATAGTTACACAAAATGTTTATTTTTCCCCATACTATTTTGTGTAAATTTGACATAAAAACAACTCTGTGTTCCATCATTCACAGGCTCTCTCGTTTCTATGTATAAACGGGTTAGTTCTACTATGACACCTGTAGCTGCAGACCGTCCCACTAGCGCCAGGAGACTACAAGATCTCAAAGTGCTGATCCTCTTAGGTTGAGCTCATTAACTCTGGATAAGACCACAACCTCTATCTCAGGGTTCGACTGCTAATGTCATTCTTCTACCAAGGTGCTGAATGCCTGCATGCATTTGTTAAATGGCTGCATAGTAATTAGTAACTATGCATGTCAATGGTACCTCGCTGCCAGAACCAATTAGCATCTATAAAGTCTGAGCATAATAGAAAGCATAGCTTTATTTGGACTGCAGCATCACCAAGGAATAAGCCTAGTGAAATTTGCATAGTCCACAAGATTGAATGTCTGTGTGACTTAACTAGTTGTGTCTATGGTAGTTCACTGCCGTACCTAAATCAAAACGGACCTATAATAAATGTTATGAACTATACAGTGTGGTTCCAACTGTGAAAAGGGACACCATAGCAAAACTATGTTAACCAATTGAACTACAATGTTAACCAATAAGAGCTGTACATCCTTTAGTTGAACTACAATTATATCCAAACACTAACTAGGCATGTTTGAATGACAGGCCTAGTCCTAAGGAGGTCATGGCGGACTAGAGGACCCATTCTGCAATGGGTACGAGGACACATGCCTTTTTGTGAAGAGAATAGAAAGAAAGAAAATGAATACATTTGCCAAGTATTCAGCACTAACATTCATTCACTGAGGATTTTAAATCAGGAAAAGCCAGGATGCAATAGGATCCCGAACAGATATCAAAAGCTTTATAATATGTCTGTGGCCTGTTTAATACCAAGATAGGAATCTGACATCTCAATACAGTGTACGACATACTTCTAGTTCTGACTATGCAGCCCTTTCCACATACCGCACACAAAGAAATTACTTGTGAAGAATGTCTCTGATTACATGTTGATAAATGGGCCCATTCGGCAGTACTTGGTAGATAGGGACAGAAACAGATTGGACCAACATTTAACAATGGCCAAATGCAACAATGAAAATATGTCCCTTAGAAATTCACAGTATAACAAGTGTCAAATGATTATAAGACAAATATAGATCTCTCTCTCTCTCTCTCTCTACACTGAGGTGTTAAATCCCAATAGAGTGTACGACAACAGAACAGATTAAGCAAAGAACCAAGAACTGTGCACCTTGATCACTACCTCCCTGCCATACGCCTCATCAATCACAATATAAAGCATGTCGCTAGATCATATATGAACTCATAGACCCTTCTCTCTCCAGGGCATCACCTCACAACTCAGGAGGTGACTGCTGCTGTTGTTATTGCTCACCCTGCACCTCGTCTCCTAGGCTGAAACTTCTCTCCTTCTCCTTCTCTTCTTCCTCCTCCTCATCGTCTTCGGATGCCAACGAGCTCCACACCTCCATGGTGACGGCAATCGCCTTCTAAATGCTTTGCTGCTTTACAGATTTTTCTGGCTTCACTGTCTCCCTGATAAGCCGGTTGTTTTGGATGGGAAGCGGAGTGTGTGTAAGGGTATGAAGGAGGCGGAGCTTAAACACCAGGTCTCTACCCATCAGAGCCCCATCTGTCCTCAGGGCTGTGCTGGACCATGCCACGCTGGACTACCTGGTACAGAGGGGAGGAGAACTATGATCTAAAATTCAAATAAAACCCGGAAGGGATGTCACTGTATAGTACTCATTGTTTCAATGGAAAATTATGTGTTTTTCACAACTGAAGCCAGGTCGCAGTAAGCCCATGGACCCTCCCCCCACATGGTATAAAATGGTACCTTCCATCTATGCGATTTGTGGCTGTAAAGAGCCTTAGCCACGCCTTCTTCATAGAGCTGCACTGATACCTACTGTACACAGGCTGAGATTGTGTTAGTGTGTTTGGACTGGGGAGCACACACAAAGCTGGCTTCTAGTGTGTAAATGTTGTCAATGTCTGTGCACAAAACCATAATGAAAATTGAAGTTATTCCAATTTTGTAGTAGTTTTTTTTCAACAAAATAATTTATAGTTTCTCATATGGATGAAGTCTTGATATATCTATCTATATAGATATCTATCTATCTATATCTAGACACAATATATAAGGCCACCTTCATATATACTGTATACATAAAGACTCCATGCATATGAGAAACTAGATTTTGCAAAAAAAACGAATAAAAAACACAAAAATTTACCAATATTAAATTTTCATGCACATGAGATCCAGCCGTGCAAACTTGATCTTGTTCACTAAATGTGTGTTGGTCTTTCTCTGCCCCTCATCATCTACATGCTCCTTAGCTTGTTACTAGCTAACTAGCCGGCCACCGGGACTGTCCATCCAATCCAATATGAACAGCCTTCTTATCCATTCTCTACCCACAGCTTCTCAGGGGGCCGCAGGCCACACACACTAGAGCCTGCTGGGAGACAGACATACGTGCCACCCTTTCTGCCAGTTGGCAGACTTTGGAGGTACTACTAACAGGAACTACTGATAAGCCTCGATACGGGTACACACGACATGTCAACGCCTTGAGTACATGGACCATGGCCATGTTGTTGGCTCAGCTTCTCTGGTAAAAAATAAGACCTAACTAGGTGGAAGTGAAGAATAACGGATGCAATACAAGTCAAGTGCTGTGTGTGTGGAGACTCTGGCTGGGCCAGGATAGTCTGTTGTGTTCCTGGATCAAGGACCTTATATGACGTCACGTTCTGGTCTTAGCCCCGGGCATACAAGCCTACTGATCTCTTTAACCTAAAGCTCTCCTCCTACGGACTCTCCTCGACAAATATCGTCAACAACTTTATGTAGAAGAGGAACATGTGGCAGGGAATACACACACACACACACACACACACACACACACACACACACACACACACACACACACACACACACACACACACACACACACACACACACACACACACACACACACACACACACACACACACACACACACACACACACACACACACACACACACACACACACACACACACACACACGTCAAGTGTCCGGACAGATTATATTTTACCGGACAAATTCCGGTCATGTTTCAAAAACAGTATATTACAAACGCAACTATAATGTACACCTAGATTGACAAAAGAATAACAAAGACCTTGTGGTGTATTTTTATACCCTAAGTATAAAACTAAAACACTATCTGTGATACTGTATGCATTGTAAGGGCCATGCGTGTTGAGGCGACCAACAGGTGTTGCCAGGAATACGACCCCCTGGGGGTTTGAGCTTGTAAACTTGTGACGTGCGATGAAGACACGTGACCAACCAGAGTAGTGGATACTGGTTGTGCCTCTCAGACCAATAGTATTAGTTGATGTTTGTTACTTTGACCAATAGGAGTAGGAGATGTTTGTTGTACTACTTCCTATATAATGTTTGGTAAAGGAGCACGGTAGGCTCCATCTTGCTGCAGCTGATGAATTTGATGCTTTGTTCAATAAAGACATTGAACTTAGTATCCGGACCTCTGAGAAAGATTCTTATTCCACCAGAGTAGAAATTATACTACAACCTCAAATAAATTTGACTATTTTGTCACGGTTACGGTGGTTGGCACTCCCTGTCAACAAGTGTTACGGTGGTTGGCAGGGGGCGTGGCCAAGCCACACATGAAGCGGGGTGAAATGACGGGTATGAATGAGTGGGCGTGCTAAGAGTGGAGTTGCGTGAATGAGTGTTTGTGCGTACGTCTATCTGCTTCTCCACAGGTGTTCTCAATCGCTCCCATGATTGGGAGAGTAGAAATGCCGGCGCTTCCGTTCTACAGGGCCGGCTTTTCTTCCACGTACCCGGGGGAATCAGAGGGCTCGAATGACGGAGACGGGCCGACGATTCTACATCGAACCGCACCAGAGATCTTCATACAAACGGCCTCAACTCATCACAGCAAAGCGCGCACTGGACTGGGCCAGCCGACCATGCAGCGTGGAGATTGGCGAGAGACCTAACCTACAACGCCCTCAACTCATCACAGCAAAGGGAAGTCCTACTACCATTGCTTGTGTGTGACTTGAACAACGCCAGTGTTTGCCTGCTTATTGTGTGTGTCTGGCGGCGGATTTTGCCTTCCCCTCCTCCTACCCGCAGCACACCGGACCAGCCAACCATCGTGGAGCGTCGGGCTACAATTGAGGATTTCGGGAACGACCAACACCTATCCACGGATGCCTATCGCGAACGACCCGCTCCCTGGACTTCCACAGAGAGTCGCAGGACTGAGCAACGTCACTGACACGGAAGTGCTGGGATTCCCTCTCACCCCTCCTCCGATTGGACGAGACTGTGGGTTGGGCCTTGAGTGGATGGCGTTATACAATCGAACTATCCTCACTATCAGGTTTAGTAGTTGTAGGTGTAATAGTATGGTTGTGGGACCAGTGTAGTCAGCTGCAGTGTTTTGTGTTTCGCATGCCTTATTGGGTACAGCCTACCCCATACTTTGTTTTGCAGTTTAGTTGCAGTGGTACAGTTTTGCAGTGTGTTTGCAGTGGTGCGTTTTGCGGTGTGGTTATAGTGATACGGTTTACTGGATGCAGTGTAATTTTAGAGCAGCAGCACTCGGACTCTCCATCAGGGGGAGCCAAACTGGACTACCCTGTTTTAGAGGCTGATTTTATACTTTTTGATATTGTGCTCGCCCCGATCATGGGGAATGTGTTTTAAAAGAAGTTGTTAATAAAATTATTGTTAAGAAATATATATCGCCTCCTCTTGTTGTATAACCTGTACCGCTACACACACACACACCTGTCAGCTATTGCCGCGTCTAATTGCTAATCCCCTCACCTGGGGTATATAGACCCTGGCTTCCCGTTACCCCGGCGTTAGGTCGTACGTCGTACTGCACGTCATACGTTGTTCACGTTAAGTCGTACATTCTGGACGGAATCGCCGCGTTGATGTCCCGGAGATCCAGATCCTTGCCTGTCCCCCGCCTGTCTCGCGTTACTCTCTATACGAGCTCCCCGGTCATTATAATTACCTGTCTGGTACCTGTCGCTACTCGACCTCCCGGTACCCAGACTCCTCCCCCGTCCCGGACTACTCGCCGGTCTACTACCTGCCGGTACTCCGCGGATCGACCTCCCGGTACCCAGACCCCTGGACTGTCCCTGATCACTCTTGTGTTGTGTTTGACTTGTGTTGTGCTTTAAATAAAGCTTTATGTTATAGCTCCACTGTCTTGGGTCCCCCCGAACAATCCCACTCGTGACATATTTAATGAACAACAAAACGAACAAGAACGATTGAGCAAAACCTCAAAACCCCTGTAACATCTGTAGTCAGTTTTAACATAGGCTACATGGCATCACATTTATCCTGTAGGCTACCAGGCTACTTTTTGCTTTCTCCTTCATTTCATTGCTGCAAAGTCCTCTGAAATCAAAGGTGTCTAATGTGTCTTTGCAGCTTGCAATCCGCATAAGATCATCACTCTCTCCTCCTCCAGACGACTCTGCGTGATGTTTTCAAACCATTCTGAGGGAGAAGCCCCTCTCTGCTGGTCGCTTGACACGGGCACAACACAGGCCCTTTAGCCCGAGTGGCCCAGTCGGTACAGCTCGCTGAACTCACACATTAAAGCCCCATAGCCGTGGAGCGCTAACATTAAAGCCCGATAGCCGTGGAGCGCTAACATTAAAGCCCCATAGCCGTGGAGCGCTAACATTAAAGCCCCATAGCCGTGGAGCGCTAACATTAAAGCCCCATAGCCGTGGAGCGCTAACATTAAAGCCCCATAGCCGTGGAGCGCTAACATTAAAGCCCCATAGCCGTGGAGCGCTAACATTAAAGCCCCATAGCCGTGGAGCGCTAACATTAAAGCCCCATAGCCGTGGAGCGGCCATCACTGCACCTCATCTCGTCGGGCGGCGTGACGTCATGAGAGGAGCGGCAGCTGATTGGTCACTTCATGACCAAAACCCAACATTATTACTGGACATTTTGACCGGCAGGTTTTTAAATGACTTTTTTTATAATTTTTTTTTTTTTATATCAGGAAAGCCTGATATATATATGTACATATATATTGTGACGACCCCCACTCTACCTGCTAGTGGGTGAGTCTGCTGACTCAGAGAGCATGGTGGAGTGGGTGGGTCGTTAGCCCAATTGGCCGCACCTGGGCAGTGAGAGCTGTCTGCACATGGACTATTTAAGTTTCCTTGTCTAATCCCCTCTGTCTGCTTCTCCACTCCCAGGAACAGGTTATCCAGCACCCATTTGTCATCCTTGGATATATAATACAAATACTTACACCACCCGCACCACACAACACTTTCTCACTCATCCACACACCGCATTCACCACTGATTCTGATACATCCATATTCATTGTTTGTCGATCGTTAATTTTGGTTAGACATAGGTTTGAATAAATGATGTTGTTCAACTGTTACCACGTGTGGACTCCCTACTTGTCACAGTTTACCCGTTTGTGACAAGTTGGGGGCTCGTCCGTTTGGTGGACCTTTTGTTGAAATTGACTTTGCTTGTTGTAATTTGGCCTAGTGTGGTTAGATTCTTGCTGGCATTTGTGTTTGGTAATTTGGCTGGCATTTGTGTTTGAGTTCCTGTTGGGACAATTTGTTTGGCTCTGTCTGATTCTGGAAGGGCTAATTGGAAAGGATAATTAGGTTAATTGGTTAAACTAGTGTCTGTGACCTGAGGGTTTGGAGCTAGTGTTTGTAGCCGGTTGGTTAGCATTGGTTTGTAGCCTAGTTATTTGTGGGGAGTACCACATGTGATTTGTTCTTTGTTCTTGGGTGTTTGGTTGTTTGGGATTTGGAAAAGTAGCTTAGTTTTTTTTCTTCTTTCTCTGCAGATTTCTTATAGTCAAGAAGTTTGTTAATTTGTTTTGGTATTACTCATGTTGAGGAGTTGGAGTTTTGGTACCTTAATGGGACAGTCTGTGCGTCTTGGGAACCATTAATCCCCGGATAGGCTAAGATGGCATGTTCCCAATAGGGGGGCTTGTCTTGGTGTGACCTTTAGGCGGCTGCAAACGTGGGTAGAGACAGGCACTTGTGTCGTCAGGCACTTGTGTCCTCTCGGGAGCAGATCTCTGGCACAGAGGGGCGGCTGTATAACAGTTGCTTCTTCTGCCCAGAGAGTTCTACTGCATAAGTACCCCCTATAAGAAGTGGCACGAAGACTAGGGTTTGAGTTAGTTAGATAGTTAGTTAGTATCTTTAGTTAGTCAGGGTGGGGAGGTTCCATTTGATCAGACTGTCTTGTTCTTGGTTATCACGCTTCATGATCCCAACATAAGTTTGGTTTGTTTGTTTGTAACCAATAGTGTACTATGGCCTCTGTTGTGGATGACTTTGAAGAGTCGCCATCAGTAGAACTGTTAGATCAGTGTACTAAGGAGCAGTTGTTGTTAATTGCTGAGAGATATGAAATTGAGATACCTGTTAGACTGTCGAAGATGGCGGTCAAAACCAGTTTAAAGGCAGATTTGGTAGAGAAGGGTGTTCTCAAGCCAGTTGGACGACAAACTCTCAGTTTTGAGCAACAGAAGGAACTTCTGCAGTTGGAGCAGAGACAAGAGTTGGCTTTAGAGGAAATGAAGCAGAAGACTGAGCTTGCCAGATTAGAACTGCAGAATAGGAAGCTAGATCTAGTCGGGCAGGGAAAGTGGCTCGGTTCAGAGGTTGCTGATGTTACTGGTGATCCGTCTCGGGGGGCGGCCACCTCGTTAGACATTTTACATGATCTGCGCTTGCTTCCCAAATTTAATGAGAAAGACCCCGATGTATTTTTTTCATTATTTGAGCGTTTGGCAGAGGCAAGGAACTGGAGTGATGAAGATGGTTGTATGATGTTGCAGTGTGTTCTCACTGGTAGAGCCCAGGAGGCATACTCCGCTTTGAGTCCCGCAGACTGTAAGGTCTATGCACGAGTGAAATCTGCGGTGCTTAAGGTGTACGAACTGGTACCTGAGGCTTACAGACAGCGGTTCCGAACGTGGAAAAAAAGAGACAAACAGTCTCATCTTGAGTTTTCACGGGATTTGATTACCCAGTTTACCCGTTGGTGTGTAGCGTCTGAGGTCCATACCTTCGAAAAGCTCTGTGATCTGGTGATATTAGAGCAGTTTAGAAACTCTGTTCCTAACAATGTTGCCACTTACATTACACAGCAGAGGGCAGAGACGCCGGGTGAGGCAGCAGCTTTTGCTGATGAGTATGTGTTAATTCACAAAAGTAACTTCAATGGTTCAGTTACAGAGAAGGCTCATAGCAGGGAACATTTCTCTCCTCGTCCAAAGTTTGGATCAGAGAAAAATGCCGTTAGGAGTGATTATGACGCACGGGATAGACAGCCATCGGCGTCCGTCAGAACGTGTAACTACTGTAGACGTTCTGGACATTGGAAGGATGAGTGCCCACTTCTTGGATCAAAAGGTAGATTTAGAGCACAGGTGAAACCTGCTCTTCTGGCCAATTCCCTCACCCAGGTGATGGTGTCGCCATCGGTACCGTCTGTTAAGACCATAGGACAGAAATGCCTGGAAGAGTATGGGGCTTTTCTTTCTGATGGTTTTGTGTCTTTACAGGGCAGTGACGATAAGGTGCCGGTCAAGATACTGCGGGACACTGGCTCAATTGATTCGTTTGTGCGTGAGTCAGTGTTACCTTTTTCAACGGAATCTGACACGGGGGATGTTATCTTGATCCGAGGGATGGGGATGTCTGTCTTCCCTGTTCCTGTGCATAACATTTCTCTGGTTTCAGGTTTGGGGAATGGTGATGTGCAGATAGGTGTGCGTGCTGAGTTGCCTGTTAATGGGGTGGACATCATTTTGGGTAACAATCTGGCCGGGGTGCGAGTGTGGGCCGATGGGCCTCTCCCAAATGTAGTCACCCAAAAATGCCTAGTCCAACCTTGTTGGACACTTCGTCTGATGGTGTCATGGTGT
Source organism: Muraenolepis orangiensis (assembly GCA_027704905.1). Taxonomy (NCBI): domain Eukaryota; kingdom Metazoa; phylum Chordata; class Actinopteri; order Gadiformes; family Muraenolepididae; genus Muraenolepis; species Muraenolepis orangiensis. The sequence continues at coordinate 12,091,238 of CM051003.1, forward strand.
ATCCAGCCTGTGCCGTTACACGTACCATGACAGCAGCGTGTGACGCGCGGGATACTGCCCAGACGACAGATGTTGAAGCTGTTCATGTGGGTTTGATTCTGCCTGAGCAATTCCAGTCCATGTCGCAGGCTGAGTTGGCTACAGAGCAGGTAAATGATCCAGCTTTACGAGAGCTGTTTGAGAAAGCCGTGCCATTTGATGAAATGGGTAGCTCGGCGCATGGGTATTGTCTTCATGGAGGTTTATTGTTTCGGAAGTGGGTGCCTCATGGAGATGCTTTCGTCGGTGAACCAATTTTTCAGTTTGTTGTACCATACAAGTTTCGTCCATTGGTGTTGCAGACTTGTCATAACAATGTTGCAGGGCATCAGGGAGTGAGGAAAACGTATGACCGGGCACTGAGACACTGTTTTTGGCCCCGTTTAAAACGTGATGTTTCCGCATATATCAAAACGTGTCACACGTGTCAGTTAACTGGGAAGCCGAGTCAGACCATCAAACCGGCCCCGCTCTCTCCTATTCCTGCTGTTGATCAGCCATTCGAACATTTGATTATTGACTGTGTTGGGCCATTACCGCGGTCCAAACAGGGACATCTGTATTTGCTTACTGTAATGTGTCAGGTGACCAGATACCCGGCAGCATTTCCGCTTAGGTCAATAACCACGAAGTCTGTTGTTAAAGCACTGACACAGTTCATTTCTGTGTTCGGGATACCCAAAATCATTCAGAGTGATCAGGGTTCCAATTTCACTTCACATATGTTTGCAGAAATTCTCCGGCAACTACACATCAAGCACAACAAAGCGTCAGCGTATCATGCCCAGTCTCAGGGAGCTTTAGAGCGTTTTCATCAAACGTTGAAGTCATTGCTGAGCTCTTATTGTACAGAGTTGGGGGGTCAGGGTTGACTCCACTGGTGGCGTATACGGATCATAATCCGTTGACCTTTTTAAGGTCCCTACAAAATCCCAATCAGAGGTTAATGAGGTGGGCTTTATTTTTACAGCCCTATTCTTTGGACATCCGTCACATTAAAGGGTCTCAAAATGTAATTGCGGACGCACTGTCCCGCATACCCTAATTTGGTCCCAATGTGATACTTTTGTTTGCCCCTCTCGTTTGTTCCCCAATCCCTTCTGTCTCTCGCTCTCTTAAATTGCTTCCTAGGGCCCTAGGTTGTTGAGAGCGGAGGCTGGATGGTGAGGGGAATAGGTGAAGTGGTAAAACAATGTTTATTTTGATGTACGTATTAATGTAGGTTATTTGTGTGTACCATGTGCTTAGAGCATAGGGTGGAACCCCTTTTCTTTAGGGGGAGGGTGTGACGACCCCCACTCTACCTGCTAGTGGGTGAGTCTGCTGACTCAGAGAGCATGGTGGAGTGGGTGGGTCGTTAGCCCAATTGGCCGCACCTGGGCAGTGAGAGCTGTCTGCACATGGACTATTTAAGTTTCCTTGTCTAATCCCCTCTGTCTGCTTCTCCACTCCCAGGAACAGGTTATCCAGCACCCATTTGTCATCCTTGGATATATAATACAAACACTTACACCACCCGCACCACACAACACTTTCTCACTCATCCACACACCGCATTCACCACTGATTCTAATACATCCATATTCATTGTTTGTCGATCGTTAATTTTGGTTAGACATAGGTTTGAATAAATGATGTTGTTCAACTGTTACCACGTGTGGACTCCCTACTTGTCACAGTTTACCCGTTTGTGACAATATGTACATATATATGTACATATATATGTACATATATATGTACATATATATGTATATATATGTACATATATATGTATATATATGTACATATATATGTACATATATATGTACATATATATGTACATATATATGTACATATATATGTACACAGACAGACAGACAGACATCTATATATCTATATATATATATACACACACCTATAATTCTGCACATATATCATACCTACTCTATAAGTTATTTTATACCTCTTTTTAGTAGTAGTTCTTTAGTAGACCATCTTTACATCTTATTTAACCACTGTACATTATATATCACCAGGCACTTTACTCTAACATTTACACTCTGGTTAGAGGCCTAATTAATTTGGCTGTATTGTACTTGTGCTGTGATGACACATTAGAATCAATCAATCAAATTTGAAATGCTTTTATATGATTGATATGATTTGTCATATATCATTTATATGATATATGACAATTCAACTCATGTACATATCATCCATCAGTCACTTTATTGTTCATTTTATTGTGTATAGTATTTTTATAGTATTGTTTTAGATAAGAACTCCATAATTATATTTTCCATTTGCAACAAGTACAATGGAATGCTTACTACCCATTCCCTCCCGCAGTATGAATTTATACAACACAATACTATAAGAATACTATACACTATAAAATAAAATGATGGATGATATGTTCATGTGTTGAATTGTGCAAACATCTTTAAAAGCATTTTAAAGTGCCAGTAGTGCAGCAGCATCATGAATGCAGTGCAGTGCAGTAAGTGAGATGAGTCTGATATGAATATCCTACTGCGTGAGGGATGGGGAGTAAGCATTTAGATCTTGAATCGAATGGTGGGCAAAGCATTCCTGTAAGGAGCAAGCAAATGTCCTACTATCAGATGAGAGGTTAGGCATGTTACGTTAGGCATGTTACGTTAGGCATGTTACGTTAGGCATGTTACGTTAGGCATGTTACGTTAGGCATGTTACGTTAGGCATGTTACGTTAGGCATGTTACGTTAGGCATGTGTGGAGAAGAAATAAATAAAAAACACTCACAGAAATACTCTAAGGTGGCCTCGATCTGCTGCTGAGTGAGACTCAGAACGTGGCCTGGGGGCAGCAGAGGGGTGTGCAGCCAGTCCTTGTCCTCGTAACCAAACACCGCGTCCACGTGTAGCACGTAGCTGGGCTGGCCCTCCGCCAGGAGGCTCACGATCTCCAACTCGGGCAGGTTTGAACAAAGCTCTGGGAAAATAAATAAAAGGTGTGTGTGTGAGAGTTTGCACAAGGGTGTGTCAGAAAGGGTTGTAGTCAACATCTCTGTAGAGCTGTGTAACCTGTGTGTTGTCTTCTGCCATGTTACACTGCCACCTTGTGGTAAAGCATATACTACCACAACACGATCAGTTCCCTGTATGTATGAGAGAACCCTCAGTAGACATCCTCCACGCCTACTGGGATCACCCAGATCTATCCCAATAAATCATTTCAGCATTTTGTGTATTGTTCAAGACTATTAATTCAACTGTTGATATTTATTATATAGTAATTTAGTATACTTACTATAGGCTGACTGTATAATAATGACATTAATAATGATAAGTAGCCATAGTCAAACGAGAAGGATCAAATCATAATTTCTCAATTAGCCCAGAGCCTCAGTCAGCATTTGGTTCAATAGAGGCTGATGAGGTCCATTAGCTCCGTCAGTGAAGTGACGGTAAAACACAGAACAAAGACGGCGTTTAGTACGATGCTTCTCGTTTGACTTTGGGTCTGTGGGTAACAACCTTACTCCCCAGAGTGGTGGTACACTGACTGAGCAGGTAGTTTAACACGCCTACAGGTAACTTCCAGACCCAGAACCCATTGTCTCACCAGTGAGAGTGGACACGTCGTGGAAGTCCCTGCCGGCCGAGGCCCAGAAGCCAAGAGGCGAGGGGTCTGTGCTGGAGGGCTCCCATGTCTCCGCCTGTCCCTGACGGGGTGAGGAGTCCAGGGAGGCGTCCAAGGCCCGTCGGGGCCGAGGGCCGGGGGAGAAGGAGCAGCCAGGAGAAGAGGGAGGAGAGGCTTCAAGGCCAGACATCTTGACAGGGGGTTCAGGGTGAAAGCAGGTGAGGCAGGGGGGCGCCCCCCGGTGGATCAGGGGAGAAGTGCCGGTGTGCAGGGAATTGGGCTCCAAGTCTGAAACTAAGAATGAAGTAATACATATCCATGTTGGAATCACTTTAGTCAACATAGTCACACACACACACACACACACACGTTCTAGCAGCTGTACTACGTTCTAGCAGCTGTACTACGTTCTAGCAGCTGTACTACGTTCTAGCAGCTGTACTACGTTCTAGCAGCTGCACTACGTTCTAGCAGCTGCACTACGTTCTAGCAGCTGCACTACGTTCTAGCAGCTGCACTACGTTCTAGAGGTCAGACTGATCTGCAGAGAGAAACAGAAGGGGAACATAAGATAAGTGTAGTCTCACAAAAGTTAAAAAAACATATTCTACTGACATCAAATTGTGTAAAAAATAACAGAATGTCGTGATAAAGATATTGTCAGTTTCTCTATAAATTATTTCACAATACAACACAGCATCTTATTGAGAGCCTTTGACATTAGGGTCAAACGTCTCAGGTTTACATCGCCCAGAGACACCGTCTGATCAACTTACAGCTAATAATCCTTCCCTTAGGACACACACACACACACACACACACACACACACACACACACACACACACACACACACACACACACACACACACACACACACACACACACACACACACACACACACACACACACACACACACACACACACACACACACACACACACACACACACACACACACACACACACACACACACACACACACACACACACACACACACACACACACACACACACACACACACACACACACACACACACACACACACACACACACACACCCTAACAGACTATATTACCGTTACATTGTTAGCCTAACAGACTATATTTTAGTTAGTATCTTAACCTACTGTATAAGACAAGAAAGCCTTACGGCTAAGCGTAGGCAGTGGATGAAGCGTTGAATGATTGAAACACAAATAAAGCTGTAAACAAAAAGGATTTCAATGAATTATGCCACAACATAAAGCATGAAGACCAGAGGGGCCCTGTGACCCCCCCACCCTGCTGGTCTCTCTAATCAGCAGAGAGGGGCCCTGTGACCCCCACCCTGCTGGTCTCTCTAATCAGCAGAGTGAGAGGGGCCCTGTGACCCCCCCACCCTGCTGGTCTCTCTAATCAGCAGAGTGAGAGGGGCCCTGTGACCCCCACCCTGCTGGTCTCTCTAATCAGCAGAGTGAGAGGGGCCCTGTGACCCCCCACCCTGCTGGTCTCTCTAATCAGCAGAGTGAGAGGGGCCCTGTGACCCCCCACCCTGCTGGTCTCTCTAATCAGCAGAGTGAGAGGGGCCCTGTGACCCCCCCACCCTGCTGGTCTCTCTAATCAGCAGAGTGAGAGGGGCCCTGTGACCCCCACCCTGCTGGTCTCTCTAATCAGCAGAGTGAGAGGGGCCCTGTGACCCCCCACCCTGCTGGTCTCTCTAATCAGCAGAGTGAGAGGGGCCCTGTGACCCCCCACCCTGCTGGTCTCTCTAATCAGCAGAGTGAGAGGGGCCCTGTGACCCCCCACCCTGCTGGTCTCTCTAATCAGCAGAGTGAGAGGGGCCCTGTGACCCCCCACCCTGCTGGTCTCTCTAATCAGCAGAGTGAGAGGGGCCCTGTGACCCCCCACCCTGCTGGTCTCTCTAATCAGCAGAGTGAGAGGGGCCCTGTGACCCCCCCCACCCTGCTGGTCTCTTTAATCAGCAGAGTGAGAGGGGCCCTGTGACCCCCCCCACCCTGCTGGTCTCTCCAATCAGCAGAGAGGGGCCCTGTGACCCCCACCCTGCTGGTCTCTCTAATCAGCAGAGTGAGAGGGGCCCTGTGACCCCCCACCCTGCTGGTCTCTCTAATCAGCAGAGTGAGAGGGGCCCTGTGACCCCCCACCCTGCTGGTCTCTCTAATCAGCAGGGTGAGAGGGGCCCTGTGACCCCCCACCCTGCTGGTCTCTCTAATCAGCAGAGTGAGAGGGGCCCTGTGACCCCCCCACCCTGCTGGTCTCTCTAATCAGCAGAGTGAGAGGGGCCCTGTGACCCCCCCACCCTGCTGGTCTCTCTAATCAGCAGAGTGAGAGGGGCCCTGTGACCCCCACCCTGCTGGTCTCTCTAATCAGCAGAGTGAGAGGGGCCCTGTGACCCCCCCACCCTGCTGGTCTCTCTAATCAGCAGAGTGAGAGGGGCCCTGTGACCCCCCCACCCTGCTGGTCTCTCTAATCAGCAGAGTGAGAGGGGCCCTGTGACCCCCCCACCCTGCTGGTCTCTAATCAGCAGAGTGAGAGGGGCCCTGTGACCCCCCCACCCTGCTGGTCTCTCTAATCAGCAGAGTGAGAGGGGCCCTGTGACCCCCCACCCTGCTGGTCTCTCTAATCAGCAGAGTGAGAGGGGCCCTGTGACCCCCCACCCTGCTGGTCTCTCTAATCAGCAGGGTGAGAGGGGCCCTGTGACCCCCCACCCTGCTGGTCTCTCTAATCAGCAGAGTGAGAGGGGCCCTGTGACCCCCCCACCCTGCTTGTCTCTCTAATCAGCAGAGTGAGAGGGGCCCTGTGACCCCCCCACCCTGCTGGTCTCTCTAATCAGCAGAGTGAGAGGGGCCCTGTGACCCCCCACCCTGCTGGTCTCTCTAATCAGCAGAGTGAGAGGGGCCCTGTGACCCCCCCACCCTGCTGGTCTCTCTAATCAGCAGAGTGAGAGGGGCCCTGTGACCCCCACCCTGCTGGTCTCTCTAATCAGCAGAGTGAGAGGGGCCCTGTGACCCCCACCCTGCTGGTCTCTCTAATCAGCAGAGTGAGAGGGGCCCTGTGACCCCCCACCCTGCTGGTCTAGTATAAAGCAGTGATGTGAAAATCTTATGTGCAAAACCCGACGACAGACAGCAGTTATAAAAATAAGAAAAGATAAAAATAGAATAAAAATAGAAGTTAAAAAATAAAAATGCAATTTATAAAATGCAATATATCGGCACAGAAAACAGCAATATGTATATATAAATCAATGTAATAAAATATACATTGTTATATGCTATAGGCCCTTGTTCAGCAGCCTGATGGCCTGACTGTGGAAGCTATCTGAGTCTATTTGATACCACGTGATACTGAGGTATCGCCTGCCTGACGGTAACAGTGAGTACAGTTGGTGGCTGGGGTGGGCAATGTCTTTATGATCATCGTGTGTGTGTGTGTGTGTGTGTGTGTGTGTGTGTGTGTGTGTGTGTGTGTGTGTGTGTGTGTGTGTGTGTGTGTGTGTGTGTGTGTGTGTGTGTGTGTGTGTGTGTGTGTGTGTGTGTGTGTGTGTGTGTGTGTGTGTGTGTGTGTTCCCTGTAGTGCTCTGGTGCACTCCAACAGGAACAGTATAACAATAACATGGTATACAATATAACATTAGAACATAGTATTTTGGCACTAATGTTAACGCAAACAGTTTTAAGTCTGCAATTTGCAGCCATCCCTTTGTCTTGGTTTGATAGTACTGTTGCTTCCATTCTACATTCTCAAATATGTAGGCTAGTAAAGTAATTAAATAATTGAGTCTAAAGCCATTCATGAGCAAACATCCCCTGCAGCATCAAGCTATTTGCCATATAACAATAATGACCGCATAACAAGTGTGGGGGCACCAGTCATTTCTTATGCCCACATTGCTGCATGTTGAACAGTATTTACAGTCTGCCAAAGTCACAACTTGAATGTACAGATAAACAGAGGGCAGAGTGTTCAGCCTTATTTACCATCATCTAGTTTCACTTTGGCATATATAACATGTTCAGTATAGAGCACCGCAATAAAAACAAATCAAATATTATAAACTTAATATAAACCATCTCCACAGAAGAGTCCACTACATATTACAGTGATCAATCACAGTTCTGTTGAATATCATTTGTTTTCATAACACAAAAGAGACCCATTACACCTGATACACAATGAGGCAACAGAACGAAGAAACTTTATCAACTGACTCAAACACCCTGGCCCCTCTTTCATTGGCAAGTTAAGTGTGTGTGTGTGTGTGTGTGTGTGTGTGTGTGTGTGTGTGTGTGTGTGTGTGTGTGTGTGTGTGTGTGTGTGTGTGTGTGTGTGTGTGTGTGTGTGTGTGTGTGTGTGTGTGTGTGTGTGTGTGTGTGTGTGTGTGTGTGTGTGTTCCAATCTGGCTGCCTGCCTGTTGGTTTGTTAACAGCAAGCCAAGAACTAAAAGCTTGGTCACCGTGGAAACCATTATTAGCATCTCATTGACCAACACGCTCTGTTCAATCCCCTGGTAAAATAATGTGAGGAAAAAGACAGAAAGCCTGAGTAATGGGTCATGTTGGCTCTTAAGCTATGTGTCTTTTTCCAGACAGCTTGAAAGACAACAGCAATTTAAAAGAAAAGGTGCATGCAGATATTCCCTGTGATTGGTTCAGTGGAGGGTGAGGGTTCAACTGGGAAAAGTCCAAATGTTCCAGGAAACGAGGCATTACATTATGTAGCAGGTCAGTGCCGCAAACAAACGTAGGACACTGAGTGCTGCCTTAATGTAGTTATAAAGATAATACTACTGTAATATATGGATATATAACTGTAGAGTGGGTCTATGATAAGGATTGAGTCCACATGTTTATGTCCATATAGCTCTTTATGGGAGTTGGTGAATAACTAGAACGTGTGTGTGCGCGTGTGCGTTTCTCTCTTGTTACCCTTCTTGTAACCATCTAGCTCACTCCCCTTGTAGATAGACCCTGAACTACACCCTGAACTACACCCTGATCAGGTGTCAAAGAGGAACAGTCCCTCGGGACTGTTTGGGTTTAGAGGTGCAGGTGTTGTGCACAACCTGCCTTGGTACCGTCGCTTGTTTACGGGTCAACATTACTTACCTGTATCAGTAATTTAATAAAACACCACAAATAAAAATTCCAAACACCAGTGTGTGAAGTATGCCAGATCCCACCCGACAGTGTATGGCGCCGTACGAGATGGCTGTCGTGTCGCGAGCTCCCGCACGACCACGCAGTTTTCTGCCACGCTGGACCCATGGCAATTTGCATATCGTCAAAACAGATCCACGGACAACGCAATTGCCATGGCCCTCCACACTGCCCTTTCCCACCTGGAGGGAAAGAACTGTTATGTGCGAATGCTGTTTGTGGACTACAGCTCAGCGTTCAACACGATAGTTCCTGCCAAGCTCGACACCAAGCTTAGAGGTCTAGGTGTGCCCCCATCCATTCAAGTTCCTCGGTGTGCACATCTCCGAGGACCTCACGTGGTCCACGTACACCACACACGTGGTGAAAAGGGCCCAACAACGCCTGTATTTCCTCAGCCGTCTGAAGAAATTCAGCATGGGCCCCCGCATCCTGAGAACATTCTATAACGGCACCATGGAGAGTGTTCTTACAGGGTGTATCACCGCCCGGTACGGGAACTGCACCGCACTGGAGCGCAGAGCGCTTCAAAGGGTGGTGCGGACGGCCCAGTATATCATTGGAGGTGAGCTCCCCTCCCTCCTGGATATATACAACCAGCGGTGCGTGGCCAAGGCCAAACGCATCATAAAGACATTGCCCACCCCAGCAGCAAACTGTACTCACTGTTACCGTCAGGCAGGCGATACCGCAGTATCAAGTGGTATCAAATAGACTCAGAGACAGCTTCACAGTCAGGCCATCAGGCTGCTAAACAAGGACGTATAGCATATAACAATGTATATTTTATTACATTGATTTATATATACATATTGCTCTTTTCTGTGCCGATATTTTGCATTTTATAAATTGCATTTTTATTTTTTAACTTTATTCTATTCTATCTATTTTTATTCAATTTTTTAATCTTATTTTATAACTGCGGTCTGTCGTCGGGTTTTGCACATAAGATTTTCACTCACTGCTTTATACTTGTAAACTGTGAAGTGACAATAAACTTGACTTGACAGGGACCACTGACCAAAGGCCTAACTCCATATGAACGAACTTCAAAGCGCAGCATGGAAATGACTCAAGTATGACCACAGTTCGTGGAGAACGATAGGACTCATCTCAGTACGGTGACCGAGCCTGGGTCCATAGCGGAGCCTGGGTCCATAGCGGAGCCTGGGAAACTGGGTCCATAGCGGAGCCTGGGTCCATAGCGGAGCCTGGGAAACTGGGTCCATAGCGGAGCCTGGGTCCATAGCGGAGCCTGGGAAACTGGGTCCATAGCGGAGCCTGGGTCCATAGCGGAGCCTGGGAAACTGGGTCCATAGCGGAGCCTGGGTCCATAGCGGAGCCTGGGAAACTGGGTCCATAGCAGAGCCTGGGTCCATAGCGGAGCCTGGGTCCATAGCGGAGCCTGGGTCCATAGCGGAGCCTGGGTCCATAGCGGAGCCTGGGAGCCTGGGTCCATAGCGGAGCCTGGGAAACTGGGTCCATAGCGGAGCCTGGGTCCATAGCGGAGCATGGGAAACTGGGTCCATAGCAGAGCCTGGGTCCATAGCGGAGCCTGGGTCCATAGCGGAGCCTGGGTCCATAGCGGAGCCTGGGAAACTGGGTCCATAGCGGAGCCTGGGTCCATAGCGGAGCCTGGGTCCATAGCGGAGCCTGGGTCCATAGCGGAGCCTGGGTCCATAGCAGAGCCTGGGTCCATAGCCGAGCCTGGGTCCATAGCGGAGCCTGGGTCCATAGCGGAGCCTGGGTCCATAGCGGAGCCTGGGTCCATAGCGGAGCCTGGGTCCATAGCGGAGCCTGGGTCCATAGCGGAGCCTGGGTCCATAGCCGAGCCTGGGTCCATAGCCGAGCCTGGGTCCATAGCCGAGCCTGGGTCCATAGCCGAGCCTGGGTCCATAGCCGAGCCTGGGTCCATAGCCGAGCCTGGGTCCATAGCCGAGCCTGGCTTATTTGCCAGTGCCTTGTTATGCTGTGATAATTATTACATGTTTTTATGGAAGTAGTTCAATTCATTCATATCAAATCACCTAATTGCATCACATGTAGTCCTGGTTTACAGGGAACAACAGTTTATGTTTAATATATCTAAAATTGTGTTGGCCATACTATTACTACTATACAGAAGATAAAGATCTTTAAAAAAAAAGATCGCAAAAAAGGTATAGCACATAATATCAATCCCAATATTATCGATTATTTTCCCAAATCATACGTATGAATGGGGCCAAGAAAGGGCACAGCTTTACTAAGTTAAGTTTGTTTAACCTCTCCTTGCCTCTCCGGGAACCATCACCTTATCATGGTGGAGAGGCTTGGGTGTCCCGTCTCTTGCTGAAGCTACAGTTGAGCGCTGTGGCCTCAAGGTCATTGGGGCCTCAAGGGGCGGCAACCCTCAGACTTGGTGGTTGTCACCAGGTGGTCAGGGACGCCGTCCGACAGAAGAAGGAGGCCTTCTAGGTTATCCGGTGAGACTCCGGACTAGGTTGCAAGGTATCGACAGGCC
>CM051003.1:12107538-12122538 GCA_027704905.1 Muraenolepis orangiensis
GAGCCTGGGAGATGTAGTTTAATATATGTAGTTTTAGATGGTGGGTCTGGGCTGTAGGAGGTGGAGGCTCCTGGGAGATGTAGTTTAATTATTAAACTACATCTCCCAGGAGCCTCCACCTCCTACAGCCCAGACCCACCATCTAAAACTACATATATTAAAGTTTAATAGACGTAGTTTTAGATGGTGGGTCTGGGCTGTAGGAGGTGGAGGCTCCTGGGAGATGTAGTTTAATATATGTAGTTTTAGATGGTGGGTGTGGGCTGTAGGAGGTGGAGGCTCCTGGGAGATGTAGTTCAACATATATGTAGTTCAACACCCATTAGATCAGTGGTTCCCAAACCTGGGGTCTGGGCGTTAGAGATCTCAGGATATCAATAAATATAGATATATAATATAGATATATAATTCCATAAAATGATTGTTGGTAATGTTTGTTGGTATTAGAAATACCGATTGAATCTTACAATCTTACAATTGAGCACGTTTTTTTCTACAAGGATTGAGGGGGGCTCATATTGATCATATTGATCAATAACTAATAATAACTTGGTGGGGCTGTGTATCACATTGTTTTTAATGCTCTAAAGGCTCTTTGAGTTTATTGTAAAGCACTCACAGAATAAATGTATTATTATTATTATTATGATAAGCCATGTCAATATGTCCTTAATTAATTTAAACACTATTAATAATTACAATAATTATAATAATTAGATATGAATAATTAAAACATAATATATAAATATATATATATCCTCATGTTAAACCAATATTCTACTATATTATATTACTATATCTACTATATAACATTCTAACTATTATGATGAATGAGTGCCGACATGACGTCACCCTGGTAGGCCGAAACATGGGTGTTTTTTTGCAGTATTAAAAGCCATGCAATGTAGGTCTACATATGTATCAATATGTATCAATCATAAGATATACTAATGAAGATTTGGAATTATTTAACACCAGGATGATAGTTATTAACGGAAGTTATGCAGAAAGAAACATTATTTTGTTATTGTTATTTTTTAATTCAATATTATTGAATTATGCTTTACATTTCAAACGAACGTGGTGGGATGAGGACAACTAAGGAGTTTCACTGGTGACCTCTAGTGTTAGACATCCGAATTGCAGAGCTATTTTGCATTTGGAATAACAACGTTGACGCCGTTATTCTTTTGAGCTGTCATTCATATTACAATAATTTAAATGACTAAAGGGATGTATATGATACATATGATAAAGATATGTAATTTTAGTCACTTAAATTAGTATTGTTCTTGTTTGTTTGCATTGTATAGTTTAGTTGTGGTATATTGTCCTACAGCCTTCTTCATTTGACAGGCTACAGTAAGTGTGTGTGTGTGTGTGTGTGTGTGTGTGTGTGTGTGTGTGTGTGTGTGTGTGTGTGTGTGTGTGTGTGTGTGTGTGTGTGTGTGTGTGTGTGTGTGTGTGTGTGTGTGTGTGTGTGTGTGTGCACGTGCGTGCGTGCGTGCGTGCGTGCGTGCGGTGCATGTGTGCGTGTGTGTGTGTGTGTGTGTGCGTGTATGAGTTTGTGCATGTTTGTGTGTCTATCATTTGTAAGCTGCCATCAATAATTCAGTCCATACAGTAGTCCAGTCCAGTGCTCAGCCACATCCTCTCCCAGGACAATGGGCCTGTTTCCTGTTGGGTGGACGGCAGAGGAAAAGCAACACAGAGACACATGAGCCACAGGACAGAGAGCCACTGTGAGGCAGGAGCATCACAGCAGTGTGTGCCTTGAACTGAGAGAGCCACCAGTCACCCGGTGTCATGTAGTCTGCTTCATGGTAAATCATTGAGGTCAATTCTATTCATTATGATTTAAATATATAGAATACACTGTATAGCGGTGCCATGTGTTTATTTAAGACTATTGTATAGAACAAGAATACAAAATACTAGGCAAGGAACTGGTCAATAAATGGATATAGGATGCAATTACATGTACAACAACATACTATTGTACTATTGTCTGTTAAAGTAGTAAACTATTTGTCCGTACTAGTTTGTCTAATAACCGTCTCTAAGGGGGGTTCAAAGAACAGACGGACAGCACTCAAGCCCTGAACCCTGAGCCCTGAACCCTGAGCCCTGAACCCTGAGCCCTGAACCCTGAGCCCTGAACCCTGAACCCTGAGCCTTGAACCCTGAGCCCTGAACCCTGAACCCTGAGCCTTGAACCCTGAACCCTGAGCGATCCAGGGTTCTTGCTTAATAAATAAAGTGTTATAATTGTGTTATAAGTCTTCAACACCAAGAAGAGCAAGGAGCTGATCGTGGACATCAGAAAGACCCTTCTGGTCCCTCAACTCACTGGTCAAGAAGTCTCACCAGCGTCTCTTCTTCCTGAGGAGACACCAACGCCCACCTGTCATCTCAGATTCAGGTGATCTTTTACCGGTGTGCTATTGAAAGCATCCTCACCAACTGCATCACAGTGTGGTACGGCAACTGCACTGTTTCAGACCGGAAAGCGCTGCAGAGGGTGGTGAAAACCACCCAACGCATCGTTGGACTACCCCTCCCTGCAATAAACACTACCCACCACAAACGGTGTCTGAGGAAGGCAAAACAAATAGTGGTTGACCCCTCTCACCCCAACCATGGACTGTTTGCCCTTCTCCCCTCCGGGAGGCGCTATAGAAACCTTTGTTCCAAGTCAAGCAGGCTTAGGAACAGCTTCTTCCCCTCAGCTGTCATCTCTCTGAACTCTGTACCACGATGACAGCCCCCCCCCGCCCCACCTTGCCACCCCGGCTCTGCTGCTCCCGTACAAACTCTGAACTCTGCTCACTATATCCTATCACCATCACTATACTCTACATCACCATCACTATACTCTACATCACCATCAATGTCTTCAGCTGCCTTGCACTGTATCATACCTCCCTACCTCTACCTATAGTTTACATATTTATTGTTTACATACCTGTATGATAGACATGTACATTTTTACATGTTTACTGTACCTGTATATACTGTATATTTAATAATCTTATTTTCATGTCCATCATGTCAAGTCAAGTCAAGTCCAGTTTATTGTCACGTCACAGTTTACACAAGTATAAAGCAGTGGTGTGAAAATCTTATGTGCAAAACCCGACGACAGACAGCAGTTATAAAATAAGATAAAAATTGAATAGAATAAATTTAAATAAAAATGCAATTTATAAAATGCAATATATCGGCACAGAAAAAGAGCAATATGTATATATAAATCAATGTAATAAAATACACATTGTTATATGCTATACACCCTTGTTTAGCAGCCTGATGGCCTGACTGTGGAAGCTATCTCTGAGTCTATTTGATACCACTTGATACTGCGGTATCGCCTGCCTGACGGTAAAAGTGAGTACAGTTGGTGGCTGGGTGGGCAATGTCTTTATGATGCGTTTGGCCTTGGCCACGCACCGCTGGTTGTATATATCCAGGAGGGAGGGGAGCTCACCTCTAACGATACACTGGGCCGTCCGCACCACCCTTTGAAGTGCTCTGCGCTCGAGTGCGGTGCAGTTCCCGTACCGGGCGGTGATACACCCTGTAAGAACACTCTCGATGGTGCCGTTATAGAATGTTCTCAGGATGCGGGGGCCCATGCTGAATTTCCTCAGACACCTGAGGAAATACAGGCGTTGTTGGGCCCTTTTCACCACGTGTGTTGTGTGCGTGGACCACGTGAGGTCCTCGGAGATGTGCGCGCCGAGGAACTTGAAGCCGCTGACCCTCTCTACTGCAACACCGTCGGGATGGGCTGTGCTCTCCTCTCTGCTTCCTGAAGTCCACGATCAGCTCCTTGGCATTCTTGACATTGAGGGCGAGGCTGTTCTCCTGGCACCACTACTCCAGCGATCCGACCTCCTCCCTGTAGGCTGTCTCGTCGTCGCCGGCGATCAGGCCCATCACTGTCGTGTCGTCAGCAAACTTGATGATGACGTTGGAGCTGTGCATAGCCATGCAGTCGTGGGTGTAGAGGGAGTAGAGGAGAGGGCTCAGCACGCATCCCTGGGGGGCTCCCGTGTTGAGGGTCAGTGGCTCTGAGGTGGTGCTGCCCATCCTCACCACCTGGCGGCGGTCCGACAGGAGGTCCAGTATCCAGATGCACGTGGATGGGGGCACGTCTAGACCTCTAAGCTTGGTGTTGAGCTTGGCAGAAACTATCGTGTTGAACGCTGAACTGTAGTCCACAAACAGCATTCGCACATAACTTAACTCCTTATCGATCATAGATATGCGTATGGCAAAAGACAAAAATACAATGCATAATAACAATTCATGTATATATATAGTTATACGTAGGACTATATTATATTAGAATAAAATATTGTAATTGTAATACAACACACAATTTAGTGTTACGTTACGTAACTTTTTTGAAAGACGTATGATTGACAAATGACATCAGCCAATACAAGATACAAGATACAATCCAACAATGCAACCAGTACAAAGTCTACTCAAAGGTAAGGTTATTGGTTATTTATAAAAAATAACAAATAATCTGCCTCTCTTTGAGAAACATTTACCCCGTCTCTTCCCTATTACCCAACAAGCGAAGTGGTTGGATGTGTGAAATATCTATCATTTGATAAACTATCATTCTATTATTCTATCTAAATATCTATCATTTGATAAACTATCATTCTATTATTCTATCTAAATATCTATCGTTTGATAAACTATCATTCTATTATTCTATCAAAATATCTATCATTTGATAAACTATCATTATATTATTCTATCTAAATATCTATCGTTTGATAAACTATCATTCTATTATTCTATCTAAATATCTATCGTTTGATAAACTATCATTCTATTATTCTAAACTATCTAAATCTCTATTGTTTTATATGCGTCGAAAGGCATTACAGGCTTTCCTTTAGTCAACTTCCCGACTGTGGTGACTGATATGTGGCCAGGTGGTGTAACCAGGGTGTGTGGCCAGGTGGTGTAACCAGGGTGTGGTCTCTCCTCAGGTGTGTGTATATGGACCAACCACGCCACCACGTCTTTTAATTCCCCCTTCGCCAATTTTCTAACGTTGATGTTTTTAAAACATTATTATAAAGTAAATGTCGGACGGTGTATTTGTTCAATTGCGAAAGTACAGCAGCTTTAAACCCCAATGGTAATGTGCAGCAGCCCGGGTGGGGTCGAGGAGGAGGAGGAGGAGGAGGAGGAGGAGGCGGAGCTCCGAGAGACTATCATTGTTCCTGCTCCACGCAGCGCTCCAAAGTGTCCTGGTCCAGTGGAGCTGGAGTCATAACCTTAACACCTCCTCAACACCTCCTTTACACCTCCAAAGGTACGTTGGACATCTTCTTCGATACACGTACTAAGTTTACTTAAGAGAGCTGCGTCGTTGTGGTCTTTTGGCGAATTCCCTCGTTAGTCTCCGGTGTTCTTCGGTCTCCGCGAATAATTATAAAGTACTAATAAAGTACTAATAAAGTACTAGTAAAGTACTAGTAAAGTACTAGTAAAGAGGCCAGAAGGTCCGCCAGTCCTACTTCATCGGGTGTTTATCGTGTTTTAGTGCGTAATGTAGACTACCTGTTAACACGCTCGTCGGGGCCCGTTTCCGCATGCCTGGGGATCGAACCCGGTGCTTCAGAACGAACCGAGGTGGATCTACAGAACGATAGAACACGCTTTATCTCACCGAGCTCTGCTGGGTGTCGGTAGATGTTTAGGTTGATGATGTATCGATCCGTTGGAGCTGATCGATGGATGTCAACAGAGTGTGTGTTGAGGCTTTAAGAACTCACACACTTCCGTCTCACTGTTGGTTTATGGGCTCTTTTTCGTCTCTATTTGGGCTCTATTAGGACATATAATGGCACTACAGCCTACACGCACACAATAATACAACATAAGTACGTTATTATTATTTATTTAGTATTCATTATATGTCTTGTACCTGTATCAAGCTATGCGTCATGTAGTTCCTAATTGTGTTTTAATTGCAGACCCAGCATGCTTTGTTATAGGGCCTATAGTTGTGTGTTCTTTAAGTTATTGGTCACCTGCTGAACACATTTCCTTAAGTTTAGGGATTTGACCGTTCTGGTCCACTTACATGTACAATACATTACATATATGACCTATACAGTAATACTTAATTAATGTGTTATTGGTTCATGCTAATGTTGACCCTGGTTAGTTTCTCTCTACTGTTGAATCCCTTGGGGGATGAATGGGTGGGGTTGACTGGGTGGGGCAGAGGGGACTTGTTACCACATGAATAAGTCATGACTAATACAATCACTGATTAATGGGAAGTGTCCCCAAGCTTCAGCATCACTCAGTGACCCGTGATGTCCCCAGTCATCATCTTACTCTCATCTTCATCCGCTAACTCACAGAAGTCAGTTTCTGATTCGTTATTAGTAAATATTAGTAAATATATTAGTCGAGTAAATCCACCATAAAAATGCAGCAGAAATGACTTCTGCCCGCGGTCCTTGAGAGATGACGTCCTCTCGGCTGATATCAGTTGAAGTCTGATTTGACAAAGACCAGCCAGGACTTTTTAAGTTTTTAAGAGCAGATTTAAAAACATCTTTATCTCTTGTCACAATGACATTATTGACAAGTGGTACACGTGGTGTGTGTCCACAGATAAAGTAGTTTGGCCCTTTTTAGATAAAGGAAAGGAACCCACACTGTATGGACAGGGTTCCTCATGGTTCCTCAAACACAAGGTGAACATCGTGGTTGTAGTTCCATGCAGAGCACCGGCTGGTGCACCTGCTGCTCCTGTAGTTTAATCTTTAGCTTTGAAGTGTCATTCCATTGCATAGAATGCACAATGCATGTGCATTCTATGCGTCTACTGCGAAACACGTCCAACCAAACCCTCACCCAGCGAGCCCCGCTGAGCTTATTTGAAAGCGGCAAGTTGAAAACTGCTTGTCAGTACAATCCTGTTGGAGCCTTTTAGCACGCTGGCCCTGGGTCCCTGCCATGAAACCACTGCACTGCTAGACGAGAGAGAGAGAGAGAGAGAGAGAGAGAGAGAGAGAGAGAGAGAGAGAGAGAGAGAGAGAGAGAGAGAGAGAGAGAGAGAGAGAGAGAGAGAGAGAGAGAGAGAGAGAGAGAGAGAGAGAGAGAGAGAGAGAGAGAGAGAGAGAGAGAGGAGAGAGAGAGAGAGAGAGAGAGAGAGAGAGAGAGAGAGAGAGAGAGAGAGAGAGAGAGAGAGAGAGAGAGAGAGAGAGAGAGAGAGAGAGAGAGAGAGAGAGAGAGAGAGAGAGAGAGAGAGACTGGGGTAACAGTACATTCAGCTGTGGTTCACTGATCATAATCCTCCCTCAACCCCCCTCCCTCACACACACCACTTAATTCCACGATATTGTCCTACATTAGCAGTGCAAAGTCCAAGAGATCCCCTGCTTTATAAATAGGGGTGAGGGGATTACAGAATGGAATATCTCTGTAGCATCCTAGTCTTCACTTGAATGGTTTGATTTCATGGTGTTCCACACGGCTGTGGGCTCACTTACGCTCTGAAGTCCCCCGGGTCCTTTGGACCGTTGTAATCAACCTGGTCGGGTGATCTTCACGGGACACATGGGTGGACGTTCTGGTGTAGGAGAAGGTAGTGTGTGTCTTGGAGGACTCCAGGAGCTTAACGAGGGATCTCCCATGGAGGATGTCATCCACCATGAGTGGATGTTTAATCAAGCCTCTGTTCATCTGCACTGTCTCCAGCCCTGGAACACTGAAGGAACTCATCTGTTGTCCAGATAGATTGTCTTTATTCATTCATTTTTATGCTACATTTTCAGGACCTCTGGTGCCTGTACAAGCCGGCATGTAGTTGTGTCATTTTAATTAAAAACATTTATCACTGTATACAATTATTCTTAATTTTTTTAAATGACCGGCGTGGCTGTTAGGCATCCCAGTTATCATAACTTCATCAATCCCTAGTAGGTTATTGACACGTCAAGCTGAACCAGCTCAGACCCAAGACCCAAGCTCACCCCGCCTGAACTCAAGGCTCCCCTTACATTCAATTAAATGAATAATTTACTTGACAGCTCTCTCTCTCTCTCTCTCTCTCTCTCTCTCTCTCTCTCTCTCTCTCTCTCTCTCTCTCTCTCTCTCTTTTTTTTTTTTACCCTCATTACTTGTCCTTTCAGTATTCTGATAGCATAACCCACAACTTGGACCCCTAGCAAAATTCAGTTGCACGCACACAAGTCAAGTCCAGTTTATTGTCCCTTCACAGTTTACACAAGTATAAAGCAGTGAGTGAAAATCTTATGTGCAAAACCCGACGACAGACAGCAGTTATAAAATAAGATAAAGACACACACACACTATCTTCCCGACGGTCTAGTGGAGAGGGGCTGAATGGTAGCGTATTGGTTCATGAACTTACGGCCTTCGCTCCTTACTGACTTCAGCTCATCCAAGAATGTGGGAGAGCGCTGACTCAAAAGACAAGCGGTTCACAGTTGCCTAACTGGTCTGAGTTGTGCGTGTCCACACACACACACACACACACACACACACACACACACACACACACACACACACACACACACACACACACACACACACACACACACACACACACACACACAAGTGTGTAGTCCTACTCACACACCGCATACTTTCACCCCTGTGAGAGATGGTGAAAAATGAGGGTGTGGTTGGAAGGGAGTGAACCAAGAGTAATTCAAATTCATGTTTTTCTGGGCAACACCTATTAGTAGAGAAGCCTGTCAACTTGAATTTAGGCCTGGGCAATATATGGATTATTATGTGTATCGTAATATGAGACTAGATATCGTCTTAGATTTGGGATGTTGTAATTGTGGCCTCAGTTGTCTTTCCATGGTTTTCAAAGTAAAGTCATTTTCTGAACTCACAAGACGGTTCTAGTTCTGTTTTTATTATTTGCTTTCACCCTCATAGTCGTTATATCCACATAAATGATTTGATTATATATATATTAATATATATTATCTCATTGTCTAAATATGTGCGGTAAGCACCAATAGTCAACCCTACAATATGGTCTCGATATCAAGGTATTTGGTAACAACGTGATGTTTGTACACTATCTACATTTACCAGTTGAGACCTGAAACCCCATCCAGTCGTCATGAGTCATTCAGTCCACCTGTTCTCCCAGTGTCTCTGAAGCACACACACCCTCATTCCACCAGCACTCAAACATGCACTCGTTAAAATATTCATCATCTGCCTGATTGCGTTAAAGATAAGGTGAAACCGTTGGCATAGCAACGCTGCACGCCAAACCCTCCAACCCAGTACATTGAAAACCCCAGCGTGACGAACAGAACTCTGCTGACCAGAGAGAAGCTTCAGAGCCTTTCTTCTATGCAACCGTGTCTCTGAGTCGCCAGAGACACGGTTTCCTTACGGACCGTACGGCTTCACAATGTGCCACTAACACAGCTCTGTCAGGAGGGTCACGTTTCTCTCCCCAATATTTAAATTGAAGGGCATTTAAATGTGTTAACCCCCCCCCTCGTCCCCATCCAGGAAGTCCTACAAGAATGCAGACTGGGTTGTGTTGAGGGGGTTCGGTGAAGGCCCTTTAGCTGATCTACACTGAACACAACTGAAGGCTCTTTATGTGACTTATTCTGATAGCCAGCTCTATACACGCCTGTGAACTGTGCCTGGTGTTTATCCCCTGGCTAGACACGCCCCCTCTCTCCCCGTCCTCCTCCTTCATCTGTGGCTCGCTGTCATCTGATCCCACGCTGCTCTCTTCTGAGACAAACTCCGGTTCCCTGTTTGATTCCCAGGTCACGCCCACAGGAGCAAACAGGCCAAAAGACACACCTCCCTCCACTGGGTCTTCCGTGGGCTGGCTCAGCGCCTCATCAAAGTGTTTTTTGAATGCGCTGTTGGACACACCCAGAGCCTCTCCATGTCCCATCATGTCTTCTGTGTTCGGAGTGCCAGACCGTGACTGTTGTAGTGGATATGTTGCGCTTGAAAACATTTGATTGTACTGAGAAGTCGACCTTAGCACGAGTGAATGACTGAATGTCTGAGAGAGCGTTGCTGTATTGGCCCCCACTGGGACTTTGTTGGGCGTCTCGGTCGTTTTCACTCGCCCGGTGAATCCTGACCTTTGACCTGGTATAGATTGGTTTGTCTGGAAAACGTTGCCCATGCTCACAAGTAATGATTCAGACCCGTGGCGTTTACAGTAATCTGAACAGATGTGAGCGCTACCACAGTTTCATAATGTCAGCTGCTCTCTGACTGGCTGTGGGAGTCACCGCTTCACATCACCGCTACAGGGGATCCATTAGCTGCACATCACCACACATCCGCACTTATTGATTTATATATATTGATTTATAATCGGCCCACGCTGTGCAGCCAAGCCATCAAACTCTGGGCCGGCAGGAAGAGGTACAGAAGAGGGAAGCCATGAGTCAGCGGTGGGAATGGGGGTCGAGTTCTCCATGGACTTAAAAACAAGTGTCCGTCTGTTTGTCTGTCTGTGTGCCTCTGTGTGTGTGTGTGTCTGTCTGTGCGCCTGTCTGTGTGCCTCTGTGTGTGCCTGTCTGTGTGTCTGTCTGTGTGCCTCTGTGCGTGTCTGTCTGTGTGTGCCTCTGTGTGTGCCTGTCTGTGTGCCATTGTTGTGAAAAGATTGGAGTAAACCGACATTTGAATTTACAGCTGATGGAACACTGCTTTGCTAGCAACTGTACCACCCGACAGGCGCTGTTAATAGTGTGTGTTAATGTGTGTGCGTGCTCAACATGTGTGCAGCCTCCGTCATTATCCAGCGATCTAGCATGTAGGGGTCTTGTGCCGACCGCAGGGGGGTGGACCGGGTGGAGGATGCCAGCGGTAGGTCAAGCGAGAGAGGCGTGTGGTGCAGATGGTGCGTTCCGCTTTACAGATGTGGAGTAATGGAGTATAATCTGCCTTCAATGACCCCCATGTCCTCAGAACACACACGCACACACGTCTGACTTGGTGTAGGTTTTTGTGGAACACAAGTTTGGTCTAGAAACATAATTATGGAAAATAAAGACAATTGTTTTATTTTTGTTGTTTTGAAGAACAAAAATACGTTTTTGTTCTGAACAACAAATAAAAGGACCAAGCCATTATGTAACGTGTGTGTGTGTGTGTGTGTGTGTGTGTGTGTGTGTGTGTGTGTGTGTGTGTGTGTGTGTGTGGTGTGTGTGTGTGTGTGTGTGTGTGTGTGTGTGTGTGTGTGTGTGTGTGTGTGTGTGTGTGTGTGTGTGTGTGTGTGTGTGTGTGGTGTGTGTGTGTGTGTGTGTGTGTGTGTGTGTGTGTGTGTGTGTGTGTGTGTGTGTGTGTGTGTGTGTGTGTGACTCATGGGTTACTAAACTGGGCGTCGTTCTCCTCTCCTTCACACACGTCACGCAGATTTAGTGTTTGTGTCATAAATGTTCCCGAAAACGTGGCACACATTTGTGGTGGCGTAAGACTCTGGGCTCAACCTTGGGGGGTCGTATCCGGACGAGTGAGTGGCAGGGCCCAAAGGCCCCTGGGCCGGACGCCGTGTTCGACAGAACCCAGAAGCCCAACGCAAGCAAAACACCCACATGTTGCATCCCTGCAGACCACGGTGGGAGGTATCAGGACACTCCCTAGCTGGGAATGAAGGAGGGGCAGACCACGGTGGACTGACTGTTTCCTCTCTCACTATCTATCTATCTATCTATATATCTATATATAGATAGATAGATAATATCTCTGTCACTAATCTGTTGTACGGTCCTCAGTCTTTGGGAGGTGTGTAGTAGCAGACGGGGAAGGGGGCTGGACTGAATGAACATGCACCACACCTAGCATGGGACACACACACACACACACACACACACACCGTTGGCTTAGAATGTCACACCAGCCTTGCAATTCTGCCGGGTGCCAGAGAGCAGTTATTTATTGTCCTTTTTATCTGGTTGTACTTAGGGGTGTTGTACTTTCGCTCTTCCTCCTGTTGTTGTATTGTGTGTATCACGGTACGGCACAGCGTTGTTCATTAACTCAATGGTGGATTGGAAGAGGACAAAGTCCAGACTCAAACATAAATACACTGCTGTGTTTGTCCAGTGATTAGCGTTGGTAAGCATGGGAAATGTCATAAAACACAATGCATATAGCGGTGAAATTTTATAAATACTAAAAACAATAGTCGAACTTATTTGGCGACCAACTGATTTTTTCCAAACGGCCACCAACGGGGAACACTAGTGGTCTGAGTCCCGTTACCGTGGCGATGGGCTGAGGGTGTCAAAGCACGGCGGTAGTTGGCCATACACAAAGACCCCAGACACTGTCTGTGTGTGTGTTTATTTATATTTTATATTTTTCTTCTTTAATTGTATGAAATCTTCCATGATTCATTGCTTTGTAAGGGAGGAATCTAGGAATCTAGTTTAGGTCCTGGGAGCTTCTATGAACAGCCTGTTTAGTAGAGGTCTTCTGTGAGATAACTTGGGGAGGACAAGGGGTTTTAAGATAAGAGGAAATATATTTTGAATTGCAGATTAGGCCCCTAGAGGAGTGTGTGAGGAGGTTAGTCAAGTGGCATGGAGATAAGTGCACTAACAGTTTGGTGATGGGACCAGGCGCAGGGTTCCGCTTGTACTTTCACTCATACTCAACACTGTAGACGTGTTACTTGGAACACTTTGTCAAATTAATCAGTATAGTAATATTTTACTTATTTATTTCGCTGTTTTGAGAAACGTGTTTTTTGCCTCTGAGATGTTAACGGATAAATTTGCCCCTTTTCAGCTATCCGCATTATAGTGCTTATTAAAACACATTATAGTGCTTTTTAAAACACCTTCAGTTGTGGCCAAGGCTCTGTGTGTGTTAAGGGCCACTCAGCGCAGTTCAACATCGTACCCCAACTCTGTCAAATGACGGAGTTGGTTCCATTCTGCTAAATGTACCACCTGGTGGACAAGTGGTGGAGATCTGGGCGTAGGCAGCATGGAGGGACACTTCCCACATTGAAGTGATACTCAGCCAGTTCAAAAGATGCAAAGTTCCCCTAGTTTAGTCTAGAAGTAGAGGTCAGTGGACAGTTTCACTGTTACAGATGTTTACATCGGTTTTATTAACTACCAATAATTGGTGGCATTAAAACCTTCTTTTGAAATCAGGAGAACTCCGATGTGATGTTCTGTTACTGAACATGAGTCATAGTGTGGCTCTTCTACATTCACATGGCGTTAAAGTAGCAGCAGGTTTTATGCGGGCAGAAAAACACATTTGTGTGCATTTTCACCATAGCTGCCATGACGTTGGCCACAATGGGGTCCCGACTGGCTGCTGAATGCTTCTGCATAACTCTGTTCCTAACGCTCTGGTCCATTCAGTTCCCCATGTGGCCCTCATTGTAGAAGGACACACACACAGCACTTAGCCCTCAATCTGACCAGAGAGGAATCTGGTCACTCCAGTTGCACTCCCCAGCGTCACAAACATGTTAAACCATGGCTCTCTTGTGCAGTGGGACGGTTGTGGCTCTCTTGTGCAGTGGGACAGTTGGGGCTCTCTAGTGCAGTGGGACGGTTGTGGCTCTCTTGTGCAGTGGGACGGTTGTGGCTCTCTAGTGCAGTGGGACGGTTGTGGCTCTCTTGTGCAGTGGGACGGTTGTGGCTCTCTAGTGCAGTGGGACGGTTGTGGCTCTCTAGTGCAGTGGGACGGTTGTGGCTCTCTAGTGCAGTGGGACGGTTGTGGCTCTCTAGTGCAGTGGGACGGTTGTGGCTCTAGTGCAGTGGGACGGTTGTGGCTCTTTAATGCAGTGGAACGGTTGTGGCTCTCTAGTGCAGTGGGACGGTTGTGGCTCTCTAGTGCAGTGGGACGGTTGTGGCTCTAGTGCAGTGGGACGGTTGTGGCTCTCTAGTGCAGTGGGACGGTTGTGGCTCTCTAGTGCAGTGGGACGGTTGTGGCTCTCTAATGCAGTGGGACGGTTGTGGCTCTCTAATGCAGTGGGACGGTTGTGGCTCTCTAGTGCGGTGGGACGGTTGTGGCTCTCTAGTGCGGTGGGACGGTTGTGGCTCTCTAGTGCGGTGGGACGGTTGTGGCTCTCTAGTGCGGTGGGACGGTTGTGGCTCTCTAGTGCGGTGGGACGGTTGGGGCTCTAGTGCGGTGGGACGGTTGTGGCTCTCTAGTGCAGTGGGAAGGTTGTGGCTCTCTAGTGCAGTGGGAAGGTTGTGGCTCTCTAGTGCAGTGGGAAGGTTGTGGCTCTCTAGTGCAGTGGGAAGGTTGTGGCTCTCTAGTGCAGTGGGACGGTTGTGGCTCTCTAGTGCAGTGGGACGGTTGTGGCTCTCTAGTGTAGTGGGACGGTTGTGGCTCTCTAATGCAGTGGGACGGTTGTGGCTCTCTAATGCGGTGGGACGGTTGTGGCTCTCTAGTGCGGTGGGATGGTTGTGGCTCTCTAGTGCGGTGGGACGGTTGTGGCTCTCGAGTGCAGTGGGACGGTTGTGGCTCTCGAGTGCAGTGGGACGGTTGTGGCTCTAGTGCGGTGGGACGGTTGTGGCTCTCTAATGCGGGGGGACGGTTGTGGCTCTAGTGCGGGGGGACGGTTGTGGCTCTAGTGCGGGGGGACGGTTGTGGCTCTAGTGCGGTGGGACGGTTGTGGCTCTCTAGTGCGGTGGGACGGTTGTGGCTCTCTAGTGCGGTGGGACGGTTGTGGCTCTCTAGTGCGGTGGGACGGTTGTGGCTCTCTAGTGCGGTGGGACGGTTGTGGCTCTCTAGTGCAGTGGGACGGTTGTGGCTCTCTAGTGCGGTGGGACGGTTGTGGCTCTCTAGTGCGGTGGGACGGTTGTGGCTCTCTAGTGCGGTGGGACGGTTGTGGCTCTCTAGTGCGGTGGGACGGTTGTGGCTCTCTAGTGCAGTGGGACGGTTGTGGCTCTCTAGTGCGGTGGGACGGTTGTGGCTCTCTAGTGCGGTGGGACGGTTGTGGCT
>CM051003.1:12130038-12147538 GCA_027704905.1 Muraenolepis orangiensis
CTAGTCCTACTTTGTTATAGTAGAACTTCTGATCCACTAGTCCTACTGTGTTATAGTAGAACTTCTGATCCACTAGTCCTACTGTGTTAAAGCATAACTTCTGATCCAGTAGTCCTACTTTGTTAAAGCATAACTTCTGATCCACTAGTCCTACTTTGTTAAAGCATAACTTCTGATCCACTAGTCCTACTTTGTTAAAGCATAACTTCTGATCCACTAGTCCTACTTTGTTAAAGCATAACTTCTGATCCACTAGTCCTACTGTGTTATAGTAGAACTTCTGATCCAGTACTCCTACTTTGTTATAGTAGAACTTCTGATCCAGTAGTTCTACTTTGTTATAGTAGAACTTCTGATCCACTAGTCCTACTTTGTTATAGTAGAACTTCTGATCCACTAGTCCTACTGTGTTATAGTAGAACTTCTGATCCACTAGTCCTACTGTGTTAAAGCATAACTTCTGATCCACTAGTCCTACTTTGTTATAGCATAACTTCTGATCCACTAGTCCTACTTTGTTATAGTAGAACTTCTGATCCACTAGTCCTACTGTGTTAAAGCATAACTTCTGATCCACTAGTCCTACTTTGTTATAGTAGAACTTCTGATCCACTAGTCCTACTTTGTTATAGTAGAACTTCTGATCCACTAGTCCTACTGTGTTATAGTAGAACTTCTGATCCACTAGTCCTACTGTGTTAAAGCATAACTTCTGATCCACTAGTCCTACTTTGTTAAAGCATAACTTCTGATCCACTAGTCCTACTTTGTTATAGTAGAACTTCTGATCCACTAGTCCTACTGTGTTATAGTAGAACTTCTGATCCACTAGTCCTACTGTGTTAAAGCATAACTTCTGATCCAGTAGTCCTACTTTGTTAAAGCATAACTTCTGATCCACTAGCCCTACTTTGTTAAAGCATAACTTCTGATCCACTAGTCCTACTTTGTTAAAGCATAACTTCTGATCCACTAGTCCTACTTTGTTAAAGCATAACTTCTGATCCACTAGTCCTACTGTGTTATAGTATAACTTCTGATCCAGTACTCCTACTTTGTTATAGTAGAACTTCTGATCCAGTAGTCCTACTTTGTTATAGTAGAACTTCTGATCCACTAGTCCTACTTTGTTATAGTAGAACTTCTGATCCAGTAGTCCTACTTTGTTATAGTAGAACTTCTGATCCACTAGTCCTACTTTGTTATAGTAGAACTTCTGATCCAGTAGTCCTACTTTGTTATAGTAGAACTTCTGATCCAGTAGTCCTACTTTGTTATAGTAGAACTTCTGATCCACTAGTCCTACTTTGTTATAGTAGAACTTCTGATCCACTAGTCCTACTTTGTTATAGTAGAACTTCTGATCCACTAGTCCTACTTTGTTAAAGCATAACTTCTGATCCAGTAGTCCTACTTTGTTAAAGCATAACTTCTGATCCACTAGTCCTACTTTGTTAAAGCATAACTTCTGATCCACTAGTCCTACTTTGTTATAGTAGAACTTCTGATCCACTAGTCCTACTTTGTTATAGCATAACTTCTTATCCACTAGTCCTACTTTGTTATAGTAGAACTTCTGATCCACTAGTCCTACTGTGTTATAGTAGAACTTCTGATCCACTAGTCCTACTGTGTTATAGTAGAACTTCTGATCCACTAGTCATACTGTGTTATAGTAGAACTTCTGATCCACTAGTCCTACTTTGTTATAGCATAACTTCTGATCCACTAGTCCTACTTTGTTAAAGCATAACTTCTGATCCAGTAGTCCTACTTTGTTATAGTATAACTTCTGATCCACTAGTCCTACTTTGTTATAGTAGAACTTCTGATCCACTAGTCCTACTTTGTTATAGCATAACTTCTGATCCACTAGTCCTACTTTGTTATAGTAGAACTTCTGATCCAGTAGTCCTACTGTGTTAAAGCATAACTTCTGATCCACTAGTCCTACTTTGTTAAAGCATAACTTCTGATCCACTAGTCCTACTTTGTTATAGTAGAACTTCTGATCCACTAGTCCTACTTTGTTATAGTAGAACTTCTGATCCACTAGTCCTACTGTGTTATAGTAGAACTTCTGATCCAGTAGTCCTACTTTGTTATAGTAGAACTTCTGATCCACTAGTCCTACTGTGTTATAGTAGAACTTCTGATCCACTAGTCCTACTGTGTTAAAGCATAACTTCTGATCCACTAGTCCTACTTTGTTAAAGCATAACTTCTGATCCACTAGTCCTACTTTGTTAAAGCATAACTTCTGATCCACTAGTCCTACTTTGTTATAGTAGAACTTCTGATCCACTAGTCCTACTGTGTTAAAGCATAACTTCTGATCCAGTAGTCCTACTTTGTTAAAGCATAACTTCTGATCCACTAGTCCTACTTTGTTAAAGCATAACTTCTGATCCACTAGTCCTACTTTGTTAAAGCATAACTTCTGATCCACTAGTCCTACTTTGTTAAAGCATAACTTCTGATCCTCTAGTCCTACTGTGTTATAGTAGAACTTCTGATCCAGTACTCCTACTTTGTTATAGTAGAACTTCTGATGCACTAGTCCTACTTTGTTATAGTAGAACTTCTGATCCAGTAGTCCTACTTTGTTATAGTAGAACTTCTGATCCACTAGTCCTACTTTGTTATAGTAGAACTTCTGATCCAGTAGTCCTACTTTGTTATAGTAGAACTTCTGATCCAGTAGTCCTACTTTGTTATAGTAGAACTTCTGATCCACTAGTCCTACTTTGTTATAGTAGAACTTCTGATCCACTAGTCCTACTTTGTTATAGTAGAACTTCTGATCCACTAGTCCTACTTTGTTAAAGCATAACTTCTGATCCAGTAGTCCTACTTTGTTAAAGCATAACTTCTGATCCACTAGTCCTACTTTGTTATAGTAGAACTTCTGATCCACTAGTCCTACTTTGTTATAGCATAACTTCTTATCCACTAGTCCTACTTTGTTATAGTAGAACTTCTGATCCACTAGTCCTACTGTGTTATAGTAGAACTTCTGATCCACTAGTCCTACTGTGTTATAGTAGAACTTCTGATCCACTAGTCATACTGTGTTATAGTAGAACTTCTGATCCACTAGTCCTACTTTGTTATAGCATAACTTCTGATCCACTAGTCCTACTTTGTTAAAGCATAACCTCTGATCCAGTAGTCCTACTTTGTTATAGTATAACTTCTGATCCACTAGTCCTACTTTGTTATAGTAGAACTTCTGATCCACTAGTCCTACTTTGTTATAGCATAACTTCTGATCCACTAGTCCTACTTTGTTATAGTAGAACTTCTGATCCAGTAGTCCTACTGTGTTAAAGCATAACTTCTGATCCACTAGTCCTACTTTGTTAAAGCATAACTTCTGATCCACTAGTCCTACTTTGTTATAGTAGAACTTCTGATCCACTAGTCCTACTTTGTTATAGTAGAACTTCTGATCCACTAGTCCTACTTTGTTATAGTAGAACTTCTGATCCACTAGTCCTACTTTGTTATAGTAGAACTTCTGATCCAGTAGTCCTACTGTGTTAAAGCATAACTTCTGATCCACTAGTCCTACTTTGTTATAGTAGAACTTCTGATCCACTAGTCCTACTTTGTTATAGTAGAACTTCTGATCCACTAGTCCTACTTTGTTAAAGCATACCTTCTGATCCACTAGTCCTACTGTGTTATAGTAGAACTTCTGATACATTAGTCCTACTGTGTTATAGTATAACTTCTGATCCACTAGTCCTACTTTGTTAAAGCATAACTTCTGATCCACTAGTCCTACTTTGTTAAAGCATAACTTCTGATCCACTAGTCCTACTTTGTTATAGTAGAACTTCTGATCCACTAGTCCTACTTTGTTATAGCATAACTTCTGATCCACTAGTCCTACTTTGTTATAGTAGAACTTCTGATCCAGTAGTCCTACTGTGTTAAAGCATAACTTCTGATCCACTAGTCCTACTTTGTTATAGTAGAACTTCTGATCCACTAGTCCTACTTTGTTATAGTAGAACTTCTGATCCAGTAGTCCTACTGTGTTAAAGCATAACTTCTGATCCACTAGTCCTACTGTGTTATAGTAGAACTTCTGATCCACTAGTCCTACTTTGTTATAGTAGAACTTCTGATCCACTAGTCCTACTTTGTTATAGTAGAACTTCTGATCCAGTAGTCCTACTGTGTTATAGTAGAACTTCTGATCCACTAGTCCTACTTTGTTAAAGCATACCTTCTGATCCACTAGTCCTACTTTGTTATAGTAGAACTTCTGATCCATTAGTCCTACTGTGTTATAGTAGAACTTCTGATCCACTAGTCCTACTTTGTTAAAGCATAACTTCTGATCCACTAGTCCTACTTTGTTAAAGCATAACTTCTGATCCACTAGTCCTACTTTGTTATAGTAGAACTTCTGATCCACTAGTCCTACTTTGTTATAGTAGAACTTCTGATCCACTAGTCCTACTTTGTTATAGCATAACTTCTGATCCACTAGTCCTACTTTGTTATAGTAGAACTTCTGATCCACTAGTCCTACTTTGTTATAGCATAACTTCTGATCCACTAGTCCTACTTTGTTATAGTAGAACTTCTGATCCACTAGTCCTACTTTGTTATAGTAGAACTTCTGATCCACTAGTCCTACTGTGTTATAGTAGAACTTCTGATCCAGTAGTCCTACTGTGTTAAAGCATAACTTCTGATCCACTAGTCCTACTTTGTTAAAGCATAACTTCTGATCCACTAGTCCTACTTTGTTATAGTAGAACTTCTGATCCACTAGTCCTACTTTGTTATAGTAGAACTTCTGATCCACTAGTCCTACTTTGTTAAAGCATAACTTCTGATCCACTAGTCCTACTTTGTTATAGTAGAACTTCTGATCCACTAGTCCTACTTTGTTATAGTAGAACTTCTGATCCACTAGTCCTACTTTGTTATAGTAGAACTTCTGATCCAGTAGTCCTACTGTGTTAAAGCATAACTTCTGATCCAGTAGTCCTACTGTGTTAAAGCATAACTTCTGATCCAGTAGTCATACTGTGTTATAGTAGAACTTCTGATCCAGTAGTCCTACTGTGTTAAAGCATAACGTCTGATCTAGTAGTCCTACTGTGTTATAGTAGAACTTCTGATCCAGTAGTCCAAACCAGCAATGCTGCTGATTTGAAACCACAGTTTTAGCACACAACTTGGGCCAAGCTTGTGTTTGCTGCTAATTGCCAATTACATGTTGACCGATTTTTACAGATTTCAGCTCAGCTGCTTAGATTCTAAATCTAAAGTCTTGATTTCCCCCCCCTCCAGGTGGTATGCAAGCTCTGGGGAAACACCTGATGGGCTCCAGCCAGCGTCTGATGCAGAACTGTCTGTGGACTCTGAGGAACCTGTCGGATGCTGCCACCAAACAGGTAAGCCCCTGACTCTCTGTTCTCTTTAACAATGTCTGGATCCATCATGCCTCCTAGTCTTCCTCTCCCCCCCTCTGTTTCTTCCCTCCTCCTCTAGTGTTTGCTCTCTGTTGTTCTGTATTATATATATATATATATTCATATTAAATATACATTAATATTCTGCAGGAGGGCATGGACAGCCTGCTGCAGGTGCTGGTGGGCCTGCTCAGCTCCGATGATGTCAACATGCTGACGTGTGCCACGGGCATTCTGTCCAACCTCACCTGCAACAATGCCCACAACAAGACGCTGGTCACCCAGAGCAACGGCGTGGAGGCCCTCATCCACGCCGTGCTGCGTGCCGGCGAGAAGGAGGACGTGACGGAGCCGGCGGTGTGCGCCCTGAGGCACCTCACCTCCCGCCACCAGCACGCAGAGATGGCGCAGAACGCTGTGCGCATGCACTATGGCATCCCTGCTATCGTCAAGCTGCTGAACCAGCCCTACTACTGGCCCGTCATCAAGGTGTGTGTGTGTGTGTGTGTGTGTGTGTGTGTGTGTGTGTGTGTGTGTGTGTGTGTGTGTGTGTGTGTGTGTGTGTGTGTGTGTGTGTGTGTGGTGTGTGTGTGTGTGTGTGTGTGTGTGTGTGTGTGTGTGTGTGTGTGTGTGTGTGTGTGTGTGTGTGTGTGTGTGTGTGTGTGTGTGTGTGTGCACAGTGTATGTCACTGAGCTGTCCACCCCTAACCCTCCTGCTCCTTGCTCCCCCTGAAGGCGGTGGTGGGTCTGATCCGTAACCTGGCGCTGTGCCCTGAGAACCAGGCCCCCCTGAGGGATGCTGGGGCCATCCCCCGCCTGGTCAACCTGCTGCTCAAGGCCCACCAGGACGCCCAGAAACGAGGATCCTCCAGCCAGCAGACTTACCAGGTGTGGTACGGGGTCCGCAGTGGATATACTTTATTAAATAAAGTTTAAATAAAAAATGACTCTCACAGCAGGAAGTAATCTGAATGAATGATGCTGAATATACATATAAATATCTACATACAGGTGATGTATATCTATTGTGTATATATATGTGTATATCTATTGTGTATATATGTGTGTATATCTATTGTGTATATATATATATGTGTGTATATCTATTGTGTATATATATATATGTGTGTATATCTATTGTGTATATATATATATATATATATATATATATATCTATATATATATATATCTATATATATATATGTGTATATATCTATATATATATATGTGTATATATCTATATATATATATGTGTATATGTGTATATATATATATATATATATATGTGTATATATATATATATATATATATGTGTATATATCTATATATATATATATATATGTGTATATATCTATTGTGTGTATATATATATATGTGTATATGTAATATGTATATATATGTATATATACCCAGTGTGAGTAGTAGATGTGAAGCTGCTGCACTACTGGCACTTTAAAATGCTTTTGAAATGCTTTTTGCACCATTCACAATATATATACTGTATATATATCATCCATCAGTCACTTTATTGTTATTTTTATTGTGTACAGTATTGTTATAGTGTTGTATAGTATATAGTATTGTAATAGTATATAGTAACAGTGCCATGGTCACAAGCTTAAACGCCACCTCCAACAACAACTTTAATGACAAACGGTGTCTGCGAGAGCTCTCAAAGCTAGCTTCTTAGTAGCTGAACCCGTAGCCAAAGCCACACACTGCGGCAGAGACATTAATACGACCTGCCTGCAAAGCCATTGTGAATTAGATGCTCGGCCCTGATGTGGTTGAAGAAGTAGCCAAAGTCCCTCTCTCAGATAACACTGCCAGACGTATTGATGAAAGGTTGATTTGGGAAAGATACGCAGCAGTGGGAAAATGTGTTGCACCTTGATGGGTGTAGGGGCGTTAGTGGACATGCTCCACTCCTGGCCAACGGGCCTTTGGTGGATGGAGACGCCAGAGAAAACTTCCTATTTTGCAAGGCGATGCCAGGAAAAACCACGGGGGAGGACATTTTTCGGGTCACATCAGAATATCTTGAACAAGGAGGACTTCAGAGGGAAAACTGAAGAGGGTCTTCACTGATGGAGCAGCAGCCATGGTCCACCAAAGGCTTGGTTAGCAGAGTGAAAGAGAGACAGCCAGATGTTATTGTTATGTTATCGTTGCGTTACCAAGCAACCAGCAGACCTAGCTCATGGTTTGGATGATGTCGTACGCATGGTAAACGTTGTAAAGACAAGACCTCTGAAAAGTCAGAGCATGGAGCCTCATGTCTCCAGGAGCCAGACCCCCAAGGGCCCTCCTGGAGCCTCATGTCTCCAGGAGGGCCCTTGGGGGTCTGGCTCATGGAGCCTCATGTCTCCAGGAGGGCCCTTGGGGGTCTGGCTCATGGAGCCTCATGTCTCCAGGAGGGCCCTTGGGGGTCTGGCTCATGGAGCCTCATGTCTCCAGGAGGGCCCTTGGGGGTCTGGCTCATGGAGCCTCATGTCTCCAGGAGGGCCCTTGGGGGTCTGGCTCATGGAGCCTCATGTCTCCAGGAGGGCCCTTGGGGGTCTGGCTCATGTGTAGGAGCTGCGGGAGGAACTAAGTGTTTTTCACTGATGAAAAGTGTGATTACTTCTACCTGAGCACAGGTTCAGTTCTCGGAGACTTTTCAGGAATGAAATACACTTTTGACTTCTGGTGACGAGTTGACGACTCTTACCTTCCTTTGTTGAAACACACTATTGTAAGTCGCTTTGGACAAACGCGTCTGCTAAATGACTGGAATGTAATGTAATCTAATTACGCAAAGCTGCTTGAAAGTGATGAGGGGTGTGCAAGGTTGGCATACATGGCAGATATATTTCAGCATTTTAATGAACTAAACTCCTGAATGCAAGGCCGAAATGAAAACCTGCTCACAAGCACAGATCAAATAAATGGATTCCGTTCAAAGGTGTGCCTCTGGCAACCACATCTGGAAAGTGCCAACCTTGACATGTTCCCACTCACACATAAATGGCAGGGAGAGGTCAACACTGCTGTACTGTGTGAGATAATAGGTCAACATTTGCAACATCAGCAGCAGGTTTTGGACCGGACATGACTTTGCAGGAGGAACAAACTGAACTGAGACAAGACCGTGGTTTAGACATAAGCTTGGCTGATCAATCTTTGGACAGTTTTTGGTTGGCTGCTGCAAAGGAGTTCCCCATTCTGGCAAACAGAGCTATTTCAACATTGCTTCCGTTTTCCCCAACATATCTATGTGAGCTGAGCTTTTCAAGCATGACTGCTAAAACACTATAAACAGAGAGAGACTGAGAGCTGTTGAGGAAGAGCTTCATGTGAGCCAGGATATCAGGGTTCATCTCAACAGGCCTTCACACTGAGTGAGCATCAATCAATTGAGACTAAATTGTCATTGTCTTTTGTGTCATTTAGTAACACTTTTGGTTGGTTGTGTGCCTCAGGATTTTTTGCCTATAAAAGAGGTTGAAAAACACTGGTTTGTAGCATATCATAGGTAGTATATAGTGTGCTAATCTATACAATACCTATACTGTATTGTATAGATTATTATTGGATTATTGGACATTCGTACTGTGGGAGGGAATGGGGATTCCATTGCAAACGTGTTGAATGTTGAAGAAGGGTTGTGTTGTCCCCTCAGGATGGCGTCCGGATGGAAGAGATCGTGGAGGGATGCACTGGAGCCCTGCACATCATGGCCAGAGACCCTGTGAACCGCGGGGAGATCGCCAACATGCAGACCATCCCGCTGTTTGTGCAGGTAGAGAATTCAAGGGAATCAGTTAGTCTTGTTTTGATAGACTAGTGATCACTAGCGATGGCTCAATCTGATGGGACTTGGCTTGCTCAAGGTGCCCTTGAGCAAGGCACCAGACCCCTCCCCTGCTCCCTGTATATCCAATAGCTGATACCCACTGCTCCTCATACTAGGATGGGTTCAATGAAGAGGAACTCATTTCACTGTGTTTACATGAGACCAATAGAGGATTCAATCCTACAGGTTTAGATCATTAGTCCTCTATGGAAGGGGTCCATTCGACTCCCACAAGGGCTAGCTACCATCTTTATTTTGTCTTTGTGTTAATCACAGCAAGCTTGATGTGTGTGTGTGTGTGTGTGTGTGTGTGTGTGTGTGTGTGTGTGTGTGTTCAGCTCCTGTACTCTCCAGTGGACAACGTAAAGCGTGTGGCAGCTGGTATCCTGTGTGAGCTGGCGTTGGACAAACCGTCAGCAGAGCTGATAGACGCGGAGGGGGCCTCCTCCCCCCTCATGGAGCTGCTGCACTCCAACAACGAGGGCATCGGTACAACAGATCAAACACAATATATACTATATATATATATTTATTTTTTATTTTTAACTACTTATTTTATCCTGAGGGAAATTTGTTCTCTGCATTTGACCCATCCTAGTGTTAGGAGCAGTGGGCAGCCATTAGTACAGCGCCCGGGGAGCAGCGTAGGGGGTGCCTTGCTCAAGGGCACTTAGGCAGTAACCTGGTGTTTCCGGGTCTTGAACCGGCGACCTTGCGGCTCCCAAGCCAAGTCCTTATCCACTGAACTACTGCCCCCCTGAATCTATATCTATATCTATATCTATATCTATATCTATATCTATATCTATATATATATATATATATATATATAGATATATATATATATCATGTCATGTCATGGGTCGCTTCAAATGGCGACTTTTTTTTGCAAAGCCAGCGGTAAACTACCATGCTTTGCTTTAAGGCACATTGGTGTGTTGGTCAGCTGATCTTTAAACAAGTGTTTTGTGGAATATTTGTTTAAGATGGGTATTTGTAGTAGATTCAGTCAATTCTCTTTTTAGAAGACTATTTACCACACATTTCTGTCAATATTTCCATCCTCTTAGCCACCTACGCCGCAGCAGTCCTGTTCCGCATCTCCGAAGACAAGAACACAGACTACAAGAAGCGTGTCTCTGTGGAGCTCACTCACTCCCTCTTCAGACTGGACCCGGCCGCCTGGGAGAGGGTGAGTCTCCACCGCCCCCTGCTGCCCGCCGGATGCAAATGCATGGCCTTGCTCCAAAATACACATGCTGAATATTAATTGAATGAATGAATACATTTATTTGTTGTGTTGTATAGGGCTGTGTTGACCACAGCTAAGGAAAAAGCTATAGTCTGTAATCAACCAAATGTTATGAAGCGATGCGTGTATGTGTGCGTAACTCCGGACTGAGCATTGTCGTATATTTCTGTGACGGGTTGACCTTTGCCCTCTTGTCCCCTCTTTCTCAGGCCCATAACACTATGCCCATGGATGCTGGCTATCCAGCAGACGGTGAGTAACTGAGTTAAATGCCCCTCCCTGCCCTTCTATCCACGGGGGATCACACGGGTCCAGAATACAGCTGCTGTGTGCACTGTAGGCTACTGTAGGGGGTTCTCTTCAATATGAAGTGTAACATGTTGGGAAATCTGTCCAATGAATGACAGAAATGTTATAAGCCTTTTACCCACTAACCCTAATCTTTTTTAAGAATCAAATCAATAAATGAGTTGGGTGAGGGGCCAGCTGTAAAGGACAGATGTGTACAGAAGGAACTCAAAGCTCTAGCCTGTGTTGTTCTCCCCCCCACAGAGCTGGACGTGGGCTACGCTGGCTACGGAGGCTATGGAGACATGGGTATGGACAGCATGGAGCCTGAAATGCTGGCTGAAGAATACCAGCCCAACTACGATAGGCATCCCTTCGCTGAGCCATATTAAAGGTACACACACACACACACACACACACACACACACACAGATAATTGTTTCACGCGCCCAGCGTGGAGTCCCTGAGCCTCTTGTCTGAATGTCTTTATTTCAGATCAGCGTCACAAGCAGCAAGAGGAGACGTTTCAGCTGAACGAAACCGAATCCCGAGTGGTATATACTTATAATAGTGCTTTGCTTCTGATCCAACGGTATATCACTGACTATGTAACATTTAATGATGTCTTATCTCTGTCTCATAGTTTTGTGTGACGCCGATAATGATGATTATGTCTTTTAGAATGCATGTGGGGATTTTTTGGAAGATATTTTAAGGGTGTGTGTGTGTGTGTGTGCTTTTGGGGTGAGTAATCTATGCCAAAGAGATTTTTATTGTGTGAGGATAATCATGTAGCTTCCATTTTGATATAAGGAACAGGGGTAATTGAATTGAATACACTGCCGACCCATTGCTAAAGCACATCAACTCATAGCTGTGTTTTAATACGTGTGTAGTAGAACACGCTTCACTCTGCATTGTTCTATTCTGATTATGAGTTGGACCACTGTCGCGGCTTCAGTTCAGAGGGTGTCTAAAGTTCTGGGTCTCATGACTTAGTGATGAAGAACCAATGAAGTGATAGAAAGAGCTGACAGGTTAAAGAGACCCTTCTGGGTTACTTGTAGTTTATCATTAGTTGGTTGTTTTGACTAAGGCTTTCTGTGTAACAACAGTTTGTACTAATTGTCCAAATATTTTTAAGGTATTTACTATACTGGTCATATACATGGCTTCACAGAAATATTCACAAAGATGCATCTTCTTTGTCATAGAGTCAATCTTAAACAAAACTATTTTGTATCTTTTGCATTAATGGTCAACTTCAAGACATTTTCTCACCGTATATTAATTAAGCAGGGCAAAAACTAGTTAGAATAAACTACTGACAGAGAATTTGTCTTTCTACTTACGATTTTGTACTTAAATTTTGTTTAAAAAAAATAAAGATTATATATTAAACAAATGTCGTTTCCGGTGTTTAATTGATTGGAAGTGTGATGTTTCATAATGTCAATAACATTATACAATCTGTCTTTGTGACTAGACATCAGCACAGCTCTTGCACTGCTGATCCAGTTTTTGTTGTCCGTCTTGCTGAGGTCTGCCTTCTCCTGCCAGGTGGTCTCCACTTGGTACTCCAGGCGCTCCCTGGGAGCCTCTGATTTCTCTCCAGCTCCTTTCTTCTTCTGTGGCTCCCTTTGCTTTTATTTAAATATGCAATGGTCTGATCACAGAAAGACACAGCATGCAATCATAGGAAGACACATTAAGTGGGCTTTTGCAATTATTTATATTAGTTTTGACAAAATACATATTTGAGCCAAAAAAATAATGTGTGTGTTGCACTTCACCAGCAACTCTACATTACTCTGTCATACTTCTGGTCTCATCACAGTCACTGCACTGTATTCACGATGCTGCTGAACTGACACTTTTTGCACAATTCAACACATGTACATATCATTACATTACACTACATATCGTAAAACGTAAAGCGTCTTTGAGCACCTGGAAAAGCGCTATATAAGTCCGATATATTATTATTATTATTTGTCATTTAGCAGACGCTTTTGACAAAGCGACTTAGAATTGTGCGTTCAACAAAGGTCACTTTATTTTAATTTTGCACAGTTTTTATAGTAGTGTTTTAGTAGTATAGTTGTTTCAGTAAGCATTAGTGTACTTGTTGCAAATAAAAACATCTTGAATGTGGACTCTACGGCTGTCTGCTGTATAGTGTGTATAAGCCCCGGTCGGGAGTCACGGGTCTGTTTCCTGTAATGAAGGTCTTCTGGTCTGATGATGAAGGTCTTCTGGTCTGATGATGAAGGTCTTCTGGTCTGATGATGAAGGTCTTCTGGTCTGATGATGAAGGTCTTCTGGTCTGATGATGAAGGTCTTCTGGTCTGATGATGAAGGTCTTCTGGTCTGATGATGAAGGTCTTCTGGTCTGATGATGAAGGTCTTCTGGTCTGATGGGAGTCAGATGATGTGGTCTAATATGTGCAGGGACTGCATAAGATTC
This sequence comes from Muraenolepis orangiensis, assembly GCA_027704905.1. Taxonomy (NCBI): domain Eukaryota; kingdom Metazoa; phylum Chordata; class Actinopteri; order Gadiformes; family Muraenolepididae; genus Muraenolepis; species Muraenolepis orangiensis. The sequence continues at coordinate 12,143,319 of CM051003.1, forward strand.
TCATCCTGGGCAGTGAGAAGGAGCCATGGACAGGAAACAACAGATCATCAAGCAGGAGATTTTTCGGATCAGTGACATGTTTCATTCAATGTGTTAAGGAGAGTGTTTGTGTGTGTAGGAGTGCGTTGGTCTTGTTCAGTGAAAGATGAATGAAAGACCTTCTGGCAGGCGTCTATGAATTCCTCCATGGTGACCACCCCATCGTTGTTTTGGTCCATTTTCTGAGGGTTACAAATGGAGACCTGGTGACTTGTGTAACACTGGAGAATGCATGTTACCTCATTGGTGTATTCTGCAGGGGTGGTGGAAGCAAGGGATGAACCATCATTTCAACAAGCTCTGCATCCTTTGGTATGCAGGCTATGGTAGAATATGCATCATACAACTGGATCCATCTTCTCTAAATTTCAACAGTGACTAAAGGTAAGCCTGCTTGTATAAGCAACCAATTATCTTGCAGTCTTTGGACATTTTTTTATAACAAAAAAATATATATATTTAAATGATAATTCGACCCATAATTTTTTCGTGGATGTTGCTTGTTTTACTAGTGGGCTCAGTGGGATCATTCCACTTACACACTGTTCATTCATTACTGGCAGTCCATAGACTGCATACAATGGTTTTTTGTTCCGGTATTGAGATGTTTGCGAGTGGGTTTACCGTGAAGAATTTGTCAACATGTTCCTTGGGGGCGTTGTCCTCCATTATAGGGTTGGTGTAGGTCCCCATCATTTTGTAGATGGAGTGAATAACATGTCATCTCCTGGTCGGGAAACGGGAATGACAGGGGGGGGAAGACCAAACAATTCATGGCAACATAGTTCTTCACAGACCCTTCATCTACAGAGAGAGAGAGAGAGACCATCTCTGGTAGGCACCTCTTTGGTGATGCACCCGCCCTTGTTGAGGTCGTACAGATTGAAGGCCCAGGTCAGCCTGTCAGTCAGGGAGCCTTTCAAGATGGTAGACATGCCCGTCATCAAGTCCTAGAGGTTTTGGATGGAAACGCCAGGAAAAGTGATGGTTAGTAAAGAAAGGCTGAGCAACAATAGGAAGACGGTTGACTGGCATTATGGTGCTGTGGTGCAGCTGGGTTGTTCCACTCCCAGCTGGCACAGGTATGGGGCAGCCTCCAGTCTAGACTGGAGCAGACAGATGCCTGTTGACATGTATCTGAAATCACTATGTGGCCTTGGGCACAACCGTCTGCTCAATAAGATGCTAGTATACAGGGTTAGGGTTAGGGTTAGCTAGTATACATCTCGCCTCAAAACAGAGCGCTCCGTGGTTTTGAATGTCAAGCGCTTGGAACAGGAAGTGAGCATACATACTGGAATCTGAGATCAAGAGAAAATAATAAAAAATACTCATGACTAATTTGATGAAGATGTGATGAAGAAGAAGAGGTGTTTTCGGAAATAACGCATATTTGGAAACATAATGAATGTGAAATCATCCACACAAGACCTAAACCATCACTCTGGGTGAATTCAAAACAACTGAAACAGGTAGAGACAAACCTCGGGGGAACTGTGAGTAAATGGTTTTCCAATTCTCCTCGTTCACCATCCCACTGGGACACGCCTGTGAAGGCCAGAGGGCCACCATGTTAGCTCTGTGTTTACAAACACACGCCAACATATGGAGGAGGGGAGCTATGCAAATGAGAAAAAACACCCTCTGTACACACATTGGATTATTCCATTATGGACAGTGGGTCCAAAGAGACAAAGACATTATCTAGCATTCGCACTTTCAAACTAATTTGTGGCTTTCAACACACAATCAACACACTTATCCTAAAGCTACTTGTGGTGAAAAAATGTAAAATCTCCATTAAGGTGTGTTTGACTTGTGGCTGACATTTTTGAATTCCCTGTAGAAAATGTTGAGCTCTCCCCTGTTGAAGTTGGTTTGTGGCAGGAGCTTGTACAGGCCTTCTGTTCTGCGGTACACTGGTAAACACTCATCTGCTTCTCTGTCTGAGAGGACAGAGACAGACAGTTGGTGATGTCCACAACCAACCAAAAGCAATCCCACGGACTAGTACTGCATGGGGATGAGAGAGAGAGAGAGAGAGAGAGAGAGAGAGAGAGAGAGAGAGAGAGAGAGAGAGAGAGAGAGAGAGAGAGAGAGAGAGAGAGAGAGAGAGAGAGAGAGAGAGAGAGAGAGAGAGAGAGAGAGAGAGAGAGAGAGAGAGAGAGAGAGAGTCCAGGGATTGTTGTCAGTGGAGATCACGGATGGGTTGGAGTTTCAGAGGAACTTCCTTTGATTGACAGCTGATAGGAGCCAGAAAGACAGCAGGGCAGCAGTTTGAGAAACCTCTGCTTTTTGGTGTTTTTGGCCCGTAGGTTACCTGGAATCAACCAATCACAGTAAGGGATGATTGAAGCAGGATTTACTTGTCCATTTGCCAAACTAGGATCAATTAGAGTTTGCTGACCTGGTCTGGGACACAAGTCAAGACCAAAGCAGTGCTGGGAGCACAGCAAGCCCTAAGGACCCCGTCAGCCCTCAAGTGGAGAAACGTACCGAGATCGGATGGAAATAGGAAATAGGAAGTTTGTGCTATTGGTTGTTTTATTCTTCTGTTTAAATAGATGAAAGTTGGAGAGGAAGTTAATGTCAGTCAATCAAAATAAATACTAGGACAGACAGACAGACAGACAGTGGGACAGAGACAGACAGACACATTTGATGTCTTGATATTAACAATAATAGATAAGACATCATCATGCTTCAGGCTCCTCCAGGGGACTATCGCTATTCAGGAATCATACTTCTGCTCCTGTCTGGTTGGTCCCCCGTGGGGTGGACCTTCATGACTTCTACTGGACGATACCAGAGCACCAACACTACATACCAGGGAACCAACACCACCCAGCAGTTACTAAAGATGCAATTAACACTGGGGCTCGTCAATCATCATATTGTTTATAGTTTCAGTTCAGTAAAAAAAAAAACAATAGCATTCAGTGGATGATTAACGATTAACGATTCCCTTCTTGAAATGTCTGCAATGTCATTTTATATATTACCCTTTGGTAGTGCTTTCCTCTGGGGTCTGGAGGTGTTAAACTTGTCTGGCTGTCTCCAGGGTGGAGGTGTGACGTACTTTTGAGCAGGGTCCGTACCAGCTGGTGGTAGAGGTATCTGCCCATGGTGACCAGTTTTCTACGGTGTGTCCCTTTGCCCATTCTAGAGGCTTCCACAAGTGAAGCGATGAAGCGAGTGACTCCAAATATTGTTGCTGTTGTTGTTTTAGTCTTTCGAATGGTGATTCTGTCTTCTTGCAAGTTCAGTAAAATCTCTAAAATCTCCCACTTTTTGGGGATTTTGATGTGTTTCTTGAAGATGTTTTTGTTGCTGTGGTTGTCCTTAGAGCATGTTGTGTGTTAAAAGGGTCCGCATTGTCATTCTAAACACACAACACAGAATAAACCACCTGGGAATTGTCCTTTGGTAAGAAGCTGTAGACTACTCCAGAACCAACAGACCTGGGCTCCTTAGTTCTATCTGAATATAGTGACACCAGTTCCTCCTCCCTTCTCCACTGCTCACCTTCTCTCACCTTTATATTGTCTGCTTTTTTTTCTCCTTGGTGCCTCTCACATCCTCACCTCTTACTGGGAGGAGAGTTGATGGTTGTCATAGCGACGCCTTCCACTTCCTTATTGAAGAGCCACTGATAAGGATGTTGTTGCCGTGTGACTGCATACAAATCAATAATGTGTGCAGCATTTATTTACTGAAATATTAATGATGATTACAGATGCAAAGTAAATACCTACAATCTTAGTTTTTAGCTTTTTCCCACGCTTTTTGTTTGCATTTACTGGTTACATAATTTCCCCAAGGCTCACTACATATAGGTAGAGACAAATGTGTTTTATCCCCTCTGGGCTTTTCGTAGAAGAGAATATATCCCTGTGCCCTCACGAGTTTCCAGGTTGTCTCAGAAGTAAACAATTAAAGTGAAGTCTAGTCTGACGTCTTCTCAATTCTGTCTTCAAGACTTCTTATTAGTAATCCTTTTCAGATGTTCACAGAAGCCCCCTAGGAAGCTGTGGACCCCCTGCTGGGCCAGGAGAGCGATGATGGAGCAGGTGGGGCCGTACGCCAACCAGACTCTGAATCACACAGCCTCACTGGTCCACTGATGGAACTGTGAGCTGTGGTTTGGGCCGTGTGTGAAATCCACCATTATACTGGACTGA
>CM051003.1:12152538-12232538 GCA_027704905.1 Muraenolepis orangiensis
CGGGCAGCTGATTGCCTTGGCTTCACATCATTGATTAACACATCTTCATTTACATATACCAACATGGACACTGAGTGTTTGAGGTTAAAAATCCATCCATCGTGATGAATAGGTTCTTGAGAATGATGTGCAGTGTTTACACTGAACTGCACTGCACTGTTCTGCACTGTACTGTACTGCACTGCACTGCACTGTTCTAAACTGTACTGCACTGCACTGTTCTAAACTGTACTGCACTGCACTGTTCTAAACTGTTCTGCACTGTACTGTACTGTACTGCACTAAACTGTTCTGCACTGTACTGCACTGCACTAAACTGTTCTGCACTGTACTGTTCTAAACTGTTCTGCACTGTACTGTACTGCACTGTACTGTTCTAAACTGTTCTGCACTGTATTCATGATGCTGCTGCACTACTGGCACTTTAAATGATTTTTGCACAATTCTACACGTGTACATCTTTCAGTCACTTTTATGTTCATTTATATTGTGTACAGTATTGTTAGAATATTGTGTTATACAAGTAACATTGATTTAACTATTGGAAAACATATTTTTAGTTTTGTTAATTGTTAATTTGTTATGTTTGCCTCCTCAAGAAGAAGCAGGCGGTTTTTGTTCACCTGTTGGCGATGCGTGGTGATCGATGGTGATATAAACTATACGTGGTGATCGATATCTGAGATATTCTATCTCTTGAAAAAAACATCAAGTTTCTCCAACTTGTCCACGTAAACATCAAAAAAGAGAAAGACGCATTTGCATCACCTGCAACATGCCGTCTTTGAGTCAATTAAAAATCTAAAGACTAATAACATCCCCGTCGCTCATGGACGGTTGTGGGGTTGTAGGTTTAACAGATACAATAACAATTGTTTATTCGAGAGACCAGGTCAGCAAACAAAATAGACGAATAACTGCCTCCAAGGAAAGACTCTTAAATTTAACACATTGAATACTTACTACTATACTGCCAATAAATGACCCAAAAAAGCCTGTTTACCCTGCTCCTACCTGTGGATCGGTATGGAGCTGTGTCGAGTTCTACAACTTCAGACCAGCTGTGAACCTGCCTCCTGGTGGACTTCATCCTTTGGTTCAGAGGTCTTCCTCGGGGCTCTGGTTAGATGTTCGTCCTTAGAGGTATTGACGCCTGAAGAGTAAGACGCCCCTTGCATTGCGTCCTTCACTTTTTCAAAAGCAGCACAGTGGATTTTTCACGCAGCTGTCTTCAGGTCAAACACAATAACATCCCAAACCCTCTCCTCCCAGTGTTCTGAGAGTGTGTCTCCCGGTCTTCTGGATCCACTTGCTGACTTCAAGTCCAACACGAGACGCACATCCGACACCTGAAGCGCGTCTGTTTGTGTGGGTGTGGGTACCACCGTGACACCACTGGGACGGAGGAGAGAGATAGTTGAATGTCTATATTGAAGTCTAATTTAAGTGGTGACTGATGATACACAACACAGACTAGAGGCAACCTGTCTCATGTATTGGGCCGCACACATAATGGTGAATGTTTTAGTCACACATTCACAGTCACCCTGTGACTTTAATCGGGGGATTGATTAAATTATACAATTTAAATAAATTATAATGAAACAAATAAATGTGTGTGAGTGAGTCATGTGAACAAATAAAATAGTTGACTATTACAAAATAAACAGTGCTACGTCTGCCTTTGACACAACACTTGATGTTCAGAGCAAACGCAGACATTGTGCGCGATGATAGTCAACTATGATATATATATCTATAGATATAGATATATATAATAAATTGGTCATACAATGTGTTCTGACCTTCATCTAAGTCACAACAATAGACAAACACAGTCTGCTTAAACTAATACCACACAAACAATTATATGTTTTCATGTTTTTATTGACCACACCATGTAAACATTCACAGTGCAGGGTGGGACCAGTATGTGAACCCTTGTATTTAATAAGTGGTTGACCCTCCTTTGGCAGCAATAACCTCAACCAAACGTTTCCTGTAGTTGCAGATCAGACCAAACGGTCAGGAGGAATTCTGGACCATTCCTCTTTACAAAACTGTTTCAGTTCAGCAAGATTCTTGGGATGTCTGGTGTGAATCGCTCTCTTGAGGTCATGCAATAGCATCTCAATCGGGTTGAGGTCAGGACTCTGACTGGGCCACTCCAGAAGGCCTATTTTCTTCTGTTGAAGCCATGCTGTTGTTGATTTACTTCTGTGCTTTAGGTCATTGTCCTGTTGCATCACCCATCTTCTGTTGGCCTTAAGTTCTCCTGCAAAATGTCTTGGTAAACTTGGGAATTCCTTTTTCCGTCGATGATAGCAATCTGTCCAGGCCCTGAGGCAGCAAAGCAGCCCCAAACCACGATGCCCCCTCCACCATACTTCACAGTTGGGATGAGGTGTTGATGTTGGTGTGCCTTTTTATCTCACACATAGTGTTGTGTGTTCCTTCCAAACAACTCAACTTTGGTTTCATCTGTCCACAGAATATGTTGCTAGTAGTGCTGTGGAACATCCAGGTGCTCTTTTGCAAACTTCAAACGTGCAGCAATGGTATTTTGGACAGCAGTGGCTTCCTCCCTGGTGTCCTCCCATGAACTCTATTCTTGTTCAGTGTTTTATGTATTATAGATTTGTCAACAGAGATGTTTGCATGTGCCAGAGATTTTTGTAAGTCTTTAGCTGACGCTCTAGGATTCTTCTTCACCTCATTGAGCATTCTGAGCTGTGCTCTTGCAGTCATCTTTACAGGACGGCCACTTCTAGGGAGAGTAGCAACAGTGCTGAACTTTCTCCATTTATAGACAATTTGTCTTACCGTGGACTGATGAACTTCAAGGCTTTTAGAGATACTTTTGTAACCCTTTCCAGCTTTATGCATGTCAACAATTCTTAATCTTAGGTCTTGTGAGAGCTCTTTTGTGCGAGGCATGGTTCACATCAGGCAATGCTTCTTGAGATTAGCAAACTCAAAACTGGTGTGTTTTTTATAGGGCAGGGCCGCTTTAACCAACACCTCCAATCTGGTGTCATTGATTGGACTCCAGGTTGACTCCTGACTCCAATTAGCTCTTGGAGAAGTCATTAGCATAAGGGTTCACATACTGGTCCCACCCTGCACTGTGAATGTTTACATGGTGTGGTCAATAAAAACATATAATTGTTTGTGTGGTATTAGTTTAAGCAGACTGTGTGTCTATTGTTGTGACTTAGATGAAGGTCAGAACACACTTTATGACCAATCCAGGTAATTCCAAAGGGTTCACATACTTTTTCTTGCAACTGTATATATATATACATATGTATACACATACCCTAAAGTAAAGTGTGATTTAATTTAATTTGTCTTGAGGTACTAATTACTTTCAGCTAATCTACATTTTAAAGGTTTTCCATCATGGTTTAGGATCAGCTGGTTGCTCCAAAACTATTCTATAAAAAGTGAGTTCCACACAATCTCATTGAGATAGTGTTTAGTTATTATTATGAACCTTATTAGTGCCATTTTAAAAGCACTGAAGTTGGCCTGTCACATTAATCGGAGACTCATGTACTAATTAATAATAATTAATTATTATTATTATTATTATAGTATTATAATTAGCTGCAATCCTGCTGCTTTATCAAGAGGAAATGCTTTTTATTTTGTTACATCACAGCTGCCTCCACCACATTCAGGTGATTTTCATCAGTTTAAAGTTTAACGTTTAATAATATCAACCACATGTCATGCCAAAGTTAAGTTAAATAAGTCAGTCTCAAATATGGAAGTAGTTGATTTCCACTGCAATCAGCTCTGATTAATTTCCCCCCTCAAGTCACCAGAATGTGGTGACTTGAGGGAAGTCTTCTTGGTAGACCATATATAGATATATATAGATATATATATATATCTATAGATCTATATATCAATAGATCTATATAGAGATATTTCTATCTATATATATATATAGATCTATATTTATATCTATATATAGATCTATATTTATATCTGTATATCTATAGATCTATATTTATATCTGTATATCTATATATAGATGTATAGATATATCTATATTTATATATAGATCTATATTTATATCTGTAGATCTATATATAGATATACAGATATATCTATATTTATATCTGTAGATCTATATATAGATCTGTATATCTATCTATAGCTCTATATAGCTCTATATAGATCTATATTTATATCTATATATAGATATAAATATAGATCTATAGATCTATATAGATCTATAGATCTATATAGATCTATATTTATATCTATATATAGATCTATAGATCTATATAGATCTATAGATATATCTATATATAGATATAAATATAGATCTATATAGAGATATATAGATCTATATTTATATCTATATATAGATATAAATATAGATCTATATAGAGATATATATATCTATATATAGATATACAGATATATCTATAGATCTATATAGAGATATATAGATCTATATTTATATCTATATATAGATCTATATAGATCTATATATCTATATATAGATATACAGATATATCTATAGATCTATATAGAGATATATAGATCTATATTTATATCTATATATAGATATATATATATCTATATATAGATATACAGATATATCTATAGATCTATATAGAGATATATAGATCTATATTTATATATAGATATAAATATAGATCTATATAGATATATATATCTATATATAGATATACAGATATATCTATAGATCTATATAGAGATATATAGATCTATATTTATATCTATATATAGATATATAGATATATAGACCAGGACCAACCTTCTATCCGACTGCAACGCCTACACTACTGGTGGAAATCTTCCCTATTCTCATACAAAATATTTTCAATAAGATAACTATCCACGAGCATCTGACCCCCTTCCTCCATTCCATGTGACCCGACTGGATGAACATGGATTACCAGACTGGATGAACATGGATTACCAGACTGGATGAACATGGATTACCAGACTGGATGAACATGGATTACCAGACTGGATGAACATGGATTACCCGACTGGATGAACATGGATTACCAGACTGGATGAACATGGATTACCCGACTGGATGAACATGGATTACCAGACTGGATGAACATGGATTACCAGACTGGATGAGGTTTGCTAACCAGCGGAAGTCGTTAAGTCAGTCAAAGACTAGAGCTTCGATGAGACGGTGAACATAATTTTCACCATTTCAATCACCCCTGATGAAGCATGGCTCCAATCAAAATGTATGCAGAAGGTTAGTAGTAGAACACAAAGTTTATTTAAAAAAATAAACAAATAACAATGATAACTTAACCAAGTTAAATCTGAAAGTAAAACACGCCTACAGAAGTACATCTTACGAATCTTCCAACAATCAGACCATCCAAGGCCAAAGGATTAGAAGAGCCAGGCTGGGGGTCCAGCGGACCAAAGCCTGGATGGACCGTCTCACCCAGACACACACCCTGCTCTGGGGTCACAGAGGTGCACCACAGGGCCATCTCTTCCTGTCTGTACTTCTGATTCAATCACATTCTGGTGTAGTGTTCGCTCTATTCTGTAGCGAGGGGAAGGTGTTAGACGAGGCTAGAAGAGGAAACACACATTCATGCCAGCATCTTTACCCTCTGAGTCCGCCCACACAGCCGAGACGGGAATACTACATCCTTTTAGTTCTCTCCAAGTAGGAAGACAAACAGTTGAACACTTAAACAGTTGACCATCGTCCAAATAGATGTTTTTGTTTTACCCATTTCAAACCCGCTTGCAATCCCCAAACCACAAGGTTAACACAACCATCAGTGTTCTGTTAGTCGGTCCAATGCTCTTCCTGAAGCCGTGAAATCTAGCGACTCTTCTGGAAAACTGAAGTGAGTTTCAATATACTGGCAGCAAGGCTGGTTCCTAGTGCTGCAAATACTGTCTTCAACCACTAACATGCCTGGAAACACACGCACGCACGCACGCACACACGCACAAACACACACAAGCACACACACAATGGGGGTGGGGGGGATGGCAATTGTAGACAATATCTGGGTTTCTCCGGCTACCTAGTCAGTTGGTTTGTGTCCGTATCCACGAGGACCAGGTGCAGCACCTGTGGGACACCTGAGACACGGGGAAGACTCGAGGTGATGCTCAGGATAGACAAAGATTGTTGAGGTTTTTGCCACGTCTGTGTCAAGTATGTTTACACAGACTGGATTGATTGGGTGTGTTTAGGGGGGAGGGAGGGAGAGAGAGATAGAGAGAGAAAGAGAGAGAGCGAGAGAGACTTCAGGAGATGGTGGAGAACTCTTTCAGCAGCAGGTCTTGACTCATGGTGTTCAGTGAGACGTTCTTCCTCACGTTCAGGCTGATGGAGCGCACCTGGATGAGGACAGCAAGGCAAGGTTAAAGCCTTCAGTAACTGGTCACGGTAACATCTGGTACAGGAGGAGAAAGCTGTGCTTACTCACCAGCTCCTTGAAGAAGGCCGCCTCTTTGGGCTGCTCCGAGTATCTCTCAAACTGGTCCAGGCCGTCCTGCAGCTTGAGGGTCAAGGTGTCGTAGTTTGTGCGCACCACCTCCAGCACCTGGTCAACATACAGAAGAATAAAATAATATATATAAAGAATATATATAAAGAATATATATAAATAATCAACGAAAAAAAAACTGAAAGTCAGCCTAAACAGAGGAGGGCTGATGGAGAGAGAGGAGCTCATCCACCAGGGAGGATGGAGAGAGAGGAGCTCCTCCACCAGGGAGGATGGAGAGAGAGGAGTCCCTCCACCAGGGAGGATGAAGAGAGAGGAGTCCCTCCACCAGGGAAGATGAAGAGAGAGGAGTCCCTCCACCAGGGAAGATGAAGAGAGAGGAGTCCCTCCACCAGGGAAGATGAAGAGAGAGGAGTCCCTCCACCAGGGAAGATGAAGAGAGAGGAGTCCCTCCACCAGGGAGGATGAAGAGAGAGGAGTCCCTCCACCAGGGAGGATGGAGAGAGAGGAGTCCCTCCACCAGGGAGGATGGCGAGAGAGGAGTCCCTCCACCAGGGAGGATGAAGAGAGAGGAGTCCCTCCACCAGGGAGGATGAAGAGAGAGGAGTCCCTCCACCAGGGAGGATGGAGAGAGAGGAGTCCCTCCACCAGGGAGGATGGAGAGAGAGGAGTCCCTCCACCAGGGATGATGGAGAGAGAGGAGTCCCTCCACCAGGGAGGATGGAGAGAGAGGAGTCCCTCCACCAGGGAGGATGGAGAGAGAGGAGTCCCTCCACCAGGGAGGATGAAGAGAGAGGAGTCCCTCCACCAGGGAGGATGGAGAGAGAGGAGTCCCTCCACCAGGGAGGATGGAGAGAGAAGTCCCTCCACCAGGGATGATGGAGAGAGAGGAGTCCCTCCACCAGGGAGGATGAAGAGAGAGGAGTCCCTCCACCAGGGAGGATGGAGAGAGAGGAGTCCCTCCACCAGGGAGGATGGAGAGAGAAGTCCCTCCACCAGGGATGATGGAGAGAGGAGTCCCTCCACCAGGGAGGATGAAGAGAGAGGAGTCCCTCCACCAGGGAGGATGAAGAGAGAGGAGTCCCTCCACCAGGGAGGATGAAGAGAGAGGAGTCCCTCCACCAGGGAGGATGGAGAGAGAGGAGTCCCTCCACCAGGGAGGATGGAGAGAGAGGAGTCCCTCCACCAGGGAGGATGGAGAGAGAAGTCCCTCCACCAGGGATGATGGAGAGAGAGGAGTCCCTCCACCAGGGAGGATGAAGAGAGAGGAGTCCCTCCACCAGGGAGGATGAAGAGAGAGGAGTCCCTCCACCAGGGAGGATGAAGAGAGAGGAGTCCCTCCACCAGGGAGGATGAAGAGAGAGGAGTCCCTCCACCAGGGAGGATGAAGAGAGAGCACCGCATTGGCCCCGCAAACTCTACCAGCCCTGCTCACCCCCTGTTTCCTAGACCGCTGATCATCAAGTTTCTAAACTTCAGAGATAAGGTCAGGGTGACAAAAGCCTCACGTATAAAGGATAAGGTTATGCACGTTTATGCACGTTTTTCGGACTATTCTGTTGAAGTGCAATGCCAGAGAAAAGCCTAGTGGTGAAACAGATGCTTCAGTCGAGGAGGATCCAGTACGGCTTGCAGTTCCCAGCTAACCTCTGCATCACTTATGGGGGAAAGTCCATTACTGTTCAGACTCCTCAGGATGCGTCTCGTTTCTTCATGATTAAAAACAAAAAAAGCCTGAATAGTTGGTTGATATTTACATTAATAGTTGGTTGATATTTACATTTGGCATATGGTTCTGTGTTGCTCGTCGCAAGACATTCAAGCGAGTTCATGTATGGGGATAGTTTTGTGTTACTAAAATGTACATACATTATACTTCAATAAATCATGTACAATAAGGTATTTAAACACTGGAGATTAATAGTCAGAGATAAAGGGTAGCAGAAGTGAGTTAGTTATCTTATTTAGCGCTGCTCCTCTTTGCAGGAGCTATAACAGCCAAGGGAGTTTGTGTTTAGTTTGGACTGTATAGAAAGCAGTCGGTCTGTTGGAAGTGTTTTGCAGGTTCTAGCTAAATGTTGGTGTTTGTGTCTTTTTTGTTGTTTGACTGCTTTTCTGTTTCTGTTGTAACCGTGAGTCTACACTTGGGGGCGCTAGAACCCCGATCTAGGATTGTTTCCTCTGACAAAGCATTCTTTAGGTTGCTCGATGGCTGACAACCAGTTGTGTAAAATAGCCTCATGGAATGTCCCAGGCTTGGGGGGGTTGATCAAAATTAAACGAGTAATGACTAGGCTAAAGTATTTGGGATCTCAAATCGTGTTCCTCCAGGAAACGCTTAACTTTAGGTGAAGACGCTTAACTTCAGGTGAGGATATCGGCTAAGGAGAAGGTGGCAGGGACAGGTCTTTGCAGCTAGTTTCTCGTCTCATGCAAGGGGCGTGGCTATTCTAATCCACAGGTCCATCCCCTTTGGATAAATACCACCACTCTAGATCATGGGGGCAGGTTCATCATTTTACAGGGTGTTTATTTGGCCAATATCTCAAGTTTGGTTAATGTACACAAGTCATCCTTAACTTTATGGATGAGCTGGGCCTCTGTGATCTTTGGAGGGAATGTAACCAAATAAGAGTTCTCCTGTTATTCAGCTATGCATAAGACTTCATCACGAATATATTTTTTCTTAATTTCTAGTTCACTTCACTAGTGAATGTTGAAAAATGTTATTACAATAGTATAATCATCTGTGACCATGCCCCAGTATCTTTGGAGTATAGTACATGTAAGGACAGGTGGAGGTTTGATACCAGGTGTCTACAGGACCCAGAATTCAGAACATTTATTGACCAACATATAGAATTGTTTTTTCAGATCAATACTTCAGAGACATCATCCTAATTTAGATGGGAAGCCTTTAAGGCTTATATCAGGGGTTAAATTATTATATTACCAGTTTTAAATCTAAAATATTCAAAAATAAAATGTTGAAAATTGAAAAAGAAATAAAAGCATTAGAAATTGAGGTTGCAATGAATAAAACTCTACTAACTAATCATACTTAGAGCCCATTATAATTAGCAGTTAGTAAACAAGGCCCTAACTAATTTAATCTGACTAAAACAACAATTGTATGACCAGGGGGAAAAAGCAGGCAAATTGCTTGCTTGGTGAATTAAAAACTTTACAGAATGAGAAAATCTGTCACAAAATAGAAGTTATCACAACATACCCAACGGATATAAATGAAACATTTGAAGGTATTTTATGAAACATGTATAAATCAGATGTATATCAACTCACACACCACACGGTGTCCTTGATAACTACGATTCCCTAACCTCTCATTTGAAGATTGAGAGGTTCTAGATAGTCCCGTGACGCTTTCCGAGTTGCAGAATGCCCTGTCGTGTATGAAGGGGGGAAAGCAACAGGTCTTGATTGGCTTCCTATAGATATTTTCAAGACTTTTAAAGATAAGCTGCTCCCTCCCTTTTTAGACATGCTTGAAGAGGCATTCAGGACAAACTCCTTACCCCCTTCTCTTTCAAGGGCCCTTATTGCGAACCGGGTAAATACCCATCTAAGTGTTAATCTTACCGACCCATATCACTATTAAACTCAGACACTAAGCTTATAGCCAAGCTCTTTGCAGTGAGATTGGAAAGATGCCTCCCAGATCTTATACATGAAGACCAAAATGGATTTATTAGAGGCAGGCAGGCATTTCACTAACTTGAGAAGAGTGCTTCATGGTGTTTATGCTGAGGGGGGGGGGGGGGGGCATTCTATCCCTGGATGCTGAGAAAGCTTTTGACAGGGTGGAATGGCCGTATCTATTTGAGCTTCTGCCTAGATTTGGCCTGGGAAAGAATTTCATTAAATGGGTTAAATTACAGTACAGCAACCCTCGTGCAGAGGTCCTGACTAATACCATAACACCAACACCCTTTGTTTGTCCAGGGGAACACGTCAGGGGTGCCCACTGTCACCCCTCTTATTTGTACTATCAATGGAACCCCTAGCGTTGACCATTAGATCCCATCCCTTACTTACAGGAGTTACAATTGGAAATGAGGAACATCATATAGGCCTCTATGCAGATGATATTATATTGTTCTTAAAGCATCTAGCACAATCTCTACCTACACTTACAAACTTATTGGAGTCTTTTGGGAGTTTCTCGGGTTATAAGGTGAATAAAACAAAGTCTAATATTTTGTATCTTAATAAGAAAGCAAGAGACGGTAGGGATTACCTTTTCTAATTTGCCTGGTGGCTTCACATATTTGGGAATAAAAATCCCTCCAGACATTACTGACATAGTTCCAGTGAATTATAATCCATTATTAACCTCTATATCAGAATCCCTTAAAAGATGGTCAGACCTTCCCGTCTCTTTAATCGGCCGTGTCAATATTGTCAAGATGAATGTCTAGCCAAGATTGTTATATCTGTTCCAATCCATTCCTCTACACCCCCTTCTACTTTATTCCCTACATTTAAATCATTAATAACCAACTTTATTTGGAATAATAAACGTCCAAGACTTACTTTCCTTGCCATATGAAAGGGGAGGTCTCCAAGTTCCAAATGTTCTCTGGTCTTATTGGGCAGTCCAGATTAGGGCTGCCATGGTCTGGTTCCCTGACAGCCCTCCATCCCCCTGGGTCTCAATAGAGAATTCTACTACATCGCCACTACCCCTAAAGCTACATCTCTATTCTGATACATTAAAAAACCTGTTAAAAGGAACCCATAACCCATTTGTCAGCAATACCATTCGAGTATCACCGAGTCTGGTACAAAATGTAAGCATACTTAAATACAATGTCAGATATATTGGGTTTTACGCCAATATGGGGAAACCGTAGATTTTCCCCAGGCAGAGAAGACCCTGGTTTCCGCTCCTGGGCAGAGCGAGGAATTAGCAAAGTTATGGATATGTATGACAACAATGTACTTTATAGTTTTGAGAATTTGCAAAGAATATACAATATCCCTTCGAAGCACTTCTTTAAATACCTCCACATTAGGAGTTACATTTTCACAACACTTAAAACAGCATAACAAACCTCCTCTGTCTAGCCTTGAGGAGACCATACTAGATCATCTTCAGGGCTGCGATCAGGTTTCCCTCTTGTATAAATTGATCCTGGACTATTCTAAAGAATCCTCAGACCAAAAAAGATTGGCTATTGACTCTCTGAGGTAGACTGTAAGAGAGTCTGCCATGAAGCACAAAGCCTATCAATAAGACTATCAACACCAGATTTAAACTGATACAATATAAGTGGATCATGCGTACATACATAACACCCTCCCTTTTACATCGCTTTGATGATAACAATCCAGACCTTTGTACTAAATGTGGCTTAGAGGAGGGCACAATATTCCACTGCCTTTGGAGCTGTCCAAAAACTGTATAATTCTGGGAACAGGTCATACTATATCTGATATTACCTCAATTAGGCTACCTGTCTGCCTTCGAGTATTCCTCATTGGACTACTCCCATCTGAGTTGGGACTGTCCGGTCTGAATAAAAAGATGGTCTCTTATGCTCTCTTCAGGCTAAACCCTGTATTGCACCTGCCTGGAGAGCAGGGCGGCCTACAGTGGGACAGTGGTTGACCAGCCTTTCTAACTGCTTAGCCATGGAAAAATGAACTTATGCCACCAAGGGGAAAATACTGTTATTTTTAAAATATGGGGACATTTATTGAATATCTCAAGAGTCACCTACCAAGAAGTTTGCAGAGTACCTGAAATGTTGTTTGGAGATAATCTTATGTCAGAAAGTATAATAGTTCTCAAATGTTTGTTTGATTGTCTTTTTGTTTTAACTGTAGGTATAACTGTGGATATATATTGTATGTGATGTAATGTGTTAATTCTGAAAAACCCAATAAATATAATTAAAAAAACATATATACGCCTGAGCGGCCTGAAGACTTTTCATTCACATTCATTCATCCACCGAGGGCAGAGTCAGCCATCAAGGAGACAGCCATCAAGGAGACAGCCGGCAGGTCAGGAGCAGTTAGGGTTAGGGGGTCTTGCTCAGGGACACCTCCTCCCTGTGCTAAGGAGGAGCCGGGGAGTTGAACCAGCAACCTACTGCTCTACCTCCTGAGCTACTGCTGCCCTATTAAATCATGTATAATCCTAAAGTATAATACCTACTTGGTCACTACACTCAGCGAGGCCCACTCTACAAGAGAATGGAGGTTCAGAACAGCTCCAGCCTCATGGTGCCACACATGGTGTCTCTCTCTCTCTCTCTCTCTCTCTCTCTCTCTCTCTTCCCCCCCTCTCTCTCTCTCTCTCTTCCCCCCTCTCTCTTCCCCTCTCTCTCTCTCTCTCTCTCTCTCTCTCTCTCTCTCTCTCTCTCTCTCTCTCTCTCTCTCTCTCTCTCTCTCTCTCTCTCTCTCTCTCTCTCTCTCTCTCTCTCTCTCTCTCTCTCTCTCTCTCTCTCTCTCTCTCTCTCTCTCTCTCTCTCTCTCTCTCTTCCCCCCCCCTCTCTCTCTCTCTCTTCCCCCCCTCTCTCTCTCTCTCTCTCTTCCCCCCCGGGACACAGGGCCCTCCTGCAGACTGGGCCCACAGCCTCCTACCTGCTCCTCCGACAGCTGGGAGATGTGGTTCACCGCAGCATACGACTCAATCTTGGGGTTGAAATGGTTGATGATGGCTCTGGAATTAAAATGAAATCACAATTAGACCCTTTTTTAATATAATTAAAATGCCACTTTGTTATAAACCCACAAACCATGAATGTAAAGGGAAGGGATAACCTGTGGGAGACAGGAGGGAGAGGGAAAGGAGATGAGGGAGGGAGCGAGGGAAGGAGGGAGGGGATAACCTGTGGGAGACAGGAGGGAGAGGGAAAGGAGATGAGGGAGGGAGCGAGGGAAGGAGGGAGGGGATAACCTGTGGGAGACAGGAGGGAGAGGGAAAGGAGATGAGGGAGGGAGCGAGGGAAGGAGGGAGGGGATAACCTGGGGGAGACAGGAGTGAGAGGGAAAGGAGATGAGGGAGGGAGTGAGGGAAGGAGGGAGGGGATAACCTGGGGGAGACAGGAGGGAGAGGGAAAGGAGATGAGGGAGGGAGCGAGGGAAGGAGGGAGGGGATAACCTGGGGGAGACAGGAGTGAGAGGGAAAGGAGATGAGGGAGGGAGCGAGGGAAGGAGGGAGGGGATAACCTGGGGGAGACAGGAGTGAGAGGGAAAGGAGATGAGGGAGGGAGCGAGGGAAGGAGGGAGGGGATAACCTGGGGGAGACAGGAGGGAGAGGGAAAGGAGATGAGGGAGGGAGCGAGGGAAGGAGGGAGGGGATAACCTGGGGGAGACAGGAGGGAGAGGGAAAGGAGATGAGGGAGGGAGCGAGGGAAGGAGGGAGGGGATAACCTGGGGGAGACAGGAGGGAGAGGAAAAGGAGATGAGGTGTGAGAATGGAAGGCAGGAAGTGGCCGCGGGTGGAGGAAGGTCAGGAGGAAGGGGGCTCAATGTAAGACATGTCATTCATTCCATTGAAATAATGCCTCCATGTCTCAAACATAACTATTCCTGGATGTGTGTGCGCATGCGTGTATGGGTGCATTTGTGTGTGTGTGTGTGTGAATGTGTATGTGTTTGTGCATTTGTGCATGTGTATGTGTTTGTGCAATGTGCATGTGTTTGTGCAATGTGCATGTGCATGTGTTTGTGCATGTGTTTATGCATGTGTATGTGTTTGTGCATGTGTATGTGTTTATGCATGTGTATGTGTATGTGCATGTGTATGTGTTTGTGCATGTGTTTGTGTTTGTGCATGTGTATGTGTTTGTGCATGTGTATGTGTTTGTGCATGTGTTTGTGCATGTGTATGTGTTTGTGCGTGTGTATGTGTTTATGCATGTGTTTATGCATGTGTATGTGTTTGTGCATGTGTATGTGTTTGTGCATGTGTTTGTGTTTGTGCATGTGTTTGTGTTTGTGCATGTGTATGTGTTTGTGCATGTGTATGTGTTTGTGCATGTGTTTGTGCATGTGTTTGTGCAGGTGTTTGTGCAGGTGTTTGTGTTTGTGCGTGTGTTTGTGTATGTGCGTTAGGGATGGGCGATATGGACTTAAAACTATATCACGATATTTCATGGTATTTATCGCGATAACGATAAATGACGATAAATTACCAAAAAAATCAAATACGTAAGGGATAATGAACGGAACGCTCATTAATAAGTCGGTAGTCGGTCCCGACTTATTATGATTTACTTCTGCGGAGAAATAAATAGTTCTCCGAAGTTGAGGCGTTGCTTGGCAACTGGCGCAAACAATTCAGCAATTCTATCAGCAAGTCAGTATTTTCCGTCAGGAAAAGTGAACGGGACTACTCACGGAGTGATATGATGAACGGGACTACTCGCGGAGTGATATGATGAACGGGACTACTAGCGGAGTGATATGATGAACGGGACTACTCGTGGAGTGATCTGATGAACGGGACTACTCGCGGAGTGATATGATGAACGGGACTACTCGCGGAGTGATATGATGAACGGGACTACTCGCGGAGTGATATGATGAACGGGACTACTCGCGGAGTGATATGATGAACGGGACGACTCGCGGAGTGATATGATGAACGGGACGACTCGCGGAGTGATATGATGAACGGGACTACTCGTGGAGTGATATGATGAACGGGACTACTAGCGGAGTGATATGATGAACGGGACTACTCGTGGAGTGATCTGATGAACGGGACTACTCGCGGAGTGATATGATGAACGGGACTACTCGCGGAGTGATATGATGAACGGGACGACTCGCGGAGTGATATGATGAACGGGACGACTCGCGGAGTGATATGATGAACGGGACTACTCGCGGAGTGATATGATGAACGGGACTACTCGCGGAGTGATATGATGAACGGGACTACTCGCGGAGTGATATGATGAACGGGACTACTCGCGGAGTGATATGATGAACGGGACTACTCGCGGAGTGATATGATGAACGGGACTACTCGCGGAGTGATATGATGAACGGGACGACTCGCGGAGTGATATGATGAACGGGACTACTCGTGGAGTGATATGATGAACGGGACTACTCGCGGAGTGATATGATGAACGGGACGACTCGCGGAGTGATATGATGAACGGGACTACTCGCGGAGTGATATGATGAACGGGACTACTCGCGGAGTGATATGATAGCCGTGAATAGAAGCCAATTCCAGTGAAAATGCAAACGCCAATACTCACAGGATTCATAATCTAACCCCAGGAGAAACAAATGCAAAAGTTTGCTTTTTTTAATCGTCCGGGCAAACGCGCTGACCATCCCCTTGTGAGGAAGAGGAGTTTGCAGGTTGCTCGTTGACGCCTTCCCGAACGCACCTCCTGACTCTCCTCATACTCTGGTCTGGTTGTACTTTAGGTGGTGGAACACATTGGACGTGGTTCCATCCTCTGGTTGTACTTTAGGTGGTGGAACACATTGGACGTGGTTCCATCCTCTGGTTGTACTTTAGGTGGAGGAACACATTGGACGTGGTTCCATCCTCTGGTTGTACTTTAGGTGGTGGAACACATTGGACGTGGTTCCATCCTCTGGTTGTACTTTAGGTGGAGGAACACATTGGACGTGGTTCCATCCTCTGGTTGTACTTTAGGTGGTGGAACACATTGGACGTGGTTCCATCCTCTGGTTGTACTTTAGGTGGAGGAACACATTGGACGTGGTTCCATCCTCTGGTTGTACTTTAGGTGGTGGAACACATTGGACGTGGTTCATCCTCTGGTTGTACTTTAGGTGGAGGAACACATTGGCGTGGTTCATCCTCTGGTTGTACTTCAGGTGGTGGAACACATTGGACGTGGTTCATCCTCTGGTTGTACTTTAGGTGGAGGAACACATTGGACGTGGTTCATCCTCTGGTTGTACTTCAGGAGGTGGAACACATTGGACGTGGTTCATCCTCTGGTTGTACTTCAGGTGGTGGAACACATTGGACGTGGTTCATCCTCTGGTTGTACTTCAGGAGGAGGAACACATTGGACGTGGTTCATCCTCTGGTTGTACTTCAGGTGGAGGAACACATTGGACGTGGTTCATCCTCTGGTTGTACTTCAGGTGGAGGACCACATTGGACGTGGTTCATCCTCTGGTTGTACTTTAGGTGGAGGAACACATTGGACGTGGTTCATCCTCTGGTTGTACTTCAGGAGGTGGAACACATTGGACGTGGTTCATCCTCTGGTTGTACTTCAGGAGGTGGAACACATTGGACGTGGTTCATCCTCTGGTTGTACTTCAGGAGGTGGAACACATTGGACGTGGTTCATCCTCTGGTTGTACTTCAGGAGGAGGAACACATTGGACGTGGTTCATCCTCTGGTTGTACTTCAGGAGGTGGAACACATTGGACGTGGTTCATCCTCTGGTTGTACTTTAGGTGGAGGAACACATTGGACGTGGTTCATCCTCTGGTTGTACTTTAGGTGGAGGAACACATTGGACGTGGTTCATCCTCTGGTTGTACTTCAGGAGGAGGAACACATTGGACGTGGTTCATCCTCTGGTTGTACTTCAGGAGGAGGAACACATTGGACGTGGTTCATCCTCTGGTTGTACTTCAGGAGGTGGAACACATTGGACGTGGTTCATCCTCTGGTTGTACTTCAGGAGGTGGAACACATTGGACGTGGTTCATCCTCTGGTTGTACTTCAGGAGGTGGAACACATTGGACGTGGTTCATCCTCTGGTTGTACTTCAGGAGGTGGAACACATTGGACGTGGTTCATCCTCTGGTTGTACTTCAGGAGGTGGAACACATTGGACGTGGTTCATCCTCTGGTTGTACTTCAGGAGGTGGAACACATTGGACGTGGTTCATCCTCTGGTTGTACTTTAGGTGGAGGAACACATTGGACGTGGTTCATCCTCTGGTTGTACTTTAGGTGGTGGAACACATTGGACGTGGTTCCATCCTCTGGTTGTACTTTAGGTGGTGGAACACATTGGACGTGGTTCCATCCTCTGGTTGTACTTTAGGTGGAGGAACACATTGGACGTGGTTCCATCCTCTGGTTGTACTTTAGGTGGAGGAACACATTGGACGTGGTTCATCCTCTGGTTGTACTTTAGGTGGAGGAACACATTGGACGTGGTTCATCCTCTGGTTGTACTTTAGGTGGAGGAACACATTGGACGTGGTTCATCCTCTGGTTGTACTTTAGGTGGTGGAACACATTGGACGTGGTTCATCCTCTGGTTGTACTTTAGGTGGAGGAACACATTGGACGTGGTTCATCCTCTGGTTGTACTTTAGGTGGAGGAACACATTGGACGTGGTTCATCCTCTGGTTGTACTTCAGGTGGTGGAACACATTGGACGTGGTTCATCCTCTGGTTGTACTTTAGGTGGAGGAACACATTGGACGTGGTTCATCCTCTGGTTGTACTTTAGGTGGTGGAACACATTGGACGTGGTTCCATCCTCTGGTTGTACTTTAGGTGGAGGAACACATTGGACGTGGTTCATCCTCTGGTTGTACTTTAGGTGGTGGAACACATTGGACGTGGTTCCATCCTCTGGTTGTACTTTAGGTGGTGGAACACATTGGACGTGGTTCCATCCTCTGGTTGTACTTTAGGTGGTGGAACACATTGGACGTGGTTCATCCTCTGGTTGTACTTCAGGAGGTGGAACACATTGGACGTGGTTCATCCTCTGGTTGTACTTTAGGTGGAGGAACACATTGGACGTGGTTCCATCCTCTGGTTGTACTTTAGGTGGAGGAACACATTGGACGTGGTTTCATCCTTTCTTTGTACTGTTTGTTGACACACTTTGCATAAAGCAGACGTTTGATTAACGTCTGCTTTATGAACCAAACCAGGTCCGCACTACAGATGGAGCTCCTGGTTTCTCCATTAACTCCATTGTTGTTCTCCTTCTACACGCCCACGTTTGTCGCATATGTAAACACGTCATTAATTATCGTCATTACCGCGGTATGACAAAATACTTATCGTGGGGAGGACTTATCACGATAAACGATACGATATGGCACAGCCCTAATGTGTGTGTGTGTGTGTGTATGTGTGTGTGTGTGTGTGCGTGTATATGTATGTGTATGTATATATGTGTGTGTATGTGTGTGTATGTGTGTATGTGTGTGTGTGTGTGTGTGTGTGTGTGTGCGCGCGTGCTCACCGAACGTTGACCAGAGAATGGGTGACCTTGCTGGCGGGCTCCTTCCACTGACCTGTGTTTGTAGACACTCTCAGCACTGACAAGATGACAGAAGATGCGGTGAATTTACAAGGAGAAATGCGACAGGACGTCTACTGTACAACAGGACGTCTACTGTACAACAGGACGTCTACTGTACAACAGGACGTCTACTGTACAACAGGACGTCTACTGTACAACAGGACGTCTACTGTACAGACACCAGCATTGTCTCAGTGTCTAGTTATTTTGTTATCTGTTCATTTACATCGTCTTACGGCAACCCCTGCTACATGTTAAAGGGATAGCCTAGCAGCCCACCCAGTTCTGTGTAACTACTAATGATTAAATAACTACTAATGATTAAATAACTACTTATGTTTACATCCCACCACTCCTTTGTATGTATATATATATATTCTCATTTGCACAACTGTGCATAGGGCCACTGCAATATGTATATGTATATCAGTCTGTTGGGACTTGGCTTGGGAACGGGAAGGTCGCCGGTTCAAGTCCCCGAAACACCTGGGCACTGCCGAGGTGCCCTTGAGCAAGGCACCAGACCTCTACACTGCTCCCCGGGCTTTAGTCACGTGACTATTTAGAAACTGCCTGTAATGGCCCACCTGGTGGTATGCATGGCCTCTGTCCTTACCCATACAGTAGAGGTTGTCAAACACCTGGTGCATGCGGACTACTTCATAGTACAACTCGTCGTAGCTGTTGGACGTGGGCAGGAACGTGTCCCCGTAGGTGATGAACATGTTGAACAGATTCACCACCTGAAGCAAGACAGTTTAATCACCATGTTTTGTGTGAGATATTAGTCATTCCAAGCATGTCTGAATGTGTGTGTGTGTGTGTGTGTTAGGCCTGATTCAAATAATCTAATTAATTACATGTTTTGTTATATATATATATAAGTAATCAAAGATATGACATAATTATTGGTATAAAGCTATATATAAATTTGCTGTGAGAAGCATTTAAAAATATATATTTTTCAATTGCTTTTGATAACATGACGTTGTGCAGTTGATAGCCTACTTTTACTTATGGAACAGGGAAACCACCTCAAAACCTACTGTCTCAACACTCCAAATGCACATAATCCCACCAATCTGCCCATCGCTACACAATTGTAAACTTTGATTCAACTAAATTATAATTGAATCCTCAAAAATATCCTCAAATTTAGATACTTGTGAAGGGATGATTGTGAAGGGTTGAATGTCTTTCGCACACGTGATTCTTATTAACAAAATTATAAATATTAACATATAATTAAAAACATGGTAGGGTGGTAGGTGTGTGTATGTGTCTCACCAATAAGGCCAGGTGAAAGATGTTGTGCTTGGCCAGCAGTAAGGTCTCATTGGACAGAAGGAACTTCAGCAGGTTGATGAGAGCTGGACACAGGGGAGACATGCAGACCATAAGGCCTTCAGGTGGCAAAAGGCTTCCTTCCCCACAGAAACATGTAACTACACACTCCGGTTCCACCTGACTGCACATCTCTATGTAGGCAACATAACGGGTTCACACAGTTGGAATGTCACCACATGTAAAAGCTTCTCCAGAGGGAGACACACAGCGACTGCTTTTTAACTGAAACCGACTCCAGCGCTGATGGAGAAAAATAAACAAAAGCCGGGAGATCACCCAGATTTGATTTGCCTGCTTTCTCTCCTCTGTTGTGCTTAGGTCTTGGTTTGCAGTGTGCTTTTGTCTTTATGGGCCTGATGAGATGAAGGTGGACTCTAATGAGACACAGCCAGGAGGAACAGCCTGAAGTGATGCCTGCTATGTGCATTGACCAGGCTGACAAGTCAGGTATCAGCTTTTAGGAACCCTTTTTGAGGCTTTGCTCTGAACCAGACTAACAATCAACATGATCACACATCCAACTTCTAATCAACTGTTCCCTGACCCATATGAATCTAAGTTGTGTCAAAATACAGATATACCTTTTTGAGTTATCTTGCAAACAGACCAACAGACAGACAGACAAACGGGTCGAATACATAACCTCTGGATCATCTTCGATGGCGAAGGTAAGGTAATAAAAACAGAAACCACCAAAGAGCGCAAATATGTGTCAACCCTGGGGTTTGACATTTGAATGGTTTCTGAGATGACAAGCTTGGCTCCATAATGTTTTATTACACATCTCTCAAAGGTCTTCTGTGGAGGGAACTTAGTTTGTTTTCAGATATTTGAAGAGTGAAGCATGTTGGCTTTTGCTGCTAAACTGAGACATGAGAGGGAAGGTGAGAGTGAACAAGAGAGGGAGAGATGGACCCACCTGACCACAGCTCCCTCCAGGTGTAGTGTAACCGGATTCTGCACTTCTTCTGGTAGCAGATGAGCTTATGGATGATCTGGACACAGCGCCTGAATGAGTACAATGAAGAAAATGAAACCATGAAACAAATGAATGAAACCAAACCACAGCACACACCTTTGTTACAGCTTATGCTTAGAGCTTCAGAAATACTTATATGACTTTCCCTGGCCATTTCAACCACATAAACAATGGCCAATTTGATATTATTCATGATCATTTTAAAAACCGTATACTGCATTTGTATACATTTTAATTATTAGATTAACCAACAACTGTTCACTGCAGCCCTGCTTTCGTCAACGCTCTCACATGTATAAATCCATTAGTCTCACATGTATAAATCCATTAGTCTTACATGTATAAATCCATTAGTCTCACATGTATAAATCCATTAGTCTCACATGTATAAATCCATTAGTCTTACATGTATAAATCCATTAGTCTCACATGTATAAATCCATTAGTCTCACATGTATAAATCCATTAGTCTCACATGTATAAATCCATTAGTCTCACATGTATAAATCCATTAGTCTCACATGTATAAATCCATTAGTCTCACATGTATAAATCCATTAGTCTCACATGTATAAATCCATTAGTCTCACATGTATAAATCCATTAGTCTCACATGTATAAATCCATTAGTCTTACATGTATAAATCCATTAGTCTCACATGTATAAATCCATTAGTCTCACATGTATAAATCCATTAGTCTTACATGTATAAATCCATTAGTCTTACATGTATAAATCCATTAGTCTTACATGTATAAATCCATTAGTCTCACATGTATAAATCCATTAGTCTCACATGTATAAATCCATTAGTCTCACATGTATAAATCCATTAGTCTCACATGTATAAATCCATTAGTCTCACATGTATAAATCCATTAGTCTCACATGTATAAATCCATTAGTCTCACATGTATAAATCCATTAGTCTCACATGTATAAATCCATTAGTCTCACATGTATAAATCCATTAGTCTCACATGTATAAATCCATTAGTCTCACATGTATAAATCCATTAGTCTCACATGTATAAATCCATTAGTCTCACATGTATAAATCCATTAGTCTCACATGTATAAATCCATTAGTCTCACATGTATAAATCCATTAGTCTTACATGTATAAATCCATTAGTCTCACATGTATAAATCCATTAGTCTCACATGTATAAATCCATTAGTCTCACATGTATAAATCCATTAGTCTCACATGTATAAATCCATTAGTCTCACATGTATAAATCCATTAGTCTTACATGTATAAATCCATTAGTCTCACATGTATAAATCCATTAGTCTCACATGTATAAATCCATTAGTCTCACATGTATAAATCCATTAGTCTCACATGTATAAATCCATTAGTCTCACATGTATAAATCCATTAGTCTCACATGTATAAATCCATTAGTCTCACATGTATAAATCCATTAGTCTTACATGTATAAATCCATTAGTCTCACATGTATAAATCCATTAGTCTCACATGTATAAATCCATTAGTCTCACATGTATAAATCCATTAGTCTCACATGTATAAATCCATTAGTCTCACATGTATAAATCCATTAGTCTCACATGTATAAATCCATTAGTCTCACATGTATAAATCCATTAGTCTCACATGTATAAATCCATTAGTCTCACATGTATAAATCCATTAGTCTCACATGTATAAATCCATTAGTCTCACATGTATAAATCCATTAGTCTCACATGTATAAATCCATTAGTCTCACATGTATAAATCCATTAGTCTTACATGTATAAATCCATTAGTCTTACATGTATAAATCCATTAGTCTTACATGTATAAATCCATTAGTCTTACATGTATAAATCCATTAGTCTCACATGTATAAATCCATTAGTCTCACATGTATAAATCCATTAGTCTCACATGTATAAATCCATTAGTCTCACATGTATAAATCCATTAGTCTCACATGTATAAATCCATTAGTCTCACATGTATAAATCCATTAGTCTCACATGTATAAATCCATTAGTCTCACATGTATAAATCCATTAGTCTCACATGTATAAATCCATTAGTCTTACATGTATAAATCCATTAGTCTTACATGTATAAATCCATTAGTCTTACATGTATAAATCCATTAGTCTCACATGTATAAATCCATTAGTCTTACATGTATAAATCCATGGGGAATTCCTTCATCATGTGAGTGACTATGAACTCCACCATCAGATCTGGAAAAAAAGGCAACCGTGAAGAAGGGGGATATGAAGGGGAAACAGCAGGGAACTAGAGCCACAGAGAGAGAACCAGAGAGAGAGAGAGAGACACACACCGAGAGAGAACCAGAGAGAGAGAGAGAGAGAACCACAGAGAGAGAGAGCCACAGAGAGAGAACCAGAGAGAGAGAGAGAGAGAGCCACAGAGAGAGAACCACAGAGAGAGAGAACCACAGAGAGAGAACCAGAGAGAGAGAGAGAACCACAGTGAGAGAACCACAGAGAGAGAGAACCACAGACAGAGAACCAGAGAGAGAGAGAACCACAGAGAGAGAACCAGTGAGAGAGAACCACAGAGAGAGAACCAGTGAGAGAGAACCACAGAGAGAGAACCAGAGAGAGAGAGAACCACAGAGAGAGAGAGCCACATAGAGAGAACCACAGAGAGAGAGAAACACAGAGAGAGAACCAGAGAGAGAGAGAGAGAGAACCACAGATAGAGAGAACCAGAGAGAGAGAACCAGAGAGAGAGAGCACCACAGAGAGAGAACCACAGAGAGAGAGCACCACAGAGAGAGCCACAGAGAGAGAGAACCAGAGAGAGCACCACAGAGAGAGAGAGCCACAGAGAGAGAGCCAGAGAGAGAGAGAACCAGAGAGAGCACCACAGAGAGAGAGAGCACCACAGAGAGAGAGAGCCAGAGAGAGAGAGAACCAGAGAGAGAGAGAGAGAGAGCACCACAGATGCCTCGTTTCCACCAAAGCAAGCCTAGTTCTAGCTCTCGGATGGCGCTAGAGCCGGTTCGCAGTTGGTTCAACTGGCGAGCCGTCAAAGAACTGGTTTGCGTTTCCACCAACTTTTTCGCCGAGAGAGCCACGTCATGACGTCACTGTTAACGTCTGGATACGGCGGTCAAAAACTTTGAGTTTGTTTTGAGTTTGTCCGATAAGCCCCGCCCCCAGCCCCTGACGTAGTGGAGCTTGCTGGCTAGCCCAGCTTCGAAGTGGAGCCGCTCAGGAACCAGTTAACCGGGCCAGAAAGTGGCTCCTTCGCGGTGGAAACGCAAAGAACTGGTTCGAGATTAGGCCCAAGCTCTGAACCAGCCCTCAAAACAGCTTGGTGGAAACGAGGCAAGAGAGAGAGCCAGAGGAGCCACTTTCTGGCCCGGTTAACTGGTTCCTGAGCGGCTCCACTTCGAAGCTGGGCTAGCCAGCAAGCTCCACTACGTCAGGGGCTGGGGGCGGGGCTTATCGGACAAACTCAAACTAACTCAAAGTTTTTGACCGCCATTTTTTAAATCAGTAAAATTCTCCGTGGACGTGAAGGTGACAGTGGTCCGTGGACGAGACAAACTGCCTCCTTGCGTTGTTGTCCTCGGCAGAAGGTCACAATAAACTACAGGAGCTTCAAGAACAAACTACAAAAAAAAAACTACAGCGTGAGATGTCTTCAGCGAGGGACAGGACCGAGGAGCTAATCGATAACAAACTGGACGATACGAGGAGCTAATCCATAACAAACTGGACGATACGAGGAGCTAATCGATAACAAACTGGACGATACGAGGAGCTAATCGATAACAAACTGATGGTCCGCTGCTGTCACTCTGGTCCTGGTAAGTTTTACTTTATAAATCTTTCCCGTGTTGCCAACCAGCTTTGTATTTATAATCTGTTTAGCGAGCTGCTCATTATCACATCAATGTTATGTTCTATCATCACAAATGAGGAGCTATGATTGCTAGGCTTCTGTTAGCCGATATTAGCCTTGATAACAATAGCCAACGTCAGGATGCTACTTTCTAAAAACAGTAAAGTGTAATGGGGTCATGTTTTAATGCACTTTTCTCTTGTTTTGGTTGTTTATGGAGTCTTGTTTTTAATGCATTTAATGTTTTTTTTAAAATAAAACACATTTCTAAATATAAATGTCCGCTTCATTATGTTTAACAACCGAGACCTTCTGTTGAAGTTTTCCATACATCATGTAATCCACCACTGTTGTGGAAGTTGGCGCTAGCGTTGCTGGGAAAGCAGAGACGTTAACAGTGACGTCATGACGTGGCTCTCGGCGAACAAGTCGGTGGAAACGCAAACCGGTTCTTAGACGGCTCGCCAGTTGAACCAACTGCGAACCGGCTCTAGCGCCATTCGAGAGCTAGAACTAGGCTTGCTTTGGTGGAAACGAGGCAGAGAGAGAGAGAGAGAGAGAGAGAGAGAGAGAGAGCCACAAAGGCACACAGCCCATGTGCGCAGCGGGCCTACCTAGGACAGCACACACCAGAGGACGGCAAGGGATGTTCCTGTCCACTCCCTTCTTCCTGTGCCTCATTGGCTGAAAAATACACACATTACAAATTAATGATTAACTGTACTGTAATCCCTGTGGGAAAAATCCATTCTCTGCCTTTAACTATCTGCCTATCTCACCCTGATACCAGGGTAGCACCTGCTGGGAACCAAGTCCCATTGAAGAGCCTTATGAGCTGGAGTGTTAACTGAACCAAGTCCCATTGAAGAGCCTTATGAGCTGGAGTGTTAACTGAACCAAGTCCCATTGAAGAGCCTTATGAGCTGGAGTGTTAACTGAACCAAGTCCCATTGAAGAGCCTTATGAGCTGGAGTGTTAACTGAACCAAGTCCCATTGAAGAGCCTTATGAGCTGGAGTGTTAACTGAACCAAGTCCCATTGAAGAGCCTTATGAGCTGGAGTGTTAACTGAACCAAGTCCCATTGAAGAGCCTTATGAGCTGGAGTGTTAACTTGGAGGAAGCTGGAGAACAGCAGGAAACTCCCCTCAAAACAATAAGACAAACAGACTCATGTCATTGGCTGTACGTCTACCTTCCAGAATACACACCATTTTGTGCAGGTTGACCCTGAAGTTCATGTTGTCGTCGTGAAGGAAGGCGTCTGCATACTGGTCCTAAAGTGCAGGTCACACATGAAGCAAGCCAGACAGGATGTGGTCAGAGAGATACATTAGGGAGGGGGAGAGAGAATGTAGGAGAACAGCCTCCTACCTCCGCTATGCAGGTGAGGATGATGAGACACAGCCGGGCGCTGTTGAGCCTGTGTTCATCTGAAATCACACACACACACACACACACACACACACACACACACACACACACACACACACACACACACACACACACACACACACACACACACACACACACACACACACACACACACACACACACACACACACACACACACACACACACACACACACACACACAGTTCTCTTCAGCAAATCTTCTGCTGCCAGGCCCAACTACACTGGACACTGATGGAGGAAGCTGGCCCAAGGTCTATGGATGTGACGGAGGCAGGAGTGGTTGGGCTTACCTTTGGTGTCTTGCATGACGATGGAGGCGTACTTGAGGAAGGTGATGAGCAGGTTGCTGGTCTGCAGGTTAGGATCCAGCGGAAGCTCTGGGTTGTTCATCGCTGCATTGTGCAGACAAAAAACAACATTCTGTTTTTAATTGAATGTATGTACAAGCCATTGATATATGCAAATCAAATAGGCTGTCGACAAAGCTAATTACACTGTAGGTAAAATCATTTAGAAGGAAGAGCTGAAGCTGAAGCCATTCTTTGCAAACTGATGTGTTCGGGAAATAACAGGAATAGGACAAGACATGTGATGAAACTAATACTGACACATTAAGCCTGATGTGAAGACATGTGATGAAACTAATACTGACACATTAAGCCTGATGTGAAGACATGTGATGAAACTAATACTGAAACATTAAGCCTGATGTGAAGACATGTGATGAAACTAATACTGACACATTAAGCCTGATGTGAAGACATGTGATGAAACTAATACTGACACATTAAGCCTGATGTGAAGACATGTGATGAAACTAATACTGACACATTAAGCCTGATGTGAAGACATGTGATGAAACTAATACTGACACATTAAGCCTGATGTGAAGACATGTGATGAAACTAATACTGACACATTAAGCCTGATGTGAAGACATGTGATGAAACTAATACTGACACATTAAGCCTGATGTGAAGACATGTGATGAAACTAATACTGACACATTAAGCCTGATGTGAAGACATGTGATGAAACTAATACTGACACATTAAGCCTGATGTGAAGACATGTGATGAAACTAATACTGACACATTAAGCCTGATGTGAAGACATGTGATGAAACTAATACTGACACATTAAGCCTGATGTGAAGACATGTGATGAAACTAATACTGACACATTAAGCCTGATGTGAAGACATGTGATGAAACTAATACTGACACATTAAGCCTGATGTGAAGACATGTGATGAAACTAATACTGACACATTAAGCCTGATGTGAAGACATGTGATGAAACTAATACTGAAACATTAAGCCTGATGTGAAGACATGTGATGAAACTAATACTGAAACATTAAGCCTGATGTGAAGACATGTGATGAAACTAATACTGAAACATTAAGCCTGATGTGAAGACATGTGATGAAACTAATACTGACACATTAAGCCTGATGTGAAGACATGTGATGAAACTAATACTGAAACATTAAGCCTGATGTGAAGACATGTGATGAAACTAATACTGACACATTAAGCCTGATGTGAAGACATGTGATGAAACTAATACTGAAACATTAAGCCTGATGTGAAGACATGTGATGAAACTAATACTGACACATTAAGCCTGATGTGAAGACATGTGATGAAACTAATACTGAAACATTAAGCCTGATGTGAAGACATGTGATGAAACTAATACTGAAACATTAAGCCTGATGTGAAGACATGTGATGAAACTAATACTGAAACATTAAGCCTGATGTGAAGACATGTGATGAAACTAATACTGACACATTAAGCCTGATGTGAAGACATGTGATGAAACTAATACTGAAACATTAAGCCTGATGTGAAGACATGTGATGAAACTAATACTGACACATTAAGCCTGATGTGAAGACATGTGATGAAACTAATACTGAAACATTAAGCCTGATGTGAAGACATGTGATGAAACTAATACTGAAACATTAAGCCTGATGTGAAGACATGTGATGAAACTAATACTGACACATTAAGCCTGATGTGAAGACATGTGATGAAACTAATACTGAAACATTAAGCCTGATGTGAAGACATGTGATGAAACTAATACTGACACATTAAGCCTGATGTGAAGACATGTGATGAAACTAATACTGAAACATTAAGCCTGATGTGAAGACATGTGATGAAACTAATACTGACACATTAAGCCTGATGTGAAGACATGTGATGAAACTAATACTGACACATTAAGCCTGATGTGAAGACATGTGATGAAACTAATACTGAAACATTAAGCCTGATGTGAAGACATGTGATGAAACTAATACTGACACATTAAGCCTGATGTGAAGACATGTGATGAAACTAATACTGACACATTAAGCCTGATGTGAAGACATGTGATGAAACTAATACTGACACATTAAGCCTGATGTGAAGACATGTGATGAAACTAATACTGAAACATTAAGCCTGATGTGAAGACATGTGATGAAACTAATACTGACACATTAAGCCTGATGTGAAGACATGTGATGAAACTAATACTGAAACATTAAGCCTGATGTGAAGACATGTGATGAAACTAATACTGACACATTAAGCCTGATGTGAAGACATGTGATGAAACTAATACTGACACATTAAGCCTGATGTGAAGACATGTGATGAAACTAATACTGAAACATTAAGCCTGATGTGAAGACATGTGATGAAACTAATACTGAAACATTAAGCCTGATGTGAAGACATGTGATGAAACTAATACTGAAACATTAAGCCTGATGTGAAGACATGTGATGAAACTAATACTGACACATTAAGCCTGATGTGAAGACATGTGATGAAACTAATACTGAAACATTAAGCCTGATGTGAAGACATGTGATGAAACTAATACTGACACATTAAGCCTGATGTGAAGACATGTGATGAAACTAATACTGAACATTAAGCCTGATGTGAAGACATGTGATGAAACTAATACTGACACATTAAGCCTGATGTGAAGACATGTGATGAAACTAATACTGAAACATTAAGCCTGATGTGAAGACATGTGATGAAACTAATACTGAACATTAAGCCTGATGTGAAGACATGTGATGAAACTAATACTGAAACATTAAGCCTGATGTGAAGACATGTGATGAAACTAATACTGACACATTAAGCCTGATGTGAAGACATGTGATGAAACTAATACTGAACATTAAGCCTGATGTGAAGACATGTGATGAAACTAATACTGACACATTAAGCCTGATGTGAAGACATGTGATGAAACTAATACTGACACATTAAGCCTGATGTGAAGACATGTGATGAAACTAATACTGAAACATTAAGCCTGATGTGAAGACATGTGATGAAACTAATACTGACACATTAAGCCTGATGTGAAGACATGTGATGAAACTAATACTGAAACATTAAGCCTGATGTGAAGACATGTGATGAAACTAATACTGACACATTAAGCCTGATGTGAAGACATGTGATGAAACTAATACTGACACATTAAGCCTGATGTGAAGACATGTGATGAAACTAATACTGACACATTAAGCCTGATGTGAAGACATGTGATGAAACTAATACTGAAACATTAAGCCTGATGTGAAGACATGTGATGAAACTAATACTGACACATTAAGCCTGATGTGAAGACATGTGATGAAACTAATACTGAAACATTAAGCCTGATGTGAAGACATGTGATGAAACTAATACTGACACATTAAGCCTGATGTGAAGACATGTGATGAAACTAATACTGACACATTAAGCCTGATGTGAAGACATGTGATGAAACTAATACTGAAACATTAAGCCTGATGTGAAGACATGTGATGAAACTAATACTGAAACATTAAGCCTGATGTGAAGACATGTGATGAAACTAATACTGAAACATTAAGCCTGATGTGAAGACATGTGATGAAACTAATACTGAAACATTAAGCCTGATGTGAAGACATGTGATGAAACTAATACTGACACATTAAGCCTGATGTGAAGACATGTGATGAAACTAATACTGAAACATTAAGCCTGATGTGAAGACATGTGATGAAACTAATACTGAAACATTAAGCCTGATGTGAAGACATGTGATGAAACTAATACTGAAACATTAAGCCTGATGTGAAGACATGTGATGAAACTAATACTGAAACATTAAGCCTGATGTGAAGACATGTGATGAAACTAATACTGACACATTAAGCCTGATGTGAAGACATGTGATGAAACTAATACTGAAACATTAAGCCTGATGTGAAGACATGTGATGAAACTAATACTGACACATTAAGCCTGATGTGAAGACATGTGATGAAACTAATACTGACACATTAAGCCTGATGTGAAGACATGTGATGAAACTAATACTGACACATTAAGCCTGATGTGAAGACATGTGATGAAACTAATACTGACACATTAAGCCTGATGTGAAGACATGTGATGAAACTAATACTGACACATTAAGCCTGATGTGAAGACATGTGATGAAACTAATACTGACACATTAAGCCTGATGTGAAGACATGTGATGAAACTAATACTGACACATTAAGCCTGATGTGAAGACATGTGATGAAACTAATACTGACACATTAAGCCTGATGTGAAGACATGTGATGAAACTAATACTGACACATTAAGCCTGATGTGAAGACATGTGATGAAACTAATACTGACACATTAAGCCTGATGTGAAGACATGTGATGAAACTAATACTGACACATTAAGCCTGATGTGAAGACATGTGATGAAACTAATACTGACACATTAAGCCTGATGTGAAGACATGTGATGAAACTAATACTGACACATTAAGCCTGATGTGAAGACATGTGATGAAACTAATACTGAAACATTAAGCCTGATGTGAAGACATGTGATGAAACTAATACTGAAACATTAAGCCTGATGTGAAGACATGTGATGAAACTAATACTGACACATTAAGCCTGATGTGAAGACATGTGATGAAACTAATACTGAAACATTAAGCCTGATGTGAAGACATGTGATGAAACTAATACTGAAACATTAAGCCTGATGTGAAGACATGTGATGAAACTAATACTGACACATTAAGCCTGATGTGAAGACATGTGATGAAACTAATACTGACACATTAAGCCTGATGTGAAGACATGTGATGAAACTAATACTGACACATTAAGCCTGATGTGAAGACATGTGATGAAACTAATACTGAAACATTAAGCCTGATGTGAAGACATGTGATGAAACTAATACTGAAACATTAAGCCTGATGTGAAGACATGTGATGAAACTAATACTGACACATTAAGCCTGATGTGAAGACATGTGATGAAACTAATACTGAAACATTAAGCCTGATGTGAAGACATGTGATGAAACTAATACTGAAACATTAAGCCTGATGTGAAGACATGTGATGAAACTAATACTGACACATTAAGCCTGATGTGAAGACATGTGATGAAACTAATACTGACACATTAAGCCTGATGTGAAGACATGTGATGAAACTAATACTGAAACATTAAGCCTGATGTGAAGACATGTGATGAAACTAATACTGACACATTAAGCCTGATGTGAAGACATGTGATGAAACTAATACTGAAACATTAAGCCTGATGTGAAGACATGTGATGAAACTAATACTGAAACATTAAGCCTGATGTGAAGACATGTGATGAAACTAATACTGAAACATTAAGCCTGATGTGAAGACATGTGATGAAACTAATACTGACACATTAAGCCTGATGTGAAGACATGTGATGAAACTAATACTGAAACATTAAGCCTGATGTGAAGACATGTGATGAAACTAATACTGAAACATTAAGCCTGATGTGAAGACATGTGATGAAACTAATACTGACACATTAAGCCTGATGTGAAGACATGTGATGAAACTAATACTGAAACATTAAGCCTGATGTGAAGACATGTGATGAAACTAATACTGAAACATTAAGCCTGATGTGAAGACATGTGATGAAACTAATACTGAAACATTAAGCCTGATGTGAAGACATGTGATGAAACTAATACTGAAACATTAAGCCTGATGTGAAGACATGTGATGAAACTAATACTGAAACATTAAGCCTGATGTGAAGACATGTGATGAAACTAATACTGACACATTAAGCCTGATGTGAAGACATGTGATGAAACTAATACTGACACATTAAGCCTGATGTGAAGACATGTGATGAAACTAATACTGAAACATTAAGCCTGATGTGAAGACATGTGATGAAACTAATACTGAAACATTAAGCCTGATGTGAAGACATGTGATGAAACTAATACTGAAACATTAAGCCTGATGTGAAGACATGTGATGAAACTAATACTGAAACATTAAGCCTGATGTGAAGACATGTGATGAAACTAATACTGAAACATTAAGCCTGATGTGAAGACATGTGATGAAACTAATACTGACACATTAAGCCTGATGTGAAGACATGTGATGAAACTAATACTGACACATTAAGCCTGATGTGAAGACATGTGATGAAACTAATACTGAAACATTAAGCCTGATGTGAAGACATGTGATGAAACTAATACTGAAACATTAAGCCTGATGTGAAGACATGTGATGAAACTAATACTGAAACATTAAGCCTGATGTGAAGACATGTGATGAAACTAATACTGAAACATTAAGCCTGATGTGAAGACATGTGATGAAACTAATACTGAAACATTAAGCCTGATGTGAAGACATGTGATGAAACTAATACTGAAACATTAAGCCTGATGTGAAGACATGTGATGAAACTAATACTGAAACATTAAGCCTGATGTGAAGACATGTGATGAAACTAATACTGACACATTAAGCCTGATGTGAAGACATGTGATGAAACTAATACTGAAACATTAAGCCTGATGTGAAGACATGTGATGAAACTAATACTGACACATTAAGCCTGATGTGAAGACATGTGATGAAACTAATACTGACACATTAAGCCTGATGTGAAGACATGTGATGAAACTAATACTGAAACATTAAGCCTGATGTGAAGACATGTGATGAAACTAATACTGACACATTAAGCCTGATGTGAAGACATGTGATGAAACTAATACTGACACATTAAGCCTGATGTGAAGACATGTGATGAAACTAATACTGACACATTAAGCCTGATGTGAAGACATGTGATGAAACTAATACTGACACATTAAGCCTGATGTGAAGACATGTGATGAAACTAATACTGACACATTAAGCCTGATGTGAAGACATGTGATGAAACTAATACTGACACATTAAGCCTGATGTGAAGACATGTGATGAAACTAATACTGAAACATTAAGCCTGATGTGAAGACATGTGATGAAACTAATACTGACACATTAAGCCTGATGTGAAGACATGTGATGAAACTAATACTGAAACATTAAGCCTGATGTGAAGACATGTGATGAAACTAATACTGACACATTAAGCCTGATGTGAAGACATGTGATGAAACTAATACTGACACATTAAGCCTGATGTGAAGACATGTGATGAAACTAATACTGACACATTAAGCCTGATGTGAAGACATGTGATGAAACTAATACTGACACATTAAGCCTGATGTGAAGACATGTGATGAAACTAATACTGAAACATTAAGCCTGATGTGAAGACATGTGATGAAACTAATACTGAAACATTAAGCCTGATGTGAAGACATGTGATGAAACTAATACTGACACATTAAGCCTGATGTGAAGACATGTGATGAAACTAATACTGAAACATTAAGCCTGATGTGAAGACATGTGATGAAACTAATACTGAAACATTAAGCCTGATGTGAAGACATGTGATGAAACTAATACTGAAACATTAAGCCTGATGTGAAGACATGTGATGAAACTAATACTGAAACATTAAGCCTGATGTGAAGACATGTGATGAAACTAATACTGACACATTAAGCCTGATGTGAAGACATGTGATGAAACTAATACTGAAACATTAAGCCTGATGTGAAGACATGTGATGAAACTAATACTGACACATTAAGCCTGATGTGAAGACATGTGATGAAACTAATACTGACACATTAAGCCTGATGTGAAGACATGTGATGAAACTAATACTGAAACATTAAGCCTGATGTGAAGACATGTGATGAAACTAATACTGACACATTAAGCCTGATGTGAAGACATGTGATGAAACTAATACTGAAACATTAAGCCTGATGTGAAGACATGTGATGAAACTAATACTGAAACATTAAGCCTGATGTGAAGACATGTGATGAAACTAATACTGAAACATTAAGCCTGATGTGAAGACATGTGATGAAACTAATACTGACACATTAAGCCTGATGTGAAGACATGTGATGAAACTAATACTGACACATTAAGCCTGATGTGAAGACATGTGATGAAACTAATACTGAAACATTAAGCCTGATGTGAAGACATGTGATGAAACTAATACTGAAACATTAAGCCTGATGTGAAGACATGTGATGAAACTAATACTGAAACATTAAGCCTGATGTGAAGACATGTGATGAAACTAATACTGACACATTAAGCCTGATGTGAAGACATGTGATGAAACTAATACTGACACATTAAGCCTGATGTGAAGACATGTGATGAAACTAATACTGACACATTAAGCCTGATGTGAAGACATGTGATGAAACTAATACTGACACATTAAGCCTGATGTGAAGACATGTGATGAAACTAATACTGAAACATTAAGCCTGATGTGAAGACATGTGATGAAACTAATACTGAAACATTAAGCCTGATGTGAAGACATGTGATGAAACTAATACTGACA
Organism: Muraenolepis orangiensis; assembly: GCA_027704905.1. Classification (NCBI taxonomy): domain Eukaryota; kingdom Metazoa; phylum Chordata; class Actinopteri; order Gadiformes; family Muraenolepididae; genus Muraenolepis; species Muraenolepis orangiensis. The sequence continues at coordinate 12,187,720 of CM051003.1, forward strand.
CATTAAGCCTGATGTGAAGACATGTGATGAAACTAATACTGACACATTAAGCCTGATGTGAAGACATGTGATGAAACTAATACTGAAACATTAAGCCTGATGTGAAGACATGTGATGAAACTAATACTGACACATTAAGCCTGATGTGAAGACATGTGATGAAACTAATACTGACACATTAAGCCTGATGTGAAGACATGTGATGAAACTAATACTGAAACATTAAGCCTGATGTGAAGACATGTGATGAAACTAATACTGACACATTAAGCCTGATGTGAAGACATGTGATGAAACTAATACTGAAACATTAAGCCTGATGTGAAGACATGTGATGAAACTAATACTGAAACATTAAGCCTGATGTGAAGACATGTGATGAAACTAATACTGACACATTAAGCCTGATGTGAAGACATGTGATGAAACTAATACTGACACATTAAGCCTGATGTGAAGACATGTGATGAAACTAATACTGAAACATTAAGCCTGATGTGAAGACATGTGATGAAACTAATACTGACACATTAAGCCTGATGTGAAGACATGTGATGAAACTAATACTGACACATTAAGCCTGATGTGAAGACATGTGATGAAACTAATACTGACACATTAAGCCTGATGTGAAGACATGTGATGAAACTAATACTGACACATTAAGCCTGATGTGAAGACATGTGATGAAACTAATACTGACACATTAAGCCTGATGTGAAGACATGTGATGAAACTAATACTGAAACATTAAGCCTGATGTGAAGACATGTGATGAAACTAATACTGAAACATTAAGCCTGATGTGAAGACATGTGATGAAACTAATACTGACACATTAAGCCTGATGTGAAGACATGTGATGAAACTAATACTGACACATTAAGCCTGATGTGAAGACATGTGATGAAACTAATACTGACACATTAAGCCTGATGTGAAGACATGTGATGAAACTAATACTGAAACATTAAGCCTGATGTGAAGACATGTGATGAAACTAATACTGACACATTAAGCCTGATGTGAAGACATGTGATGAAACTAATACTGAAACATTAAGCCTGATGTGAAGACATGTGATGAAACTAATACTGACACATTAAGCCTGATGTGAAGACATGTGATGAAACTAATACTGACACATTAAGCCTGATGTGAAGACATGTGATGAAACTAATACTGACACATTAAGCCTGATGTGAAGACATGTGATGAAACGAATACTGACACATTAAGCCTGATGTGAAGACATGTGATGAAACTAATACTGACACATTAAGCCTGATGTGAAGACATGTGATGAAACTAATACTGACACATTAAGCCTGATGTGAAGACATGTGATGAAACTAATACTGACACATTAAGCCTGATGTGAAGACATGTGATGAAACTAATACTGACACATTAAGCCTGATGTGAAGACATGTGATGAAACCAATACTGCATATACATCATCTACTGATGTAAAGACATGTAATGAAACTAATACTGCATGTACATCATCTACCACCATGATGTGGCCTGATGAAGGCCTTCCAGATTAATTTGCGATTGCTGTCAAAGGTTCAAAAGGCGCAAATGTGCACCTCTTAATCAATCACACACACACACACACACACACACACACACACACACACACACACACACACACACACACACACACACACACACACACACACCACACACACACACACACACACACACACACACACACACACACACACACACACACACACACACACACACACACACACACACACACACACACACACACACACACACACCTCTTTCTTCACAACCCCCTAGCGCCAACAATGGATATCTGAGCCTAGGCCGACTGAGAGTAAGTGAAACCACAGGATTGGATCAGGGCTTGAGTTTATATTGGCTCTACATGTTGAAAGGAGTTTTACAAACGTTTGAAGTTTAAAAAGCCATTGAATATTGCAGAGGAACAGGCGTACAAGGACTACCAGATTTTTATTTACAGGGTTGTGCAGCTACTGAACTGCTAGGAGTGCTGCCACTATCATAACATGTCTTCCACATTACATAACACTATCATACTGCTGGACTCATTACAGCTACTGCACAATTTTCCATATATATATACTGTATCATCCATCAGTCACTTAGTCACTGTTCTTTATTGTGCAAAGTATTGTTATAGTATAATGTTGTTTATAGTATTGTATATAGTGTTGGTTATAGTATAGTATTGTTTAGTATAATATTGGATAGTTTAGTGGCAAATAAAAACCTTGTGAATCTTGAGAGAGGGTGATCTCTTTGTATGTAGTAGCGTTTATCCTCCGCAGAGTGGCACTGTGTGTGTGTGTGTGTGTGTGTGTGTGTGTGTGTGTGTGTGTGTGTGTGTGTGTGTGTGTGTGTGTGTGTGTGTGTGTGTGTGTGTGTGTGTGTGTGTGTGTGGAGGGAAGGGGGAAAAACATGCAGTAAAGAGACAGACATCAAAAACTAAAGCCTTGCCCACTTTCTACCCTCCAAACACTCACAGAGCGGTTATACAACGGTGTTCCCTGGTTCCCTGGTTGTGTTTCGGATACAACGCAACATTTCACGCAGAATAACGGAGACCTGTTAGCATATGAAGGTAACTCAGAAGCAGAAGAAGAGAAATGGAGGCTGAGAGACCCCAGTGCGTGCCACTCACCGTCCAGGGAGGGCGGCGTGGTGCCCAGTGGGGTGGTGGGTGTGGTGGGGGTAGGAGAGGTCGACGTGACCCCCATGTCGATCTCCGGATGGCTCTTGAAGAAATGGGAAAAAACAGACCATCATGTGATGATGTTCACAACAGACATGCGTTTAAACACACATTAACAATATAATCAAGGCTCACAGGTTAAAACAGCCTCCACCACACACTAGAGGATGTTCCATCTGCTCTGTTCTCCAGGATTCAAACTCTGCAATAAACCTGATTCCTCAAAACCCCAAGTCCTTTTCTTCAGGAGCCCTCAAGCAGACATTTTAACGGCTGGTGGCAGCGTCCTCTGCTACATCGAAGTTATATATAACAACGGTATGTTTAAATACCATCACTGAGCTGCTCAGTAATGGTATAAATGTACATTTACCTGGAATTATTGCAATTTTACCTGAGCACTGGCTCAGTCATTTTCAGGAGACTTGTTAGGAATGAAATGCCCTTGTGACTTCTGGTGAGGAGTTGTTCTCCAACCTTTGACCTCAACGCACTATTGGAATTCGCTTTGGACAAAAGCATCTACCCTTGCACCTAAATTTGACCAAAGCTTATGAGTACACGTCTGAGTATATATATACAAAGTTTATGAGTACACGTCGGAGTATATATATACAAAGTTTATGAGTACACGGAGTATATATATACAGTTTATGAGTACACGTCTGAGTATATATATACAAAGTTTATGAGTACACGTCGGAGTATATATATACAAAGTTTATGAGTACACGTCTGAGTATATATATACAAAGTTTATGAGTACACGTCTGAGTATATATATACAAAGTTTATGAGTACACGTCTGAGTATATATATACAAAGTATATGAGCACATGTCTGAGTATATACTGTATATACAAAGCTTATGAGTACACGTCTGAGTATATATATACAAAGTATATGAGTACACGTCTGAGTATATATATATAAAGTATATGAGCACATGTCTGAGTATATACTGTATATACAAAGCTTATGAGTACACGTCTGAGTATATATATACAAAGTTTATGAGTACACGTCTGAGTATATATATACAAAGTATATGAGCACATGTCTGAGTATATACTGTATATACAAAGCTTATGAGTACACGTCTGAGTATATATATACAAAGTATATGAGTACACGTCTGAGTATATATATACAAAGTTTATGAGTACACGTCTGAGTTTATGCCACTGTGCTGTACACTATACACATTTATATTGTGAAATAAATGGTCACGCCCTCTTAGTGAAGACCTCATCCTATGTTACTGTAAAGTCAAGTCCATTGTATTAGTCCATCTCCATCCATCTTCTCCCGCTTATCCGTAATCGGGTCGCGGAGGTAGCAGCTTCAGCAGGGGACTCCAAACTTCCCTCTCCCTGGCAACATCGACTAGCTCTGACTGGGGGATCCCGAGGCGTTCCCAGGCCAGTGTGGAGATGTAATCACCCCACCTGTACCTCGGTCTGCCCCGTGGTCTCTTCCCAGTTGGATGTGCCTGGAAAACCTCCCTCGGGAGGCGACCAGGAAGCATCCTTAGATGCTAGATGCCCGAACCACCTCAACTGGCTCCTTTCTATGCGAAGGAGCAGCGGCTCTACTCCGAGTCTCACGAGTGACTGAGCTTCTCACCCTATCCCTCAGGGAGATACCAGCCACCCTCCTGAGGAAACTCATTTTGGCCGCTTGTATTCACAATCTCGTCCATTACCCATTGTTCATGGCCATAGGTGAGGGTAGGAACGAAGACTGATCGGTAGATCGAGAGCTTTGCCTTCTGGCTCAGCTCTCTTTTGGTTACAACGGTGCGCCAAAGTGCACCCAATACCGCTCCCGCTGCACCTATTCTCCTGTCAATCTCACGCTCCATCCTCCCCTCACTCGAGAACAAGACCCCGAGATACTTGAACTCCTTCACTTGGGATAAGGACTCCCTCCCTACTTGGAGTAGACAATCCACCGGTTTCCTGCTAAGAACCATGGCTTCAGATTTGGAGGTGCTGATCCTCATCCCAGCCGCTTCCCACTCCGCTGCAAACCGATCCAGTGAGTGCTGAAGGTCACATACTGATGACGCAAACAGGACCACATCATCTGCAAACAGCAGAGATTCAATCCTGAGCCCACCATACTGAAACCCCTCCCCTCCATGACTACGCCTTGAAATCCTGTCCATGAAAATCACAAACAGGATGGGTGACAAAGCGCAGCCCTTGCGGAGGCCAACACCCACTGAGAACAGGCCTGACTTACTACCGAGAATCCGGACACAGCTCTTGCTTTGGGAGTAGAGAGATTGGATGGCCCTCAGTAGTGACCCCCGTACCCCATACTCCCGCAGCACCCCACACAGTATTTCCCGAGGGACCCGATCATATGCCTTCTCCAAATCCACAAAACACATGTAGACCGGATGGGCATACTCCCAAGCCCCCTCCAGGATCCTTGCAAGAGTGAAAAGCTGGTCCGTTGTTCCACGACCAGGACGGAATCCGCATTGTTCCTCTTCAATCTGAGGTTCGACTATCGGCCGAACCCTCCTTTCCAGCACCTTGGAGTAGACTTTCCCAGGGAGGCTGAGTAATGTGATACCCCTGTAATTGGCACACACCCTCTGGTCACCCTTTTTGAACAGGGGTACCACCACCCCCGTTTGCCACTCCTCAGGCACTGTCCCAGACTTCCACGCAATGTTGAAAAGACGTGTCATCCATGACAGCCCCTCAACACCCAAAGCCTTTAGCATTTCTGGACGGATTTCGGATTTCTGGACGGATTTCTGGACGGATCTCATCAACCCCCCATTGTATTAGTCTAGCCCTTAATCCCAGTTCCAGACTCAAAGGGCTTCACAGGCCACATGTTAACGACACCCCCCAAACCCTAGTCCCCTTAAGGGCAAGAAGAGACTCCCTGAAAGATGGAGGAAGAAACCTAGAGAAGGAACGCAGAGTGGAGGGGATCCCTCCTTCAGGGACGGTTCAGGAGGGACATGGGTGACACGGGGGCCATAAGTGACACAAATGCACAACAGAAGTAAAATAGAAAAAGGTTGTGTGTTCCACGGCTGAGACAGTAGGATTTAGAATGAGTAGTCAGGTGGTAAACAACTCTCACAGGTGCTAAAAGAGTGATAAAGTGAGTGGTTAACAACCCTTACCTGTGCTAAAAGAGTGATAAAGTGAGTGGTTAACAACCCTTACTGGTGCCAAAAGAGTGATAAACAACCCGTACCGGTGCTAAAAGAGTGATAAAGTGAGTGGTTAACAACCCTTACTGGTGATAACAGAGTGATAGTGAGTGCTTAACAACCCTTACTGGTGCTAAAATAGGGATAAAGTGAGTGGTAAACAACCCTTACCTGTGATAAAGTGAGTGTTTAACGACCCTTACCTGTGCTAAAACAGTGATAAAGTTCCGGTTGAGATGCACAGCTTCGTACAACGCCAGCAGAATGGCCTCGTTGGTTCTGACAGGACAAAGGTCAGGTGATGACATGTTTTAACTGCTGAGCACCGCAGAGAAATGATGACAGACAGCCCAAGTTGGAACACATCTGACAGGTAATCTTAGTGTATAGAACTCACTGTACAGACAGCTTCTCATCTGCGTCCGCTATGAACATGTTGCCCACCTGTGGACGGAACAGGGATTGCACCCTCAATTAAAAACAGTCGTAAACCAACGACCCCCCCCCCTTCTGATTTACACTTGAGAGAACCAACGTGATGTTATATGAACCACAGGGGAACACTATCCCAGGCTGCTCTCAGGTGTGCCTGTAACCCTGGTCTCCCCTGCTTGGCGGTGCTCTTACCATGGTGGTGAGGGTGGAGAAGAACCCCCCTTGGCTCTCCTCCTCCTTGGCTTTGTACTGCCTGGAGGTGGAGCAGAGGAGCAGAGCTCAGGAGAACGTCTCTGTGTTTATGTCATGTTGGTAGGATGCTACACGCTTCTATTCTGAGACGCCATGAAGACTGCAGATAGCAAGGCACCATGTGGTCAGGGACTCTAAGCCTCAAACCTAACGGACGTACATCTATCATCGTCTTTAGGAGAACACAGACATGGAAAAATATGAAGCTTTTCAAATCCTTACCCATTAACACAGAAGGAAAGGCTTTACAAGAAAAGCCTGCATTGTGATTATCTTTTCCCCCCAAATTAGTTTTATTATTTTTTATAAAAAAGAAAAGACAAATAATTTCTAGAAGAAATAAACAAATGATCTCTTACCGGTTATATTCTGTGAGAGCGTGGTGTACAACCATGCCCATCCCCTGGGAGGTCAGGAGATCATCAACGACAAGACAAGGAAAATAAATTATAATACAATTAATCAATATTTAACCAAAGTGAACGGAAAACACTCACGTCTAGTGTTGGTTCATCGTCCACAATGGAGAGCTTCACTATATAAGGATTCACAGACTGTAGAACAAGCACAGCACACAAGAAAACATTAGTATTGGATAACCATTCCATGTGTATAGTGTCATCCCTCTCTCTTATCTGGATAGGCCCACATGCACACACACACCTCATACTTCCTGTAGTTAACTAACAGAGCCAGAAGGACCACAGCATCGTAGCCGTGCTGCCCTCTACTGGACACGTCTGATAGAATCTGAACACATAGAAGCAGAGTAAGTTATTAGTACAAAACAGGAGAGGGTTATTAGTGACTCCCTGTAATCTGTAAGATGCAAACCTGTAAAATGGCTTCAAAGATGCTGTTTATCATCACATATTCCAGGATGGTGTTCTGACTGATATTGTCCGTCACCTGAAACAAAAGTTAAAGCGTGCGTTAATTCAGTCAGAGAGGTCGGAGGACTCCATGGCTCTCATCACACAGATGTTCCTCTCACAGATGTTCCTCTCACCGTGACCAGGCACAGCAGGAGTTTAAGGCAGAGGCTCTTTAGACTCTCAGAGCCGTCACCACAAAGCAGGCTGTCTAAACGTTCCATCAGGTCCTGTCAAAAATTCACACACAAACAACAAAAAAACATCATATATACACATAAAATACAACATACAAGCCAGTCTTTCCATCTTTGCTCATGACCAATCTGCGTCTCTGTCCACACCTTCATCCTCAGCTCGGCCTTGTCGAAGCCCATGAGCATGTTGATGATGTCGAAGCCGGAAGCTGACTTGTTTTTCTGGTGGACGCCTCGGAAGAGCGCACACAGGGTCTGGAGAGAGACATACAGCTTACTGACCACTGTGAAGGGTCTGGAGAGAGACATACAGCTTACTGACCACTGTGAAGGGTCTGGAGAGAGACATACAGCTTACTGACCACTGTGAAGGGTCTGGAGAGAGACATACAGCTTACTGACCACTGTGAAGGGTCTGGAGAGAGACATACAGCTTACTGACCACTGTGAAGGGTCTGGAGAGAGACATACAGCTTACTGACCACTGTGAAGGGTCTGGAGAGAGACATACAGCTTACTGACCACTGTGAAGGGTCTGGAGAGAGACATACAGCTTACTGACCACTGTGAAGGGTCTGAAGAGAGACATACAGCTTACTGACCACTGTGAAGGGTCTGGAGAGAGACATACAGCTTACTGACCACTGTGAAGGGTCTGGAGAGAGACATACAGCTTACTGACCACTGTGAAGGGTCTGAAGAGAGACATACAGCTTACTGACCACTGTCAATAAAATACACATATTTGCATTACAATGCATGCATTCAGTGAATGCATTCCCCTGTCACTCAAATCTGAGCTGTGGCAGACAGCTGAAAACAGTGAAAGATCAGAACAAATGAGTATAACTTATGGCCACAGATAAGTCTATCTAGCTGGTCTAATTGTTAATAAAGATGCAATACTCCAAGCCAAAATGTTCTGGGTTGGAGATGGAGGATCACGGTAGGTTGCTTTGGATATGTGTCTTACTAAATAGGGAGCAGAGAATAGCTTCGCAGGTAAGTCAGAGTCATTGAAGGCTAGATTTCTTTTGGGCAGCAGTCGCTCAGGAGGTAGAGCGGTCGTCTGACAACCAGAAGGTTGCTGGTTCGATTCCTGGCTCCTCCTGTGTGGAGGTGTCCCTGAGCAAGACACCCTTAGCCTAACGTGCTGGCTGTCTCCTTGCCTGGCTTAATCTGCTCTCAGTGGATGAATATGTGGTTGAATATGTGTGTGAGACTTGACTTGTTAAGAGCTTTGAGTGGCAGCAGTGGTTAGAAAAGCGCTCTATAAATACAGTCCTTTTACCATTTATCATTTCATGTCACCACCATTACTCTACCCCTGCCTTGCTCTTCGTAGGGCTAGGGTTAAGGGGTGTCATGTCAGAGCTACCTGCAGGGCATTCACTACTTTGATCTGGTGCTCCTCTCCCAGCGCCTGCACACAGTGGTGGAACAGGGAGTTGATGTTGTCCTGGATCCTCTGAACCTCCTCTCCATCCACACTCTCCAGCTTGGACTCCAGGTACTCCAGGTTCACCTGGGCACAGTGAAAAGGAGAGACATTTAAAAGCCTTGGAAATAGGGCAGAAATGTGTGAAGAATTATACAGTTGATTAATGTCTAACAGCGTAACCCAGTTTTTGCATAATTAGCAATTAACACATCCCCCGGGCATTAGAGCCCCTGACGACCCCTGGCTGGGTCAGGACAATGGGAGTCTGAATACACAGGTCCACTTCCTTAATAGCAGATGGGAAATGAGGGTCAACATGCAGTACATTAGCCTATAGCTATTCAATACATCCCAACCCATGGAATGTACTTGTCTGTCTCATGCATCTTGAAGCCTCTGTGTAGCCTATTTCAAGCACATGCTTCGGTGATATTATGGTGGCAATGTTGCAGTCCGTATACTTGTATGATTGATCTATTGGCCAACATGCAATGCACATTTAAGTAAAAAATCTAAATCTAAATCTGTAGGATTGAATCCTCTTTATTGGTCACATGTACACACAGTGAAGTGAGTTTCTCTGCATTGACCCCATCCTAGTATTAGGAGCAGTGGGCATCTATTGGATATACAGCGATGGGAAGCAGTGAAGGGGTCTGGTGCCTTGCTCAAGGGCCCCTCGACAGTGACCAGGAGGCCAACTGGCACCTTTTTCCAAGTACCAGTTCAGCTCACTCTGTTTCAGGGATTTGAACCAGCGATCTTCCGGTTCCCAAGCCAAATCCCAACAGACTGAGTGACTGCAGCCCCTAGTATAAGTTTGATCGGTTCATGGGCGGGCGAAGGCTGCATCTAATTTAGACATCTTATTTCAGTCAATTAATTTGGTGGAAGATATATTATACATTATATGATTACACTTAAGTGGTGCCCTGCGCCACCCATGCCATGTAACGTGGTGTTGGACAAACAGTTTCCTTACCTTCATGAGAAACAGCTCATCCCAGAACCGTGGGTTGTGTTTGGACGGGTCCTCCTTCTAGTGGAGGGACAGACAGTGAACAGAACTTGAGCTTCTTCCTACCACGGTACCACTACTACTACCACTACCACCACTACTACTACTAGCACTACTACTACTACTACTACTACTACCACTACTACTATTACTACTACCACTACTACTACTACTACTACTACTATTACTACTACCACTACTACTACCACTACTACTACTACCACTACTACTACCACTTCCACTACTACTACTACCACTACTACTATTACTACTACCACTACTACTACTACTACTACTACTACTACCACCACTACCACTACTATCACCACTACTACTACTACTACCACCACTACCACTACTACTACCACTACTACTACTACTACTACCACTACTGCTGCTACTACTACTACTACTACTACTACTACTACTACTACTACCACTACTACCACGGTACCACTACTACTACTACTACCACGGTACCACTACTACTACTACTACTACTACCACGGTACCACTACTACTACTACTACTACCACGGTACCACTACTACCACGGTACCACCACTACTACCACTACTACCACGGTACCACTACTACTACTACTACCACGGTACCACTACTACTACTACTACCACGGTACCACTACTACTACTACTACCACGGTACCACCACTACTACTACTACCACGGTACCACCACTACTACTACTACCACGGTACCACTACCACTACTATCACCACTACTACTACTACTACCACCACTACCACTACTACTACTACTACTACTACCACTACTACTACCACGGTACCACTACTACTACTACCACTACTACTACCACGGTACTACTACCACCACTACTACTACTACCACGGTACCACTACTACTACTACCACTACTACTACCACGGTACTCCTACCACTACTACTACTACCACGGTACCACTACCACTACTATCACCACTACTACTACTACTACCACCACTACCACTACTACTACTACTACTACTACCACTACTGCTGCTACTACTACTACTACTACCACGGTACCACTACCACTACTACTACTACTACTACTACCACTACTACTACTACTACCACGGTACCACTACTACTACTACTACCACGGTACCACTACTACTACTACTACCACGGTACCACTACTACTACTACCACGGTACCACTACTACTACCACGGTACCACTACTACCACGGTACCACTACTACCACGGTACCACCACTACTACCACTACTACTACTACTACCACGGTACCACTACTACTACTACTACCACGGTACCACTACTACTACTACTACCACGGTACCACTACTACTACTACTACTACTACTACCACGGTACCACTACTACTACTACTACCACGGTACCACCACTACTACTACTACCACGGTACCACTACCACTACTATCACCACTACTACTACTACTACCACCACTACCACTACTACTACCACTACTACTACTACCACTACCACTACTACTACTACCACGGTACCACTACTACTACTACTACTACTACCACGGTACCACCACTACTACTACTACCACGGTACCACTACTACTACTACTACTACTACCACTACTACTACTACTACCACTACTACTACTACCACTACTACTACTACCACTACTACTACTACCACTACTACTACTACTACTACTACTACCACGGTACCACTACTATACTACTACTACTACTACCACCACCACCACCACCACTACTACCACCACCACTACTACTACTACCACTACTACTACCACTACTACTACGGTACCACTACTACTACTACCACTACTACTACTACTCCTACTACTACCACTACTACTACTACTACCACTACTACTACTACCACTACCACTACTACTACTACTACCACTACTACCACTACTACTACCACTACTACTACTACCACTACTACTACTACTACCACTACTACCACTACTACTACTACTACCACTACTACTACTACTACCACTACTACCACGGTACCACTACTACTACTACTACTACTACTACTACTACTACTACCACGGTACCACTACTACTACTACCACTACTACCACTACCACGGATGACATTTGAACCAAAGAAACACATCACTTACTGCAAAGATCTCGTCATACATCAGCACCACCTTCTCCTTCAACGGTTTCTTGGAGGAGGACGATCTCCGCAGCAGCCCCACCTTCTTCTCCACCTGAGACATGACCTGTGGACACGGGGAGGAACTCAGATAGATCCATACTATTTAAATGGTCTTGTGATAAAAAGCCCACACAACCCCAGGTCAGTTGCTGACCACTCACTGATACAGTGACTGTGGTGTTTCAGACTCACTAGACTTCTCCAAAGTGTTTTAAATCCTACAGGAAAGTCACCATTTAGCTCATGACCTGGAGCCCAGGCTGCCAGACCAGCTAGCTAGCTGCTTACAACTCTGATCAATTGATCTGATATCGTGTCATTTGTATGCACACTTACTGTGTGTGTGCATACTGTTCAGGGAAGACCCGTTGCCAATAGTTAATTAATAATTGACAATAGTTGGTTATTTCCAAACGTAACGTCGCTATTCCCAGATGCAACGAGCTAGCTAGCAGCACCTCCTCATTGCCTTAACACTTAGCCTAACGGTGTAGCCTCCCGCACACTTAGTTACACACACTCGCTAAAGTTGTCTAGTAACGCCTTTTGACATGTGCTGTTACATTAACATGCGGCTTCATTGTTTTTAACGTTTTGCTCATACCTTAAGATGTTATAATTCAGTTAGTAAGGCGGTTCATGAAGCTGTATGTCGTTGGTTATGTTCAGCTGCTGGGAAGCCCTCCCTGGTGGTGTTGTCCTCCTCCTCAAGGTCCTAGAGACCAAACGTTACAGCACAACTTACATGGAGGACTATATATCAATAGATATATCTATAGATATGTTGTTTTTAGATAAGTATGTTTTTTACATGGAGGACTATATCTATATCTATAGAAATAGAATAATAAAAAACAATGATTATGTTGATTTAAAAGGAGAGTATTTATGTTTTTTAATGGCAGCTCAGGCGTCACTAATATTGATCAGTTTGTGTTTTTTAGAAAGAAAACATTTATTTGTTAAATGTTTTTGGGAAATTCAAAAGAGATCTGTAGGAATAAAGGACTAAAACGAATCCCCTCTTGACTCCTTGGTTACCTTAATCCCCAGATAAAATATTATTTGTGTAGGCAGAAAATGTATTAATATGTTATCTGTGTGGGCTTATTAATCCTAGTTGACCCAACTGTCTCCCATCCCAGAGAGAGAGAGAGACAGAGAGAGAGAGAGAGAGAGAGAGAGAGAGAGAGAGAGAGAGAGAGAGAGAGAGAGAGAGAGAGAGAGAGAGAGAGAGAGAGAGAGAGAGAGAGAGAGAGAGAGAGAGAGAGAGACACAGACAGACAGACAGACAGACAGACAGACAGACAGACAGACAGAGACATAGAGAGAGAGAAAGAGACATAGAGAGAGAGACAGAGACATAGAGAGAGAGACAGAGACATAGAGAGAGAGAGAGAGAGAGAGAGAGAGAGAGAGAGAGAGAGAGAGAGAGAGAGAGAGAGAGAGAGAGAGAGAGAGAGAGAGAGAGAGACAGAGACAGAGAGAGAGAGAGAGAGAGAGAGAGAGAGAGAGAGAGAGAGAGAGAGAGAGAGAGAGAGAACTTGTACTGCAATGCCCTTGAACTTCAGCCAACCTTGCACATACAGGACCTTATAAAGTAGGATAGGACCTTATGAAGTAGGAGAGGGTCTTATAAAGTAGGATAGGACCTTATGAAGTAGGATAGGACCTTATGAAGTAGGATAGGACCTTATGAAGTAGGAGAGGGTCTTATAAAGTAGGATAGGACCTTATAAAGTAGGATAGGACCTTATGAAGTAGGAGAGGGTCTTATAAAGTAGGATAGGGCCTTATAAAGTAGGAGACAAACAAACAACAAATCGTGAGGATTGAATCCTCTTTATTGGTCACATACATGAAGACATACAGTGAAACGTGTTCTCTGCTTTTAACCCATCCTAGTATTAGGAGCAGTGGGCAGCTATTCATACAGCGCCCGGGGAGCAGTTAGGGTTAGGGTCTTCCTCAAGGACACCTCGACAGTTTTTGCTAGGAGGAGCCGGGGATCGAACCAGCAACCTTCCGGTTGTGAGGCGACCGCTCTACCTCCTGAGCTAGACTGCCGCCCGAGAGGACCTTATAAAGTAGGATAGGACCTTATAAAGTAGGATAGGACCTTATGAAGTAGGAGAGGACCTTATGAAGTAGGAGAGGGTCTTATAAAGTAGGATAGGACCTTATGAAGTAGGATAGGACCTTATAAAGTAGGATAGGACCTTATGAAGTAGGATAGGACCTTATGAAGTAGGATAGGACCTTATAAAGTAGGATATGACCTTATGAAGTAGGATAGGACCTTATGAAGTAGGAGAGGGTCTTATAAAGTAGGATAGGACCTTATAAAGTAGGATAGGACCTTATAAAGTAGGATAGGACCTTATGAAGTAGGAGAGGGTCTTATAAAGTAGGATAGGGCCTTATAAAGTAGGATAGGACCTTATGAAGTAGGATAGGACCTTATGAAGTAGGATAGGACCTTATGAAGTAGGAGAGGGTCTTATAAAGTAGGATAGGACCTTATAAAGTAGGATAGGACCTTATAAAGTAGGATAGGACCTTATGAAGTAGGATAGGACCTTATGAAGTAGGATAGGACCTTATGAAGTAGGATAGGACCTTATAAAGTAGGATAGGACCTTATGAAGTAGGATAGGACCTTATGAAGTAGGAGAGGGTCTTATAAAGTAGGATAGGACCTTACAAAGTAGGATAGGACCTTATAAAGTAGGATAGGACCTTATGAAGTAGGAGAGGGTCTTATAAAGTAGGATAGGGCCTTATAAAGTAGGATAGGACCTTATGAAGTAGGAGAGGGTCTTATAAAGTAGGAGAGGACCTTATAAAGTAGGAGAGGACCTTATGAAGTAGGAGAGGGTCTTATAAAGTAGGAGAGGACCTTATAAAGTAGGAGAGGACCTTATAAAGTAGGATAGGACCTTATAAAGTAGGATAGGACCTTATGAAGTAGGAGAGGACCTTATAAAGTAGGATAGGGCCTTATAAAGTAGGAGAGGACCTTATAAAGTAGGAGAGGACCTTATAAAGTAGGATAGGACCTTATAAAGTAGGAGACCTTATAAAGTAGGAGAGGACCTTATAAAGTAGGATAGGACCTTATAAAGTAGGAGAGGACCTTATAAAGTAGGATAGGACCTTATAAAGTAGGAGAGGACCTTATAAAGTAGGATAGGACCTTATAAAGTAGGATAGGACCTTATGAAGTAGGAGAGGGTCTTATAAAGTAGGATAGGGCCTTATGAAGTAGGATAGGACCTTATGAAGTAGGAGAGGGTCTTATAAAGTAGGAGAGGACCTTATAAAGTAGGAGAGGACCTTATGAAGTAGGAGAGGGTCTTATAAAGTAGGAGAGGACCTTATAAAGTAGGAGAGGACCTTATAAAGTAGGATAGGACCTTATAAAGTAGGATAGGACCTTATGAAGTAGGAGAGGACCTTATAAAGTAGAATAGGGCCTTATAAAGTAGGAGAGGACCTTATAAAGTAGGATAGGACCTTATAAAGTAGGATAGGACCTTATAAAGTAGGAGACCTTATAAAGTAGGAGAGGACCTTATAAAGTAGGAGAGGACCTTATAAAGTAGGATAGGACCTTATAAAGTAGGAGAGGACCTTATAAAGTAGGATAGGACCTTATAAAGTAGGAGAGGACCTTATAAAGTAGGAGAGGGCCTTATAAAGTAGGATAGGACCTTATAAAGTAGGATAGGACCTTATAAAGTAGGAGAGGACCTTATAAAGTAGGAGAGGACCTTATAAAGTAGGATAGGACCTTATAAAGTAGGATAGGACCTTATAAAGTAGGAGAGGACCTTATAAAGTAGGATAGGACCTTATAAAGTAGGATAGGACCTTATAAAGTAGAATAGGACCTTATAAAGTAGGAGAGGGCCTTATAAAGTAGGATAGGGCCTTATAAAGTAGGCGTAATAGTAGTCCTCTAGAGCAGTGGTTCTC
This sequence comes from Muraenolepis orangiensis, assembly GCA_027704905.1. Taxonomy (NCBI): domain Eukaryota; kingdom Metazoa; phylum Chordata; class Actinopteri; order Gadiformes; family Muraenolepididae; genus Muraenolepis; species Muraenolepis orangiensis. Next base: position 12,203,983 of record CM051003.1, read on the forward strand.
AAACTATTTTCAATAATGTATCTAAAGAGGTCTAGTACAGCGCTGCACCGTCCGTGTCTGGTTTATTAAAACAACAACCTTGTAACTGAGAAACACTTTAATGCTACATTTCAAATGTTTTAAATCCATCACTATATTCATGGCAAACCAATTTAGACACTAAGATGACATTAGTTGAATTGAACTGATCCTTTTAATAAGTAATTTAATTTAAGTAATTTAGTGAGAAACATGGGCTTGTGCTTCACTGAGGATCTTTGTCATTCTCGGTGACAGGGAGGCAACTGCAGTTATTCAACTTATTTCCAGGCCCAGTCTGTTTCTTTGCTTGTTTTTGATCAATGTCATTGCAGAAAAGGAGGCCTCACATAAATATGTGGAACCAAATGGTAAAAGCAGCTCCAAAGCTTTCTTTCCCAGCTCAGGGTGCTCCTTCTTCACACACACACAACACTGTGTGAGAGTAGATGTGTCAAACTTCATCTGTAGGCCACGGTCAGGTGACACATCCAAGAGAGTTTCCTGATGACTGACAGAAAGCTTTCTGCTATTTGCATCAGACAAGAGAAATGGGTTTCTCACCCAATCCAACTGTGAAGATTTCTCCTCCATGTCAGGGAAGTAAGAATGAAAACTAGCAATCAAGTTGGTCAAATGTCCTTGTATGATTAACTTCACTGGAGCTATCTCCACATCCTCACTGGAAAGGAAAGCATCCACCTGAGGAAAGCAGGTGAAATCCCCCTCTGCACAGCTCTAATTTCTTCAGAAAACCGCCCACCTTGTCATACAGGTTCAGAATGTTGGTGTCCTTGCCCTGCAGACACACATTCAGTTTGTTAAGTTTGCTGAATATATCTGCCAGATAGCTAAGCTTTGCAAGCCAGTCTGTGTCCTCAAACAAGATGGCATGGGGAGATCCGTGCTCTGACAGAAAGGTGCGCACTTCAGACCGTAATTCCAACAGCCTGTTGAGTATTCTCCCTGAGAGAGCCAGCACACTTCTGTGTGTAATAGCAGTTGTGTGTGTTCCGCTCCCATGTTTTCACACAGGCGGCGAAACAGTCGCGCATTAAGTGGCCTTGACTTAATAAAGTTGATTACTTTTACACTGTCGTTCAGAACGTCATGCAACACAGGACTCATTTTCTTGGAGGCCAGTGCTTCCCTGTGTATGACACAGTGAGCCCACTGCACTTCAGGGTTTTCATTTAGAATCCGCGCCGTGAGCCCTCACGCGGCCGGTCATAGACGCAGCTGCATCAGTTCAGACCGTTTTCACCAAAAAACGCATTAACAACATTAAAAATGTCCTCCCCAGTTGTTTTCCCCTCCAAACTCTTGCAGAAAAGTATGTGTTCGCGAATGTCGTCAGTATCAACGTATCTCACAAATGCAACAAGCTGTGCGTTTCCACTGACATCTGTCGATTCATCAAGCTGGAGGGAAAAGGATTCGCCGAGTTTTCCCACAACCTGATCAACTATGTCTGTTCCCATGGTATCTATTCTGAGACTAACGGTGTCATTTGACAAAGGCACAGTTTTTAACTTATCCGCCGCGTTTTTGTCCAGCATAGTCTCGGCCAATACAACAGCGACTGGAAGTAAAAGGTCTTCAGCTATGGTGAATGGCTTTTTGGCTTTAGCTATGAGCAAAGACACCGCATAAGACGCCTGGAGTGCTTTGGCTGATGTTGTGGAGACTTTTCGGATCGTTTCTTGAGATGATCTGAAGTCCGAAAATTTTCTTTTAAAAAACTCTGGTGGCTTACCAACATGACATGGATGTTTTGTGCCGAGATGTCGTTGAAGGTGCGCTGGCTTCATGGAACTGTTGACTAATTTCTCCCCGCAAAACAAGCCCAGTGCCTTGGGAGGGTTGCAGCTAGTTGAGGTAAATCCCATTAAACATATTCATCCTGATACTGACGGTATTTTGTTGGCTCTGTTTTCGCTTTCTTTTTGACTTCTTTCTCAGTGTTCTCAGCTGTATCGCTGCTACGTTTTTTCAACTATAAATCCATTTTCAAAACGGTCTTCCCGCTCACAATTGAACGTGATTGCGTAGCCTAACCTTATGTTGTTAGCACAGTTTACGGCAGTAACGATTCCATTAAAAACAGAATTATTGAATATCAAATGTTTTTTACCGAATTTTAATTGACATTTTTATTTAATGTATTGTAGTATCATTATTTTCGGAATTATGCACGACTGATGTTTTTTTTAATTAACATTTAAAAAAAATCTCACGTACCCCCTGCAGTACTCCAACGTACCCCTAGGGGTCCGCCTACACCCATTTGAGAACCACTGCTCTAGAGGAGCATAGGAGTGCTGAGCAGCAGGGAGCCTACAGCTCTAATGCCAGAACATCAGAGCTTTACTCCAGATGTGGGAGGAACCCAGATCTCCCAAAGGAGAACCCATGTGAACACAAGTTTGGGATCAATGCCCAGTGCTAACCACGGCTCGCCAAACCTGACAAAAGCTACTTCAATATCATTAAAACATGGTCAAAGATATGCTTGAATGTTCCCTCTATTGGCTTCATTGAACACGTCACATTTCAGATACATATATACATATACATATATATATATATATGTATATGTATATATATACACATATATATCCATATATATACACATATATATATACACATATATGTATATATCCATATATATACACATATATATATATATATACACATATATATATATACACACACACATATATATATACACACACACATATATATACATACATATATACATATATACATACATATATACATATATATATATATATATACATACATATATACATATATACATACATATATACATACATACATATATATATACATATATATGTATATATACAGTATATGTATACATATATATATATACATATATATGTATGTATATATATGTATACATATATGTATACATATGTATACATATACAAGGTGTGCCCGAGAATGCTCAAAGCCTGTGCTGTCCAGCTGGGGGAACCCCTCCAACACATCTTTAACTTGAGCTTGCACGTGGGAAGGGTCCCTCTATTATGGAAGACATCATGCCTCATCCCAGTTCCCAAGAAGGCACACCCCAGTGAGCTTAATGACTTCAGACCAGTTGCCCTAACATCACACATCTCAAAGACTCTAGAGCGCCTGCTGCTGAAGATTCTGAGACCCCAGGTCTGCCACGCACTGGATCCCCTGCAGTTTGCTTACCAGGAGAAGGTGGGGGTGGATGATGCTGTCCTCTATCTGTCACACAGGGCTTACTCTCACTTGGACAAAGGGAGCGGTGCTGTGAGGATCATGTTTTTTGATTTCTCCAGTGCCTTCAACACCATCCAGCCCCTCCTACTGAGAGACAAGCTGACAGAGATGGGGGTAGACTCACACCTGGTGACCTGGGTCAAAGACTATCTCACGGGGAGGCCCCAGTATGTCAGGCTGACAGGCTGCTCCTCTGAGACTGTGATCAGCAGCACTGGTGCGCCACAGGGTACTGTGCTCTCTCCTGTCTTGTTCACCCTGTATATCTGACTTTAAGTACAATTCTGAGTCATGCCACATGCAGAAGTTCTCGGATGACACTGCAATTGTGGGGTATATTAGGAATGGACAGGAGGGGGAGTACAGGAGCCTGATAGAGGACTTTGTAGGGTGGTGCGGGTCAAACCACCTACAGCTGAACACCTCCAAGACCAAAGAGATGGTGGTAGACTTTCGGAGGTCCAGGCCCCACATGCAACCAGTCTCCATCAAGGGAGTTGAGGTGGAGGTGGTCAGCACCTATAAATACCTGGGGCTGCAGCTGGACAATAAACTGGACTGGTCAGCTAACACCGACACGCTGTACAAGAAGGGGCAGAGTCGACTTTATTTCCTTAGGAGGCTGGGTCCTTCAACATCTGCAGGAAACTGCCACTGATGTTTTACCAGTCTGTTGTTGCCAGTGTCCTCTTCTACGCTGTGGTGTGCTGGGGAGGCAGCATTAAGAAGAGGGACGCCACGCGGCTGGACAGGCTGGTGAGGAGAGCTGGCTCTGTGGTTGGCACAGAGCAGGATCACCTTATGTCAGTAGCAGAGAAAAGGACCCTCAGCAAACTGATGTCCATCATGGACAACGCACGTCATCCCATACACAGCACGGTCATGAAGCAGAGGAGTGTGTTCAGTGGTAGACTACTATCGCAACAGTGGTCCACAGAGAGACTGAGGAAGTGGTTTGTTCCCCGGGCCATACGAGGGGAGACTGACTTCTGGGCATGAGGCCTCCACTGTTACACACACCTGCTCTCCGACCCCAAAACACAACTACCTTGATTTGCACTACTTACACTTATTGTATTCTGTATTTTATTGGTATTTATTACAATAGATATTAGTATAATTTGTTTTGTTTTGTTTTCCACTTCTTGTTTATTGTAATTTTATAATTCTAATTGTGATAAGTCCCTTCGTTTTTAAAGTTGTTATAACTGAATAAGTGTTTGTTTGCTATTTGTATAAGCTGCTGGAATTCCCTCGGGATTAATAAAGTATCTATCTATGTATACATAGATAGATATAGATAGATATACATATATATACATATATATATAGACATATATACATATGTCACAGTGAGTGTGGCACTGGGCTCACTACCCCCGGTCATGAGGCAGCTCTGACAACGGAAGTGAGAACACACCAGCTCCAGCTTCAATGCTAGAAAGTATTTTAAGTGTTGGAGAGTGAGGTTAACTCACTGCACAGCACTACCGGCTGGCTTCCGTTACACATATATATACACACATATACATACACATATCTACACACACATATATATTTCACATACACCTTAATTATCGCAAGTGTGACATTAAGAGAATACTGTACTTTGCCCATGATATGCTGCTTGGCACCATGTGTTTTAGATTTGATCTGGACATCACACACCATTACATTGTATAATTCTTAGAATCTAATGAAATCACATTTTTGGTATATGAACACAAAGTAATCATGTTTCCATGTTCTACATAATGTACCAAAGGCCTGTGCAGACATGTTCTAGTGAGGAAGTGAGGAAAAAGCCATCAGCAATTAAAGTGAAAATGTATCTTTTTATTGGTACCATACATTAATAATAAAGGGCAAAAACTAACCAAATCAAAAAAATATATATCAAACAATTATTTTTCTACAGGGTTTGCGGAGGGTACAAGGAACCATTAAATTCATTTGTCACGGTTGCTGGAAAGAATGGCGATGGGATTTAAATGTACATGACGCAGCCTTGGTTGTATTTACAAAAGGACAAGAGACTTTGCATTGCTACCAAAAAAAATAGGCCAATTGAATTTAGTATAATGAAAAATACTTTGGAAAATGAGAATAACTTTTGCAAATCGTGACGCTTATAGTCAACGATGTCAAGCAATGACAACGTGAAGTGAACTTTAACAGCAAAAAAAGTTAAAACATATTACCAGTGTGCATGAAACAATATACAAGACAGTGTGAATGCCTGCAAATCCCCAAATAAATAAAAATCTGAACGAGACATGCCGGAGTCCCTTCTCAGTGGTGACGGCTGGGCGCTGGCTCTGTACTGTAATGTTCAATATACACGCCAGAAAGAACAGAAAAGAACCGGACCGTGAGAAATGATGAGTGAGGACAAGAGGCCTGGGGGAGGTTCATCTCTTGCTCTCTGTTTTCTTTACATTAGATTAAGATGGCTTTTAGGCAAATCTAAGTAAGAATACATTTTATTATTACAGTCAGACAGAACTTTGCTACTACCTTAAATATACAAGCACAAATACACAAAAAGTCAAATCTTCAAAAGTGAAAAAAGGACCAAATAAAAACATCCACACTAAATTTCTCTTTTATGAACACAAAAGATAAAAACAATAGATTTGAGAGAGGAGGGGAGGTTTAAAAGTCCTGCGTTGCTCCTTGGTCTGTAGCTTTTCAATATCGGTAGAAAATAAAAAAGTAACAATTGAAAGTAAGGAGTTTAATACAAATAAAAAACATTCTAGGGAAATAGATACTGGTATAAAAACTCTTACATGTGTCATTGTGTGTGTGCATGTGTATATTTTAAATGCTCTCTTTTCAAAAGAATGTATTTGCTGCAGTTATGGGCACTAGGGGGAAATAGGTGTGTGTGTGTGTGTGTGTGTGTGTGTGTGTGTGTGTGTGTGTGTGTGTGTGTGTGTGTGTGTGTGTGTGTGTGTGCAATTCCTATCCCTAGTGCCACAGTGAAGTTCATCTAGTCTCTGAATCTGAATGGTCTCTCAAAGTGATTCTACATTCTGGTCTAACTCCTACTAGCACAGCCCCAATTCTGAAACACATACACACATACGCTCACACACGGACACACACGCTCACACACGGACACACACGCTCACACACGGACACACACGCTCACACACGGACACACACGGACACACACGCTCACACACGGACACACACGGACACACACGCTCACACACGGACACGACAAGTCATTAGGAAAAGTGTAGCTTCTGCATTAGCTAGCGGACCAGAATGTAGATTGAGGTTAAGCGGTGGACAAGTCGTCCCTAACCAACTCACCACCCTCTGAAGAGCCCAAACTGCCTCTCCCCCTCCCCATGACATGCTTAAATATAGACTACTTTGTCTCCTTGTACAACAAAACCTCTGCTCTCTCTTTCTCTCCCCGTTTCACATTAAAATCGAGTCACTGTATGAACTTTAAAAAGGATCTGAGAACAGACATAACATTCATGTATGAGTTGGGACGAGGGGAGGAGGAGAAGGAGGAAGAACACAGAGCCAAAGAGTTGGAAAGAAAGTCGCTGAAAAAACAGGGACAAACTTTTTTCCGCGGAGACGTCATCTTCTGGACTCCAACGACCTCATCTTGGAACAACGCATCAGTCCTGGGCCGCCCCGGTTCCCACCGCCAGGGTCAGCTGGGTTTGCAGTGGTTTGATAAATCTGGGCTCTTTAAGTGATGTCTTGGGTCAGTGGGGTCTTGCTCACATGGCTATCGGGGACGGGAGGGGGGACTTGAGGGACGTGGCAGAGAGAAAAAGAGATAGGGCGAGAGAGAGGAGAGAGAGAGACTAGGGGTCTCTGGGCTCTACTGTGATGCCTGTGAGGTGGGGTTATCACTCTTGCTCTCCTGGCTGGATGGGGCCTTGTTGTTCCAGGGGGAGTTGGCCCCGAGCGCCGGGGAGTTGTTGAAGCTGTCCTCGTCGTCGATGCCGTTGGCCGCGTCAAACTGCGTGTTCTCCAGCCGCGTGATCAGACGCTCGTCCTCGTCACCGAACTCTCCTCCCATCAGCGTGGGCTCACCCACCACCATGACGTCCTGAGAAGAGGCGGGGTGGTTAGGACCACAGTGCCATTGGATATAGTATTTTTTATAGTATTGTTTTAAAAATGCATACTGCAGAAGGGAATGGGGATGCTTACTCCCCATTCCCTTCTGCAGGATGCATTTACTAAAACAATACTATAGTAAATACTATACTAATGCTGGCTTTTTATATAGCGCTTTTATCCAAAGCGCTTTACAAGTCATGTCCTCACATTACCCATTCATACACCGACGGCGGAGTCAGCCATGCAAGGAGACAGTCAGCACGTTGGGAGCAGTTAGGGTTAGGGTGTCTTGCTCAAGGACACCTCGACAGTTTTTTGCTAGGAGGAGCCGGGGGATCGAACCAGCGTCCTTTCGGTTGTGAGGCGACCGCTCTACCTCCTGAGCTATACTGCCGCCCATACTAAACAATACTATACTATAAACAACACTATATACTACATATAATATGCTATAAACACTATAAACTACACAATGTTCAATATTATAACAATACTGTACACAAATAAATAAAATAACAATAAAGTGACTGATGGATGATATGTGTTGAATTGTGCAAAGAGCATTAAAAAGCATAAAGTACCAGTAGTGCAGCAGCATCATGAATACAGAGCAGGACAGTGACTGTAATGAGTCCAGCTCAGTATGACAGAGTAATGTTAATGACATGTTATGATAGTGTCATGTTAATGACATGTTATGATAGAGTCATGTTAATGACATGTTATGATAGAGTCATGTTAATGACATGTTATGATAGTGTCATGTTAATGACATGTTATGATAGTGTCATGTTAATGACAATGTTATGATAGTGTCATGTTAATGACAATGTTATGATAGTGTCATGTTAATGACATGTTATGATAGTGTCATGTTAATGACATGTTATGATAGAGTCATGTTAATGACAGGTTATGATAGTGTCATGTTAATGACATGTTATGATAGAGTCATGTTAATGACATGTTATGATAGTGTCATGTTAATGACATGTTATGATAGTGTCATGTTAATGACATGTTATGATAGTGTCATGTTAATGACATGTTATGATAGAGTCATGTTAATGACAGGTTATGATAGTGTCATGTTAATGACATGTTATGATAGAGTCATGTTAATGACATGTTATGATAGTGTCATGTTAATGACATGTTATGATAGTGTCATGTTAATGACATGTTATGATAGTGTAATGTTAATGACATGTTATGATAGTGTAATGTTAATGACATGTTATGATAGTGTCATGTTAATGACATGTTATGATAGTGTCATGTTAATGACATGTTATGATAGTGTCATGTTAATGACATGTTATGATAGTGTCATGTTAATGACATGTTATGATAGTGTAATGTTAATGACATGTTATGATAGTGTAATGTTAATGACATGTTATGACAGTGTAATGTTAATGCTGTGCAGAATGCATTCATTTGTTTTTGTATTTATTGACAACGGGGGGATGCAATTTTGCAGATCACTGAGTGGAGTCTGTGAGCAGGTCGGTGTTTGATGGTCCTTATAAGCTGCATGTTGAGCTCCTTTCACACATGCAGTCTCTCCCATAAATGTTCCGTAACATTTCCTGCGTGGGGTCATGTGTGAACAGGGACATCTCAGCCCACACACACAACAGGACAGCCCATGAGTATACTCATTTCATGTGCGTTAAAATATTTGCTCTATGTGCTTGTGCAGTGCTGTGTGTGTCCAAAGCCTCTTCCACACAGCACCGGGAGCAAAACACCTAAACCATACTACTGAAAGGTTTCAACACATCTTCTATTGCATCTTGAACTTATTCAGCAACATAGGATTAGATGTTGTGCTTGCGACATCCATAACATAAAACAGAAAATGTCCATCCATTTCCTATCAGATTTATTATTCAGTCAACTACTCATAATACGGTCCACCTCATTAGACGTGTAATACCCGTGGGCGGCCACTAGGTGCAGTTGTGGGACTCACCGGGACCTGGCTGGACAGAGGGAAGCCGCTGGCGGGGCTCTTCTTCTTGCTGTTGCTGTTGTTGTTGGTTCCTCCACCGCTGATGGTGCTGCCGCCTGACATCTTACGCTTCCGCCGCTTGTTAGGGGCCTGTCTGGCTGGCTCAGCTGGACACACACACATGGCACAGTCATTCACCTTGTACAGTGAGTGAGATAGTGACCGAGTGCGTGTGTGTGTGGGTTGTTTCTGGTGGCCTACCTGGTGGAGCCACCATCCGCTGCCACTTCTGGAAGAGGCAGGTCTTGAGGCAGTCTCTGGGGCTGAGGCTGTAGGTCTTGTGTCTGGACATCAGCTCCTGCATGGGCTCCAGGATCACACAGAGCTGCAAGAGAGGCCACAGCCTTGAAAGACGGCTCTACCAGGTGGTCATTGGGGCCATGGTGTGGATTGGTCTGCACTGCCTCGTAATGCTGCGCTGTTCTGCCATGTTTGATTTTCCAATGTTTTGAAAGCCTGTCCTCATGAAAATAGACTTTTTTATGCCCAGGTGTGCCGTTGTCATATGAGGGGAAAAAGCTAAATGTAGGCGATGGTGGAACACGCCGCATACACGCAGCCAGCACCGTGGACTGGTACTGTACCTTGGACTGGTGGACTGGTACTGTACCTTGGACTGGTGGACTGGTACTGTACCTTGGACTGGTGGACTGGTACTGTACACACACACACACACACCTGGTACTGTGTGTGTGTGTGTGTGTGTGTGTGTGTGTGTGTGTGTGTGTGTGTGTGTCTCTCTCTCTCCTCATAAGAACCACATCTCCATAATGGGCACATTAGTGAAACCAGACGATAAAACGTCTAAACTCATTTCACACTGACAACCCCACACATGTCTTCTACACAATCATACGATGGAGAAAGGAACTGCAGGATAAGAGTCAAATAATATAGGACGTGTGTTCGCACACACACACACAATTACAGTCATTTAGCAGACGCTTTAATCCAAAGCGACTTACGATAGTGTGTCACACACACATGTTACTCACGCGGAGGTAGTTGAGGGTGGAGTTAGACAGGCCACATCTCGTGATGTTTTTTGACAGCTGGTCCAACATCTGAGGGTCTTGGGCCTGAGACAGGACACACAAACACACAGCTCAAGAGTCCCACCAAACCACCCCTTCTAGTTAGTGTGTGTGTGTGTGTGTGTGTGTGTGTGTGTGTGTGTGTGTGTGTGTGTGTGTGTGTGTGTGTGTGTGTGTGTGTGTGTGTGTGTGTGTGTACTCGGGTCCCTCACATGCATGGCCAGGATACTGCGGGGGATGAGCTCACGGTGCTGTCTGATGCTGAAGTGCCACGTCTTTATCCTCATCATGTCGTCAAACATGAACTCCAGGTAGAGCCGGCCCTCCACACACACCTGAAGCAGAAGCGGAATCAGGTGCTCCGCGGTCAACCAGGCGTTCACACTCACGAGACAGTGGCCTGAACACTGAACCAGGAGCAGGACTGACCATTAAGGAACCAGTGCTTCTCCGTACTAAATACACCCAGATAGTGTTGTAAAGAGAGGGCTGGAACAGAGGTGAGAGTTTGTCGTGTTTTGCTTAAATAAATCATTAGATGTGAAGTAACACAAATCTGTGGTTTTATGTTCCATCGATGAACATGAACTCTGAGTGGAGGCCAGTGTGTGCTATTGGGTCAGTGTTCAGACCCACAACAGGTTCACATTGAACCCTGTATGAACAGCTCTGAAGGCATCGGAGGAGGTAGCACGGTCGCCTCACAACCGGAAGGTCGCTGGTTCGATCCCCGCCTCCTCCTAGCAAAAACTGTGGAGGTGTCCTTGAACAAGACCCCCTAACCCTAACTGCTCCTGACGTGCTGGCTGTCTCCTTGATGGCTGACTCCGCCGTTGGTGGTTGAATGTGTGTATGAATGGGTGAGACTTGATATGTAAAGCGCTTTGAGTAACCATTGGTTAGAAAAGCATTATATAAATGTCCATTTACTCTCAGCAGAGAGAGGGGTGAGGAGGTAACTGAAAAAAACTGATCAAACGTAGCTAGCCAAACAGACTGCAGCAGATCCGGTCCATGTCCGCCTGTGCATAATGCTAACCATCCACCAATATTTGCACAGGGATTGTCAGCTGCAGGCAGATAATGTTTGACAAACACTGACGAGTTGTACTGACAGACGATGGTCATTCAGTCTAGTTCTACTGACAGACGATGGTCATTCAGTCTAGTTCTACTGACAGACGATGGTCATTCAGTCTAGTTCTACTGACAGACGATGGTCATTCAGTCTAGTTCTACTGACAGACGATGGTCATTCAGTCTAGTTCTACTGACAGACGATGGTCATTCAGTCTAGTTCTACTGACAGACGATGGTCATTCAGTCTAGTTCTACTGACAGACGATGGTCATTCAGTCTAGTTCTACTGACAGACGATGGTCATTCAGTCTAGTTCTACTGACAGACGATGGTCATTCAGTCTAGTTCTACTGACAGACGATGGTCATTCAGTCTAGTTCTACTGACAGACGATGGTCATTCAGTCTAGTTCTACTGACAGACGATGGTCATTCAGTCTAGTTCTACTGACAGACGATGGTCTGTACGATGGTTGTATATGATTGTGTTTCTGTTCACTTTTATCCAAGTGACTCCAGTTAATTTACCTCTCAATTATGGCGAGGCGATAAAACCATCTTGATAATGTTCGCGATAAAATGATAACTCATTTTTGAATTGAGTAATCAATTGATGTTTTCCTCTACCTGCCCAAATGCAACATGAACAGCCAGCAGTAACAGGCCTGTTCTTTGTTGACGCTGTACCCAATCAGCCAATCACAACCAGGCGTTTCAGCCATTATCCCTTCGGAAATAAGGGTAATAATGCTCATATAATGCAATACGGATTGAACAGATTAACGTTTCATTATTGACCTTCTATTCTGAATGTTTTCCCTGGTGGACTACACCATGTCAGTGTAGTCTGATGTTTTTCATAGTTGCAAAGCCATTTCATTCATGTCATCCACAATTTTCCGTGGTTGCCCAGTTGTATTTACCTGTAGACCTAGCAGGCTGTTTACTACACTAGGACTGCACTTATGATAGGTTGTATTTACCTGTAGACCTAGCAGGCTGTTTACTACACTAGGACTGCACTTATGATAGGTTGTATTTACCTGTAGACCTAGCAGGCTGTTTACTACACTAGGACTGCACTTATGATAGGTTGTATTTACCTGTAGACCTAGCAGGCTGTTTACTACACTAGGACTGCACTTATGATAGGTTGTATTTACCTGTAGACCTAGCAGGCTGTTTACTACACTAGGACTGCACTTATGATAGGTTGTATTTACCTGTAGACCTAGCAGGCTGTTTACTACACTAGGACTGCACTTATGATAGGTTGTATTTACCTGTAGACCTAGCAGGCTGTTTACTACACTAGGACTGCACTTATGATAGGTTGTATTTACCTGTAGACCTAGCAGGCTGTTTACTACACTAGGACTGCACTTATGATAGGTTGGGATTGCCTTTTCTGTTTATCTTCAGAGAGGTGGGAGAGGTTGGTAAGAGCAGTTGGGGAGTGCTAAAGAGTGATCAGCCCTTCTCCTCCTCTTGGAAGAACAGAGATCCAGCAGCAGCTCCAGAGGAGCTCAACCTACACAAGATGGTAAGAGTGGCCTAAGCAACGGTCATGTCTAGAGATGGTAAAGAGAGAGCTGGAACAAGAGAAGACCAACACTTTTGTTTTACTTACATGCCTATGTTATATACTGTTATATGTTGTCTGGTATTTGTACCTATAACATGTTATATGTTGTCTGGTATTTGTACCTATAACCTATGTTATAGGTTGTCTGGTATTTGTACCTATTACCTATGTTATAGGTTGTCTGGTATTTGTACCTATAACCTATGTTATATGTTGTCTGGTATTTGTACCTATAACCCATGTTATATGTTGTCTGGTATTTGTACCTATAACCTATGTTATATGTTGTCTGGTATTTGTACCTATAACCCATGTTATATGTTGTCTGGTATTTGTACCTATAACCTGTTATATATTGTCTGGTATTTGTACCTATAACCCATGTTATATGTTGTCTGGTATTTGTATCTATAACCCATGTTATATGTTGTCTGGTATTTGTACCTATAACCTATGTTATATGTTGTCTGGTATTTGTACCTATAACTAGGGATGGGACGATCACGTTTTTTGCCACCGATCACAATGAGAAATATCTGCCCCACCGATCACCAATTTTTTACAGTGTATTGCTGCTATAGCAGTCTATTATAGCAGGGGTTCCCAACCGCCGGGCCGCGGACCGGTACCGGGCCGTGGAGGTGTTACTGCCGGGCGGCGAAACAGCTGTGTTTATCATCATATTTGACTCAAATAATTTGAGTATAGGTGAACGGCGGGCGGTATAATCTATATATAGAGATGATATATATAGTATAATCTATATATATATAGATTATATAGCGGTATAATCTATATATATAGATTAAATATATATCGGCGGCATAACGAGAGACTTTCAGTTGCACGCGCTACTAAAGAGACTACGCGCTAGTGACGTGTCGGTCGCGAACGAGCCGGGGTTTGTGTTACGGGCGCTCCGCGTACATGCGCGTTTGTACTGAAATCGAGCCCTGCCGTTTTGTTAGGGGTGTGTGTTGACACACACTTTGACAACCGGTCCGCGAAAATTGACAACTGGTCCGCGAGATTTTTTTTCATGTATCTGCCGGTCCGTGGCACAAAAAAGGGTGGGAACCCCTGTATTATAGAACAGTTTCATCCATCATGCATTCCTGGGGTTCTCGTTCTCCACGGTCAGTTTAACAAACTCGCCATGCTGCGCTGGGTGATGGGTTTTCAGGTGTCTTATTAAATTTGTCTTGTTGGTAAAGAAATTAGCTCACGTGTTTCTCACGTGCAGGATCGGCTATGAAATCGGCAACATTAAAGAAAGATCGGCATTCTCCGATTGCGCATTTTTCTTCAAAATCGGCCGATAATGATCGGAAGCCGATCGATCGTCCCACCTCTACCTATAACCCATGTTATATGTTGTCTGGTATTTGTACCTATAACCCATGTTATATGTTGTCTGGTATTTGTACCTATAACCTGTTATATATTGTCTGGTATTTGTACCTATAACCCATGTTATATATTGTCTGGTATTTGTACCTATAACCCATGTTATATATTGTCTGGTATTTGTACCTATAACCCATGTTAGGTTGTCTGGTATTTGTATCTATAACATGTTATATGTTGTCTGGTATTTGTACCTATAACCTGTTATATGTTGTCTGGTATTTGTACCTATAACCTGTTATATGTTGTCTGGTATTTGTACCTATAACATGTTATATGTTGTCTGGTATTTGTACCTATAACCTATGTTATATGTTGTCTGGTATTTGTACCTATAACCTATGTTATATGTTGTCTGGTATTTGTATCTATAACCCATGTTATATGTTGTCTGGTATTTGTACCTATAACCCATGTTATATGTTGTCTGGTATTTGTACCTATAACCTGTTATATGTTGTCTGGTATTTGTACCTATAACCTATGTTATATGTTGTCTGGTATTTGTACCTATAACCCATGTTATATGTTGTCTGGTATTTGTATCTATAACCTATGTTATATGTTGTCTGGTATTTGTATCTATAACCCATGTTATATGTTGTCTGGTATTTGTACCTATAACCCATGTTATATGTTGTATGGTATTTGTACCTATAACCTATGTTATATGTTGTCTGGTATTTGTATCTATAACCCATGTTATATGTTGTCTGGTATTTGTACCTATAACCCATGTTATATGTTGTCTGGTATTTGTATCTATAACCCATGTTATATGTTGTCTGGTATTTGTACCTATAACCTATGTTATATGTTGTCTGGTATTTGTACCTATAACCTGTTATGTTGTCTGGTATTTGTATCTATAACCCATGTTATATGTTGTCTGGTATTTGTATCTATAACCTGTTATATATTGTCTGGTATTTGTATCTATAACCCATGTTATATGTTGTCTGGTATTTGTATCTATAACCCATGTTATATGTTGTCTGGTATTTGTACCTATAACCCATGTTATATGTTGTCTGGTATTTGTACCTATAACCCATGTTATATGTTGTCTGGTATTTGTATCTATAACCTGTTATATATTGTCTGGTATTTGTATCTATAACCCATGTTATATGTTGTCTGGTATTGCCTTGTGGCATGAGGCATTTTATTCATGTAAAGCCATGTTGTCTCTATTAAATGTTTATATCTCAACCTATTGGTTCTTATATAAATAATTGTTTATAAACCACAATTAACCTGGTTTCTTTAGGGTTCTTCAGTGCTTAGCAGAATACTCTTAAAACATTAAATGTAGCATTAATAATGCTGATAATTATCGATTATGAACAATATGAAAAAACATGTTGAGATAACATTTTTGTCTATATCGCCCAGTTCAACTCACTGAATCCTAAATTCATATTAAAATCCTGTGACCCTGCCACCAGAATAGGTCTGATCTCCAGACCAGGTGTGAACACGTACCTGTGTGAACATGGGCTTCCCGTTCTGTGTCACCATGGTGCACTGATCACAGTCCAGCGACACAAAGTTGTTGTGGAACGACTCCTTGGGATGTTTCAGGACGTAGTAGAGCTCCGTGGCGCCCCCTTCAAATATACTCCGGAAGTATCTGGGAATCAACGTCCGGCCAATCGCTGGGGAAGGAACAACATGAAAAACACAGCATGTTGGCCACATGTCACTGCGACCCATAGTCAGGGGATCCGTAAAATATAAGAAATTATATATATATATTTTTTTATATAATTGCACTGTATAATTTTTGCACTTTGAAATATGCATATCTACAGACAGGGACAATTTTCTGCTGCTGCGTAGCTCTGCTTAATATTGCTCAATATTTCAGTCAGTCTGGCCAGTCCACATCGTCAAGTCACGCTAAACCTAAATGAGCTCAATTTAGAAAATGAAGTTTGGTTATTTTGATAACAGTGAACAATTTAACAGATAACACTAGATAACAATATAACAATAGATTTTGGGTGATTACCAAGCACCCAAAATATAATTATATTTATTATAAAGGACAAAACCAAAGAATAACCGTCTAAAGAGCAAGGAATACACCCGCAAAAAAACACAGCATTGGCTTAATTAATATGATGTGTTCTGTAACACTGTTATGATAACCTCTGTTATGACTTAGGAGCAATATGTTCATTATTTGAAAGTTGAAGCAACTGTTGTTACAGTTCATCTTGTTACTGTTCATAGTCATAGGACTATGTCTTGTTACTGTTCATCTTGTTCCTGTTCATAGTCAAAGGACTATGTCTTGTTACTGTTCTTAGTCATAGGACTATGTCTTGTTACTGTTCATAGTCATAGGACTATGTCTTGTTACTGTTCAGTCATAGGACTATGTCTTGTTACTGTTCATCATGTTACTGTTCATAGTCATAGGACTGTGTCTTGTTACTGTTCATAGTCATAGGACTGTGTCTTGTTACTGTTGTTACAGTTCATCTTGTTACTGTTCATAGTCATAGGACTATGTCTTGTTACTGTTCATCTTGTTCCTGTTCATAGTCATAGGACCATGTCTTGTTACTGTTCATCTTGTTCCTGTTCATAGTCAAAGGACTATGTCTTGTTACGGTTCTTAGTCATAGGACTATGTCTTGTTACTGTTCATAGTCATAGGACTATGTCTTGTTACTGTTCATCTTATTACTGTTCATAGTCATAGGACTATGTCTTGTTACTGTTCATCTTATTACTGTTCATAGTCATAGGACTATGTCTTGTTACTGTTCATAGTCATAGGACTATGTCTTGTTACAGTTCATCTTGTTACTGTTCATAGTCATAGGACTATGTCTTGTTACTGTTCATCTTATTACTGTTCATAGTCATAGGACTGTGTCTTGTTACTGTTGTTACTGTTCATCTTGTTACTGTTCAGTCATAGGTATATGTCTTGTTACTGTTCATCTTATCACAGTTCATAGTCATAGGACTATGATATGGAGCAACATGGAGTAAGGTCTAACCTTAAACTGTTGTTTTAAGGACCAGTCGCTCTCACACACACTTCCTCAATTAACGTGTACCAGTACACATTCTCTGCAAGCCAAAACCAAGGTAATGCATAGTGCATTTACACAGGTCATAACAGAACCATAGACCGAACACTCCAAGACTGCATGTCATCTTGAGCAGCCAGTAACAGCAGAGCATTATCCCACAGGGTTGAAACGGTTGATTTGCCTTTCCTTAGACAAAATGTCAGTTGGCTAAAAGAGTCTTTGTTTCCCACATCAGCACCAAAGAGAGTGTTAGATGAAGCCGAGCGGCCTCTTACTGTATCGCTTGGGTCCGTCCTCCAAACAGAAGGTAATGGTCAACATGGCATCATCCTCAAAGAACTCTGTAGTGAAGGCATCCCACCACAGGTTATCACACTCCTGACGGGACACAAACAACACCATCAACAGGTCTGTCTGTCTGTCTGTCTGTCTGTCTGTCTGTCTGTCTGTCTTCCCAGTACCTCTGTCCAGTTCTGTAGCCGTTTGTTGAGCTCAAATATTCTGTAGTCTGTCTGGTTGCCATATGGTGTGTGCCTCCTGTAAACATCCACCAAAAACAAGGCATTTAGAACCGGGAGGGGCATAGTGCACATCAAATGAAAAGCAAACAGGGTAGCGCCATCCTGACAAACAATATTAATAATCCAGCGTATAGAATGACTTTCCCGTTGTCTCATGCTTTGGCTCTTTATAGACTACATTCAGTAATCTAGTTTTGAGATAGGGCTGCAACCTGCCACAGTCTGGAGACACTGGCTTCTTTTGGTTCACAACACAGTTGTAAGGTGAGTAAAACAGTCTTACCCTAGCCCGGGCTCCAGGTAGGTAGGAGGGTACATCGGGGTGGGGCTGCAGAGAAACAACCAAAGATAGGGTGATGGAGGGAGAGCTTTTCATGGTATTGGCTATTTAAACTTGCTATACTACAAGTTCAAGACCATTCATTTGGGGTCATAGCACTTTAAAAGTTAGTAGTCAAACTATTAACACTAAAAAGCTGTAACTAGATGATTACAGGTTTTCGATGCCGATGCACACCTGACGTAATTTATAACGTAATTTATCTCATCCATTAACACACAGCCCAACCAGATAGCTCAGCATCTATGGAACAGCAGCGACAACAACAACAACAGATTTTGAGGTTAGCTGAGCCACTTTCTGCTGGTTTAATTTGACAGCCAAGGAGGGGTGGTGGTGTGGGCGGGTGGTGCTAACAGCTTGTCCAGAGCTGACTCGGCGCGAAAAACAAACACGCCCAACAACTTACCCGACGTCTCTGTCCAGCATGGTGCCGGGGTGGAAGGGAGGAAAGGCACTGCCGTTGGGAGGCTCCTTGGGAGAGTACAGCTTGAAGGACTTGGACGAACAGCCTGGGAGGGAGGGAGGGGGGGGGGGGAGGGAGGGAGGGAGGGAGGGAGGGGGGGAGGGAGGGAGGGGGCTCAGGTCAACAGCAGCTCACTGCAGTAGTAGTGGGAGTGACATCAATATAAGTGGTCATCGTCTGCATGACCGTTTTGTATTGGTCGTTAAATTATGAATATGAGGTTTTAAATGTCAGAAAGGAAAACCTAGTCAATTGAATTACACGGTTTAGAATGCTATTTTGCATTAATAAGAATAGTGTGAGGTACACACATCTTGTAAAAAGCCTCCATTCTAATTTATAACACTTGCCGCTTCAAATGTTATTAAAAAATAATAATCTAACGCCCAGCCCTATAAATCACATTATTCTGTTCAGAACATCCAAAGCTGTGGAGCATCCTGTTTGGATTCAGCTACTTTATAATTGTATATGCTTTCTTTAAACAGATAACATCAACCCTAAACCAGTTTCCTTTTATCAATGGTGCTGCTGACCTTATTCGGCATCTTTCAAATACACAGACACACTCAAACCTGATCCACACACACACACGACACACTCAAACCTGATCCACACACACACTCAAACCTGATCCACACACACACACACTCAAACCTGATCCACACACACACACACTCAAACCTGATCCACACACACACACACTCAAACCTGATACACACACACACACACACACACACACACACACACACACACACACACACACACACACACACACACACACACACACACACACACACACCACACACACACACACACACACACACACACACACACACACACACACACACACACACACACACACACACACACACACACACACACACACACACACACACACACACACACACACACCCCCTGCCTCTTCTTCTTCTTGTCTGTACATGTGGGCATACCGTGTTTGTATAATTCACAGTCAATGTTGACATGGAGATTATGCAACAGCATTTAGAGGTAAATTCATAGAATTTGACATTCATCCATGCCCAGAAGAAGCATTTAGGTTCTTATACAATTTGGGATATTCTAGCAATGGTAGGATGTCTACTTAAAGTACACTATATGGCCCATCCTTTAGAGGTGGAAGACAATCTCTTAGATTAAATGGGCCAATTAATTGATTTAGAACTACTCCTCCAAAAAGTAAGGAGCCCTAAACCAATTTCATGGATTCCATCTGGATGGTAGTGCCCAGAGAAAACTAACTATATTATTCTGAAGGAAGTGGGCTGTGGTAACAGACCGTCACTCAACTCTCAGTTGGGAACAAGGCATAGGCCAATGTATGGGTTTTTACTACACACCGCAGTCAAGTTCAATCAGAACACTGATATTAGTAATTGAAAGTAATTGTTCTACGATATTACTTGACCAAAGGGCAAGTGTCCCAGTTGTTGTGATGGTGTGTGTAACTTCAATAGATAGAAACTAGTCATTAAAACATCCAGGAAGCACACATCTTAAGACTATAAAGGTGTGTAATAACTTATGTTTATACATCTTGAGACTATAAAGGTGTGTAATAACTTATGTTTATACACGGTAAGCAGTACAGTAGCCAGCACCGAAGGTTGCCCCACCACAGAAAAACAAATGGAAAGATAAATAAATAATCAATAGTTATGTGTCCATTAGTTGTTGAGAGCTCCATTAGCTGCCCTTCTTTCCTTTGGTGGTTAATGACAGGCCGTCACAATCACATCAGCTAGACTCAGCTTCCCCTACTGGGAATCACCTCTTCTCTCCTCTTACAACTCATCACTCAAACTCTTCTTTACAGCCATTACACACAGGACACTACACACAACACTACACACAGAACACTACACACAGGACCGACCCACAACACTACACACACAGGACACAGACACACAACACTACACACAGAACACTACACACAGGACACGGACACGCCAATACTACACACACAAACACTACACACAGGACACAAGACACGCCAACACTACACACACAAACACTACACACAGGACACGGACACGCCAACACTACACACACAAACACTACACACAGGACACGGACACGCCAACACTACACACACAAACACTACACACAGGACACAAGACACGCCAACACTACACACACAAACACTACACACAGGACACGGACACGCCAACACTACACACACAAACACTACACACAGGACACGGACACGCCAACACTACACACACAAACACTACACACAGGACACGGACACGCCAACACTACACACACACAAACACTACACACAGGACACGGACACGCCAACACTACACACACAAACACTACACACAGGACACGGACACGCCAACACTACACACACAAACACTACACACAGGACACGGACACGCCAACACTACACACACAAACACTACACACAGGACACGGACACGCCAACACTACACACACAAACACTACACACAGGACACGGACACGCCAACACTACACACACAAACACTACACACAGGACACGGACACGCCAACACTACACACACAAACACTACACACAGGACACGGACACGCCAACACTACACACACAAACACTACACACAGGACACGGACACGCCAACACTACACACACAAACACTACACACAGGACACGGACACGCCAACACTACACACACAAACACTACACACAGGACACGGACACGCCAACACTACACACACAAACACTACACACAGGACACGGACACGCCAACACTACACACACAAACACTACACACAGGACACGGACACGCCAACACTACACACACAAACAGGACACAGACACACAAACACTAATGTTGGTAATAACATTTCACATATACACTGTAACGTGCATGATCTGAATGTAAATCTCAGGACAGACGCACAAACAGGACACAATCATTACACACAAACAAGACTGTCAGGTGAGTGTCATGGATTCAAAGTCATTCATGTAAATGTGTTCAATGTACAGAGAAATAGTTCATCAACGTACAGAATACAACCACATTAATGTACAGAGCAATAGTACGCCAGAGCAAACAAGGCACGGCACAAGTCGACATGCAGAAACCGACAGCATAACGCATAAAAACAGTCATCTGCGGTTAACATAGGTTTTTAAACTAGGACATGGTTCATCTCTGGGTTTAAACTAGGACATGGTTAACATAAGTCTATAAACTAGGACATGGTTAACATAGGTCTTTAAACTAGGACATGGTTAACCTCGGGGTTTAAACTAGGACATGGTTAACATAGGTCTTTAAACTAGGACAGTTAACATAGGTCTTTAAACTAGGACATAGTTAACATAGGCCTTTAAACTAGGACATGGTTAACATAAGTCTATAAACTAGGACATGGTTAACATTAGTCTATAAACTAGGACATGGTTAACCTCGGGGTTTAAACTAGGACATGGTTAACATAGGTCTATAAACTAGGACATGGTTAACATAAGTCTATAAACTAGGACATGGTTAACATAGGTCTTTAAACTAGGACATGGTTAACCTCGGGGTTTAAACTAGGACATGGTTAACATAGGTCTTTAAACTAGGACAGTTAACATAGGTCTTTAAACTAGGACATAGTTAACATAGGCCTTTAAACTAGGACATGGTTAACATAAGTCTATAAACTAGGACATGGTTAACATTAGTCTATAAACTAGGACATGGTTAACCTCGGGGTTTAAACTAGGACATGGTTAACATAGGTCTATAAACTAGGACATGGTTAACATAAGTCTATAAACTAGGACATGGTTAACATAGGCCTTTAAACTAGGACATAGTTAACCTCAGGGTTTAAACTAGGACATAGTTAACATAGGTCTTTAAACTAGGACATGGTTAACATAGGCCTTTTAACTAGGACATGGTTAACATAGGCCTTTTAACTAGGACATGGTTAACATAGGTCTATAAACTAGGACATAGTTAACCTCTGGGTTAAAACTAGGACATGGTTAACATAGGTATATCAACTAGAACATAGTTAATCTCTGGGTTTAAACTAGGACATGGTTAACATAGGCCTTTAAACTAGGACATGGTTAACATAGGTCTTTAAACTAGGACATGGTTAACATAGGTCTTTAAACTAGGACATGGCTAACATAGGTCTATAAACTAGGACATGGTTAACATAGGTCTATAAACTAGGACATGGTTAACATAGGTATATAAACTAGGACATGGTTAACCTCGGGGTTTAAACTAGGTTATAGTTAACACAGGGTTCATAACATGGCTCCAATACAAACCCCTCTCGAATACCTATAAACTATCAATGCGGTGCATGGTGGTTGATGTTTTTTTATGTGTATTAGCTGGGTACTTTGATGATGTGTACTATGTGGGTACTTTGATGATGTGTACTATGTGGGTACTTTGATGACGTGTACTATGTGGGTACTTTGATGATGTGTACTATGTGGGTACTTTAATGATGTGTACTATGTGGGTACTTTGATGATGTGTACTATGTGGGTACTTTGATGATGTGTACTATGTGGGTACTTTGATGATGTGTACTATGTGGGTACTTTAATGATGTGTACTATGTGGGTACTTTGATGATGTGTACTATGTGGGTACTTTAATGATGTGTACTATGTGGGTACTTTGATGATGTGTACTATGTGGGTACTTTGATGATGTGTACTATGTGGGTACTTTGATGATGTGTACTATGTGGGTACTTTAATGATGTGTACTATGTGGGTACTTTGATGATGTGTACTATGTGGGTACTTTGACGATGTGTACTATGTGGGTACTTTAATGATGTGTACTATGTGGGTACTTTGATGATGTGTACTATGTGGGTACTTTGATGATGTGTACTATGTGGGTACTTTGATGATGTGTATTCATCCAATCCAAGGTTCTGTTGGTGTGTAGCTGCCATAGCTCATACAGGAGGATGCTAACAGCTAGCTGCATTATAGCGCGATGGGTGCCGTCGTTATTCTATTTATTACCGTGTTTATGACCCTCCCGAGTGTCCAGAGGACAATAATTAATACAGAATCACTAGACATCGGACATCTAACCCGTAAGTGATACCCATAGCGCTCACTTCGGGCCTTCACGGGCAGGCTAACGGCAGCACGACGGGTTGTTGGGCTAACGTTAGCCGCCATAATAACACCTTCGCTATGGGCCAACAAATAAAGAAATAACCAAACAACAAGACGTCGAACTACCGCCGAGTGGAACTACCGCCGAGTGGACCCGTCACCCGTACCGGCTCGGTCCGCCCCGGGAGTCGGACCCGGGTCCGGGGGAACCCACCGAAGCGTCCCTTTACCTGCGGAGAAGGGTCCAGAGAAGGGCTGTTGACGGAGCGGCTCTCGGAGCCTCGGAGCCCCCGGCGGCCCGGGCCTCAACAACACGGAACACCGAGCGGCTTCAGGGGCCACAGACCCGGGGTGCTGTCGGTGGTTCGGTATCCGGTGGGTGAGCCTCCTCCTCCGGGTCGGGGGACTGGAGCTGGTCGACGGAGACCTGGCGAGCCCTTTGTTCACCACGGGAGGACCTGAACAATAGCTGTAGGCCCTCCTCCTGCTCCTGCTGCTCTCCCTGCGCAATGCATGTACTCCTCTCTCCTCTGGCTGGGGCGAAACACCAACAACCTCCCCTCCCTTCCTCCCTCCTCTCCTCTCTCCCTCCTCCCCTCCCCCCCCCCCCCCCCTCTCTCCCTCCCCCACTCCCCGCACATAAAGCTTGTCTGCTAAGCAGTTTCCTGTGCGTCTCATCCTTGCGTTCAAATGGCACAGATGGAAATTGGCCCACAAATCATTTAGTTTTAAGGCCTAATTAGTGCAAATCAGGTCGTACACGTCATCCAGACATTATCACCATATGGTCAAAGATGCCCCCGTCATTATAATTAAGGATGCAGACGCGTATTGCTGAATCAGCAGCCTGATAGTGAGAAGACGTTTTAAACAAGAAGACGGTTCACTGCTCCTGGGAGACTCACACTGGCAACTCGCTGCAAAGTTTAAGTTGGATCTGTGTGTGTGTGTGTGTGTGTGTGTGTGTGTGTTTTTAACAATCCAAAATAAGTTGGCTCAAATCCATGCAATTATATTTCCCATACTAAATATTAAATTAAGATGAGTACTTGTAGGATGACAATTATCTTTCCCTTTCTGTAAAATTACAGGTGGAGGTTCTATATTTAAACAATAACCTTTATTTGGATATTTACATTATAAATAAATCTTGAGCTTTTGGGTTGTGGGTATCCAGGATCTGTACATCTTCCTAGTTGTGGAGTAAGTTCTCCCCTTGTTAAGCTCACAGGTCACTCATACGGTTCCTTCATACGTTTTTCATGTGTGCCATCCTACATTTTAAGGTGTTTAGCGCCAGCAGGTCAGAGAAGTCTTATCTAAGGAATCACACAAACAGGACACCATCACTCACGATCAAGTCAACCCAAACAACCCCCCCCACCCCCTCCTCCTCTCTCACCCTCTGGTGGAGGAGTGGGGGGGGGCTTGGTGACTTATGTGGATTTGCCTATCTTATGTGGATTTGCCTATCTTCCGTTCAAAGATCCCCGTAGCCATGGCAACGGGAGCAGTCAATGGTGTCACCACAACTGGAGTGGGAGGTAAAGAGTTGCTCGTGGAAAAATGGACACACAAGGGGTTAATCCTCCCTGTGTTTGTGTGTGTGTGTGTGTGTGTGTGTGTGTGTGTGTGTGTGTGTGTGTGGTGTGTGTGTGTGTGTGTGTGTGTGTGTGTGTGTGCGCACACGTGTGTGCCTGTGGATGCGTGTGTGTGTGTGAGGCTAAATCTCAGCCATTGAAATGGTCCATGGAGCCATGTTAATCCCAGTGTGCGTGTGGGCCTAACAGGGATTGTGTGGAGGGGGTGGACAGGGTAAGGATTGCCAGCTTATTCACACCATCTCTGTGGCTCTCAGGCACCAGACAGCTCTTATCTTGACCCAGCACCCCAACCTGCTAGTCTCACATGTATACACTCCCAGCACACACACACATGCGTGTGCACCCACACACACACACACGTGCATGCAAATGTATGCACAAACATGCAATACCCCCTCCCCCCCCCCCACACACACAGTAAACAACACACAAGTACACACACACACACACACTCACACAAACAGCTAATTCCCCATTTGTTCCTACATTCACGTGCATCTAAAATCTACAAACCAACTTTAGTAGCTGATTGAAACCAGTGCACAAGGTCCTTGAATAAACACTACAAACTGCATGCAGTTTTTAGATTAGTCAAGTTCACATCTAAGCCACACATGCAACACAGTGCAGACACAAAGTTATGTGAGGATTACAGTGAGGCCACACTAAGAAACATCAACAAGAGGAAGCTTTGTTATGAAGCTTCCAGAGACTACTGACTCACTCAATAGTCCTGTTTGGTTGTAGGAAACGAAATGTGAACTAAAACAGCAAGAGAGACATACCTGCTCCTGTGTCAAGTTGCTCAGACATCGCCATTCATTTAGTTGGAAATATATATGAAAAATATACACTACTGAGCTATTTAAAACACACCCATGCCTTTCCTATCTGTCTGTACATGTAGCCTCTGTTAACACTCCCCCCCTCTCTCTCTCTCTCTCTCTCTCTCTCTCTCTCTCTCTCTCTCTCTCTCTCTCTCTCTCTCTCTCTCTCTCTCTCTCTCTCTCTCTCTGATATCTCCCATACCCAGATAGTCAGACTCTGGGCACAAAGGGGTTGTGCTAAGATCGTTTTGGTTGTGTGTCTGTGTACAAGATACAAGATGTTTTATTGGCCATTTGGAATGCTTACTCCCCATTCCCTCCCGCAGGACTTTTTTAAACAATACTATAAAAAAAATACTATATACAATAAAACTGTGTGTTTCTGTCCATGTCTGTGTGTTCATACATTATCACACATGCTTAAGTATATAAGTATGTTTGTGAAAGCACACACAAGAGCATGAACGCAATTGGTGTGTGTGCGTGTGTATGTGTGTGTGTGTGTCTGCGTGTGTGCGTGTATGTGTGTGGCACTGCAAATGACTAACTATACCCATGTGTATTATGTGAAGCCCTTTCCTGTGACTTGTCAGGAAACCTAACGGTGTCTGTGTCTGTCACAGTTCTGATAACAGGCGTCCTGACCACGCCCCCATCATGGCCACGCCCCCCCCATCATGGCCACGCCCCCATCCTGGCCACGCCTCCCATTGACCAAGCAGCAGCAACTTGAGGCCCATGTGAGCTGCTTGGCTGAGCAGAGGAACGTGATGTTGGCTGATCCCATCTCTAAGACAATCTGGGAACTTTTAACACTGATTGTCAACAGATAAGCGATAAGCTCTCGATATGCTTCCTAATTAAGAACAATGTAAGCATGGTGTCGTTTCTGTATAGTTTTTTCGACTCCTAAAATGTGATAATAATGTAGCATATATGAAGTTATTCAAATGTTATACTATATACATATATATATACAGTGTATATATATATAGTATAGTACATTGTATAGTATATAGAGCTGTTCATAATATTTGGTGTTGTTTTACAGTATAGTATTGTTAAGTATAGTTTAGTATTGTATAGTATAGTATAGTTTATATTCATAGTATATCATTTATACTGCAGGACGGAATGGGGAGTAAAAATTCCATTGTATTTGTTGCACATGGGAATTCAAAATCTTAAATTTTGAAACATTGGCATTATGCAATATGAATAACTTAATATCCAGTTTTAGTTTACCCAGATGGTACAGCTGCAACAATCTAAATCCAAATCTGAATCTAGAGGATTGAATCCTCTTTATTGGTACATGTCCACACAGTGAGATGAGTTCCTCTTCATGTAACCCATCCTAGTATGAGGAGCAGTGGGTATCAGCTATTGGATATACAGGGAGCAGGGGAACATCTAGAGGGTTTAAAGTCTCAATGTAGTCAGGTACCAGACCCTGGGAAGTAAATTACTTTCACAATCATCAGTGCTATAGAACTTATTATTAGCAAACATCGATTATGAGTGTAATCATGAGTTGTATCTTGTATCTTGTAACAAGAGAAATTATTATTGACAATGGCTGAAAACAGAGCAGTCATTTATTACAGATCCCGCACTAGTAAATAACCGGGAGTTGTGTTTCATAATAATCTCTGTGACCTGGTGTTTTGGTGTTTATGGTGTTCAATTAGAACAAGCATGTACGACAAGACACAAGCCCGGTGATTGTGCTCCAGGATGTCACAGCGCTGCCCTCGTGTGGCCGAGTAGCGCTACTGCGTCTGTTGTCATTGTGTTTTCTCACTGATCAGGATCAATGCAACGAGAACATTGAGTCAATTCAACTAAAGGTCACGGATGAGGCGATGCATTTGCTTAGACTTTATAGAGTTACAGAGTTTATACATAAGCATCACAGCTTATATTTGTATATTATTATATGAGACTATCATTGTTAACGTATTATTAACTCACTTTCAAACATTTTAGAACTATGATCATTAAGGCATGATCACAAATGTTACCTACATTAATATGTAGGTTATTCTATCCTAACGAAGAATCGATATATCACCGTTATGTGTGTTACCGTGTGTGTGTGTGTGTGTGTGTGTG
>CM051003.1:12252538-12277538 GCA_027704905.1 Muraenolepis orangiensis
GACGAATGAGAGAGAGAGAGAGAGAGAGAGAGAGAGAGAGAGAGAGAGAGAGAGAGAGAGAGAGAGAGAGAGAGAGAGAGAGAGAGAGAGAGAGGGGGGGCATGGGAGATGTAGGAGTTCTGCCCTCTATTTTAGGGCACTAAAATGTCACATCTCAGAAATCAGAGGCCTATGTGGAAAATGGATTGTGTGTGTGTGTGTGTGTGTGTGTGTGTGTGTGTGTGTGTGTGTGTGTGTGAGAGGGTGTGAGTGTGAGTGTGTGTGTGTGTGTGTGTGTGTGTGTGTGTGTGTGTGTGTGTGTGAGAGGGTGTGAGTGTGAGTGTGTGTGTGTGTGTGTGTGTGTGTATGTGTGTTGTAACATCATGAGAGGCCGTCTCAGCGGGCTAGTGTGGGGCGGTTCCAGGAAAACAGGTCAAAATAGTAAAGTTTAAATAAGAATAGTCTTTATTTCCTCACAAAGGCTTTTTCCCCAAGCACAGTTCATCAAACCAAATGAGGCTTTTCTACCAGTGTCTCAGCTCCTTCCAGCCATGAGCTCCTGGTTCTCCCTCTGCTCCTCAGAGTCTGGGTGGCTTAAGCACCTACACCTGTCAGAGTTGTGGGGCATGCTGGGAGATGTAGTTTGTGGATCTGCAGCCATTTTGAGATGTGATGCTACAGTGTGTGTGTGTGTGTGTGTGTGTGTGTGTGTGTGTGTGTGTGTGTGTGTGTGTGTGTGTGTGTGCGTGCGTGTTTGTCAATGTAATGATGTGGCTGAAAGCTGCAGTAAGGTGACCCACTTACAGAGAACAGCCCTCCCAAACACACAAACACACACACATACACACACACAAGTACACACAAGTACACACAAGTACACACACACACACACACAGTTTGAGACAAAGATGCTTTGGCCCATTTCAGACTGCGTATCATCACGTCAAACAGGGAAGAAAACCAACTGAGACCAGAGAGACCAATGACATCATAGAGAGAGAGAAGCAGCTCACCTTCAGAGAGGATCCATGATGGATCCAAACACTAAGCATGAGGATTCCATGATGGATCCAAACATGAGGATCCATGATGGATCCAAACACTAAGCATACTGCATACGTATCCACACTACTCACTACACATGTCACCCAATCTGTCTTTGCTTCACAATGCATTTCGTGGAATGAAACCAAGACAAGTTAAGCTGTTCACACAGCAAGGTGAGTATGTTGTTTTTACATCAAAGTTGTAAAAACAACAAAGTTTCATTATATGTTCATAATATCACCCTTTCTATAGGATGAGTACAGCATGTGAAAATGTCGATTTTGACCAGGTCATAGGTCGTTAAGTCTCAACTAGAAATCACATTCGGTGGACGCTTGAATGTGTATATCGCCATCTAGTGGAGCAATATATATATATATATATATATATATATATATATGTATGTATATATATATATATATATATATATATATATAGTATTTAGGTTTGCAATTGTTTTGTAATGTAATTACTTGTACTTTATGTTGCAATGTCGTACACTAAGAACATTGAGCAGCAACCTAATGGATAAATGAGAGATAGTATATAAAGAAGGAAATACAAATGCCTTGCATGTATAATTGTATAAGAGGTGGTAAATGTTTAATGATGAATGTTAAGAACCAGAAATATGTTTATTTTAAGTTCCTTTGTTATGGATATAATATATGTACAGGCCTATCATATATAGTGTGTGTACGCACTTTAAACAGTTACTAGCTCGCCATTACTGTAATAAGCACAATAGAACAGTAACTCATACTACACTTTACACTTTATTGATATGTATACTGTTATACTGTTTGAACGGTTATATTCCAATTCGTACTGCAAGCATTTAAATATGTAAATCTTTTGTAATTTGGGAAAAAAATAATAATATTAATAATAATTGTTCTATTCTGTAATGATGCGTGCGTGCGTGCGCGTGCGTGCGCGTGCGTGCGCGTGCGTGCGCGTGCGTGCGCGTGCGTGCGCGTGCGTGCGCGTGCGTGCGCGTGCGTGCGCGTGCGTGCGCGTGCGTGCGCGTGCGTGCGCGTGCGTGCGCGTGCGTGCGCGTGCGTGCGCGTGCGTGCGCGTGCGTGCGCGTGCGTGTGCGTGCGTGTGCGTGCGCGTGCGTGCGCGTGTGTGTGTGAATCGGTTTTAGTAATGACTTCAGAAATCTACTAAACTTGTATAAGATAACCGAGCTGGTGAATGGAGCGCCTCTCTGACCGTGGATCAGCCGTCCTTCAGGTTGACACGCAGTGACAAACCATTCACTGATCTGAGGTCGGTTCTTAGTTGGGACCACGTGGTGCCCGGATCCACGTGCCGAACACAAAGATGGCGTCGCCGTGGACGGGCAGAGAGGGGGATTTAAATATCGATAATAACGGATTTATGACCGACCACACGTCGAGTGAGGTGAGAGATCGATATGTTTGATAGATGGTCGATTCATATATCGGTATCCATTATTACACAGCGACGGTGGCGAGGCAACACGACGCGTTCTGCTCCATGTGGACCCATACGGACACGTGGCTCGTAAGGTAGTACTAGTACTACTAGGTAGTATAACTAGATACTAGTATAACTAGATACTAGTACTACTACCTAGTAGTACTAGTACTACTACCTAGTAGTACTAGTACTACTACCTAGTAGTACTAGGTAGTAGTACTAGTACTACTAGGTAGTAGTAGTAGTATTACTAGGTATTAGTACTAGTAGTAGTATTACTAGGTAGTACTACTGGTAGTAGTATTACTAGGTAGTACTACTAGGTAGTATAACTAGACTAGTACTAATACCTAGTAGTACTAGTAGTACTAGGTAGTAGTACTAGTAGTACTAGGTAGTAGTACTAGTACTACTACCTAGTAGTACTAGGTAGTAGTACTAGTACTACTAGGTAGTAGTACTAGTACTACTAGGTATTAGTAGTAGTATTACTAGGTATTAGTACTAGTAGTAGTATTACTAGGTAGTACTACTAGGTACTAGGTAGTAGTACTACTAGGTGGTAGTAGTAGTAGTACCTAGTGGTAGGTACTACTACTAGGTAGTACTAGTACTAGTCGATGGTTCAGACGGTGTGCTCCAGTCCGAGTCCTGTCTGGGGTTCGGACCAGCGCCCCCTACAGCTCAGGTTCGGCTCGTCTCCTTGTGTTCCTACTGTCTCTTCTGACCTATAGAACCACGGGGCTGACCGTTGACACGATGACTCTACGCTTCGTTTCTTGTAACTAGTTTGTCCTTTTTCCACACATGAGTGTGTATATGAATTGACACGGTGACGTGTGTGAGGCAGCGCCATGTAAAAGTGCACCTAATGCAAACACTGCATTCCACTGACGACACTAGTCATTGTAATTAAAGTAATGGTTGAATAATTCTGTATTACCTAGAGTAGTAGTATAGAAGGAATGACTTAAGGGTTATGTGTTCATGTAGAGCAGGTCGTCTTACCCACCCGTCTACATGTCATACATTCTGTTGACAACTAATGCATGAAGACCCTCCCCATGTCCTGGGCAGATGGACCTGATGAAGGCTGACCTGGAGGGTGTGATGCTCAGCACACAGGCCTGTATGGACCACTCCATCCTGGCCCTCTTTCAAGACTCGACTGCTGCATCAGAGGTCAGATTCAGATGTGGTTTATTCGTCACACGTATGGTACAATGTGCATTGACAAATTACATTGCCAGCTCCAAAGATTTGCTCAAAATGATAGGGTACATAATATACAGGGTACAAAAATTACAAAATTACATCAAAGGCCAGCCAGGCCAGCATCACAACACCACGCAGCTGCAAGATGGAGAGGGCAAACAAACCAAAATCATATTATCTACATTCAACCCATATGAGTCAAGATAAGGCCAGTTTTCCTACCTACTTTTCTGCCCTGTAAGTCATTAAAACAAGTTATTTGTCCTTGTATTCTTACGATTTAGGACAAGATTGATGTGGAGGAAGAGAGCGAGTCTTCACTGCTGACGGCGTTGACGGAGATCTTGGACAGTGTGGAAGATGACGGAGGAACTCTGTCTCCGTTCGACACACTGCCCGACTCGGAGTATCTCAAAGACCAGAGAGCCAGGACCCCTTTGGTAGGTTGGTCACACACTAGACTCAATATCCTGCATCTGTTTATAACTGTTTGGTGGGGGGAAATCACATTGAGATTATTTTAACATTGATTGCGATAAGATTCCCTATCAGTGTGCAAAATATCATTTTTGCAAAGGCATTTTCAATTATGATGTGACACTTGTTGGGTTGGAGAAGAAGAGGCCAGGGCCTCTCTGAGGCCAGGGCCTCTCTGCTGCACTAGCAACAGGTACATTGGAATGCTTACTCCCCATTCCCTCCCGCAGTAAACATCTCCACAACATGATAAAGTCAAGGACATCACCCGTTCTTGTTGTCTTTCAGGAGAACCGACAGCGGAAGCCCAAACTCAGACCGTCTGCTGTAGTCTTCACACAAAGGAGGCATGAAGAGGAGGAGCAGGCAGCTCACAGCCAGCGCCACCGAGCGCCACGGCTGCTCAGAGCAGGCTACCAGAAGACTATCAGCTGTATGGCCTCGTTCCGAATGAGGCCAGAGGAGGACATGAAGCTGTTGGCTTCGGCGTCACTGCTGAACCTGGTTAGGCTCATGCACCCCTACTGCCTGCAGGAGCACCTAGAGGAGGACCTGGAGGAGGACGGGAGGTTGTGGTCCAGGAGCGCCGCCTCCTCCAGGCCCAACACGTGCTCTGCGCTGCCGTCGCAGGGGGAGATCCTGAAGTATGTGAAGCCCTCCGGCGACAGCGACGAGGAGATCGACGTGGACCGGCTTGACGATGACGTGTCAGGCGGCGGGCGGTGGAGGACAAGCACAGAGGCCTCGCAGCTCAAGAGTGCCCTGGCAAACAGGGAGGCGTGCAGAAGCCAAGCAGCCAAAGAGCAGAAGCATGTGAGCTTCGGCCCCGTCCGGGTGGCAAGCATTGGCGAGCCCAAGGAAGAGGAGTCTGATCCAAACACCCAGACGAGGGAGGACGAGGAAACAGAGCCAACGGCAGCAGCTCCTCCGGCCCCCCTCTCGCCCCTCTCCTGCTCACCCGATGTCGTCCGGGCCGTTCCGTCGCCACCCGGTCTGGTCAAACCAAAGTCCCTCAGCCTGCAACAGTACAGACAGCTGCGGCAGACGAGACTGCCCCTGGTGGAGAAGCAAGGTCACAACATCACCAAGTGGCCTTTACTGTCTGAACCTCCCAAGGAGCTGCTACCGTTCCTCTGTCTTCAGGGAACAATGACAACACACCGCGATGTCCCTCGGGCCCGGAGTACTGGAGGTACAGCTGGTGGTCAGACGTCATCCAGCAGTGTGCACCACCGCAGATCCAAACGCTTAAGGACTGAGCCCAATGCCATCTCCCCTGCTTGTCCAGTTCTAGACTGTACTGCAGAGCATAAGCCCACAGCAGTGAGTAGCGATCCACCCAATCCGGTTCTCCTCCCCATGCCAGCTACCAGGCCCGCCGCCAGCAGGGCTACGCATCCCCTAGTACAGCCCACCCATCCCCTAGTACAGCCCACCAATCCCCTAGTACAGCCCACCCATCCCCTAGTACAGCCCACCCATCCCCTAGTACAGCCCACTCATCCCCTAGTACAGCTCACCCATCCCCTAGTACAGCCCACCCATCCCCTAGTACAGCCCACCCATCCCCTAGTACAGCCCACCAATCCCCTAGTACAGCCCACCCATCCCCTAGTACAGCCCACCCATCCCCTAGTACAGCCCACTCATCCCCTAGTACAGCCCACCCATCCCCTAGTACAGCCCACCCCCAGAACGGTCCTGCCGAGTGTTGGCCTTCTGCACGAGATCCAGAAGCAACTCGCAAAAATGGAGCAGCGCTCAGCCGAGCTGACATCCGAGTTGGCCCATCCTGACCCGACTCCACCCCAACTCCAGCCGCTACCACGCTCCAACGCACGCTTACCGCTCACCACAGACTCCAGGAAACTACCGTCTGCAGAATGCATGCAGAGACCAGAGATACAACCTTTACCAAAGACCCTTCAGTTCCTCGGCCCTGGGGGGACCACAGGGTCCACCGCTCCTCCACCTCTGGTGGTAGTGGAGAAGGAGGTGATGGGACCGGTGGTGGAGAAGACAACCGGGACGGCTCTTGGTCTGGCCCACACTGACGGAGCCCCACTTCCTCAGCCCAGCGACAGGGTTGTCCCTCCTCCAGGGAACTCTGGTGAGAGTCTGTTCTGTGTCTCGCCATGTTGCCTAACGGAAGTGTTGTTTGTACGAATGTGTTTTAACCGTGTTTGATTTGTTTTGGGTGTAGGAATCGAAGCCACTGATGTGACCAGTCTGCTGGAGCAGTTTGAGGAAACACAAGGTTAGCAGGGAATGACTCTCTTTGATGAAGACCACCGTCGCCCCTCAGTGTCAGGGACGCTCTGTTGACATTAAATTCAAATTGTGAAGTGTAACTACTATGGTAGTTTATTGTATATTTTGACTGTCACACACCATGCACTGCACCTCTAAATATGCTACTAGGAAACTAGTTAAAGTGATATCTTACCACAAATATCATTATGTAGTAGTTCTACTGCTCTGCCTATTTTGCAAAATAGAACATTATCTTTCACATCTTTAAATTCTGCTTTAAGTTCTCCTGACGGTGGGCCTAAACCATGTTTTTTTCAAAGTGAACATGTGGGAGGGAACAGCCAACAAGTGTTCTGAAGAACGTCTTCAGACTAGATCTTGTAGTAGCAGCAGCTCAGTGGGTAAGTTCATCTTATTTCTTATAATTCACAATTCAAATCGATATAGTTATTAGCTAGTTTATGTCTAGCTCTTTTATTGGATAAAACAAATAATGATTGCAATAATAATGCAACATGAATCGGTGTATTTGTCAACATTTAATCTTTACTGTCAGAAATGCATGAACCAAGTGGTCCTGAAGCACAAACCCAACTGCAGCCATCTTCAAACGTCCCTGTGCTGAACGCCCCGTCTAAAGGTCTCAACAATCCGGACCGCACTCGGAAGCATCTCCCGCTGTCCACTCAGAGAAGGCAGCCGGTCAAAGCCAAGACCCAAGGGTCCAGGTCCATTCAAATCATAGACCCCCAGCCTCTGCCCTCCAAGAAGACTCAGAGCCCCCCGAAGCCCACCGTACCCTCAGCCACCTCCTCACATGTGTCCTCTGACCATGACTACTGTGCGCTTCAGGACCTGCCAGTAAGCGACGCCTGGTGGGGGGGTCAGCGTGATGCCTCTACCCCTATGGATACTTCTGACCCACAGGCCTCCCCTCAGCTGGACGCCACGGCTTCAGAGGACCAACGGGGAGTTTCGTACACAAAGCTTCCCGAGGATCCGGCTCTCTCCGAGGGGGCCGAGCCGGACTACTGGGCCGCCGAGGCGACGGTGGGAGACAGGACAAAGAGATGCATTTTCACGACTCCTCCCCCCAGCTCCCCTCCGAGAGGGAGAGAGAAGGCGACAGCAAGGCGGTATCGGAAGTCCCATCGGTCCAACTCAGGGTCAAATTCTCCTTCTTCCTCGTCACCATCATCTTCATGCTCTTCCTCCTCCTCCGGCAGCCCCTCTCCAAAGAGGAAAAGGTACCTTCGCCTCCTTCCTTTCGTCCTCTTGGTTCACTGCGTTGGTTATTATCGTAGTGTCGCATTCATTCTGGCGTCCCTCTGTTCTCTGACAGGTTTTGTCCTCGGCGCTCGGGAAGCAGTTCCTGCTCGTCATCTAGTTCCGGTTCCCGCTCTCCTCCCCGGCGGTACCACTTCTCTTACTCAAGGTCACGGTCCAGTAGGCCCAGTAGGTCCAGATCCAAGTCCAGGTCTCGCTCCAGGTCCTGCTCTCCTCGGAACCACCGGAGGCGATGGAGAGGAGAGGTGTACAGGTCGGCAGCAGATCGATTTGTCAGAGTTTGACACCTTTCTGATGGTCATAGATGTGTTTGAAACTCTTTAAACCCTTTCCTTCACCTGTCCGATCCCTGTCTGAACCACGCTGTTCTGTTTGACCTTTTGTCAAACAGAAGCCAGGAATCCATGCGGCAGCAGAGGCGGCAGGAGATGCGGATCCATAAGCTGAAAGCCATCGTGAGTACGGGTCTCTTTTTAAAGCGGTCCTGTTTAGCGGTCACGTGACGTCCAATGAATCCCGATGGTGGTCTCCATGCAGGATGAGCGCAGGGTCGTGTACGTGGGCCGCATCCGGAAAACCATGACCCACGAGGAGCTAAGGGAGCGATTCTCCCTCATCGGGGAGGTGGAGAGCGTCTCTCTTCACTTCAGAGACCAAAGGTAAGGCACAATACTATACTAAACAACACTATACTACCTATGATATGCTAACCTATATACTATAAATAATACTATATACTATACTGTATACTATATACAAAACACGATACTATAACAATACTGTACACAATAAAAAGAACAATCAAGTGACTGAAGGAGTCAAGTCCAGTTTATTGTCACGTCACAGTTTACACCAGTATGAAGCAGTGAGTGAACATCTTATGTGCAAAACCCGACGACAGACAGCAGTTATAAAAATAAGATAAAATAGAATAGAATAGGCGATATCGCCTGCCTGACGGTAACAGTGAGTACAGTTGGTGGCTGGGGTGGGCAATGTCTTTATGATGCGTTTGGCCTTGGCCACGCACCGCTGGTTGTATATATCCAGGAGGGAGGGGAGCATTGCCCTACAGCCACCAACTGTACTCACTGTTACCGTCAGGCAGGCGATACCACAGTATCAAGTGGTATCAAATAGACTCAGAGATAGCTTCCACAGTCAGGCCATCAGGCTGCTGAACAAGGGCCTATAGCATATAACAATGTTTATTTTATTACATTGATTTATATATACATGTTGCTCTTTTCTGTGCCGATATATTGCATTTTATAAATTGCATTTTTATTTTTATTTTTATTCTATTTTTTTCTTATTTTTCTAACTGCTGTCTGTCGTCGGGTTTTGCACATAAGATTTTCACATCACTGCTTTATACTTGTGTAAACTGTGAAGTGACAATAAACTGGACTTGACTTGAGCACCACCCTTTGAAGCGCTCTGCGCTCCAGTGCGGTGCAGTTCCCGTACCAGGCGGTGATACACCCTGTAAGAACACTCTCGATGGTGCTGTTATAGAATGTTCTCAGGATGCGGGGGCCCATGCTGAATTTATTCAGACGCCTGAGGAAATACAGGCGTTGTTGGGCCCTTTTCACCACGTGTGTGGTGTGCGTGGACCATGTGAGGTCCTCGGAGATGTGCACGCCGAGGAACTTGAAGCCGCTGACCCTCTCTACTGCAACACCATCGATGGAGATAGGGCCGTGCTCTCCCCTCTGCTTCCTGTAGTCCACGATCAGCTCCTTGGTCTTCTTGACGTTGAGGGCGAGGCTGTTCTCCTGGCACCACTGCTCCAGCCATCCGACCTCCTCCCTGTAGGCTGTCTCGTCGTCGCCGGCGATCAGGCCCATCACTGTCGTGTCGTCAGCAAACTTGACGATGACGTTGGAGCTGGGCATAGCCATGCAGTCGTGGGTGTAGAGGGAGTAGAGGAGAGGGCTCAGCACGCATCCCTGGGGGGCTCCCGTGTTGAGGGTCAGTGGCTCTGAGGTGGTGCTGCCCATCCTCACCACCTGGTGGCGGTTGAGGACCAGAGTGGATGAGATGTTCCCAATCTTCACCACTTGAGGCCTGCCCGTCAGGAAGTCCATAATCCAGTTACAGATGGGGGCGCCCAGACCTAGGTCCCTCAGTTTCAGGACCAGCTTGGAGGGAACGATGGTGTTGAACGCCGAGCTGTAGTCAATGAACAGCAGTCTGACGTAGGTGTCCCTCCTCTCTAGGTGCTCCAGGGCCGTGTGTAATGCCAGGGAGATGGTGTTGTATACAGACCTGTTTAGTCTGTATGCAAACTAGAGTGGGTCTAGAGACTCTGGGACGGAACAGTTTATATGTGACATGACCAGTTACTCCAGGCACTTCATGGCTATGGGTGTTAAAGCCACTGGACGATAATCATTGAGGCTTGTTACCTTGGTCTTTTTGGGTAATGGCACAATGGTTGTCTCTTTGAAGCACGCTGGACGACAGACTGTTGTAGTGATGCGTTGTAGATGTCGGTGAACACAGGAGCCAGCTGGTCAGCGCAGGTCTTGAAGACACGGGATGGAACTCCATCTGGGCCGGCTGCCTTCCCTGCCTTTACCCTACTGAAGGTTCTTTGAAACTCGAACAGTTGTAGAATGTAGTCCTCTGGGTGGATGTTCAATGTGTTGGTTGGCTCAGAGTTCCCCTTTTCAAAGCGAGTGTAGAACATGTTCAGCTGGTCTGGTAGGTTGGGGTCATTGTGGGTGACTAACCCTTAACCCTAGCCCTAGCCCTAACCCTAACCCTCCCCTTTTCAAAGCGAGTGTAGAACATGTTCAGCTGGTCTGGTAGGTTGGGGTCATTGTGGGTGACTAACCCTTAACCCTAGCCCTAGCCCTAACCCTAACCCTCCCCTTTTCAAAGCGAGTGTAGAACATGTTCAGCTGGTCTGGTAGGTTGGGGTGGTTGTTTGGGATTCCCCCTGAGCTCCCGTTGGAGAGGACCCTCAGACCTTGGTTTGCGGTTCTGAATGAGCAAACAGACCTGGTCAGTAGGGCTGAGCGGTATATGGGTATAATAAGTTATACCTGTATATTTCATAAGGAGATATGTAGATGGACCATACCGTCATACCGATATGTCTGTGAAGTTATGGCAGTTTTTTTGTTGTTGCATTAAAGCCGTTTTGTCCTCTCATCTCTGAGTCCATATACCGTAGGCAGTTCTCTCTCTGCTCATACGCTCAGCCCCGGCCCCGCCCCCGGCCCCGCCCTCAGCCCCGCCCCCGGCCCCGCCCTCAGCCCCAGCCCCGCCCTCAGCCCCGCCCCCGGCCCCGCCCTCAGCCCCAGCCCCGCCCTCAGCCCCGGCCCCGCCCTCAGCCCCGCCCCCGGCCCCGCCCTCAGCCCCGGCCCCGCCCTCAGCCCCAGCCCCGCCCC
Source organism: Muraenolepis orangiensis (assembly GCA_027704905.1). Classification (NCBI taxonomy): domain Eukaryota; kingdom Metazoa; phylum Chordata; class Actinopteri; order Gadiformes; family Muraenolepididae; genus Muraenolepis; species Muraenolepis orangiensis. The sequence continues at coordinate 12,263,647 of CM051003.1, forward strand.
CGGCCCCGCCCTCGGCCCCGCCCCCGGCCCCGCCCTCGGCCCCGCCCCCGGCCCCGCGTCAGCACGCGGGCTCTCACACAACTTTCCAGCAACATGGAGACGGACATATCGGCGGTCGGTAATGTGGAAGGGCTAGTTTCAGAGAAAAAAAACAACGGTTCAATCATTTGGAGAGATTTCAGATGAGGAGCAAAGCGACGCTGTCTGTAAAAGCTGCAGCAGCCTCCAAGCCCTCGCTGCCCTAACCTCTGAAACCAGCCTCCTTATGAAATTCATTTAGCAGTGCCTAGGGCTTAGTAGTAGCCTGTTATTCTTGTGAATATGAGTCGTCTTTAAATAAAAGTGCTTGTGACATCATACATGTGGTAAACTGAAAAATGAGCCAAGTTCGTATAAAATACCGATATGTATATCGCCATGCATTCTAAAAATGCTACTGGTCGGGATGCATTCCTCCACTAGCCTGTTAATGTATGCTGTTACATGATCTGCATACACATCAAGGTCAGTGGTCTTGAATACACTCCAGTCAGTGATTTCTAGCCCCCCTGCAGGTGTAGTACGGCATCGTCTGTCCAGCGATGCACGTTCTTTACAACTGTGGGCGTGGACTTCAACTTCTGCTTGTAAGCGGGAAGTAGAAGCACGGAGGCGGACAGTCAGATTTCCCGAAAGCCGGCCGTGCAACGGTGGAATGGTGGAATAGCTCTCGCTATAATCAATAAATAATCCGTGTTTGTAGATGCTAATGCTCATCGGGGTGTTTGACTCCCACAGCGACAGCTATGGCTTCGTCACGTTCCACCACATGGAGGATGCGTTCTTGGCGATTGAGAGCGGCGGGAAGCTGAGGAGGCCTGGTGAGATGCCCTTGGATATCTGCTTCGGTGGCAGGAGGCAGTTCTGCAAGTCGGATTACGCTGATCTGGGTGAGTGGTTCTTCCACACATGGGAACCTAACAGACTGGAGGCCCTAGCTCTGAACTCCAACCCCATGGAGATGGTTGGTAAACATAAACATGTCTTTACAGGCATGTCGCCTCTTGAGGCCATCCAGATGTTCATCTCATCTGGCCTTGGCTGGCTAAATGTGATCCAGATTGTCTCACGAGGCCAAGAATCTCCATCAATACCTCTTTTAAATTGACATGGATATATATCCCCGTTAATTAATGTTCTGTCTTTACCAGACTCTACCAAGGATGAGGACGCTCACGGCAAGTTTGAAGATGTGGACTTTGATTCCTTACTGAAGCAGGCCCAGAAGGGAGTGAGGGGCTAGAGACGTCCTGCTGGTTGATGTACGGGGGTGACCAACAGACGACCTCTGACACACCCATACTACGATACTGTACCTTACTGTACAATACTAAACTATACTATACTGTACTATAAAATACTAAACTATACAGTACAATACTGTACTATATTATACTGTACTAAATTATACTATACTGTACTATATTATACTGTACTAAACTATACTATATTATACTATACTGTACTAAACTATACTATACTGTACTATATTGTACTGTACTAAACTACTATATTATATTATACTATACTGTACTAAACTATACTATACTGTACTATATTGTACTGTACTAAACTACTATACTATATTATACTATACTGTACTAAACTATACTATACTGTACTATATTGTACTGTACTAAACTACTATATTATATTATACTGTACTAAACGGTTGGAGCACTCATTTGGCCTCAAGGGGCCCTCTTGTTTATATTCTTCATCAAACAATGCATGCAGAAAATGGGTTGTGTTGAGTTTTCTGCAAGATACCAGCACTATGTATTGGAATAGTTTGATTTACCATCCTTATGTTCATATTCATATTTTGTACATATAAATATTGTATATGTTGGTGGGAGGGAAATGGGGAGGGTTGAACTTTAAAATATGGAGAAGTGTTTATCTGGTATAATGTAATTACACAAATAAATTACCTAGAGATATGAATGAGTGGATTTTAATTCAGTTTCACAATATAATTTCCTACAATTCTTTAGTCTCATTTGAACACCGACGGGTTGACAGGAGGTCTCCATTCTCACCTAGTTTGCCTTTTTGTACTTTATCATCTCACAAAAGAAAAGTTCATTATGAGTGGCAACAATAATAGTAATTAATAGTAATAAAATGTATTGTTTATATTTACGTTTTTAACATGGCATAACATTTGTAATAGTGTTTTCCAGAATAGACATGTGGCCATCTCCTATCTATTCATTTTTATATGGGATCTTCATCAGATAAACGTCCAGACTTTGGAACTGGGGGAGGTGTATTGATTATGAGGGTTGCATAACAATCATTGAAAACAAATAAAGTATAAAAGTAGGCCTAATACAAATGCTTTTGCAATGGTTGCAAACTACCGACTTATGCTTAGGATCGGTCTAGAACCAGAGATCAAAGGCATTGAGGAGGTGGTCCGACTCTTTAAAACACCAACAAGGAACAGTCGACATGTGGGCGTGGACTTCAGCCTTATGAACTTAAAGGGTTGTAAACATTTTATTCCACCGATCCTTTGCCAATATCCACAATAAAAGTCGATCCTATTTACTGAGTGCGTAATATCCCTGTGCGCAAAGGAGCAATGCGCACCGGGTGACGGTCCAGGTGAGTTAGGTCGGGTCTTTATTATCAAAGCCATGTCGACACCGAGCGTAACAGGTGTTCCCAAAAGTGGCACAACCCGCTTCATCAGCGGGGTGGTAGAAGGTAAGTAGTATTTACTATGTAGTAGCTTTGTATTGTCACGCAAGAAGCAAGAACTTGTGGTCATGTTGGCTGCCTTTTGGGAACATTCCGCACATGTGATGATACAGGCTTTTATGGGCGACCATGGACTATGGAGCAAAGAAGACAACTTTTCAAAAGGTATTCTCTGTTCTGCAAAACGTGTACACCAGATGTTTGCAAGATATGTTGATTGAAAAGTGCTATCTATTAGGGAGCAGAGGTGGGGATTGAACGCGTACCTCTACGCCCCCAAGGATGACTCCAAACACAGAATGAACTGGAGGGACCTGTACTCGGCTGAAGAAGCAGGTTAAAACACACACTTTTCTTGACAAAAATAGTTTTTTCAAAAAATTTAAGTTCTGTGCTTCCATTCCAGATGTTCCGTAACATCCATGTTGTTTAAAGTGTGCTAAAACATTATTTTAAATGAATTTTTAAAGTTTTAAGTGAATGTTTTGTATTGTTTACTATCATGTTTTTGTAGAGCAACTGAAAGTGTTGATTTCTGCGGCCAAGGAGCACGAGGTGGAGTTCATCTACGCCATCTCCCCAGGCCTGGACATCACCTTCTCCAACCCCAGAGAGGTGGCTACCCTCAAGAGGAAGCTGGATCAGGTAACTGGGTGGAGTTCACTAGATGGTTAAGATAAGATAACTGATAAGATAGGTTGCAGTTAAGATAACTGCAACCTGATTTAGCTTTTATTGGACTTGAATGATTTGCCATGGAGTTCATATCTCCAGGGAAAGGCCTCCGCCCAACGACAAGGACATAGGGGGATGAGTAATCTGGTTTGGGGTTGAAAGCAAACGGAGCAGATGGTCCGTGCTAGCTCTTCTCCTGAGTGTGTGGAGGCTGGTTTAACCTGTGGGCCTTGATTAAGGACCCACAGGTGGGCAGCCTCACCAGCCTCTAATCAGTCTGACTGAGGCCAGGTGAGGCTGCTTCAACCAGACTCTAATCAGTCTGACTGGGGCCAGGTGAGGCTGCTTCAACCAGACTCTAATAAGTCTGACTGGGGCCAGGTGAGGCTGCTTCAACCAGACTCTAATCAGCCTGACTGGGGCCAGGTGAGGCTGCTTCACCCAGACTCTAATCAGTCTGACTGGGGCCAGGTGAGGCTGCTTCAACCAGACTCTAATAAGTCTGACTGGGGCCAGGTGAGGCTGCTTCAACCAGACTCTAATCAGCCTGACTGGGGCCAGGTGAGGCTGCTTCAACCAGACTCTAATCAGCCTGACTGGGGCCAGGTGAGGCTGCTTCAACCAGACTCTAATAAGTCTGACTGGGGCCAGGTGAGGCTGCTTCAACCAGACTCTAATAAGTCTGACTGAGGCCAGGTGAGGCTGCTTCAACCAGACTCTAATCAGTCTGACTGGGGCCAGGTGAGGCTGCTTCAACCAGACTCTAATAAGTCTGACTGGGGCCAGGTGAGGCTGCTTCAACCAGACTCTAATCAGTCTGACTGGGGCCAGGTGAGGCTGCTTCAACCAGACTCTAATCAGTCTGACTGGGGCCAGGTGAGGCTGCTTTAACCAGACTCTAATCAGTCTGACTGGGGCCAGGTGAGGCTGCTTCAACCAGACTCTAACCAGTCTGACTGGGGCCAGGTGAGGCTGCTTCAACCAGACTCTAATCAGTCTGACTGGGGCCAGGTGAGGCTGCTTCAACCGGACTCTAATCAGTCTGACTGGGGCCAGGTGAGGCTGCTTCAACCGGACTCTAATCAGTCTGACTGGGGCCAGGTGAGGCTGCCACATAGTTCAATATATTATTTATTGCATTTGAGAGAGAGTTGAAGTCGGCTGCCTTGCTTACTTGAGCAGACAAGTAGAGATCATCTACGTTTCAAGTTACTCAAGTAACTTCTATGTTGGATCTCCAGGTTCATGATTTTGGCTGCCGATCGTTTTCCCTGCTGTTCGACGACCTCGAGTCACAGATGTGCCCGGCTGACATGCAGGCCTTCAAGTCTTTTGCTCACGCCCAGGTGGCCATCACTAACCAGGTGTTCCAGCACCTGGGAGAACCCCAGACCTTCCTCTTCTGTCCTACAGGTCAGCCCATCATCTCATCTTACTTTCCCCGGTACTTCCTAGTTTACTGCATGGTAGTTTTACCATTTTAGTTTGTCCCTTTTCAAGTTCACTGAAGAGTACTGCTACTGATGCCGTTTCTTCAGCTTACTGCGCTGCATTCTGCACCCCCAACGTGGCCCAGTCTACCTACCTGGACACCGTGGGAGACACCCTGCTGCCCGGGATAGACGTGCTGTGGACAGGTAAGGATAACTGGTCAAATACTCTCATCCAGTTCAAGACCCTGGTGCCTACAAGGCAGTGAAAGGAACAGCTCCATCCTACCTCCAGGCAACGGTCAACCCCTACATCCCAACCCGTCCACTTCGCTCTGCTACTTCGGGCCGTCTGTTTTCCCCCCTCGCTTAGGGGCCCTTGTGGCCAATCGCGGTCAGGGCTCTTCTCCGTCCTGGCCCCAATTTGGTGGAACAAACTCCCCACGGATGTCAGGACTGCAGAGTCACTGCCCATCTTCCACCGCAGGCTGAAAACTCATCTCTTTAGGAAACACTTCCCCAGTCCTTCCTCCTAACACTTGCATCTTACTAGCTCTAGTGGTTACTTGTTATATTCTATTGTTTGTCAACTTATTGTACGTGACTGTAATGACTGTATGTAATGTAATACTGACTTGCATGCAATGAGTAACAGAACAGGTAATATTTGGTGTGTGTGTGTGTGTGTGTGTGTGTGTGTGTGTTCTCAGGTCCAAAGGTAGTGTCCCACATCATCTCTGTGGAGTCCATAGATGAGGTGACTTCTGTCCTAAAGAGAGCGCCGGTCATCTGGGACAACATTCACGCTAACGACTACGACCCTCAGAGGCTGTTCCTCGGCCCGTTTAAGGTACAACTCTTACAAGGATGTGGTCTTACTTACTGGAGCAGTATTTCAGATCTAGCTCACAAACACATTAATTGTGTTAAATGTCCATAAATAACTTCCTGTTCCCAGGACCGGCCCACCGAGCTGATTCCAAAACTCAAAGGAATCCTGACTAATCCCAACTGTGAGTTCAACCCAAACTTTGTGGCCATCCACACTTTGGCCACCTGGTGTAAGAGCAACGGAAACCCTGGACAGAGAGATGTGGACATGAGTGAGTTTCATCGGCTACTAAATATTTACTTTGTCTCAATCTCAGGGCTGTAGTTTGTAACCTGGCATTTTGATGGTTCGATATTAACATTTTTCGGTATTTGTTACCAAAAGGTAGACTATGAAAATGTACAAATCATTCACCTGCAACCGGCTCTGATCTCAGGTGATGAGGATCTGGACCACGGCTACAGTCCCCAAAAAGCACTCAGCCTGGCCCTCACTGATTGGCTACAAGAGTTCCTTAACACTGACAAACTAGGAGGTACAAGCAGTCACAACTAACAAAATAACTGTAGTAAGAAGAAGCTACCATATCAACCATGTTTATTCGAGACAAATGGTGTTCACCTCCCCCTAACCATTTAACTACATCCAGGTTTCTGTAGCCCTCCAACTCACCAGACAGAAGGGTCTTTGGATGAGGAACCCATGCAGTTGGATGTAAGCCTCTGTGCTCCTGGGCCGAGGGACAACCCGCTGTACACTGCAGAGCCCCTGACCCTGGAAGACCTGAACCTGCTGTCGGAGCTCTTCTATCTGCCCTACGAGCACGGCCCCACGGCCAAGACCATGCTGCAGGAGCTGGACTGGTTAAAGAACTGGAGCAGGGTCTCCTTTCTAACCATGACAGACCAGGTACACCTCGGGACGACATGCTAGAGCAAGGGTCTTCAACCGTTTTCAGCCCAGGGACCCCTTGGTGGATTGAGAAACCATATATTTGTATATATAGGCCTTATAATATATTTATAATGCCATATTAACTTCTTAATATATCCAGCTTTAATGTCTAGTTATAAGCCATGTGGACATAATTCAAATCAATGCATCAGGCTGAAACTTTACTATTGTACGATAACCCTGAGACCAAGGTCTCTCTATGACGATGACCTGGACCTCCCTGTGAGACCAAGGTCTCTCTATGATGATGACCTGGACCTCCCTGTGAGACCAAGGTCTCTCTATGATGATGACCTGGACCTCCCTGTGAGACCAAGGTCTCTCTATGACGATGACCTGGACCTCCCTGTGAGACCAAGGTCTCTCTATGACGATGACCTGGACCTCCCTGTGAGACCAAGGTCTCTCTATGACGATGACCTGGACCTCCCTGTGAGACCAAGGTCTCTCTATGACGATGACCTGGACCTCCCTGTGAGACCAAGGTCTCTCTATGACGATGACCTGGACCTCCCTGTGAGACCAAGGTCTCTCTATGACGATGACCTGGACCTCCCTGTGAGACCAAGGTCTCTCTATGACGATGACCTGGACCTCCCTGTGAGACCAAGGTCTCTCTATGACGATGACCTGGACCTCCCTGTGAGACCAAGGTCTCTCTATGACGATGACCTGGACCTCCCTGTGAGACCAAGGTCTCTCTATGACGATGACCTGGACCTCCCTGTGAGACCAAGGTCTCTCTATGACGATGACCTGGACCTCCCTGTGAGACCAAGGTCTCTCTATGACGATGACCTGGACCTCCCTGTGAGACCAAGGTCTCTCTATGACGATGACCTGGACCTCCCTGTGAGACCAAGGTCTCTCTATGACGATGACCTGGACCTCCCTGTGAGACCAAGGTCTCTCTATGACGATGACCTGGACCTCCCTGTGAGACCAAGGTCTCTCTATGACGATGACCTGGACCTCCCTGTGAGACCAAGGTCTCTCTATGACGATGACCTGGACCTCCCTGTGAGACCAAGGTCTCTCTATGACGATGACCTGGACCTCCCTGTGAGACCAAGGTCTCTCTATGACGATGACCTGGACCTCCCTGTGAGACCAAGGTCTCTCTATGACGATGACCTGGACCTCCCTGTGAGACCAAGGTCTCTCTATGACGATGACCTGGACCTCCCTGTGAGACCAAGGTCTATCTATGACGATGACCTGGACCTCCCTGTGAGACCAAGGAGGTCTATCTATGACGATGACCTGGACCTCCCTGTGAGACCAAGGTCTATCTATGACGATGACCTGGACCTCCCTGTGAGACCAAGGTCTCTCTATGACGATGACTTGGACCTCCCTGTGAGACCAAGGTCTCTCTATGACGATGACCTGGACCTCCCTGTGAGACCAAGGTCTATCTATGACGATGACCTGGACCTCCCTGTGAGACCAAGGAGGTCTATCTATGACGATGACCTGGACCTCCCTGTGAGACCAAGGTCTATCTATGACGATGACCTGGACCTCCCTGTGAGACCAAGGTCTATCTATGACGATGACCTGGACCTCCCTGTGAGACCAAGGTCTATCTATGACGATGACCTGGACCTCCCTGTGAGACCAAGGTCTCTCTATGATGATGACCTGGACCTCCCTGTGAGACCAAGGTCTCTCTATGATGATGACCTGGACCTCCCTGTGGATGATTCTGAGACCAAGGTCTATCTATGACGATGACCTGGACCTCCCTGTGAGACCAAGGTCTATCTATGACGATGACCTGGACCTCCCTGTGAGACCAAGGTCTATCTATGACGATGACCTGGACCTCCCTGTGAGACCAAGGTCTATCTATGACGATGACCTGGACCTCCCTGTGAGACCAAGGTCTATCTATGACGATGACCTGGACCTCCCTGTGAGACCAAGGTCTATCTATGACGATGACCTGGACCTCCCTGTGAGACCAAGGTCTCTCTATGATGATGACCTGGACCTCCCTGTGAGACCAAGGTCTCTCTATGATGATGACCTGGACCTCCCTGTGGATGATTCTGAGACCAAGGTCTATCTATGACGATGACCTGGACCTCCCTGTGAGACCAAGGTCTATCTATGACGATGACCTGGACCTCCCTGTGAGACCAAGGTCTATCTATGACGATGACCTGGACCTCCCTGTGAGACCAAGGTCTATCTATGACGATGACCTGGACCTCCCTGTGAGACCAAGGTCTATCTATGACGATGACCTGGACCTCCCTGTGGATGATTCTGAGACCAAGGTCTATCTATCTGATGACCTGGACCTCCCTGTGGAGCAGGGAGGTCCAGGTCATCGTCATAGAGAGACCAAGGTCTATCTATGACGATGACCTGGACCTCCCTGTGGATGATTCTGAGACCAAGGTCTATCTATGATGATGACCTGGACCTCCCTGTGGATGATTCTGAGACCAAGGTCTATCTATGACGATAACCTGGACCTCCCTGTGAATGATTCTGAGACCAAGGTCTATCTATGATGATGACCTGGACCTCCCTGTGGATGATTCTGAGACCAAGGTCTATCTATGACGATGACCTGGACCTCCCTGTGAATGATTCTGAGACCAAGGTCTATCTATGATGATGACCTGGACCTCCCTGTGGATGATTCTGAGACCAAGGTCTATCTATGACGATGACCTGGACCTCCCTGTGAATGATTCTGAGACCAAGGTCTATCTATGACGATGACCTGGACCTCCCTGTGAATGATTCTGAGACCAAGGTCTATCTATGATGATGACCTGGACCTCCCTGTGAATGATTCTGAGACCAAGGTCTATCTATGACGATGACCTGGACCTCCCTGTGGATGATTCTGAGACCAAGGTCTATCTATGACGATGACCTGGACCTCCCTGTGGATGATTCTGAGACCAAGGTCTAACTATGACGATGACCTGGACCTCCCTGTGGATGATTCTGAGACCAAGGTCTATCTATGACGATGACCTGGACCTCCCTGTGGAGCAAACACTGACTTGAAGGTGGAGTTTGGGTGGAGCGTGGGGGGAAGGTGACGACAAGTGTGTTTCTGCACTAATCATGGTTGCGGACCCCCTGCAGTCCCCTGGTTGAAGACCACTGTGCTAGAGGATAAGATACTCCTCAATGTTTCTCATCCCCCATCAGATGGTATGGTTCTGTTGTCCTCTCAGACAGCGGAGTGGCGTTCAAGGGCGCTGCACTTTGACCAGATGTGCGAGGCGGTGGTGCAGATGTTCAACCGGCTATCCAACGCGCCCAACCGCAGCATTCTGTACGACCTGTACAAATACATCTGTGACATCAAGAGTGCAGTGGGCATGGCTCGCACGCACGTCAAGGAGCTAGGTAAGGAGCTAGGCAAGGAGCTAGGCAAGGAGCTAGGTACGGAGCTAGGCAAGGAGTTAGGCATGGAGCTAGGCAAGGAGCTAGGCAATGAGCTAGGTAAGGAGCTAGGAAAGCGGGGTAAGCGGGAAAACCCACCAATGTGAAAACTATGCCATCGCCGGGTTAATGTTGACATGTACGTTTTAATGTGTTGGTTGTTCTACAGGGAGGCTCGATCCATTGACCGTAGTCAAGAACGATGACCCAGAACCCTGGGGCTTCCGAGGCGGACTCTCCGGAGAGTTCCAGGTAACTCTGGATTTAACCTCAAAGCAAAGCGACTTTGAGTAATCTAGTTGAACTTTGATGTGTTCTTCGTAGCTCCGTTAGTGCCTTCATTTCATAGTAATGTTTCTTCAACGCAACTACGCATACTACAAAATAGAATGTTGCTTCAGCTGACAAACACATGCATTTCATTGACTCAGAATGACATGAGTGATAGTTATGAGCAGTGCATTGTCCTCACAGTAAGGTTTTCTACTGCAGAGAATGCTCCCATGCCACGGGAACAGGGACCTCTTCAGAAACCGCCTCATGACCCCGGTTTACACCGTCCGGCCGTACTGCCCTTGGGACAAGGTACCCTAGGCCTTTCAGATGTCTGTAGTTGATGTTGGTTTTTCATAGTATAATAACTGATAAATATAAAGATGTATTACTAAGATATAACTAATTACTTAGATATAACTAATACTTGCTGTCTAGATGGAGGTCCAGAGGATCTTCAATGCGATGCAACGAGTGGCAGTGGGAAAAGCGACCTCAACGGTTCAACTGCTTATGAGTGACTGGTAAGTGTGTGTGGATACCCAGATTCTTTCAACGTTCTACTGACAATCCTACAATTACAATTACCCCCACCAGCCTGGCTGATGGCCAGCTGCCTCCTTCCAGCCAGTGTGCTTTTGTGCTGGAGGATGAGATGGGGCTGTGTGGCTACGCTCTTGGACTCACTGACGTGGGACAGACCACAGCCATGTGTCAGGTGAGCGTCTGGGACTTTATTCTGTCAAAAGGAACGATGTGCAGTAGGTGATTTATTCTACCTACCTGCAGAGGGCGCTGTGGGACTCGGTCCTGAGAGTGTACCCATCCCTGATCACCATGCAGCTGCTGCCCAGGCTCATAAGCCCCGACCCGGCCAAGCATATGATCGGCTGTCTGCTTTCGGCCATCAAAAGCTCTGGTGAGTTTTGTCTATTTCAAAAAAACTAGAAGAATGATTGAAAATGTAACAAATACACTGATGCGTTCTAACAAGCTGCCGTCTGTTTTCTAACTCTTAGGGTCCAGCGGAGCATTCTGTGAGTTAAGGCCAGCTGATCACAGAATGAGAGACTTCTACACTAAACTGGGCTCCTTCAAGACCATTCCGTTGGCTGCTGGCCTACAGAAGGCTGTCATTACGATGGGGACCTCCATGTGAACAAGGGTTGATGCTTTCAGGTTTAAGATGCAAGCGCTAAAACAGGTCAATGATTCTGTAATGATTAGGTGCTTACAATGTCTCAGAATCTGATTGTTATTTTACCACGTTATCAAGATGAATAAAACTCCTTTTATTTGATTAGTTTATTTGCATTTATATATATTATATATTTATTTTCACATGGCATACATTTAAAAAAAACACTTTCATCCACTCCATAAATTCCCTTTATTTTATAGAAATAAGTTATACATTACAGATATTTTTAAATTAATCAATTCATCTGTTTAAAAATGCAACAATCCTTAAGTTCAAATACTATTAAGTCCATGACTTCCCAGAGCATCTTAATTCATATTTTGCTAAGCATAGGTCCACATTCAACATTAAAACCAGAAGGTGCTGACACACCATTAAATTAAGGTAGAAAGAGGCCTTTGTTTTTCATCAGCAGAGCCTTGCATTAGTGTCACATTAAACAGGCACCTAGATAGATGATATTTTTTATATATTATATAAAATTATTCAAGTAGTAACACACAAGGAGGCAGTTTAAAATGCATTGACATCCACGTCTTGGGTTGAAATGTAAGTGTGTATAAAGTTGATTAAACTCTAAACAGATAAGACATGTGCACCGAGGACGAGGGGATGTTTGGTCTTGCTGCAACCCGAGGATGAGGGGATGTTTGGTCTTGCTGCAACCCGAGGACGAGGGGATGTTTGGTCTTGCTGCAGTGACCTTGGTTGTCTGGGGCAGTACGATAGCAAGCTTACCAGCTTAGTGCTGAAAGGCCAGGCAGCATTCACCCTGCCCTTGGTTATGTAGAACAAACACTCTTATCTCGTCACACTAAACACTCGTCGTTACAAAGAAAACAATGCACTTGGAATAAATAAATGGCCTACTTCTCTGACTGATCTGCCTGCTCCTACCTTCTCCCCTCAAGCCATGAGTTCATACTGCTAAAGTACAAACGGTTTGTTTTTGGTCTCTGGGGTTCGGTGGGAGTACCCTTCATTAGAGAGAATAGTTTTCTGTTTCTTTGGTTTGACATTAACAATTGGAGGAAAAAGTGGTTTGATTCACTGCCAAGAGTTAAACATTGGAGTTTAACTGAAAGAACAATAGCATATATTGTTTTACAGAAATGTAAATCAGTACAATTACCCGTTAGTCTAACCAAAGACCAAGTTCACTACTGATGAAATGTTAGCCCGCTGGCCTCAGACCCGGTGACATTACACACTCGGCCACTCTCTCTCTCACGGAGACCGGCGTCATGTCTGTGAAGATACCGCGGCCTGGAGGGAACCAACGTTCGGGACGTTGCTGCGTAAAAAACAGTCCCGCAGTTAAATAGTCAGCTAGAATAGTCGCCAACTTATTCCTAACCTAAAAGATTGAACACGAGTCTCCATGTCTAAATGAACTCCAGGCCCTCATACTTAACATCGCCCATCTTGGTCTCTGGCATCAGCACGCGGCCGTCCAGCGTGAAGGCGGTGATGTAGGTAGCGATGGTCCCCGCGTCCTCCTCCGACTTCAGCGCCACGACCACCCGGTCCTCTGTGTCGGGCACAAACTTGAAGGAGGAGAAGCCGCGCGTGGGGCTGAGGGGCCCCGCGCGGCCCGCCGTCACGTGGCTGAAGTCGGCGGAGCAGGACAGCAGCAGGTTGGTGGCCCGCCGCTCGTCCGCCGTCTCCTCGTAGCGCTCGTGGCTAGCCCGGCGTGGGAGGAAGAACCAGCGCTGCAGGTGCTCACTCCACGCGGCTGACTCGTGGATCAGGTAACCTGGGAGGAGGAGGAGGAGAAGGAGGAGAAGGAGGAGAAGGAGGAGTAAGAAGAGGGGGAGGAGGAGGAGGAGTAAGAAGAGGGGGAGGAGGAGGAGGAGGAGTCAGGACACCAGCAGGCATTAGCTAATCAATCTTTGTTGCGCTATTTGTGCAAATTGGCAATGAAAAGTGATTAAAGACAACAAGAACAGAAATACCATTTGTTTTACAATAACTAAACACATAAGGATTACACTGACTAAAAACAGGTATGTTACAGCCTTCTGGGAATGAGTGTCAAACAAGGATGAGATAGAAAGATAAATGGATAGATAGATAGATACTAGATCAATAAATAGATATTAGAACAAATAAATAGATATATATACAGACAGAAAGATAGATAGAAACATCAATAAATAGATATATAAATATATAGATATATAGACAGACATATAGATAGATATATACTAGATAAATGGGAGGGAGAAAGTGTTAAACAAGGATGAGATAGATAGATAAATAGCTAGAGTGGTAGATAGACAGACAGACAGACAGACAGACAGACAGACAGACAGATGGCTAGATAGATAGATAGATGGCAAGATATATAGATGGCTAGATA
>CM051003.1:12282538-12317538 GCA_027704905.1 Muraenolepis orangiensis
GAATACATATATCCCATTTTAATGAGCAAGCAGCTTAGAACCATATGGGAGATGAGACTCCACTGAATGATTCATCATCATTCGTCATGTAACCGTGACGTCAAACAGGTAACCCATGTTGTCATACAGAAACCGTACAGGTAACCGTGACGTCAAACAGGTAACCCATGTTGTCATACAGAAACCGTACAGGTAACCGTGACGTCAAACAGGTAACCCATGTTGTCATACAGAAACCGTACAGGTAACCGTGACGTCAAACAGGTAACCCATGTTGTCATACAGAAACCGTACAGGTAACCGTGACGTCAAACAGGTAACCCATGTTGTCATACAGGAAACCATACAGGTAACCGTGACGTCAAACAGGTAACCCATGTTGTCATACAGAAACCGTACAGGTAACCGTGACGTCAAACAGGTAACCCATGTTGTCATACAGGAAACCGTACAGGTAACCGTGACGTCAAACAGGTAACTCATGTTGTCATAAAACAGGTAACTCATGTTGTCATACAACAGGTAACAGTGTCGTCATACAACAGGTAATCATGTTATCATACAGGAAACCGTACAGGTAACCGTGACGTCAAACAGGTAACTCATGTTGTCATACAACAGGTAACCGTGTCGTTATGCTGGTAACCATGACGTCATATAGGTAACATGTTAATGAACATCCCTGTTTACAGCCACGAATACAAGGTAAATACAAGGCGGAAATAAGCAGTTTTGGTAAACTTTGACTGGCTGTTTTTAATCAAAGTAACCCCCCGCGTTGTTCAGCGTAAACAACGCGGTGCTACTTGTTTGTAGACACGACGTGGCTAACTTGTACACTGAAGTATCGATTATTGATTACCGTTAACAGTTGGACGGTTAGCTAGCGTTAACCAGCTAGCACTAGTTATACTATTTATTTTTAGCAGTATCGTTGGCCTTAACCAGACGCATTCCGTCTCATTAATAATGAGTCGCTAGTTGAGTAACTTCACCAACCTGAAGCTTCGTGTTCCTCGGTCCGTAGGAGAGAGGAGTCTGAGGGTCTGAGGCCACGGCTGCTACTACTGAGGGGCGGGACTAAGTCTAAACCGGAGGTGTGGGAGGGGAGATACTTGTCACTGCCGGATATGAAATCAATATCACTTTATTACCAACTAAATAGAAATATCACTTGCTTCCCTACCAATTAAATACATACTTTCCTACAATAAAATTCATCACTTGCTTTCATACGAATTTAATACCCCTCACTTGCTTTACCTCATAGGAAGGCATTCGTATAATTTACCAGCATTGAATGATTGTGAAATGGTATGCAGGCTTAAAAACAACCGATTAAAAAGACACAAATGCAAATATTTGGTTTAATCACCACAAATCAAACAAGTCATCTTTGTGCAGAACAAGTAGTAAAAGTTGAATACACTATGCACAATGATTGCAAAATGACAACAGTGTTCATACTGTATGAACGCTGTTGTCATTTTGCAATCATTGTGCTCTCCATCAGATGAAATGTAACAGAACATGCCTTCTCTTTACTACACACTAGCTCTGTAACATAGAGGAATGGTTAATATGAAACAGGGAAAAACCAGTGGGATTCAAAAAGAAGATGGAAACACGATGATGCCAGGTCAGGAACATGGTTCTCTACACTGATGATAGATGTGTAGCAGGCCAATGACTTTGTTCAGTGGTGTGTTGATGGTGGATGGACCATCTACCATCATCTCGTCCATGAAATACTGCTCAGCTCTTCCCCATCATCTTAAGGAGTACCTATGGGAACAAACAAAATAAACTACAATGCATTACAGGCAAAATAACTAATCATTTTTGGGATTAATTGGGATCAATACCATAGTCAAGTTATGACACAAACAGTAGATAACAATAGCATTATGTGCCCTGATTACATCACCCAAGTCATCATTACGATGAAATTATACTAGGACTTGTTTGTGGAATTTGTGGTTGGTGGCTGGTTGAAGCAGCCTCATCTGGCCCCAGTCAACTGAACAGAGTCTGGTTGAAGCAGCCTCATCTGGCCCCAGTCAGACTTATTAGAGTCTGGTTGAAGCAGCCTCATCTGGCCCCAGTCAACTGAACAGTCTGGTTGCAGCAGCTTCACCTGGCCCCAGTCAGATTGATCAGAGTCTGGTTGAAGCAGCCTCACCTGGCCCCAGTCAGACTGATTAGAGTCTGGTTGAAGCAGCCTCATCTGGCCCCAGTCAGACTGATTAGTCTGGTTGAAGCAGCCTCACCTGGCCCCAGTCAGACTGAGCAGAGTCTGGTTGAAGCAGCCTCACCTGGCCCCAGTCCGACTGATCAGAGTCTGGTTGAAGCAGCCTCACCTGGCCCCAGTCAGACTGATTAGAGTCTAGTTGAAGCAGCCTCATCTGGCCCCAGTCAGACTGATTAGAGTCTGGTTGAAGCAGCCTCACCTGGCCCCAGTCAGACTGATTAGTCTGGTTGAAGCAGCCTCACCTGGCCCCAGTCAGACTGAGCAGAGTCTGGTTGAAGCAGCCTCACCTAGCCCCAGTCAGACTGATTAGAGTCTGGTTGAAGCAGCCTCATCTGGCCCCAGTCAGACTGATTCGAGTATGGTTGAAGCAGCCTCATCTGGCCCCAGTCAGACTGAGCAGAGTCTGGTTGAAGCAGCCTCATCTGGCCCCAGTCAGACTGATCAGAGTCTGGTTGCAGAAGCCTCACCTGGCCCTAGTCAGACTGATTAGTCTGGTTGAAACAGCCTCACCTGGCCCCAGTCAGACTGATCAGAGTCTGGTTGAAGCAGCCTCACCTGGCCCCAGTCAGACTGAGCAGAGTCTGGTTGAAGCAGCCTCACCTGGCCCTAGTCAGACTGATTAGTCTGGTTGAAACAGCCTCACCTGGCCCCAGTCAGACTGATCAGAGTCTGGTTGAAGCAGCCTCACCTGGCCCCAGTCAGACTGAGCAGAGTCTGGGGCTGGTGAGGCTGCACACCTGTGGGTCCTTGGTAAAAGCAAGGCCCACAGGAGGAGCATGGACATGTCAGCACCAAACAGTGTTCTCATCTGAAAAGTAATATTTAGACAGCCATATATACATATCTGTGAATAAATACTAAATAAACTATTTAGCACTATGACAATGATGATGTTGATGTTCCACCTGTGTCAGGTGAAACTCCCCATCAGTCAACTGCTCAATGATGTTGAAGTGGTCAGTGTTGGGCACATCCTCCAATAGCACATTTAGTCCCAGTTCTTTCAAATCCTACAAAAAGACAAAACCAAAAGTAGGATTTTAAGTAATAAATGACAGTTGACCAACAAGTATGTTGACTTGGAGCAGTGCTGCCATGGGGTCACCATGCACAAGGTCAAAACACCATCAATTACAGGTACAAAGCATGTTGAAACTGATGTCATATTCTAATACAGAGAAATGGTTGGCTCAATAAAGTAATGAATTAATTCTTTACCCTGTAATATTCTTCTGACTGTTTGCGAAATTCAGGCGAGTCATGCTCTGCAACAGCCACCACTATGTTGCAGTTTGGAGAGGACTGCTTCAGCTCTGGGAGCAGCTTCATGGGGCTGTTTCTCAGAGCCACCTCCCTGGAACATGGGATGAGGAAGAGGCAGCAGTCACTGTTACTGACAGGTTAAAAAACCAAATGCAAAGAACCCCCAACATATACTGAGTCAGAGAGTCTGGCCTCCAAACGCACTCAGTCATCTTCACCAGCTCATTGACGTCAGTGGAAAGGATGGGCAGGAGGTCATATATACCGCTGACAAGGAGAGCGCCTGCAAGGGGACGCCCAAAGTGAAGGGATACAGAAAATGATTCAAGTTTGTCACATTTATTTAATCACGTATGCATATATCTTGCCAATGGATCAAAGTGCAGTCAAGAAATATCTACTCTAGCGTAGACCATCCTCGAACCAACCGCTCACCGTTTATCTTCGGAGTGATGCTGTACTGGGACCAGTCTGTGGACAGAACCATGGCAGCAAGGTGAGCACCGGCCGAATGACCACAAAGGTACAGAGGTACGCTGTGGGGAGAGTATGAGAGTATCAAAGTCCAGACAGTATGAGAGTGTCAAAGTCCAGACAGTATGAGAGAGTCAAAGTCCAGACAGTATGAGAGTGTCAAAGTCCAGACAGTATGAGAGTGTCAAAGTCCAGACAGTATGAGAGTGTCAAAGTCCAGACAGTATGAGAGTGTCAAAGTCCAGACAGTATGAGAGTGTCAAAGTCCAGACAGTATGAGAGAGTCAAAGTCCAGACAGTATGAGAGTGTCAAAGTCCAGACAGTATGAGAGTGTCAAAGTCCAGACAGTATGAGAGTGTCAAAGTCCAGACAGTATGAGAGTGTCAAAGTCCAGACAGTATGAGAGAGTCAAAGTCCAGACAGTATGAGAGTGTCAAAGTCCAGACAGTATGAGTGTCAAAGTCCAGACAGTATGAGAGTGTCAAAGTCCAGATAGTATGAGAGTGTCAAAGTCCAGACAGTATGAGAGTGTCAAAGTCCAGACAGTATGAGAGAGTCAAAGTCCAGACAGTATGAGAGTGTCAAAGTCCAGACAGTATGAGAGTGTCAAAGTCCAGACAGTATGAGAGCATGCGTGTCAATGTCCAGAGAGTATCAGAGTCCAGAGAGAATGAGTATCAAAGTCTAGAGATTATGAGGGTGTCAAAGTCTAGACAGTATGAGTGTGTCAAAGTCCAAAGAGTATGATAGTAGTCCAGCTCCAGCCATGCCACCATCTCACCAGTAATGGCCGTCTTTAGCAGCACTTTTTTAAAGGCAAAATGGAAGACAAAAATCATAGCTTGGGTACCGGAAACAAGTGAACTCCATGGCAGCAACAACAGCCCTGCGTATCTGAGACACAATCCAGTCCATGTTTCCTAGAAGTAATGGAACAACAGAAAAAGTTCCATATCAGTAATGATCATAATCTTACATTTAGCATTAGAAATAAGGCACAGAAACATTTATATTCCATATTCAAAGGACATATAAGCCTACCTTTGGGGGCAATATCGTAGTCAACGGCGGCCACCACCACCTCTTTGTGCATCATTGTGATGGCCATGAAACCGGACTCTTCCTTGCTGTAGGGGGCATTCAAACAGCATTGAAAAAAGTACCAAGAACGGTCATCTCATCAGAATGTAGTGGGGAACATGTATTTACATACCTCAAACACTGCCAATACCCTCCATGGATATACATAACCAGAGAGACGTCTGAGATAGAAAAAAAAGATTATGCATTAAAAATTCACTGACACACCCCCACCCCCACTCACCCATAGAGTAAGAAGTGGGCATGTAGTAGTCCACCCCCACTCACCCATAGAGTAAGAAGTGGGCATGTAGTAGTCCACCCCCACTCACCCATAGAGTAAGAAGTGGGCATGTAGTAGTCCACCCCCACTCACCCATAGAGTAAGAAGTGGGCATGTAGTAGTCCACCCCCACTCACCCATAGAGTAAGAAGTGGGCATGTAGTAGTCCACCCCCACTCACCCATAGAGTAAGAAGTGGGCATGTAGTAGTCCACCCCCACTCACCCATAGAGTAAGAAGTGGGCATGTAGTAGTCCACCTTCTCCCCCCCTCCGGCTCCGTAGGGTACATCGAGTTCGGTATGGGTCAGCTCACGGGCCTTTTTGGTCCCTAAGCTCCGACACAATGAGGGCAACAAGAACATGAGCCACCAAACAGGTCTGCCAGCTTCATACATGGCTGTGCTCTTGTTTTTATGAACAAACCTTTAAATTAACAAACCTTCTTTAACGAATGAAACATGGGACTGGAGAACGTCGTACGGAGACATTCGGTGGGACCACTGACTGGGAGAATACTGGCGCTGCAGGTCCTGTAAGAAGAGGTTTTTAGTGAGATCATACCCTAGCCCCCTGACACTACTACATATACTAATATACTACTACTACACTAGATTACTAATCTTCTCAACTACTAGCATGAGGTTTTTTAGTTGACTTTTCATTGAGCAATTATTATTGCAATTATTATTTTTCTTCGTATCCTCTTGGATGTTTTTTTCTGTCTCGCCCTCATTCTCATTTCTGTCACCTGTCCAAGTGTCTGGTAAGAGTGACTGAGTTACAAGCCAATGCTGCTTGATTCTACCGGCCTTTGGCCAGTGTTAATGTCAAGCCCTGTAGACATCTGGTCTGCAGCCCACGGCGGTTCAAGTACAATGTAGAGCCATGGCCTTGTTGCCCTAACCCAGGGGCATTCAGCCCTCCTGCAGTGGCTCCCTGTAGCGTTTAAACATACGGTATATATATACACCGTATTTACGGACTATAGGAGCACCGGAGTATTAGTCGTTCTTGTGTCGTTACAAACAAAAACAAGTCGCTTTGATATCAACTCTAAACCGATCGATCGGAGCTCTCATAAACGGCCCATCAGAACCATCAGAACCATCAGAACGGCCCATCAGAACCATCAGAACGGCCCATCAGGACCATCAGAACGGCCCATCAGAACCATCAGAACGGCCCATCAGAACCATCAGAACGGCCCATCAGAACCATCAGAACGGCCCATCAGAACAGACCATCAGAACCATCAGAACGGCCCATCAGAACCATCAGAACGGCCCATCAGAACCGCCCATCAGAACCATCAGAACGGCCCATCAGAACCATCAGAACGGCCCATCAGAACCATCAGAACCATCAGAACGGCCCATCAGAACCATCAGAACTGCCCATCAGAACCATCAGAACAGACCGTCAGAACCATCAGAACAGACCATCAGAACCATCAAAACGGCCCATCAGAACCATCAAAACCATCAGAACGGCCCATCAGAACCATCAGAACGGCCCATCAGAATCATCAGAACCATCAGAACGGCCCATCAGAATCATCAGAACCATCAGAACGGCCCATCAGAACCATCAGAACGGCCCATCAGAACCATCAGAACGGCCCATCAGAACCATCAGAACCATCAGAACGGCCGATCAGAACCATCAGAACGGCCCATCAGAACCATCAGAACGGCCCATCAGAACGGCCCATCAGAACCATCAGAACCATCAGAACGGCCCATCAGAACAGCCCATCAGAACCATCAGAACGGCCGATCAGAACCATCAGAACGGCCCATCAGAACCATCAGAACGGCCCATCAGAACGGCCCATCAGAACCATCAGAACGGCCCATCAGAACCATAAGAACAGACCATCAGAACGGCCCATCAGAACCATCAGAACGGCCCATCAGAACCATCAGAACGGCCCATCAGAACCATCAGAACGGCCCATCAGAACCATCAGAACGGCCGATCAGAACAGCCCATCAGAACGGCCGATCAGAACCATCAGAACGGCCCATCGGAACCATCAGAACGGCCCATCAGAACGGCCCATCAGAACCATCAGAACGGCCCATCAGAACCATCAGAACGGCCCATCAGAACCATCAGAACGGCCCATCAGAACCATAAGAACGGCCCATCAGAACGGCCCATCAGAACCATCAGAACCATCAGAACGGCCCATCAGAACCACCCATCAGAACCATGAGAACCATCAGAACGGCCCATCAGAACCACCCATCAGAACCATGAGAACCATCAGAACGGCCCATCAGAACCATCAGAACGGCCCATCAGAACCATCAGAAGACTCTAAATACATGAGACTTTTCTCGGCTATCAGAATGCAACGTGTGTGAAGCACAAAATGCCGGCAGATACGGATCGATCGGCTCCTAGATCGATTATTTTATTAAGGGTGGGTATAATTACTCTAAAGATGTACGTGCTTTATCGTGTTTGCCGCTTTTAATAAACGTTCTGGGTTTGAAATGCTGGGAAGAACAAACGGAGAAGTTTACACTCCTTTCAGTTTTTAGAGCACTCCATGTGACATTACTCTTGACTGTGTGTGTGTGTGTGCGTGTGGACGTGGTATGTGCGTGAGCGTGTGTGAGCGTGCGTGTGTGTGAGCGCGGTGTGTTGCTCGCTCACTGACTGCAGCAATTTGATTGGTCGAGTAGCGTCACGTGACATGACGTGACCGTAGTTTGCTCTGCAGTGATTTCCCCAACAAACAAATAAAAAAAAATCACATTAAACAGGTGAGAACACTATCATTAAATAGGCTATTATTTAGCAAAAAAAAAATATATATATACATTTATTTATTTTAGGCCCTGATCTGATGTATTTATGGACTCAAGTAAAAACTAAATAGAACTGACCTATTTGTATGTTTGCCCTGTTTAAAGCGACTATGGGGATAAGGGAAGCCCTCAAACAGGCCTGCATGGTTCCGTTATATCCCAGTGTAGGCCTACACATGTGTTCTTCCTCCTCCTGCCTTCACCTCTTAACGAGGATATTGAGGTATCGATTGTGTGGCTCAACACTTACGCGTTTGTTCATGTTCTGCCAGGTGGCCATGGTCTCGTCCTCAGGTCTCTAGTGCTGAGGAGACACGACTGGTTACTCATTACCTGACACAAAGATCGCCCAGCGTTTGGTTCAACCTGTACTAAAGTAAATGTACTGCTATTACCAGAACAGAAGAACGAATGTACATCGGTAATATTGAATAGTAATTATATGCAATCGAATTGCACAACACGTTGTTTATAGCCCAGTCTAAAGCGTGGTCTAAAGTCCATCGAACCCAACAAAAAGAAGTAACTGATCCACTCATGCATTAACCAGAGCACTGCCATCAACGACCGTGTCTATAACACAGCGTTAAATATGTTTGGAATTAATGAACAATTAGTCCAAATCACTTACATCTGTGTGAGAGTGTGAGCCGCGGTCCAGTCAACTCGTGAGTGGTTGATTTCAGACTAAAGACTAAACTCTGGAGGTCTGACCTCAGGTGATGACGCCAGACTCAACATGAACAGGGCTGACCTTCACAAGGTGTGTTGCTTTGACTGACAGCCTCCGACACACATTACATAGGGGGACGCATCTCAAAGTAACGTTCTACAGTTCTACGTTCTAGTACCTTATACAAATACAGACTAGTGTAGTATAATTTCTACTCGGGTGGAAATAAGAATCTTTCTCAGAGGTCCGGACACTAAGTATACTAAGTTTAGTTTAGTTTAGTTTATTCTAGTTTAGTTTAGTTTAGTTTGTTGTTATTTCGTTTTTTGTTTTTAGGTATTAGTATATTTTGTGTGCATTTATTCCCCCTGTTTCAACTGTTGCACCTTAATTTCCCTCGGGATAAATAAAGTCTCTTGAATCTTGAAGTTCAATGTCTTTATTGAACAAAGCATCACATTCATCAACTGCAGCAAGTTGGAGCCTAGCAGCAAGTAGTATCACAACATCTCCTACTCCTATCAGTCTCAAGGTACAACCAGCATCCACTACTCCGGTTGATCACAGTAAACAAACATCTACTAATTGAATCAGTCTCGTGGTCCAATCAGTCTCCACTACTCCAGTTGATCACTCGGTGCCTCTGTTGTCACGTCACCCATTTACAGTACAAACCCCAGGGGGTCGTGTTCCTAGCAGCGCCTGTTGACCGCTCACACACACACATGGCTCTTTCAATGAATACAGTATCACAGACAGTGTTTTAGTTTGATACTTAGGGTATAAAAATACACTACACTAGTCGACACACACATCCTACCCTCCTTCACTATTGATTCACATGTACAAGAGAGCAACTACATGGCACTGAAAACGAAGTACATGTCAAATGAAATAAATCACAGTATTACACATAGTATTATTACCTGTGTATATATATATATATATATATACTATTATTCTATATGCTATTATTCTATATACTATTATTCTATATACTATTATTCTGCACATATCTCATACATACTCTATAGGTTATTTAATAACTGTTTTTATACCTAGTAGACTTTCCTAGTAGTCTTTTAGACACTATAAATTATATATTACCATGCACTTTACTGCAACATTTGTAGTCTGGTTAGATAACTAATTATTTTCGCTGTACTGTACTTGTGCTGTGAAATGACAATACATTAGAATCAATTATTAGTATGATTGAGTCCCTGGATGCCGCCGTTGTTATGTGACGTCAGAAACTGAAGTCTGGTTTGGTCCGAGTTCCCAGTAGGAAGTCCGAGTTCCCAGTAGGAAGTCCGAGTTCCGTTGCACTTTTTCTAGTAGGAGATCGTGAATTCTCGACTTACAAGTTGTCTGGAACGCGGCATAAAAGCCATAAAAATTAAAATACACAAATTCAGACACAATATGATCTACTATATATAGCTGTGGTCCATTCCAGGGGCTGCAGCCTTAGGGCACATTTGAAGGCTGCTTCAAAAACGTGTTAAATGGGACGGTTTAGAGTCCCATTTAACACGTTTTAAATGGGCCTCCACGGGTCACTTTGGGCCACTACAGGCATCCACGGGTCACTTTGGGCCTCTACGGGCCACTACGGGCCTCCACGGATCACTTTGGGCCTCTACGGGTCACTTTGGGCCTCTACGGGCCACTACGGGCCTCCACGGGTCACTTTGGGCTCCACAGGTCACTACAGCTCTTGACGGGTGACCGTGTCACCAGCGATGCGTCACCAGCCACAGGCTACTTCCTGTATGCGTCACCAGCCGCGTCACGAAGCGCCACGCCCACCGTCGTCGCGCTCTAGAGTACTTCTGCGCGGGATTTTCAACACAAAAAGCAATCGTCGCTTTCAAGCAGGTCACCAACGAACTGAGCAAACGGATATTTTAATTTCTACTTATCTTTTATTATTTATTTATTTTTTGTATATATTTTACGTTATCGCGTCCTTTAATCAATTACATCTTTGATCCAAATCGCAATGGAGTGTTTGGATGTTCCTAAAGTGTTGCCTAATTCCCCTCATAAAGCCAGAGGACAGATCCAGGTCGGTAACCTTGTTAATATATAGACATGGAACGGGTTATAAAGAACGCTTTTATTAAACTCTGTTCATGGCCTTGATTCATGTGTTAATGTTAATATGTTGATCCATATGTGTCAATGTATGCGTTTGTTATTGCAGGTCATCTTCGGGCCGATGTTTTCTGGTAAAAGGTAACTGATTCTAATGATCTGATCCATTAGAATGTGTATTATTCTTATAAACTAGATGACGATGGACGTGCTTAACTAATTACCTGTTGGTGTTTATATATTGTATATATTGTCCCGCTGTCATTTTCACGCATGCGCACTAGCCAACCGTAAAGATGGACTTTAAGGCTCGTTAGACAACAGTACTTTACTGTTGTCTAACGAGCCTTAAAGTCCATCTTTACGGTTGGCTAGTGGAGGCCCGTAGTGACCCTTAGAGGCCCGTAGAGGCCCGTAGAGGCCCAAAGTCACCCGTGGAGGCCCATAGAGGCCCAAAGTCACCCGTCGAGAGCTGTAGTGACCTGTGGAGGCCCAAAGTCACCCGTGGAGGCCCATAGAGGCCCAAAGTCACCCGTCGAGAGCTGTAGTGACCTGTGGAGGCCCAAAGTGACCCGTGGAGGCCCGTAGTGACCCTTAGAGGCCCGTAGTGACCCTTAGAGGCCCGTAGTGACCCGTAGAGGCCCAAAGTCACCCGTGGAGGCCCATAGAGGCCCAAAGTCACCCGTCGAGAGCTGTAGTGACCTGTGGATGCCCAAAGTCACCCGTGGAGACCTGTAGAGGCCCGTAGTGACCCGTGGAGGCCCAAAGTCACCCGTGGAGGCCCGTAGAGGCCCAAAGTCACCCGTGGAGACCTGTGGAGGCCCAAAGTGACCCGTAGCGGCTCGTAGAGGCCCAAAGTGACCTGTGGAGACCCGTAGAGGCCCAAAGTGACCCGTAGAGGCCCAAAGTGACCCATGAAGACCTATAGTGACCTGTAGAGGCCCAAAGTGATCCATGAAGACCTGTAGTGACCCGTAGAGGCCCAAAGTGACCCGTAGAGGCCCAAAGTGACCCATGAAGACCCGTAGAGGCCCAAAGTGACCCGTAGAGGCCCAAAGTGACCCATGAAGACCTGTAGTGACCCGTAGAGGCCCAAAGTGACCCCTGGTGACCAGGATTTGGGTTCCTTGGGTTCTTCCTAACTGTTGATCCTATTCCTTACAGCACTGAGCTAATGCGAAGAGTTCGGCGGTTCCAGATCGCCCAGTACAAGTGCTTGGTGATTAAATATTCCAAAGACACGCGTTATTCTGATAACGACATGGCCACTCACGACAAGTAAGCCTTATCTTATTTTTAATTGATGTAACTATTGAATGATTTTACGGTGTCATTTTTTCTCTGTCTGTAAAGCCTCTCAACGAACTGTACTCACTGTTACCGTCAGGCAGGCGATACCGCAGTATCAAGTGGTATCAAATAGACTCGGAGACAGCTTCACAGTCAGGCCATCAGGCTGCTGAACAAGAGCATATAACAATGTATATTTTATTACATTGATTTATATATACATATTGCTCTTTTTCTGTGCCGATATATTGCATTTTATAAATTGAATTTTATTTTTATTTTTTAACTTAATTTTATTCTATTCTGTTTTATTCAATTTTTATCTTATTTTTATAACTGCTGTCTGTCGTCGGGTTTTGCACATAAGATTTTCACACCACTGCTTTATACTTGTGTAAACTGTGAAGTGACAATAAACTGGACTTGACTTGACTTGACTATATAAACTGAATGTAGTATTATTATAATTATAGTTATTGTGCGGTTTTTGGTTAGTTTTTTTAGTGTTGTCATGTTGACATGACCTACTTTGAAATGGTTCCTTTTTGATCTTTTTAGATACACAATGGCCGCCATCCCTGCTACTCGGTTATCAGATGTGTCCCCTCTCACCACTGGAGTCTGTGTGATCGGAATAGATGAGGGACAGTTTGTAAGTATTCCTGATCCTGTGATGATTCCGTTAAGTCCCTATTGCTGTCCTTGCTTTCATAACAATTTGATTGAACATTTGATTGATCACTTCTGTATAATTGTGTTGCAGTTATCAAAACATACATTTCTTTATTTGGTTGATAATGTTGTTGGGGTTCTAGTTTCCAGACACGGTGGAGTTCTGTGAGGAGATGGCCAATCTGGGGAAGACCGTCATTGTGGCAGCCTTGGATGGAACCTTCCAGAGAAAGGTGTTCTATATATTATATATATTATTATAAAGGTGTTCTATATATTATATATATTATTATAAAGGTGTTCTATATATTATATATATAGATATCTATATATATATCTATATCTATATAGATATAGATATAGATATCTATATATATATAGATCTATATATATAGATCTATATATATAGATCTATATATAGATATATAGATATAGATATAGATAGATATATCTATATATATAGATATATCTATAGATATCTATATATAGCTATCTATATATATATATCTATATATATATATAGATATATCTATAGATATATATCTATATATATCTATATCTATAGATATATATCTATCTCTCTCCCACATTATCCACATATATCTTGGGTGTGTGCTCCTTATGGCAGACAGCCTTTGTGAGCGGCCAACAGAAGCCTCAGTGTGTTGTGAGCTGGCCATGGGCCTGTTTGTATCCCTCAGCCCTTTGGGAATATCCTGAGCCTGGTGCCTCTGGCTGAGAGCGTGGTGAAGCTCAATGCTGTCTGTATGCAGTGCTACAAAGAGGCTTCCTACACCAAGAGGCTGGGGACTGAGCAGGAGGTGAGGGGCCATCACATGATCATATCACTAATATATAGAATATCGCTACAATATCCCTCTCCTCCATAGAACTTTAAGGAACACCTCATGAAGTTCAATATGATTGATTGTTGTGGTTGCGTGGAAGTAGCTAAGCGCTACGCCCCACCATGCCCACAAGGGCTGCAGATCCATAAGAATGTAACGGACCCCAGCAGGTGGCGCTGTGCAGTGGTAAACCTCACTCCCTGACACCTAATGGATGTTCTAGTGATGAAGCTAGAGCCCGTGGGTTTTAGCTTCTCATGTTAGAACGTCTTCTCATGCCGGGAACCGTGTGGAACTCAGGATGACACACACATGCCCAAATATCATCCTGGGTCTCATCAAAATCACATTTGTCACACTTATTTGTATTTGTACATTTGTGAGTTTCCAGAAAACTTTCAGCAACTAATTACTTGCTGTGATGGCGTGGGGGTACTGATTGAAGCTCCAAGCAGCTGTCATTATGGTATAATCACCATAGTAAAACATTTGGCCAGACAGCCGTACGGACAACCCAAAGCGTCAAAAGTTATTTTCGGCTTTTTAATGATAAATGTAAGCCTATTAGGTACGTACCTAGGATTAAATGTTTATTAAAAGTCGATGTGTTAAACTAAATGTGTCGAAAACCCAAATATGCATTTCATGGGATTTCTTTAACCAATAATATTGCCATATTTATGTGCTAAACTGTCCAAGTTTCTATGATGGCCATATAAGTACAACTATTGACGACCACTTGCAGGTTAGAGAACAGGGTTCTCTAACCTTTTATCACAGATTTAAAAAGTGAAAGATTTAACTGATAATCTAATTTAAGATATTTAAGAAACATGGGAATATGTAGCCAACCATTTAGATTAGATTCTAATGTATTGTCATCACAGCACAAGTACAATACAGCCAAATTAATTTGGCATCTAACCAGAGAGAGAGATCTAACCAAGATAGCTGCTTGGCGTGTAGCATATAACAATGTATATTTTATTACATTGATTTATATATACATATTGCTCTTTTCTGTGCCGATATATTGCATTTTATAAATTGCATTTTTATTTTTATTCTTTATTCTATTTTTAACTTATTTTATTCTGTTTTATTCTATTTTTATCTTATTTTTCTAACTGCTGTCTGTCGTCGGGTTTTGCACATAAGATTTTCACTCACTGCTTTATACTTGTGTAAACTGTGAAGGGACAATAAACTGGACTTGACTCGATCAATTATCATAGCTTTATATGGAGTCAAAATGTCAATCTTAATGCAATGGTTGTGCCACAGGTGGAGGTGATCGGTGGTGCAGACATGTATCAGTCAGCGTGCAGGAAGTGCTACGGAGGTCTGATGAACAAGGAGAACGTGGGCCTTCCCAGGGACCAGACTCCCAGCCCTCCGACCCAGGCAGCGGGCAAACAGCTGGAGGCCTGCGTTCCTAGGAAGCTGTTTTCAACCCTTCAACTCTGACCTCCAGACGGACACAGCACTGGGGATTTGGCTTCTAGTCTACAAAATGGTGTGTGTGTGTGTGTGTGTGTGTGTGTGTGTGTGTGTGTGTGTGTGTGTGTGTGTGTGTGTGTGTGTGTGTGTGTGTGTGTGTGTGTGTGTGTGTGTGTGTGTGTGTGTGTGTGTGTGTGTGTGTGTGTGTGTGTGTGTGTGTGGTGTGTGTGTGTGTGTGTGTGTGTGTGTGTGTGTGTGTGTGTGTGTGTGTGTGTGTGTGTGTGTGTGTGTGTGTGTGTGTGTGTGTGTGTGTGTGTGTGTGTGTGTGTGTGTGTGTGTGTTTTAAGGGTAGGATCATGTATGTAATATTGGTCTGGTGTGTGTGAAAGGTAACATTAAACCATTGTTTAACTAAGCTGTAAAGTCATAACTTCATGTTCGTCACCTGTTCAGTTACAGATCCGTAATGGCGGCACAGAGCCGGTCCCGTCGCTTACAAATGATCAAACATTTTCCATCTTTGTCTTTTTAGACACAAAACGCCCATTATTGCTGAAACATGAATATACACTAGGCAGTAACCATCAAATGGGGCTAGTTGCCAGCATAGCCCAAACAGGACAATGTAGTTTTACTACTGACCGGTAGTAGTACCTACATTAGATGTTTGTAGATATCTGAGAGAAACCAGCACACTCTCAGAGGGCGTTACCATGGCAGCATGTACCATCTGATCAACAGTTCTCAAACTCCAATAAAGTGCTAACATCACCAACCTGAGCCCACAGAAGCTACTATGGTGCCAGGTAGCAGCGCTGACTGCTGCACTATATGCCGTATATGTCTTTATGCTCTATTAGTGATGAGGTTTATCCCTGGGGGGGGGGGTCATCAAATGATATAGCTTGCCACATATCCAGTCCAACTTTAAATAGCATTTCTACAGCCATACACATCTCCGACTCCTACCAAACAACCGGGACCTTGGATTGGTCAGTAGCCGGTTAGCCTGATCAGTGAGTAGACCCCAGCAGTCAAAGGAGACCAGCCGTCCATGAAGCAGTTTACTAGGTTTTATTAATCTCTTGTATGGACATGCATATCAAGGCCATCCACACATCTAAACCTGGAGGCTTGAATCCTCTTTATTGGTAACATGTACACAGTGAAATGGGTTTTGAACCCATCCTAGTATTAAGAGCAAAGGGCAGGGGAGGGGTCTGGTGCCTTGCTCAAGGGCACCTCGGCAGACATAAAAGGCCGCACTGTTAATGTCTAGGTTAGTGAGGCCGACACGTGTGGTCCTGCTGTAAAAAGGTAATCGTGATAAGGTAATTAATAAGTTACCATGCACCATTACAACTGATACAATGCAATGGTGTACTCACTCTCCTGCCACAGAAAAGGTTAACAACCATACAAAAACAGCCATAATAGGATATGGAATTTTAAACATTTATTATTTTGTGAGACTTTTTTTTACTCTGCGGACAAGGACACTGAGGCAAGGTGAGTGACAGCCTATCAGACAAATTGCATGCTGGGAAAAGAGATCATATTCAGTGGTATACTCAACCCATACAGGAGTCTGCTGTAGACATGTTACCGTGACACCGTCTCTGACCAGGATGTACAAGACATGATACATGGAGGGCAGATAAATAAAACCTACACCACATTACAGACACTTAAGGACGGGCTTTGATTAGTCACACTTCTAGCCCCCTTATACCTTGAGGTGCAGAGAATAGGATGCAAGGAAAAGGTAATAGATGCTTCTTTCACACATGCAACTTTAAAACCAGCAGCCCACATCATCATACCCGACCCTCACACTGAGCTTTGAATTCTAGATGTTCAATGTGCAATGTTTCCACTCACCCCCCCCCCCCCCCGAGTTACAGTGGCACTGCACAGCTCCAGACGGCGTGTCCAGAGGAGTGATGACCTGGAGCCAGACCACCAGCTCCTCCTCCTCCTCTCCTCCTCAGTGTCCACGACGACACTCAGGAGGACCAGCTTCTCCACAGTGTCCTAGTAGGCAGGCGGCTGGTAGCCAACATCCCCTTGAGGCTGGGCGCTGGGTGTGAAGAGCGTCTGCTGGTATGCGTCCACTCCGCTGCTTGGAAAGCCAGAGTAGGTGGTGGGGTTGTAGGTGGTGGGGTTGTAGGAGGTCGGCTGATAGGGCGCATTGTGACCCGTCGCTGGAGGCTCAATGCTGGTCGGCACGGCGATGTCCTCCACCCCCCGTCGGTAGCGGACGAGAGCAAAGTACGTGAGAATAGCCTGCACCCCGGGGGAAGATAATCAAAGGAAAGAAATTTAACAATCCTGAGAACTTTGATATAGTGCATGTATGAAGACTAGGGTGTAGTCGTGGTCCTCCTCACCCAGGTGGCGATGGAGAAGAAGGAGAAGGTCACAGTGGCCCGGGCAGCATCCTCAGGGACACCTCTCACATCCTGGGTCTGAGCCCACAGGCTGGCAAGTAGGCAGAAACACACCAACCACAGGAAGGACCACAGCCCTGAGAGAGCGAGAGCGAGAGAGAGAGAGAGAGACACACACCCCCCCTTTGGTTTGACAAAACCTCATTCGAAAGGTCTAAAATCTGAATCTATAGGATTGAATCCTCTTTATTGGTCACATGTCCACTCAGTGAGATGAGTTCCTCTTCATTGAACCCATCCTAGTATGAGGAGCAGTGGGTATCAGCTATTGGATATACAGGGAGCAGGGGAGGGGTCTGGTGCCTTGCTCAAGGGCACTGAGGCCCACCAGACTGAGCCATCCTGCCACCCCTGGTGCTTGCATTGTGCCAAGCAATGCACCAAGGTCATCCTTAACCTATACCTCTATATCAAACAAATATACAAATACAAATATATTGATTTGATAACAAAATATACCTTTGGTTTTTATTATTTGGATAAAAACATCTGATAAATAAAAGATCACAACCACACGGCCATCCTTCCTAATAATCAATAATACATTGTGCTAAACAAACTGACTTACAGTTGCAAGAAAAAGTATGAACCCTTCGGAATTACCTGGATTTCTGCATAAATTGGTCATACAATGTGTTCTGACCTTCATCTAAGTCACAACAATAGACAAACACAGTCTGCTTAAACTAATACCACAAACAATTATATGTTTTCATGTTTTTATTGACCACACCATGTAAACATTCACAGTGCAGGGTGGGACCAGTATGTGAACCCTTGTATTTAATAAGTGGTTGACCCTCCTTTGGCAGCAATAACCTCAACCAAACGTTTCCTGTAGTTGCAGATCAGACCAAACGGTCAGGAGGAATTTTGGACCATTCCTCTTTACAAAACTGTTTCAGTTCAGCAAGATTCTTGGGATGTCTGGTGTGAATCGCTCTCTTGAGGTCATGCAATAGCATCTCAATCGGGTTGAGGTCAGGACTCTGACTGGGCCACTCCAGAAGGCCTATTTTCTTCTGTTGAAGCCATGCTGTTGTTGATTTACTTCTGTGCTTTAGGTCATTGTCCTGTTGCATCACCCATCTTCTGTTGAGCGTCAATTGGTGGACAGAGGGCCTTAAGTTCTCCTGCAAAATGTCTTGGTAAAATTGGGAATTTATTTTTCCGTCTGATAGCAATCTGTCCAGGCCCTGAGGCAGCAAAGCAGCCCCAAACCACGATGCCCCCTCCACCATACTTCACAGTTGGGATGAGGTGTTGATGTTGGTGTGCCTTTTTATCTCACACATAGTGTTGTGTGTTCCTTCCAAACAACTCAACTTTGGTTTCATCTGTCCACAGAATATGTTGCTAGTAGTGCTGTGGAACATCCAGGTGCTCTTTTGAAAACTTCAAACGTGCAGCAATGGTATTTTGGACAGCAGTGGCTTCCTCCCTGGTGTCCTCCCATGAACTCTATTCTTGTTCAGTGTTTTATGTATTATAGATTTGTCAACAGAGATGTTTGCATGTGCCAGAGATTTTTGTAAGTCTTTAGCTGACGCTCTAGGATTCTTCTTCACCTCATTGAGTATTCTGCGCTGTGCTCTTGCAGTCATCTTTACAGGACGGCCACTTCTAGGGAGAGTAGCAACAGTGCTGAACTTTCTCCATTTATAGACAATTTGTCTTACCGTGGACTGATGAACTTCAAGGCTTTTAGAGATACTTTTGTAACCCTTTCTAGCTTTATGCATGTCAACAATTCTTAATCTTAGGTCTTCTGAGAGCTCTTTTGTGCGAGGCATGGTTCAATCAGGGCCTGATCGCCGGCGACGACGAGACAGCCTACAGGGAGGAGGTCGGATCGCTGGAGTAGTGGTGCCAGGAGAACAGCCTCACTCTCAACGTCAAGAAGACCAAGGAGCTGATCGTGGACTACAGGAAGCAGAGAGGAGAGCACAGCCCTATCTCCATCGATGGTGTTGCAGTAGAGAGGGTCAGCGGCTTCAAGTTCCTCGGCGTGCACATCTCCGAGGACCTCACGTGGTCCACGTACACCACACACGTGGTGAAAAGGGCCCAACAACGCCTGTATTTCCTCAGGCGTCTGAGGAAATTCAGCGTGGGCCCCCGCATCCTGAGAACATTCTACACCGGCACCATCGAGAGTGTTCTCACAGGGTGGATCACCGCCCGGTACGGGAACTGCACCGCACTCGAGCACAGAGTGCTTCAAAGGGTGGTGGGACGGCCCAGTATATCGTTGGAGGTGAGCTCCCCTCCCTCCTGGATATATACAACCAGCGGTGCGTGGCCAAGGCCAAACGCATCATAAAGACATTGCCCACCCCAGCCACGAACTGTAATCACTGTTACCGTCAGGCAGGCGATACCGCAGTATCAAGTGGTATCAAATAGACTCAGATAGCTTCCACAGTCAGGCCATCAGGCTGCTGAACAAGGGCGTATAGCATATAACAATGTATATTTCATTACATTGATTTATATATACATATTGCTCTTTTCTGTGCCGATATATTGCATTTTATAAATTGCATTTTTCTTTTTCTTTTCTTTTCTTTATTCTATTTTTTATCTTATTTTATAACTGCTGTCTGTCGTCGGGTATTGCACATAAGATTTTCACACCACTGCTTTATACTTTACAGTGTAAACTGTGAAGTGACAATAAACTTGACTTGACTTGATCACATCAGGCAATGCATCTTGAGATTAGCAAACTCCAAACTGGTGTGTTTTTTATAGGGCAGGGCAGCTTTAACCAACACCTCCAATCTGGTCTCATTGATTGGACTCCAGGTTGACTCCTGACTCCAATTAGCTCTTGGAGAAGTCATTAGCATAAGGGTTCACATACTGGTCCCACCCTGCACTGTGAATGTTTACATGGTGTGGTCAATAAAAACATATAATTGTTTGTGTGGTATTAGTTTAAGCAGACTATGTGTCTATTGTTGTGACTTAGATGAAGGTCAGAACACACTTTATGACCAATCCAGGTAATTCCAAAGGGTTCACATACTTTTTCTTGCAACTGTATATACGCAGAAACTCTACATTATCCCATCAGTCTACATTGATTTACGCTACTCTGCAGCATCGTAAACTTCTTTAATAAGACAAAAAAGGCAGTAACCCGGAAACACCAGGTTACTGCCTAAGTGCCCTTGAGCAAGGCACCCCCTACACTGCTCCCCGGGCGCTGTACTAATGGCTGCCCACTGCTCCGAACACTAGGATGGGTCAAAATGCATGGTCAAAACCCCCATCCACGTATGACTGGCACAAGGTCTCCAGTGTTGACGCTATTAGATGCGGCCAATCACAGAACTCCATACACAAATTGGTAGCAGCACATTGGGTGTCAAGAGACGGCATTCCTATGGAATCTGTTCAATTTGGCGGCTACCAACTTCTGGCTGACTCACATACCAGAGAGGCCTAGGTCGGCCATGACGGCGCTTCTCCTCTGCCGGGCGTTGCTGATGAAGGGCAGGTAGGCGTCCAGCAGCAGGAAGCCGGTGCAGGCCAGGAAGGCCATCACGCCCACGCCCACCGCGTAGTGGCACGCCAAGTCGTTCTGGTTGAAGATACAGAAGGCCTGGGCGCTCTGGCTGGGATTGACATAACCCTCGGTTGTGATGCAGGCAAACACCACGATGGCAAACAGCTGAGGGGGAGACAAACAGGAGAATGTCTCACAGGTTCTAAACGTGTCTTTGTGTCTTCAATAAAGACCAAATGTTCCTTTATTGTTGTTTTGGATACTTTCCTTTTTTGGAGACACATCACATCATCTACATGATGACAGCTACTATTATACAATATATAACTGCATTACAAAGGCATTTAACACAATACAACTCCATAACTAACAGAAACAGCAAACATTATTTTGTCAACAGTAGTTTTTGCTAAACTGCAGTTACTCCTAATTGTCCAAATAACCCTGAGCATGTTTGCTATCCACTATTGTTGTGCCTCGAGGTTCACCAACTGCTGCCTGAATCCATTAGCCATCTGCTGGAGTGTCTGCGTCTGCTCTGGTTACCCACAAACACACGTGACCCAGTTCTGAGTACAGCTGCCCTTGTGACGCCAGAGATCCACTCCAACAACATTCAGACTGCCCAGATAATAAACAAACCTTAGTATATTCACACCATGGTTGCTTCTTATGCTAGAGTTTCACCTGCTCTGTAAATGTCTCCAAACTGAGCCTTTCTTAGCTTGAGTATGTTTTGTTTGTAGTGACAACAGGACACACTAACAGGACTGGTCTCACACAGCACTTGGTTAATGAACGAAGCACCGTGTGTGATCATCAGCTAAGAGGAATGGGTTTATTTCAGTGGGAGCATGAATAGATAAGGGGTTTCAAACCACTGTAGGACAGTGATAGGCAGCAGCAGAGCAGCAGGTGGTCTACATGTTTCTGTGGAACGTAGGGTGGGGCATGTACATAATGAGAGAGAAGTAGAGAAAGGTTGTTAATCAATTATTTTCTAGTTGCATGTTATCAAGAGGTAAATCAGTACACAGCCAGGGTCCATTTTGTACTGGGTTGTAGTGATATGTTGGCTATGAATCATAACAACTAATATTTTAAGTCTAAGGTGATATATATCAATTTAGGATACAATTTCATGTTTACAACAAACTCTCCCTCCCTCGCAGTGACCTTCTTTTGACTCCATACTCTTGCCTGGAGACAGATGGAGACAGGTGGAGACAGATGGAGACAGGTGGAGACAGATGGAGACAGGTGGAGACAGGTGAGCAGGTGGACGAGGTCACGCATACCTGTTAACTCCACCCGTCGCAACGTTTATATTTCAGTCCACACACCTTTCTCTAAAATAGAGTTAAGGTTGTTTGTTCACTTACACAACTGGTGCTAGAAAATAGACTGACAACTGACAGTGCGTCGTTTGGTTGCGGTTGTTGGTTGTTGTTTTGACTTTAACGAAAAACTGGTAAACCAGCAAGGCAACGTAGTAGCTAAAGCTGTTAATGAATGAGCCCATTGTGTCTGTCAACAGCAACAACGCCTCCCCCGTCAGTAAGGCCTCTCTAACCGCCCGACGAGGCGCTTCTGCACCTGTCATCTCACTGTCATCTAAAGACGTTACTTGGAGAAAGCCGTTTGGACACCTCGGAGAATAACGATCAGACCACTCACCCAACTGAAGAACCGCACAATGGTTTGCGGCTGCCGAGCAAACTTTCGCCAATCGAAGCCACCTCCTGCAAACGACGCCCCATACGCACTGGTACCCCCGGTGTCTTCCATGGCGTCCCAACCTCTTCACCAGATCCCAGCGGGTCACAAGAACTGCATCGGTGTATGTTGTGTTTCCGTGGTCTTCTGCAGCCAACCGAGAGACTGATGATCCGACTCCCTTCAGCTGTCTCACAGCGCCACAGACCCTCCTACTATGACGAAGGCCCTCCCAGTATGATGAAGAGGACCTCCTACTATGACGAAGGCCCTCCCAGTATGATGAAGGACCTCCCAGTATGATGAAGAGGACCTCCTACTATGATGAAGGACCTCCCAGTATGATGAAGAGGACCTCCTACTATGATGAAGGACCTCCCAGTATGATGAAGAGGACCTCCTACTATGATGAAGGACCTCCCAGTATGATGAAGGACCTCCTACTATGATGAAGGACCTCCCAGTATGATGAAGAGGACCTCCTACTATGATGAAGGACCTCCCAGTATGATGAAGAGGACCTCCTACTATGATGAAGGACCTCCCAGTATGATGAAGAGGACCTCCTACTATGATGAAGGACCTCCTACTATGATGAAGGCCCTCCCAGTATGATGAAGAGGACCTCCTACTATGATGAAGGACCTCCCAGTATGATGAAGAGGACCTCCTACTATGATGAAGGACCTCCCAGTATGATGAAGGACCTCCTACTATGATGAAGGCCCTCCCAGTATGATGAAGAGGACCTCCTACTATGATGAAGGACCTCCCAGTATGATGAAGAGGACCTCCTACTATGATGAAGGCCCTCCCAGTATGATGAAGAGGACCTCCTACTATGATGAAGGACCTCCCAGTATGATGAAGGACCTCCCAGTATGATGAAGA
The DNA here is from genome assembly GCA_027704905.1 of Muraenolepis orangiensis. Taxonomy (NCBI): domain Eukaryota; kingdom Metazoa; phylum Chordata; class Actinopteri; order Gadiformes; family Muraenolepididae; genus Muraenolepis; species Muraenolepis orangiensis. The sequence goes on from CM051003.1 coordinate 12,306,306, forward strand.
GGACCTCCTACTATGATGAAGGACCTCCCAGTATGATGAAGAGGACCTCCTACTATGATGAAGGACCTCCCAGTATGATGAAGGACCTCCCAGTATGATGAAGGACCTCCCAGTATGATGAAGGACCTCCCAGTATGATGATGAGGACCTCCCAATATGATGATGAGGACCTCCCAGTATGACGAAGGCCCTCCCATTACGCACGGCGTTGGAGTGCCCGAGGACATGACGCACAGAAGCGTTTTCTCTATTGGGACCACAGGACGACCTCATTCAGTATCCTTTAATTTGTCATAAAGTAAATTCCTAACAAACATATTCCTCAACCTTGTGGAATGTTTCATTGAGTACGGTCACACAGCGTAGGCCTACTGCGAAACTCAAGTTGTCCATTGTGTTTTCGAATACTAAACATATATTTAAGGCAGGGATCCCTAAACATTAGTTATTGAAAGATAATCATGTTTTATAGACACAACACTAATCATATGTCAGGATGTGTGATGCAGGCTAACTAAGCTGCTCCCCTGTGCTTGGTTGGTTCTGATGACCTGAGGACTCTAGCAGATTATACACCTATGTTGGTCCTATACTATATCAACTATTAATAGTACATTTAACGCAATTATATTACGTAACTTCATAAGGCTATCTTATTGAACCTAGCCTACATTTAGCATAACACACTGCGTGGTTAAGAATTGTATACTGTGGTGAGAATCCTCTGGTCTAACTCTGAAAACTGTTTAAGAATAAAGTAATCCAAAACCAAATAAGTCAGACTATTGTATTGATTACAATCACACAAACAACAATCAATAAGTCCCAGAGTTCTATCCTCACGTCTCAAGGCGTGTGGAGAGAACTCCAACGCACTTACAAGAGCAGCCCCCTCTTCAACAGTTTCTCACCAAACAGGCGTTACACAATTGATAACAACAGCTCTCTGACGCGGGCCATAGCACATCTCTGTCCTTATTAGTCTGGGAACGGCCAGGGTTCTCAGAGGGCCAGCAGGAGCACAGGGGGTCTGGGTTGGTAGCAGTAAACACCTCAACCTTGAGAGAGCCCAAATACACTTATGGCTGGCCTTCTCCAGATTTGTTTATGTTCTTTCACATTGGGAGTAGGAGAGACACAGAACACCTCTGTTCTACGATGACCAGATCATGGGGCATAGATGGTCACAACAACCATTGGGGATTTACTACACCGGAGGTTTTTTCCCATTACAATACAGACGAGATGTCTCATAATTTCGATAATATAATGTGAAGACACATATTTTACATATTTTATTGAAGATGGCTTCCCCCAACATCAGCAGCTTCTCAAGGCTTTACTCCCTCTGTCGTCTCTCTGGCCACTCGTCTGTGGAGGCCTCCCTGTCAGTAGATATGACATGCATCTTCAACAGCGAACATATCTGAACGTATCTGAATGGGAAATGGTACATGTTCAATGATGTGATTGCTTGTAACACTTGTCATACGTCTATACCCGATCAGAGTCAATCAGTCCAGCTGCTGTCAGAACATCAGGATCTTCTCTGTACTCCTCCACATCCTAACAAGGATTAAAGTAGCACATAATGATGCGTTCGTTCATGGTCACTTCAGCATAGTGGTATTGTATATCATTGTAGCGTTGTGCGGTGGAGAAACATAGGTTTTAAACTTTAAACTCAGAAGATAAGATGTTTTGTTCACCAACCAGATCATCTTGATAAGCCAGCACCATGCTGTCCATCTGGACGGGCGGTCTGAGGACAAACCACAGACTGGTGAAGAACAAGCACAATGCATTACCCTGGAGGTCATTGTTCAAGAGACTTACATAGATTTAACTCCATCCAGACTTCTCCCTAAAAGGAAACATTTGTATTAAATACTGTAATAATTAATATGTGCAGCATGTCATGACCCATGGGGCTATCTGGTTCATCTGGTCTCCAGTGAGTTGCTCCTGTAGGCTAAATAGTATTGATGCAATATCGTCATGGTGACATGTTCCTATTTAGGATTGCCATTACAGTTCTGTATTAATTACAGACAAATAAATTATATAGGAGTGTGCAAGCAAAGGACGTGTCTGAGAGCCTCTTTATGTGGGTGTGTGGGGGGGGGGTGACATGTTTTATCTACAAAAGACCCTGGAGAAAAGGTTTGGGAACCAGTGGTCTACAGTCTAGTAAAAAACAGTTGAAGGTTGGAAAGGGAAGTCATGAGAAGCAGACTCACTGAAGATCACTCCAGTACAGCAACAGGTGAAGACACAAGTCAGAAGCAAGCCGAAGCAACTGAACACCACCGCCACGACCACGGGAGACAGGCCATTCAGCACTGGATGGGGACATCGGAAACAAATGATATACATCTTATGAGACACTTTTATGCTTTGTATCTTATGAGACACAAAGCAACTTAAAGTAGATCCAGATAGGTCTTCCCAGCCCTCTTGAGAGGAAGGCTTGTATAAAGCCGTTACCTTCTTTGTCTAAATACATCTTCTCACTCTGGATGGCCGTTGTGTTGTCAAAGACATCAGATACCTGGCAGTGGTACGTCCCTGTGCTCCTTTTGTCCACAGGCAGGAGGAGCACAGACCTCTGGTCAGGCCGGTGGAGGACGGTGTAGAAGGAGCGTGTGTCTTGGTCCAGCAGGGTGCTGTTCAGGAACCACTGGAAGCGCAGGTGGGTTCCCTTTGCCGCCCTGCAGCAGAACTGCACATTGGTCACGGAAAAATCGTCGCCAGTGCCGTATTCGTAAGGCATGGTCACGGGTCCATCCACAGATTCTGTTGTTGGGAGACAATGGGAGACGTTATCTGGCTGGAAGAGGAAGGGATGTACAGGATGGTTTACCTTCATGTCACACACAAGCCTCCGTCTGAATAAGAACCTTCAGTGAAAAAGTACCAAGTTCAATGCAGGCTTGAAGTTCCTTTATGGAACTTCAATCATATCACCTGATCCAGACCCTCCAATGGAGAATGCACACTCACCCACTTGCAGGGCGATCGATCTACTGTATACGATGCGGTCTCCATTGTCAGCCTGACATTGGAGCCAGCCCAAATGGCGGTTCAGCACCAGTGGGAGGGAAAACGTGGCGTGTTGACCCTGTGAGGTCACTTTGGCGATGAGCGTGGTCCTGTTATACACAGAGAAGGTGATGGGCGGAGTCCCTCGGCTGGACCGGCAGGTCACCGAGGCAAAATAGTTCTGGGAGTTCTGCTTTAAGACGGTGTAGGAGATGTCAGGGCTTGACACAAATTCTGAGAAAAAACAAGCAAACCATTGATGAAAACAAATCCATGATGTTGCTAATATCAGAATCAGTGCCTTTTATTAAGTTTTTATAATTTGTTCAAGTGGAGGTATGCTATATAAATATTACTGTCCGCCCCAGTCCCCTGACCTCTGACTGTGATGAGGAGTCCAGGGCTGGCTGCGCTGGACCCCTCAGTGTCGTTCAGCTGGTTCCGCGCTACGCACGAGTACCTCCCACTGTGGTGAGTCGTGGTTCTGCAGGTAGAACCACTCGTTATTACATGATATAATAACATTTTATATATATATATATAGTAATACAATAATAATAATAATAATATAAATATAATAATAATATAATAACCCAACATGAAAAACACAACACTTCATATGTAAATACACTTTCGGGTATTTCCTATTTGTCTAAATTCAGTCAGGAAATTGTGGAAATTGGAACTATTTGGCATGTATATTTGAACTTAGAACATAAAACTACATAAATATTCTCTAGTCTTCGCCCCATGTTTGCCTATAAAATACCAAAATGTAATAATGTAAATATACATAAAGAACTCTTCTGTGATAGTGGAGAAGTCATTTTTGTCCCACATTATTTGAAGTTTAAAAGCCACCCATAAAGTAACAGTGAGCGGACCTATTGATGAAGAGCTGTTCTTTGTGTGATGCAGGGAGAGGCTGGTCCCCCAGCAGCCAACTGAAGGAGATGTGGTTCCCTGATGCTACGTTGCAACGCAGCGACAGCATCTTCCCCTCAAAGATCTCCACAGCACCAGACTGGACCTCCAGAGACACACCCTTCACTGGCACTGCAGGGTAGGCCCAAAATCAGTCACCATATGTTACATCTATGGCTTAGGTATCATGGACTCACATCCAACTCACCCACTACTTTGAGGTAGTGTCGCTGGCTGACCGTGGGCCGTATCCCAGAGTTGTTCTGTACACTGGCCACACATTCCAGGAATCCCTCATGGGTGGTGTAGCTGATTAACATGGGGAAGTCCACCACACCCCCATCCAAAGTGGATTCAGCCAAGACATTGGAGCGGTCGCCTTGCCTGGAGCATGAGGGGACAACAGGACCTGCTTTATCCCGTCCTTTCCTGCTTTCCATTTTCATTGAGTCATTCTTCCTTTGCACCATGTGCTCTTTCATTGTTTCTTTCTTTCATTCTATCATCCTTTCATTCTTTCATTCTGGTGATGGTGGTGGTGATGGTGGTGGTGGAGGTGTTGGTGGTGGTGGTGGTGGAGGTGGAGGTGGAGGTGGTGGTGGTGGTGGTGGTGGTGGTGGTGGTGGTGGAGGTGGTGGTGGTGGTGGTGGTGGTGGAGGTGGAGGTGGTGGTGGAGGTGGTGGTGGTGGAGGTGGTGGTGGTGGTGGTGGTGGAGGTGGTGGTGGTGGTGGTGGTGGAGGTGGTGGTGGTGGAGGTGGTGGAGGTGGTGGTGGAGGTGGTGGTGGTGGTGGTGGTGGTGGTGGTGGTGGAGGTGGTGGTGGTGGTGGTGGTGGAGGTGGTGGTGGTGGAGGTGGTGGAGGTGGTGGTGGAGGTGGTGGTGGTGGTGGTGGTGGAGGTGGTGGTGGTGGAGGTGGTGGTGGAGGTGGTGGTGGTGGTGGTGGAGGTGGTGGAGGTGGTGGTGGTGGTGGTGGTGTGATGGTGGTGGTGGTGGAGGTGGAGGTGGAGGTGGAGGTGGAGGTGGAGGTGGAGGTGGAGGTGGTGGTGGTGGTGGTGGTGTGATGGTGGTGGTGGTGGAGGTGGTGGTGGTGGTGGTGGAGGTGGAGGTGGTGGTGATGGTGGTGGTGGTGTGATTAAACACTCACTTGAACACCTGCAGGAGAATTTGCACTGGAGGGAAGCGGAGCACCTCACACCCAAACTCCACAATGTCTTCATCCAGCGCTACACTGGGTCCATACAGGCGGGGAGGTCCTAGAGGAGACGCATCTAGAAGTACACAAAGACTTATGTCTGCACGTATGGAACATGGTACATGGAACATGGAACATGGAACATGGTACATGGAACATGGAACATGGTACATGGAACATTGAACATGGTACATGGAACATGGTACATGGTACATGGAACATGGAACATGGTACATGGAACATGGAACATGGTACATGGAACATGGTACATGGTACATGGAACATGGTACATGGAACATGGAACATGGTACATGGTACATGGTACATGGTACATGGAACATGGAACATGGTACATGGTACATGGTACATGGAACATGGTACACGGAACATGGTACATGGTACATGGTACATGGAACATGGTGCATGGTGTATGGTACATGGTACATGGTACATGGTACATGGAACATGGTACATGGTACATGGAACATGGAACATGGTACATGGTACATGGAACATGGTACATGGAACATGGAACATGGTACATGGAACATGGTACATGGTACATGGAACATGGTACATGGAACATGGAACATGGTACATGGTACATGGAACATGGTACATGGTACATGGTACATGGTACATGGAACATGGTACACGGAACATGGTACATGGTACATGGTACATGGAACATGGTGCATGGTGTATGGTACATGGTACATGGTACATGGTACATGGAACATGGTACATGGTACATGGAACATGGAACATGGAACATGGAACATTGAACATGGTACATGGAACATGGTACATGGTACATGGTACATGGTACATGTAACATGGAACATGGTACATGGAACATGGTACATGGTACATGGAACATGGTACATGGTACATGGAACATGGTACATGAAACATGGTACATGGAACATGGTACATGTAACATGGTACATGGAACATGGTACATGGAGTCAGCACACAGACAAAAGAAAGTCTTACTAGTCTCCAAGCTGCAGTAGTAGAACCCTGTGGAGAAAAGAGTAAAGGTTACAAAGAGTACTATTACTAGTACTGTTGTATCATATTAGTGTGGTATTGATGTGTAATATCTTACCTAGTATGCCCACAACTAGAGAAGAAAACATTTCACAATAGCCAAACTGATACCTGTTTGCATTAAGTTAAAAATAATCCTTCAATCCATTAAAAAGACACAACGTTTGTGTATGTGCTGTTCATCTACTCAGAGCCTAACGACACTGATACACACACACACACACACACACACACACACACACACACACACACACACACACACACACACACACACACACACACACACACACACACACACACACACACACACACACACACACTTCAAAATGTGTTGTGAAATGATAGTGTGACTCCACCCCTGCCTCACCCCGTCCTCAATTCACCATCACTATCTTTATTTAAAGTGCATGAAATACAAGGAGAAAAACATATATAACATATGAACCCAAATGTACACTTTACTTGTAACTTTACAACAAATTAAACCAGAAAAACATTATTTTATTGTTCCTGAAGCACAGGTACTACTGCTTTAACAGACTGTAATGAGGCTAAACAGATGATGAGACTAAATCAATATGTTCATTTGAATGTCAATTATCAGCAGAGCTCGATATACCAAAAGCTCTGGCTACAGAACAGCTGAATGGTCTTCTTTGTGAAATCATGCATAAGGGAGGGTGATGTTTCCCATATGGTGGTTGGTGGGATAGCTGCATCTTGGTATACTGGTATCTCCAGAGTGGTTGGTGGGACCATGTCTGGAAGAGAAGACAGCTTTCTGTCACATACATGCATTTAAGTTGTGCCATCTTTCAAACTATTCCTCAAATGAACATACAAATACACTCCTATGAGAATCACATACACTGCATGTATACAATAACACACATACAATTAACATAATGGTATATACTGACGGTGCACTGCATGTATAACACGTCTAGTTGTGTGTACCTGATGGTGATCACCTAGTGTCACACCTTTCTCTGTGCTGTCAGAGAAGGCTGGCAGCAGAAGTTCATCTGAGTTGGGAAGATGACCAATATTATCCATAAAGATAAGGACCATAAAGATAAGGATCATAAAGATAATCCACGAAACTACTGACATGCACAAAAACAACGTTGGCTTAAAGACATGATATTTGTCTCTTTTGTTTTACTATTTGCCAACATTTTCGCACCATAAACACCCTCTTTCAACATGTTTTACTTCATTAATGTATTCATTTAGTAGGTGATTTACAGTATTCAAAGGTATTTATAGTGAATTCCGACCCCATGTAGGGGGTCCCCATGCAGGTACGCTGTAGAAACTGGGGATCAAACCCAGTACCTTTCTTCTGGGAGTCGAACCCATTGGCCCCATTTGATATACCAAATCCTTCATTTTATTTGACAGTTTATCTATAAAGAACTCACCCGCGCAGCAGTCACCCAAACAGAGCCAGAGACTAAAATCAGCAGCAGAAAGCAGCAGAACGAAATGCTGATGATTTCAATGGTTGTCAAAGTGGTCTCTGTAGAAGACGATAGAAGAAAAGTATTGTGTTTATGTGCATGTGTGTGCCAGCTCCTGTTGAGCATTTAGCCCTGGGTTCAAGCGTTCATCTTTGCTCCTGAGTGTTCTTACAGGGTGGATCACCGCCCGGTACGGGAACTGCACCGCACTCGAGTGCAGAGCGCTTCAAAGGGTGGTGGGACGGCCCAGTATATGGTTGGAGGTGACCCCTCCCTCCTGGATATATACAACCAGCGGTGTGTGGCCAAGGCCAAACGCATCATAAAGACATTGCCCACCCCAGCCACCAACTGTACTCACTGTTACCGTCAGGCAGGCGATACCTCAGTATCAAGTGCCGTACAAATAGACTCAGAGATAGCTTCCACAGTCAGGCCATCAGGCTGCTGAACAAGGGCGTATAGCATATAACAATGTATATTTTATTACATTGATTTATATATACATATTGCTCTTTTTCTGTGCTAATATATTGCATTTTATAAATGCACTTTTATATTTTTATATATTTAACTTTATACAGTTTGTACTTTTTACTTATTGTTTATTCTATTTTTATTCTATTATAATTATTTGTATAACTGCTGTCTGTCGTTGGGTATTGCACATAAGATTTTCACCCATTGCTTATACTTTGATGTGACAATAAACCGACTTGACTTGACTTGACTTGACTTGACTCCTTTCTGTCTGGGCTTTGAACCCAGGTCTCAGGGCTCAGGCCCATTCCGTCTCTGCATTGAACCCAAGAGGAGCATTGAACCCTCAATTCTGCATCAGTGCTACTCACCTCCTGCCCCCTGCTCTCTCAACACACACACATCATTCCCTCGGTCCTCAGACCTCACCACCTTACCTATCATTCTCACTTGCACATCTGGACTTTCGAACCAGGCAGACGAGTCATCAAAGCTGTCCCTCACCCGACACCGGTAGGAGCCCGACTCCCCTCCGCGTGTCTTGGTGAGGACCAGGACACGCCCCCCATCCACAAAGGCGTAGCGGGGGCTCCAAGATTCTCCATGGGTCCACGGGTCTGCCTTGACGGGCAGGGAGGAGTTGTTCAACAGCCACGAGAAGGAAGGGAAGGTTCCCTGGCTCGGGAGACAGTGCAGTTGGGCGGCAGCCATTTTAGAATCCGCTCCATAAAGATATTCTACTTCCACTTGGACATGGCCGCCGACTAGGACTTGACGGAGAGAAAGGAGGAGGAGGAGAAAAACCAGAACAAGAACAAGAATAAGGAAGAAGAAGAAGGGAGAAGATGGAAAGAGTAAGGCAGGGAAAATAATACACAAATGGGTGAGTTTACAGTAGACAGTATTACAGAGTTTACAGTCCATGCTCATTGGTTGACTTAGTGCACCACACAACACCAAACATGCACAGATGTGTTGCTCCTACCTACAACCAGAGTCAGAGACCTGCTCTTCAACTCCTGAACCTCATTCTTCACCAGACACTCGGCCATGCCCATATCCTGCCCAGGTACCATGGCCACGGGGAACTTGGCCAAGGTGGACTTAGTTGCTTCAACTGAGGTCACCTCTTTTCCATCCAGCAAGAGGTAGAAGGTGGCTGGCGGACTCCCTCTTGAGGTCCAGCAGGTCACATGACCACCATACCCATCTGCCTCTTTAGAGATGCTGAACGCGATCCTTGGTTGGGAGAGGTGCACTGGAAAGATACCGGCAGGAAATAAACATGATGATAGTTGGAGCCAGTATTCATGTCTTAAGTCTCTCATATATTGTACATTACATTTCACTTTAAAGACATTTTGCAGATGCTTTAAACCTCCACAGGTAGACTGGGGACATTGTGGTTCATGTCAAATACCCTCACAACTACTAGACTATCCCTGTCCATAGTGTGTCTGGTGTGTCTGGTGGAATGTCTGATTCCGAAGAGCAATGTTTTACCTTTGACGTGGACCTGCATAACCTGGCTGCTGGAGCTCCTGTTCTCATTCAGCCAGTCTTGGGTCATACAGGAGTAGACCCCGGCATGCAGCACCGTCACCCGCTCCACCGCCAGCTTGCTGCTGGTTGGACGGAGCCAAGTAGACGTGGAAGGCATTACCTTGGTCCTGTTGAAGAACCAGGTGTAGGACAGCTGGGCTCCCACCGTGACGTCGCAGCTCAGGACGAGACGCGAGCCTTCGTACAGAACAGCCGGGTCGGGCTCCGAGTTGATTCTGGTTCCTGTGGAGAGGGCGGAGGTCTGGTGAACACAGAGGTGGGACTCTCTCTCCTCCTCTCCTCTGTCTTTCTCTCCCTGTTCCATCTCTCTCCTCCTCTCCTTCTCTGTCTTTCTCTCCCTGTTCCATCTCTCTCCTCCTCTCCTCTGTCTTTCTCTCCCTGTTCCATCTCTCTCCTCCTCTCCTCTGTCTTTCTCTCCCTGTTCCATCTCTCTCCTCCTCTCCTCTGTCTTTCTCTCCCATCTCTCTCCTCCTCTCCTCTGTCTTTCTCTCCCTGTTCCATCTCTCTCCTCCTCTCCTCTGTCTTTCTCTCCCTGTTCCATCTCTCTCCTCCTCTCCTCTGTCTTTCTCTCCCTGTTCCATCTCTCTCCTCCTCTCCTCTGTCTTTCTCTCCCTGTTCCATCTCTCTCCTCCTCTCCTCTGTCTTTCTCTCCCTGTTCCATCTCTCTCCTCCTCTCCTCTGTCTTTCTCTCCCTGTTCCATCTCTCTCCTCCTCTCCTCTGTCTTTCTCTCCCTGTTCCATCTCTCTCCTCCTCTCCTCTGTCTTTCTCTCCCTGTTCCATCTCTCTCCTCCTCTCCTCTGTCTTTCTCTCCCTGTTCCATCTCTCTCCTCCTCTCCTCTGTCTTTCTCTCCCATCTCTCTCCTCTCTCTTGAGGATACCTACGCATTAAGATTAGTCTTATACTGTTGCTGGCGGTTGTGTTCCCCCCTGCGGTCGCCATGCATTGGTAGGTGCCTTCTGTCGCCGGGCTGACCTTAAAGAAGAATGTCGCCGGGGATTTTTTGTGCAAAGGGTGGATAGGGGACGTAGACGGCGGCATTCTCTTCAGGAGCTGATAGGTGACCGGCTGGGAGAAGTCTGCTGCACTACATGTGAACGTCACCTTAGATCCCAGGTAGGCCATGTGTGGACCTGTCAAGACTGGGAAGGATGGAACTGACCCATCTATGATGAAGCAGAAGGTTTACACACACACACACAAACATATGCCCTATGTGATTAATCCAAATGATTTGCTGACATTATTACACGCTGCATTACAGTGTACTGTGTATGCTGTATACATTTGTCTAAACATAGTGACCCTAGTCATCAACACCTGCATGGTAGCATCAGCTGCTCACACATGTTCATACATTTACTTCTCAATACAAACTGGTCTTGATTACATACTTTTCTTCAAGGACAGGCTTGGCAAAACTGAATGCAAACCAAAGCAAAAAGCATAGTAAGATAACAGATTATTAATTTCTTAATAAGTTATAATAAATAATATGGGTGATCAATTATGTTTTACT
>CM051003.1:12322538-12332538 GCA_027704905.1 Muraenolepis orangiensis
ATGGTGTAATGCTTTATACGGGATAGATGACGTAATGCTTTATACGGGATAGATGGTGTAATGCTTTATACGGGATAGATGATGTAATGCTTTATACGGGATAGATGGTGTAATGCTTTATACGGGATAGATGATGTAATGCTTTATACGGGATAGATGATGTAATGCTTTATACGGGATAGATGGTGTAATGCTTTATACGGGATAGATGGTGTAATGCTTTATACGGGATAGATGATGTAATGCTTTATACGGGATAGATGGTGTAATGCTTTATACGGGATAGATGGTGTAATGCTTTATACGGGATAGATGATGTAACGCTTTATACGGGATAGATGATGTAACGCTTTATACGGGATAGATGATGTAACGCTTTATACGGGATAGATGATGTAATGCTTTATACGGGATAGATGACGTAATGCTTTATACGGGATAGATGGTGTAATGCTTTATACGGGATAGATGATGTAATGCTTTATACGGGATAGATGGTGTAATGCTTTATACGGGATAGATGATGTAATGCTTTATACGGGATAGATGGTGTAATGCCTTATACGGGATAGATGGTGTAATGCTTTATACGGGATAGATGATGTAATGCTTTATACGGGATAGATGATGTAATGCTTTATACGGGATAGATGGTGTAATGCTTTATACGGGATAGATGATGTAATGCTTTATACGGGATAGATGACGTAATGCTTTATACGGGATAGATGGTGTAATGCTTTATACGGGATAGATGATGTAATGCTTTATACGGGATAGATGGTGTAATGCTTTATACGGGATAGATGATGTAACGCTTTATACGGGATAGATGATGTAATGCTTTATACGGGATAGATGATGTAACGCTTTATACGGGATAGATGATGTAATGCTTTATACGGGATAGATGACGTAATGCTTTATACGGGATAGATGGTGTAATGCTTTATACGGGATAGATGATGTAATGCTTTATACGGGATAGATGGTGTAATGCTTTATACGGGATAGATGATGTAATGCTTTATACGGGATAGATGATGTGATGCACGGGTAGGGAGGAGAAGCGTAGAAATTGGTCCTAACTTATTGATCCTGATCAATTGGATTGTGTTTGTTGAAACTTCGTCGTTTATCACAGTATTAGTTGACAGGCGTTAGGAACAGCCTGACTGGCACCTGCAGGGTTCCTGAAGCTTGTCCATACTGTCCCTGCCCTCTGGTCCACCTCTGGCCCACCTCTGGCCCACTCCCTCCTGCCTGCTATTGAAGTCAAACACAATGGCTGGCTTATAACAAAGCTCTCAAAACACACACAGCCTACCCGCCGCCATGCAGTACAACATTGTTGTTTGAATCCACAGTTGTTGAAATGTATAAGGGTAGGACAGTTGTCTTTACAGACAATCGCCCTGTTCCATCTAAATAGAAACTGCTTAACATTTTGGATTGATTAACAGCACTAGTTGTTCTTGCTGGCCTACGGGTCTCCTGACAGTCAAACCGATTTGAGCGCGAGTGAAGAATAAGAGTGTTTGCAACACATTCTTGAGACTGTAGTAAGACAGAATCTGAAGAGTAATTTTATTGATGGAAAATAACTGAGAGGGTGACAAGTGAAACCATCTATCTGTTGGCTCAGATATACAGCTGGTACACACACACACACACACACACACACACACACACACACACACACACACACACACACACACACACACACACACACACACACACACACACACACACACACACACACACACACACACACACACACACACACACACACACACACAATTCCTTATCTGTTGGTCTACTCAGTCTCAATCAATAGGATACAAGATGCTTTATTGGCCATTTGCAACAAGTACAATACGATACGATATGCTTACTCCCCGTTACCCCACCCACAATACAGACAGCTGTTGTACTGTTACCCCACCCACTATACAGACAGCTGTTGTACTGTTACCCCACCCACTATACAGACAGCTGTTGTACTGTTACCCCACCCACTATACAGACAGCTGTTGTACTGTTACCCCACCCACTATACAGACAGCTGTTGTACTGTTACCCCACCCACAATACAGACAGCTGTTGTACTGTTACCCCACCCACTATACAGACAGCTGTTGTACTGTTACCCCACCCACTATACAGACAGCTGTTGTACTGTTACCCCACCCACTATACAGACAGCTGTTGTACTGTTACCCCACCCACAATACAGACAGCTGTTGTACTGTTACCCCACCCACAATACAGACAGCTGTTGTACTGTTACCCCACCCACAATACAGACAGCTGTTGTACTGTTACCCCACCCACTATACAGACAGCTGTTGTACTGTTACCCCACCCACAATACAGACAGCTGTTGTACTGTTACCCCACCCACTATACAGACAGCTGTTGTACTGTTACCCCACCCACTATACAGACAGCTGTTGTACTGTTACCCCACCTACAATACAGACAGCTGTTGTACTGTTACCCCACCCACTATACAGACAGCTGTTGTACTGTTACCCCACCCACTATACAGACAGCTGTTGTACTGTTACCCCACCCACAATACAGACAGCTGTTGTACTGTTACCCCACCCACAATACAGACAGCTGTTGTACTGTTACCCCACCCACTATACAGACAGCTGTTGTACTGTTACCCCACCCACAATACAGACAGCTGTTGTACTGTTACCCCACCCACTATACAGACAGCTGTTGTACTGTTACCCCACCCACTATACAGACAGCTGTTGTACTGTTACCCCACCCACTATACAGACAGCTGTTGTACTGTTACCCCACCCACAATACAGACAGCTGTTGTACTGTTACCCCACCCACTATACAGACAGCTGTTGTACTGTTACCCCACCCACTATACAGACAGCTGTTGTACTGTTACCCCACCCACTATACAGACAGCTGTTGTACTGTTACCCCACCCACAATACAGACAGCTGTTGTACTGTTACCCCACCCACTATACAGACAGCTGTTGTACTGTTACCCCACCCACAATACAGACAGCTGTTGTACTGTTACCCCACCCACAATACAGACAGCTGTTGTACTGTTACCCCACCCACTATACAGACAGCTGTTGTACTGTTACCCCACCCACAATACAGACAGCTGTTGTACTGTTACCCCACCCACAATACAGACAGCTGTTGTACTGTTACCCCACCCACTATACAGACAGCTGTTGTACTGTTACCCCACCCACTATACAGACAGCTGTTGTACTGTTACCCCACCCACTATACAGACAGCTGTTGTACTGTTAGCCCACCCACTATACAGACAGCTGTTGTACTGTTACCCCACCCACTATACAGACAGCTGTTGTACTGTTACCCCACCCACAATACAGACAGCTGTTGTACTGTTACCCCACCCACAATACAGACAGCTGTTGTACTGTTACCCCACCCACTATACAGACAGCTGTTGATGTTGTACTGTTACAGCTGGTGTAATGGTGAATGGTGTTCCATGTGTTACACCATTCAACCGTCTCTGTTGTAACAGCTGTTGGTGTTTCAATGGTCTTAGTCTACTGTGTGTTTCTACTTCTTAATCTAGGATTTAGGATTTAGCTGCCTGGCAAGGCCCATTTTATTGTATTATTATTTCTAACCGTTACTCATTTGTTATAATCCGTCACTATTAAACATGTGTGGTTTTCACTGAAATAAACACGTGTGTATGATTGAAATGCATGTGCAAAAAGGGCAGACTTCTTTGATGGGTATTATTATTATTATTTTTTATTATAAAGATGGGTGCCATAAATGGACCAAGTCCAACAGACAATGCGGCCTGGTCTGAGCCTCCTCCCTGTATGACATCACACCAACACAACCATCTCTCACAATGACTGACTGTCCTGATCATTGATATTCACTAACTTACTGAAAGCTCTGACTGTAAGGGCCTCAGCCGACACCATCAGCGGGACAATAGGCAACTTGTGAACCACTGCGATGACAAAACTCCACTGGACTTCCTCACTTTTTGTCCTGGAGTCTCAGTCCTCCTGTTGTCTTATTGGGGCCGTTGGTACTGTCTGGGATCGGGTCTTCAATGGTTCCTTCTTCACCTGTCAGAGTGGGAAACATCCATTGCCTATCCTTACTAATCTCTAAATCTGGAGGATTGAATCATCTTTATTTGTCACATACAGCACATGTACAAACACACAGTGAAATGTGTTTTCTGCATTTAACCCATCCTAGTATTAGGAGCAGTTAGGGTTAGGGGGTCTTCCTCAAAGACACCTCCACAGTTTTTGCTATGAGGAGCCGGGGATGGAACCAGCTGTGAGGCGACCGCTCTACCTCCTGAGCTACACTGACGCCCGATACTACCTCCGCCATCCAAGAGCTAATGCTTTATCCCCCCCTGTTTGTCAAGTCAAGTCAAGTTTATTGTCACATCAAAGTTATATGTATAAGCATATATAAGCATATATATATAAGTATAAGCAATTGGTGAAAATCGTATGTGCAATACCCGACGACAGACAGCAGTTATAAAAATAATAGAATAAAAAAGTAAAAAGTACAAACTGTATAAAGTTAAATATATAAAAATATAAAAGTGCATTTATAAAATGCAATATATTAGCACAGAAAAAGAGCAATATGTATATATAAATCAATGTAATAAAATATACATTGTTATATGCTATACGCCCTTGTTCAGCAGCCTGATGGCCTGACTGTGGAAGCTATCTCTGAGTCTATTTGATACCACTTGATACTGCGGTATCGCCTGCCTGACGGTAACAGTGAGTACAGTTGGTGGCTGGGGTGGGCAATGTCTTTATGATGCGTTTGGCCTTGGCCACGCACCGCTGGTTGTATATATCCAGGAGGGAGGGGAGCTCACCTCCAACCATATACTGGGCCGTCCGCACCACCCTTTGAAGCGCTCTGCGCTCGAGTGCGGTGCAGTTCCCGTACCGGGCGGTGATCCACCCTGTAAGAACACTCTCCATGGTGCCGTTATAGAATGTTCTCAGGATGCGGGGGCCCATGCTGAATTTCCTCAGACGCCTGAGGAAATTCAGGCGTTGTTGGGCCCTTTTCACCATGTGTGTGGTGTGCGTGGACCATGTGAGGTCCTCGGAGATGTGCATGAGGAACTTGAAGCTGCTGACCCTCTCTACTGCAACACCGTCGATAGGGGCGTGCTCTCCTCTCTGCTTCCTGTAGTCCACGATCAGCTCCTTGGTCTTCTTGATGTTGCGGCGGACCGACAGGAGGTCCAGTATCCAGCTGCACGTAGATGGGGGCACGCCTAGACCTCTAAGCTTGGTGTCGAGCTTGGCAGGAACTATCGTGTTGAACTCTGAGCTGTAGTCCACAAACAGCTTCCCTCGCTTCTTCCTGCGATGCTTGTGTGTAATCGTGTCCAAGATGGTCGGAGTTAATCCAGCTGTGACTTCGGGCGGGACGTCCGAGTCGAAAGAATGAAAAAACTCCGGTAGGCGGCGAGCGACTGTCGATCTGATCTCCAGAAGTGTTCAAAGTCATAAATGAACGTGCTGCTAACTTCCTGAACAAAGATAGTCGCAATAAAAAGAATAAATAACAAAAAACTGCGTCATCGTGCGGGAGCTCGCGACACGGCGCGGATCTCGTACGGCGCCATACTCCAGATCCAGTTGTTAGTCTGTTAGAAAGATAACTCCAAAAATAATGTACGGAATTGGACATAACTTTGTGATTCGTTTACTTATGGACCAAGTACGAGTTTATTTTGGCACAAATCCAGATCTGGATCCAGGGGACTTTTAAGTGATATGGAGGTGTGCTCTACTGAGGGCCCTCTTCAAATCTAAATACTGAACTACTGAACTATCAGCCTTTACGCCCAGTCCGTGGGCGCCGCAGGAGGTCAAAGTGTGTTCCTCTTAAGAGACGTCTTACCAGAAGCCAAAGCTTGGTTCCGAGTTCTAACTTGGTTTCAAGAATGTGGTCCGTACACTTTACACTGATGAGTAACCTGAGTCTCTGTTGTGATTTTTAGAAACTACCTAACACTACTACAACAACTGTGTTGTTTTGTTATCAGGAGGACTCTGGGAAACACACCTAATTTGTACTCTCTCAAGGCTAGTTGCAACATGACAGAATCTCTCTCTCTCTCTCTCTCTCTCTCTCTCTCCTCTCTCTCTCTCTCTCTCTCCTCTCTCTCTCTCTCTCTCTCTCTCTCTCTCTCTCTCTCTCTCTCTCTCTCTCTCTCTCTCTCTCTCTGAGCAGGTGAGGGTGTGAGCGCTCTCTGATTGGTGGAGAGACCCGGTGACATATTGAGACAGACGGTGAGAGAGAAGAGACCTAGCGGAGGGAGAATGGCTTTGGATCGAAGCCCTCGATACCTGGAAGCTGGGTTGGAGTGAGTATTGAAATGTTTTGATTTGCTTTCCTTTTGCCTTCTTCCGTCTCTCTGAGTCTCTCTCTCTCTGAATCTCTGTCTCTCTTAGTCTCTCTCTCTCTGAGTCTCTGTCTCTCTGAGTCTGTCTCTTTGAGTCTGTCTCTCTGAGTCTGTCTCTCTTAGTCTCTGTCTCTCTGAGTCTCTCTCTCTCTCTGAATCTCTGTCTCTCTTAGTCTCTCTCTCTCTGAGTCTCTGTCTCTCTTAGTCTGTCTCTCTGAGTCTGTCTCTCTGAGTCTGTCTCTCTGAGTCTGTCTCTCTTAGTCTCTGTCTCTCTGAGTCTCTGTCTCTGAGCCTCTCTGTCTCTGAGTCTCTCTGTCTCTGAGTCTCTCTGTCTCTGTCTCTCCGAGTCTGTCTCTCTGAGTCTCTGTCTCTCTTAGTCTCTGTCTCTCTGAGTCTCTCTCTCTGAGTCTCTGTCTCTCTCTGAGTCTCTCTGTGTCTCTGTCTCTCTTTAACCTCTGAGTGTATGTAGTGAAGAATGAGGGTCATATGAGTGTTTAGTAGAAAACTATTTGGGGGAAATAAGGCGGTAGCAAGTACTACTTTGATGAAGAAGAATACTTTGATGTTTTCAAAGAATGTTAAGGGATGGGAAGATCACACTGTGGTGCCTCTCCAGGGGATTTTTCTGTCATTGTATTCGTAGAAAGTACACTTACACTTACATAACTTGTGTGTGCCTTTGTGTATAAAGTCCAAAGAAATTGTTTGTCTGTCTGTCTGTCTGTCTGTCTGTCTGTCTGTCTGTCTGTCTGTCTGTCTGTCTGTTAGCAAGGTAACTCAAAAAGTTATGTACGGAATTGGACCAAACATGGTGCTTGATTTACCTATGGGCCAAGGAACAGTTAGATTAGATTAGAATTTGATGCAGATCCGGATCTAAACCCGGATCCAGGAGACTTTTTGGTGTGGTGGTGGTACCCGCTCTACTGAGGGCCCTCTAGTTTTATTATTGATTATTATGATTGACTCATTCCTCTTCCTGTATTGAATGGTCAAAAGTCCCATCAGGAGGTATTGGGTCCTGGGGGAGAGGGTGGGCCGGTCAGACTGTCTTCCTGCAGTATACTTTGAGGGCGTTACTTTGGTTCTAACCTAAATCCCCTTCCAATTCCTATGTTTTCTTCCTGTGTGGTGGGCAGGAGCCCAGTGGACGAGGAATGTGTCCATGACTCCTTCAGCCGGCTGATCGCAGAGCAGAGTCAGAATGGACCCGCCTTCGAGCTGCAGGAGCTGCAGAGAGAGCTGGACGAGGAGGGCCAAGGTACTGTGTGTGTGTGTGTGTCTGTGTGTGATTAGGAGAAAGCAGAAAGCTTATCTAAAAAGGTGTGTTCTGGAACCGTATAGACATTAAAAGTCATTCTGTCTGATTGTTTTCAGACTATGTGAGCAGCCTCACACCCGACCAGGAGGCAGAGGGCGGGAGAGGCAGAAGGGGCCTCGATCGGCGGGAAGAGGCTGAGCAGCTGAACCCTCTGATAGGCGAGAGATGGTCCTCCGCCACCCTCAGAGTACTCTCCTCCATGCCCAGCCGCACCATCGGTCAGTAGGGAAGCCTTCTGGCTACTAAGAGACCAGGACCCCCTGGAGCTCTAACCTGAACTGTAGTTATGGAGCTTTAACCTGTAGTTATGAAGCGCTTCATGGTGGCACTTGCAATAAATGCAACATTGAAGCATTAATAAAGTTTTAGTAAATAGTGAATTTGTCATTTATAAAGTGATTCATAAGATAATAGTTTGTAAAATCATTTATCAAGCATAAGTTGATTATTTTTGATTTAACAATGGTTTGTAAACACTTAGTTATGCTGCAATACATGTTTGTGACATGTATTTGTGATTGACTAATTGTTACTGTTAATTACTTAGCTCTGCTGTAATGGTGCGTGAGGCTTTTACTGCCTGTAAATGTCATTTATAAATTCATAGTAAGGCATAGATAGTCCTCACTATAGATGAGCTCACACAATAACTAACACTGTGCTGCAGAGAGCCCTGTTTGTGTTGTGTATTTTCAGCCCGTCTTTGTGGGTTCCTCTTTTTAATTTGGGTACCGGATGCATCTGTGTTGCAATGTGTTTACTGGTGTTAAGATCACTGTGTGTGTGTGTGTGTGTGTGTGTGTGTGTGTGTGTGTGTGTGTGTGTAGGGCGCAGCAGGGGGGCCATCATCACTCAGTACTACAACAGGACCAAGCAGCTGAAGATGCGCAGACACAGCCGGCCCTCCATCCGGGACCTCTCCCGCTCCGCCCGGCCCAGCCTCCGGGGGTACCGGGTGGAGTCGGACACCGCAGAGCCGGACGGTGACGACAGCGGTGAGACCCAAATGATATTATTATTATTATCATTATTATTATTATCATTATTATTATTATCATTATCATTATCATGCTGGCGTTGTCAAAGCCTAGTCTAATGTGTGTGTGGTTGTTTGTAACAGTGAGGAAGCGAGACCACCTGGTGAACAACCTCCAGAACCTGTCTGTGAGTGACCGGGTCAGGATGCTGAGGGCCATGCCGCTCAGCCTGGCTGAGAAGCGCCATCTGAGGTGAGCGCTGCCACAGTCATAAACAACAACAGGATGACCTCATGGGTTCCATCTCATGCCCTTTGTTCTAAGTTTACTTTTGTAACTCTCTCTGTCTCTCTCTGTCTCATTCACTCTGTCTCTCTCACTTGTTGTCTCTCTCTCTCTTTCTCTCTATTTCTCCCTGTCTCTATTTCTCTGTCTCTCTCTCTTTGTCTCTGTCTCTCTCATTCTCTTCGTCTCTTTCTCATTCTCTCTCTCATTCACTCTGTCTCTCTCTCATTGTCTCTCTCTCATTCACTCTGTCTCTCTCTCATTGTCTCTCTCTCATTCACTCTGTCTCTCTCTCATTGTCTCTCTCTCATTCACTCTGTCTCTCTCTCATTGTCTCTCTCTCATTCACTCTGTCTCTCTCTCATTCACTCTGTCTCTCTCTCATTGTCTCTCTCTCATTCACTCTGTCTCTCTCTCATTGTCTCTCTCTCATTCACTCTGTCTCTCTCTCATTCACTCTGTCTCTCTCTCATTGTCTCTCTCTCACTCATTGTCTCTTTCTCTCACTCATTGTCTATGTCTCTTTCTCCCTGTCTCTCTCATTCTCTCTGTTTGTCCATCTCTCTCTCCAGGAGGCTGGTGCTGTGTAAGGACCAGGGGTCCCAGGCTCACAGTCACATCCCTTGTTGTCGGCACTTCAAGTATTATCTCATCATTGTGAGTTGTGGTGCCCTCCTTCTACCATGAGAACAACACCACAGACTAGCTGGACTAGTAGGGCATTCTAGCTCTGTTGTAATTGAATGTAATTGTAAAAAGTAATTTTGCTTGCAGACATTACACACACACACACACACACACACACACACACACTAAAGCAATGTTAGCTTTAACTTATTATGGTATGCAATGCCCTTAACTTACGTGAGCTTGTGGTCAGACTCGTGTGGTAGAATATGGACACCACTGTGTTGAGCTGTGACCTGTAACACTAAGTGATTAGTAGTAGTTTGTAATC
>CM051003.1:12335038-12365627 GCA_027704905.1 Muraenolepis orangiensis
CTCTCTCTCTCTCTCTCTCTCTCTCTCTCTCTCTCTCTCTCTCTCTCTCTCTCTCTCCCCCACTACTGTATATCTCTCTCTCTCTCTCTCTCTCTCTCTCTCTCTCTCTCTCTCTCTCTCTCTCTCTCTCTCTCTCTCTCTCTCTCTCTCTCTCTCTCTCTCTCTCTCTCTCTCTCTCTCTCTCCCCCACTACTGTATAACTCTCTCTCTCTCTCCCCCCCCACTACTGTATAACTCTCTCTCTCTCTCTCCCTCACTAGGGTTACTTCTCCCACTCAGTCATGTACTACGGTTACTATAGCAACTCCACACTGAAGCGGCCATGCCGGGAGAGCACCGTTGCTGGGCCCAAGGCCTCAGAGGAGGCGGAGCTTGAGTGTGTGCAGCACGGCCTGTCCTACAACATGCCGCTGGCCTACTTCTTCACCATCGGGACGGCCTTCTTCATCACCTGCATCATCCTAGTGTACAGGTGTGGGCCGGTCAGATGACGCGTGTGCGTGTGCGTGTGCGGTGTCTTTACAGAGGGTCTGTTTCTATGCCCTCAGCATGTCCAAGTCGTTTGGTCGGAGTTTCCGCATCGACAAGTCCCACAACATGGTGGCTATGAAGGTCTTCTGCTCCTGGGACTTCAAGGTCATAAAGAAGTCCTCTGTCTCACTCATGTCCGAGAACATCTCCACGCAGGTCAAGGTGTGGGCCGAACACACACTCACTCACTCACACACTCACTACTGAGAAAGGCACAGAGAGGTGATGAGCTAACAGTCAGATCATCACATTCCTACATGCATTAGATTCTACCACTCACATTCCTTCCTCGTGTCTGTCCTTTTTTAAATTAACTGTTTTAGTCTCTCTCTCTCTCTCTCTCTCTCTCTCTCTCTCTCTCTCTCTCTCTCGCTCTCGCTCTCGCTCTTGCTATCTCTCTCTCTCTCTCTTCAGGAGCTGTTGGCAGATGTGAACCGTAACCATGCCGACAAGACGTTGAGCCAGAAGTTGTGCAGGTTGACGGTTCACTGCTTGGCCTGGACCATCTGCTTGGGGAGCAGCGTGGCCTGTGTACTGGCTGTGTACTACCTCACAGAACACATGCACATGGTGAGAGAGAGCATGAAGTTAAACTGGAAGTGGCACACATTTAGTCATCTAGCATCTACATCTAAACCTGTAGGATTGAATCCTCTTTATTGGTCTCATGTAAACACAGTGAAATAGGTCTCTGCATTGAACCCATCCTAGTATCAGGAGCAGTGGGCGGTTATTGGATATACAGGGAGCAGGGGAGGGGTCTGGTGCCTTGCTCAAGGGCACTGAGGCAGTGCCCAGGAAGCCAACCAGCGACCTTTCGGTTTCCAAGCCAAGGCCCAACAGACTACTGCCTACAGAGCTACTGCCGCCCCCGAAATGTGCACCAGGCTGGGCGAAATTATACTCTTCAATATTGGAGTAACGACATGACATGTGGAGGCTGCAAAGCAACAGAGTGTAGCTATAGGGGTGAGAAACTAAAGCTTTGTTATTTTCAAGTGTTTCAACTGTATGGGTGCTTTCACGAGGAAGCACGTGAATCGCTGTGTTCTCAAGACATTGCGTGCGGAAGATCGCCGGGAACTTAAAACTGAGGCTTTGATGCTCTCGCGGCCACCCTGACAGGAGCTCCAGCTGAAGGCTTCCCTCAACACCACGGACCCCCTGCTGAGGGAAGCCAGCCTGCTGACGGTGCCGGTGGGCGTGTCACTCATCAACCTGCTGCTGCCTGGGCTCTTCAACGCTGCCGCCTGGATGGAGGAGTATGACTCGCCTAGCGTCCGCACCTACGTGGCCATCTCCAGGTGAGGGCTGATGCTCCGCCCTCCCTGAGCAGGCACAAGGGTTCCTTAAAGGGGATTTCACTTATTTCACCTCTGGAGTCAATTTCACACCCCAGATAGTATTCATGTCCCTTGCTTCAATACTTAGATATGTATTGGCTTCAATTGGATGGAGAGCGGGTTTGCTCAAACCGGTATCAAATATCTAAATATTGAAGCAAGCAACCGAAACACTGACCAGAGTCTCTAAGGTGTGAATATTCAAAGGGAAATCCCCTTTACGGCTTTGGGGGATAGTTTAGAGTGACTCTGTGGTGTTTTGTTTTGTTTTATAGGAACCTGTTGCTCAAGGTCAGCCTGGTAGCTGTGCTCTGCTTCCACTGGCTGGGCAGGGAGGCTGTTGAATCTCAGACTCAGGTAATAATAATAATAATAATAATAACTTTAATTGATATAGCACCTTCCAAGGGACCCAAGGCCCTTTACAGAGGGGTAAAAACACAACTTAACAAACAAAAAAAGTAAAGTAGCAGTGAAAGGAGGGGAAAGGGATGGGTTAGAGGTCAAAGGTGACCAGGTGAAGAGATGAGCTTTGAGGGTTCATGGAGAGGCTTGAAGGTGAGGAGGTGTGTTGAGCACTGGGGGCGGGGCATGTGAGGAAAACAACTCGCAGAACATAAGCCAGAACCTGACTGAGTTAGATAAATATATATTTTGTATATCTATATATATATAGATATACAAAATATAAGCCAACAAGGGACGTTCGCCCAGCTCGGCCAGACAGAACCAGATAGGAGATCAGTCGTGATTTCCTGAGAGCCTCATCCACATTGTCAAAATCAGCTAAATATTCAGCCATAACTGAAATCTTTTGGATAACATTAAGCTATGCTTTCTGTTGTTCAACTCACAACTCACTCCATCTCCTTGAGTGAGACTTCTCCTTGAGAGAGACTTCTCCTTGAGAGAGACTTCTCCTTGAGAGAGACTTCTCCTTGAGCGAGACTTCTCCTTGAGAGAGACTTCTCCTTGAGCGAGACTTCTCCTTGAGCGAGACTCTGTTAGACACATAACATCAATTTAAAGGGTTTCTCT
The DNA here is from genome assembly GCA_027704905.1 of Muraenolepis orangiensis. Lineage (NCBI taxonomy): Eukaryota > Metazoa > Chordata > Actinopteri > Gadiformes > Muraenolepididae > Muraenolepis > Muraenolepis orangiensis. The sequence continues at coordinate 12,337,951 of CM051003.1, forward strand.
GTTGTCAGATACTTCTAATAACAGTATTATCTGTCAAGCCCTTTCAGAGAGGTCCTGGTCGGTCAGAAGGGTTTCATTGTTTAGTAGCTGTAGGCTGAAGTGCTCTCGCTCAAGACCCAAAATGGAAAAAAAGGGTCCATGTTAAGAAATACTGAATTTATTATTAATTCTCTGATGACATCATTTAGGATGATACTGTTACATATAGCTCCTATAAACACACCATACACAAATAAATAGGTAAAAAAACGCTGATTGGGCCCTGATGTGTACTATGAGCGCCGGTAGTCGCACACTTCAGCCCTCGCACGGATGGGTGTCTACAGCCGGTAGTACCACTCAGCACAATCAATACTGTTGATTATTAAGTTGTTTGCTTTTGGCTCTTTCAAAGTGTTTCTGAGGTTCTGATTCTGTGGTCCTCCTCAGTGTTGGGAGAGCTTTGTTGGCCAGGAGCTGTACCGCTTCCTGCTGATGGACTTGGTCTTCACTGTGCTCGACACGCTGTTTGGAGAATTTCTCTGGAGGTGAGCGGGCAAATCGTTATGATACACAACGTACAGTTTACCTGGAGACTTCATGCATTTTGAGCAAAAAGATGATGGTTTGGAGCCACTCAAACACGGTCCTTTCTTGTAGCCTTTGCCTGCTTCAATGCCCTCCTCTTCACCTCACTGCCTTCCCTCCCCAGGCTGTTTACAGAGAGGGTGCTGAAGAGAAGTCGAAGACCAGTGTTTGATATTGCCAGGAACGTTCTGGAACTCATCTATGGACAAACCCTGGCCTGGTAGGAAACCTTCATTTGATTATAGATCACATCATTTGATGTGTTAATTGGTGTTTTTATTGTATATCTTAATTGGATGTCTTTATTTGGTGGTCTGCTCAGGTTGGGTGTCCTCTTTAGTCCACTTCTCCCCGGGGTGCAGATCATCAAACTCCTGCTGCTCTTCTACATTAAGATGGTCAGTGCCCTGGTCTCATACTAATGCACCGCATTACTCCAACTAGTACTCCAACTAGTACTCCAACTAGTACTCCAACTAGTACTCCAACTAGTACTCCCAACTAGTACTCCCAACCAGTACTCCCTACTAGTACTCCCTACTAGTAATCCCAACTAGTACTCCCAACTAGTACTCCCAACTAGTACTCCCTACTAGTACTCCCTACTAGTACTCCCTACTAGTACTCCCAACCAGTACTCCCTACTAGTAATCCCAACCAGTACTCCCAACTAGTACTCCCAACTAGTACTCCCAACCAGTACTCCCAACTAGTACTCCCAACCAGTACTATCAACCAGTACTCCCAACTAGTACTCCCAACTAGTACTCCCAACTAGTACTCCCAACCAGTACTCCCTACTAGTACTCCCAAGTAGTACTCCCAACTAGTACTCCAAACCAGTAATCCCAACTAGTACTCCCAACTAGTACTCCCAACTAGTACTCCAAACCAGTACTATCAACCATTTCTCCAACTAGTACTCTAACTAGTACTCCCAACTAGTACTCCAAACCAGTACTATCAACCATTACTCCAACTAGTACTCCAAACCAGTACTCCCAACCAGTACTATCAACCAGTACTCCCTACTAGTACTCCCAACCAGTACTATCAACCAGTACTCCCTACTAGTACTCCCAACCAGTACTATCAACCAGTACTCCAAACTAGTACTCCCAACCAGTACTATCAACCAGTACTCCCTACTAGTACTCCCAACCAGTACTATCAACCAGTACTCCCTACTAGTACTCCCAACCAGTACTATCAACCAGTACTCCCTACTAGTACTCCCAACCAGTACTATCAACCAGTACTCCCTACTAGTACTCCCAACCAGTACTATCAACCAGTACTCCCTACTAGTACTCCCAACCAGTACTATCAACCAGTACTCCCTACTAGTACTCCCAACCAGTACTATCAACCAGTACTCCCTACTAGTACTCCCAACCAGTACTATCAACCAGTACTCCAAACTAGTACTCCCAACCAGTACTATCAACCAGTACTCCCTACTAGTACTCCCAACCAGTACTATCAACCAGTACTCCAAACTAGTACTCCCAACTAGTACTATCAACCAGTACTCCCTACTAGTACTCCCAACCAGTACTATCAACCAGTACTCCCTACTAGTACTCCCAACCAGTACTATCAACCAGTACTCCCTACTAGTACTCCCAACCAGTACTATCAACCAGTACTCCCTACTAGTACTCCCAACCAGTACTATCAACCAGTACTCCCTACTAGTACTCCCAACCAGTACTATCAACCAGTACTCCCTACTAGTACTCCCAACCAGTACTATCAACCAGTACTCCAAACTAGTACTCCCAACCAGTACTATCAACCAGTACTCCCTACTAGTACTCCCAACCAGTACTATCAACCAGTACTCCCTACTAGTACTCCCAACCAGTACTATCAACCAGTACTCCAAACTAGTACTCCCAACTAGTACTATCAACCAGTACTCCCAACTAGTACTCCCAACCAGTACTCCCTACTAGTACTCCCTACTAGTAATCCCAACTAGTACTCCCAACTAGTACTCCCAACTAGTACTCCCTACTAGTACTCCCTACTAGTACTCCCTACTAGTACTCCCAACCAGTACTCCCTACTAGTAATCCCAACCAGTACTCCCAACTAGTACTCCCAACTAGTACTCCCAACCAGTACTCCCAACTAGTACTCCCAACCAGTACTATCAACCAGTACTCCCAACTAGTACTCCCAACTAGTACTCCCAACTAGTACTCCCAACCAGTACTCCCTACTAGTACTCCCAAGTAGTACTCCCAACTAGTACTCCAAACCAGTAATCCCAACTAGTACTCCCAACTAGTACTCCCAACTAGTACTCCAAACCAGTACTATCAACCATTTCTCCAACTAGTACTCCCAACCAGTACTATCAACCAGTACTCCCTACTAGTACTCCCAACCAGTACTATCAACCAGTACTCCCTACTAGTACTCCCAACCAGTACTATCAACCAGTACTCCAAACTAGTACTCCCAACTAGTACTATCAACCAGTACTCCCAACTAGTACTCCCAACCAGTACTCCCTACTAGTACTCCCTACTAGTAATCCCAACTAGTACTCCCAACTAGTACTCCCAACTAGTACTCCCTACTAGTACTCCCTACTAGTACTCCCTACTAGTACTCCCAACCAGTACTCCCTACTAGTAATCCCAACCAGTACTCCCAACTAGTACTCCCAACTAGTACTCCCAACCAGTACTCCCAACTAGTACTCCCAACCAGTACTATCAACCAGTACTCCCAACTAGTACTCCCAACTAGTACTCCCAACCAGTACTCCCTACTAGTACTACCAAGTAGTACTCCCAACTAGTACTCCAAACCAGTAATCCCAACTAGTACTCCCAACTAGTACTCCCAACTAGTACTCCAAACCAGTACTATCAACCATTTCTCCAACTAGTACTCTAACTAGTACTCCCAACTAGTACTCCAAACCAGTACTATCAACCATTACTCCAACTAGTACTCCCAACCAGTATTCCCAACTAGTACTCTAACTAGTACTCCCAACTAGTACTCCAAACCAGTACTATCAACCATTACTCCAACTAATACTCCCAACCAGTACTCCCAACTAGTACTCCCAACTAGTACTCCAAACCAGTAATCCCAACTAGTACTCCAAACCAGTACTCCCAACCAGTACTATCAACCAGTACTCCCTACTAGTACTCCCAACCAGTACTATCAACCAGTACTCCCTACTAGTACTCCCAACCAGTACTATCAACCAGTACTCCAAACTAGTACTCCCAACCAGTACTATCAACCAGTACTCCCTACTAGTACTCCCAACCAGTACTATCAACCAGTACTCCCTACTAGTACTCCCAACCAGTACTATCAACCAGTACTCCCTACTAGTACTCCCAACCAGTACTATCAACCAGTACTCCCTACTAGTACTCCCAACCAGTACTATCAACCAGTACTCCCTACTAGTACTCCCAACCAGTACTATCAACCAGTACTCCCTACTAGTACTCCCAACCAGTACTATCAACCAGTACTCCCTACTAGTACTCCCAACCAGTACTATCAACCAGTACTCCAAACTAGTACTCCCAACCAGTACTATCAACCAGTACTCCCTACTAGTACTCCCAACCAGTACTATCAACCAGTACTCCCTACTAGTACTCCCAACCAGTACTATCAACCAGTACTCCCTACTAGTACTCCCAACCAGTACTATCAACCAGTACTCCAAACTAGTACTCCCAACCAGTACTATCAACCAGTACTCCCTACTAGTACTCCCAACCAGTACTATCAACCAGTACTCCCTACTAGTACTCCCAACCAGTACTATCAACCAGTACTCCAAACTAGTACTCCCAACTAGTACTCCCAACTAATACTCACAACTAGTACTCACAACTAGTACTCCAAGCAGTACTCCAAACCAGTACTCCATTCTTTATCCAGCGGTTGAGTTAGATGTGGTGAGGTCATCCCGTAGATGTTCCTCTGTGGGAGCTTGTGACAGCCCTTGTCCTGTGTGCAGGGTAGTGTGATGCTGAACTGTCAGGCCCCTCGCAAGCCCTACGGGGCTAGTCAGATGACCACCATCTTCATCACCTTGCTCTGCTTCCCTGCCTTCCTGGGTGCGTCTGTGTGTGTTACATACACCATGTGGAGGTATGCACACACACACACACACACACATACGACACGCACCACACAAACACACACACACACTGTTTGACACTGGCCAAACCGTGAAAAGGGGGCGGCAGTAGCTCAGTCTGTATATAAAATAGCTGCCCACTGCTTCTAATACTCGATTGGGTTCAATGCAGAGAAACTAATTTTACTGTGTGTTTACATGTGACCAATAAAGAGGATTTCAACCTACAGATTAAGATTAAAAACATTGTCTCACACACACACACACACACACACACAGGAATAAACACCGGTAATGTCATTTTTGCCATATGCACATGTATGTATCGTGAACTGTTAAATTACATTATTTGGGCATTTAATGTCCACTAGAAGAAGAGTTTGAGTTGGCTCTGCTATTGGCCCTTCTATGGACCAGTGTCATGTAGAGCAGGGGTTCCCAACCTGTGTTGTGTTGTGTAGCCCTTGAGCTGGTAGCCTTCTAGAAGTACCCCTCACTCATTTGGAGGATTCGCCTTACATTTTCTCTTATATTAAACCTTTTGTAATTGTATTTAACCAAACTACTCTTTAAATAAATGAAAATCACTTTTATAACTCACCCTTAATACAAATGAATTTAAACTTGACATTGACACTTATTGTGAATGAAAATAATACTCACTTCTAGCAGTTTCAAAGATTCAAAGGTTTTATTGTCATATGCACATGAATCAGGTGCATGCATGCATATGAGGCTCCGCCCACAACTCAACATAGAATAGAATAGTGCAATAGAAACATCCACAATAACAGTAGAATCAACTGTGCAAACAGTGAAGTACAAGAACAGCAGCAACAACAACAGCAACCACACTAGGACAAAACGAGATCAAATAGAATATAATAATATATATATATATTCAACATATTTTATTAAGTCACTAATGAGACACTTGAGCTTGCTTATCGGGCCTTAGTGTGGCCCCAGCCGTCATTAGGCTGCTCTCCACATCCAGTCTATTCCTCTGCTTGGTTTTGATGTGAGTCAGGGCCGAGGAGGTAACTTCACACATATAGGTAGATCCAAAAGGCAAGAGTTCATTCAATGCACATTTCCCCAGCTCTTCAACATCACACCAAAGCTGTGAGTGACCTTTTCAGCATATGCCATCTTTTGCCCACGATCAGAGAACAAATCCACCAGGTTTTCCTGCAGTCTGGCAGGAAGGCTGCTGCTGCTCTCAGTCACTCTGAACGGGTTCCTCACCCAGTCCAGCTGTTCTGACTTGGCTTCAATGTCATGAAAGTACTGGTTGAACTCAGGTTTGAGTTTGGACTGATGCGTTTTAACAATTGTGACCATCTGCTTGTTTTCAGCATCAGTAGTGGCAAGATAGCCATCAAGCAGTGGGAAACAGCTTATATCCCCTTTGTCGCATTTCGTCTCCCATAAGTTGACTTTATTTATGAATCCATTCACTCTGTCATACATGTTAAGGATATGAGAGTCCTTGCCTTGAAGTGAGAGGTTAAGCTCATTAAGCTTGGAGAAGACATCGGCAAGATATGCCAGCCGTGCAACCCACCCTGCATCCTGAGAAACCACTGAGAGAGGATGAGAGCTGGAGGAGGAAAGCAGACACCTCAGTGCGAAGTTCTAACAGCCTGGATAGTGTGTTGCCACGCGACAACCAGCGGACGTCTGTGTGAAGCAGTAGCTGCCCATGCTCTGCCCCGCTGTCTTGACACAGAGTTTGAAATAGTCGGTGATTCGTAGGTCTGGACTGAATGAATTTAATCACCTTAACTGCGTCATCCATGACAGCACTTAACTCGGGGCTCATCCTTTTACTAGCGAGAGCCTCCCGGTGGATAATGCGGTGATTCCACTTCATTTCGGGGCTTACCTTCATCACACGTCCATGCAACCCACGCACTTTCCCCGTCATCGCAGCTGCGCCGTCGGTACAGATGTGACTGCAGGATTTCCACTCAAGATTGTTTTCTTTGAAAAAGCTGTCAATCACATGAAATATTTCTTCGGCAGTTGTCTGTCCTGTTAGCTTCTTGCAAAACAAAATCTGCTCATGTATGTCAGACTCTTCAGCATAACACGCAAAGGCCAGGAGCTGAGCTCCCCGCTCACATCCCTCATCTCATCCTACTGGAGCTGACCTCCCCGCTCACATCCCTCATCTCATCCAACTGGAGCTGACCTCCCCGCTCACATCCCTCATCTCATCCTACTGGAGCTGACCTCCCCGCTCACATCCCTCATCTCATCCTACTGGAGCTGACCTCCCCGCTCACATCCCTCATCTCATCCTACTGGAGCTGACCTCCCCGCTCACATCCCTCATCTCATCCTACTGGAGCTGACCTCCCCGCTCACATCCCTCATCTCATCCTACTGGAGCTGACCTCCCCGCTCACATCCCTCATCTCATCCTACTGGAGCTGACCTCCCCGCTCACATCCCTCATCTCATCCTACTGGAGCTGACCTCCCCGCTCACATCCCTCATCTCATCCTACTGGAGCTGACCTCCCCGCTCACATCCCTCATCTCATCCAACTGGAGCTGACCTCCCCGCTCACATCCCTCATCTCATCCAACTGGAGCTGACCTCCCCGCTCACATCCCTCATCTCATCCAACTGGAGCTGACCTCCCCGCTCACATCCCTCATCTCATCCTACTGGAGCTGACCTCCCCGCTCACATCCCTCATCTCATCCTACTGGAGCTGACCTCCCCGCTCACATCCCTCATCTCATCCTACTGGAGCTGACCTCCCCGCTCACATCCCTCATCTCATCCTACTGGAGCTGACCTCCCCGCTCACATCCCTCATCTCATCCTACTGGAGCTGACCTCCCCGCTCACATCCCTCATCTCATCCTACTGGAGCTGACCTCCCCGCTCACATCCCTCAATCAATCAATCAGATTTATTTATATAGCACATCTAAACATGACACACGTCAACCAGAGTGCTGTACAGAGTGAATCAAAACAAACACTAAACAAACAGCATTACACATTTAGACAAAATACAGTTGGAAACACACAGTTAAACAGGGGGACAAATCAGGGAAACAGGGCACAAGTCAGGGTGAATCGGGGAACGCTAAGGAGTAGAGGTGTGTTTTGAGCCTAGACTTAAAGGTTTCAGTCGAGGGGGCAAGCCTAATGGAGGTGGGGATGCTGTTCCACAGGTTAGGGGCTGCGACAGCAAAGGCACGGCCCCCCTTGAGCTTAAGATTAGACCCCCGGACCGTCAGGAGCCTCTGATCAACTGACCTGAGGGACCTGATGTTGGAGTAGGGGGAAAGGAGGTCTGAGATGTAGGAGGGGGCCAGTCCATTCAGGGCTTTAAACACGAACAACAGAACCTTAAAGTCTATTCTTTGGCGGACTGGAAGCCAGTGAAGGGAGGCAAGGACAGGGGTGATATGGTCTCTCCTACGAGTTCCGGTCAGTAGTCTCGCGGCAGCATTCTGAACCAGTTGTAGGCGGGATAGAGATGACTGGCTGATGCCGATATAGAGGGAGTTACAGTAATCTAAGCGGGATGAAACAAAAGCGTGGATAATCTTTTGAAGGTCTGCGGGGGAGAGAAGGGGTTTGAGCCTGGCAATGATGCGAATTTGAAAAAAACATGACTTCACTACTGCATTCACTTGTCTGTCAAATTTGAATTGTGAGTCAAAAATCACCCCTAGGTTCTTGACATAGGGCTTGACAAGGGTGGACAGGTTGCCTAAACTGTTGGTGAGGGAAGTGACAGAATCTGGGGGGCCAAATAGGATTATTTCACTTTTGTTTTCATTGAGTTGGAGGAAGTTTTGTGCCATCCAACATTTAATGTCCTCTAGGCAGGACATAAGACTGTCTAGTTTGGACCGGTCATTGGGTTTCAGGGAAATATAAAGTTGTGTATCATCGGCGTAGCAATGAAAAGAAATGTTGTACTTCCGAATGATAACACCAAGGGGTAGCATGTAAAGGGAGAATAGAATGGGGCCAAGGATGGACCCTTGGGGGACACCACAGGAGAGGGGGGCGGAGGAGGAGGAGGAACTGCCGATGTTGACTGAAAAACTTCTATTGGTGAGATATGAGGATAACCAGGCTAAAGCAGTGCCACTGACACCTACTCCATGTTGGAGACGGTCTAACAAGATCATGTGATCTACAGTGTCGAATGCTGCGCTAAGATCAAGCAGGATCAGGACAGAGCAGTCACGGTTGTCAGCAGCAAGGAGTAGGTCATTGGACACTTTGAGGAGGGCAGATTCTGTGCTATGTCCAGTTCTAAACCCTGACTGAAATATCTCTAGGATGTCGTTCTGTTGCAGGTAGGCAGACAGTTGGCGCAGAACGACCTTTTCAGCTAATTTTGAAAGAAACGGGAGTTTGGAAATTGGCCTGTTGTTAATGAGCTGAGTGGGGTCTAGGTTGGGTTTTTTCAAAAGGGGCTGTACCACTGCATGTTTAAAGCAGGTTGGGACGGTACCAGTTGCCAGGGAGCTGTTAATAATGGAGAGGATGCTGGGACCAACTGTGTGAAATACCTGCTTCAGGAGAGCAGTGGGGACAGTATCAAGGGGGCAGGTAGCGGGTTTCATAGAGGAAACTATCTCTGTGAGGGTGGGTAGAGTGATGGGCTGAAAACAGGGCAGGTTGGATGAACAGGCCAGAGTGAGAGCTAGGTTACGTGTGGGTGGTGAGATGTTCCTCCTGATGTCCTCAACTTTGGTGGTGAAAAAAACTAAAAATTCCTCACACTTAGTTGGGGACACATCCAGGTGGGTGCTACGGGGGGGGTTAATGAGAGAGTTGATGGTAGTGAACAGGGTCCTGGGGTTGTGAGAGCTGTTGATGAGGCCGGAGAAGTATGTGACTCTCGACGCCTTAACCGCAGCCTGATAATTAATACGGCTGTCTCTGAGCATTTCAAGTGAAACATGCAGTCTATCATGTTTCCACTTTCGCTCCGCCTTCCTATACTCTTTTCTCTGGGCTCTGGTGTTATCATTGAGCCAGGGTTGTCCTTTAGGCTTAGGCTTTTTCTTTCTAAGAGGGGCCACAGAGTCTAGGGCAGAGAGGCAGGCGGAGTTGAACAGGGAGGTAAGTTCTTCAGTGTTAAGGTGGGAGGGAGGGGCTACAATAGTGGAGATGTTAGGGGCAACTAGGAAGGCAGAGGAGAACTTACTGGCAGTCGAGGTGTTAATGTTACGAGAGAGACATACAGGGGGAGGGGATGCGGGTGAGGGGAGTGACAGAGACAGGGTAAACACAACAGCAAGATGATCAGAGGAGCATGCATTCAATGTGTTTACATTAGACACTGGGAAACCAGATGTTAGCACTAGGTCTAGTGTATGGCCTAGTCTGTGGGTAGAGTCAGTGACATGCTGAGCAAGACCAAACGAGTCGATCAGGTGTAGAAAGTCCGACACCATAGGCTTTGACGGGCAGCATACATGAATGTTAAAATCACCAACAATCAAAATTCTGTCATGATTCGACACAGTATTGGAGAGAAAGTCAGAGAATTGTGAAATAAAGTTCTTACTACTTGGCGGACGGTAGACAAGAACGATTAGGAGAGGAGTGTCCAAGTCACACATGATCAGCTGTACCTCAAAGCTGGAGAAATAATCACACTTGAGAATGCGGCAGTTGAATGTGCTTTTAAACACCACGGCTAGACCTCCACCTCGTCCGGTGGATCTGGGTGCACTGAAGAAATTACAGTCACTAGGACACATTTCAACAAGTGGTGCAAACTCACCAACGGAGAGCCAGGTTTCCGTCAACAGTAGGAAGTCCAGACCATTTGTGGTCGCAAAGTCATTCAAGACAAAAGTCTTATTGGAGATGTGATTCGCGTTGATCAGAGCCATTTTCACTTCAACCGGGTCCGGGGCAGCAGCGGTACAATCCGACGGCCATGGGATCCACACCAGCGGGCGAAGGTTGTCGGGGACTGCCCCTCCGCGCTTCACGTGCGGCCTGGCTGGAGTCCCAGGCGAGCCCCCGGCCAGCCGATCCAGGTTTGCGTCCGGTGTGATCAGGCGAAGTGAGGTGTATCTCGGCTCCAGAGAACGTCGGTGGATGTAGTGCGGGCGCTGGTCGGGTCCACCATCGTAGAGCTGAAGGTGATAGCTCGGTGGAGACGGAGAACGGGAACCAGCGAGGCTCCGCAGTTTGACCGAGGCACCTGCCCGCCTACCCCGCCTCCTGGATCGTCTCCTCCTGCGGTGACAGGCGCAGCACGGCGCCCGCAGTCCCTCCGGTAGACGAGGAAGCAGGTAGCGGTGGATATTCCGGCCATTGGTGTCCAGCGCACAAACATCCATAAAGGAGGCTCGAATGTTCAATAGCGTTTGGCGATCATAGACTGTGATGCCTTGTGATGGTGGTACAAACAAAACAAAAATAAACAGGACAAACAGGAACAGTAACACGCGATGACAAGCAGCCAAAAACACCGGCGCGGCCATGGTAACATGAGATATCAGACCCTCATCTCATCCTACTGGAGCTGACCTCCCCGCTCACATCCCTCATCTCATCCTACTGGAGCTGACCTCCCCGCTCACATCCCTCATCTCATCCAACTGGAGCTGACCTCCCCGCTCACATCCCTCATCTCATCCAACTGGAGCTGACCTCCCCGCTCACATCCCTCATCTCATCCAACTGGAGCTGACCTCCCCGCTCACATCCCTCATCTCATCCTACTGGAGCTGACCTCCCCGCTCACATCCCTCATCTCATCCTACTGGAGCTGACCTCCCCGCTCACATCCCTCATCTCATCCTACTGGAGCTGACCTCCCCGCTCACATCCCTCATCTCATCCTACTGGAGCTGACCTCCCCGCTCACATCCCTCATCTCATCCAACTGGAGCTGACCTCCCCGCTCACATCCCTCATCTCATCCAACTGGAGCTGACCTCCCCGCTCACATCCCTCATCTCATCCAACTGGAGCTGACCTCCCCGCTCACATCCCTCATCTCATCCTACTGGAGCTGACCTCCCCGCTCACATCCCTCATCTCATCCAACTGGAGCTGACCTCCCCGCTCACATCCCTCATCTCATCCAACTGGAGCTGACCTCCCCGCTCACATCCCTCATCTCATCCAACTGGAGCTGACCTCCCCGCTCACATCCCTCATCTCATCCTACTGGAGCTGACCTCCCCGCTCACATCCCTCATCTCATCCAACTGGAGCTGACCTCCCCGCTCACATCCCTCATCTCATCCTACTGGAGCTGACCTCCCCGCTCACATCCCTCATCTCATCCAACTGGAGCTGACCTCCCCGCTCACATCCCTCATCTCATCCTACTGGAGCTGACCTCCCCGCTCACATCCCTCATCTCATCCTACTGGAGCTGAGCTCCCCGCTCACATCCCTCATCTCATCCTACTGGAGCTGACCTCCCCGCTCACATCCCTCATCTCATCCTACTGGAGCTGACCTCCCCGCTCACATCCCTCATCTCATCCTACTGGAGCTGACCTCCCCGCTCACATCCCTCATCTCATCCAACTGGAGCTGACCTCCCCGCTCACATCCCTCATCTCATCCAACTGGAGCTGACCTCCCCGCTCACATCCCTCATCTCATCCAACTGGAGCTGACCTCCCCGCTCACATCCCTCATCTCATCCTACTGGAGCTGACCTCCCCGCTCACATCCCTCATCTCATCCAACTGGAGCTGACCTCCCCGCTCACATCCCTCATCTCATCCTACTGGAGCTGACCTCCCCGCTCACATCCCTCATCTCATCCTACTGGAGCTGACCTCCCCGCTCACATCCCTCATCTCATCCAACTGGAGCTGACCTCCCCGCACACATCCCTCATCTCATCCTACTGGAGCTGACCTCCCCGCTCACATCCCTCATCTCATCCAACTGGAGCTGACCTCCCCGCTCACATCCCTCATCTCATCCAACTGGAGCTGACCTCCCCGCTCACATCCCTCATCTCATCCAACTGGAGCTGACCTCCCCGCTCACATCCCTCATCTCATCCTACTGGAGCTGACCTCCCCGCTCACATCCCTCATCTCATCCAACTGGAGCTGACCTCCCCGCTCACATCCCTCATCTCATCCTACTGGAGCTGACCTCCCCGCTCACATCCCTCATCTCATCCTACTGGAGCTGACCTCCCCGCTCACATCCCTCATCTCATCCTACTGGAGCTGACTCCCCGGTCTCCCTATTTTCCTACTGGGCTCCCCGCTCACACTACTCATCGAGCTACCCGTACACCCTTCCTCAGAGCTGACCTCCCCGCTCACATCCCTCATTCATCCTACTGTACAGCAACTGAGCGTCTTTCATTTATTCACCACCTGTCCAACAATATTAGTGGACATGTCACGATCCTGTGGCAGATGTGTTGTTCCATAATGGATCGGTTTTCAGCACGTCTGCTGCTTTCTGCTCCAGCGTAGTTTCAGCCCAAATGATGGCGGCAGGGAGAATCAGTCAGGTGAGTCGTCACGACAACACCATCTCCTGATGCTCCGGATCAGGAGTACCGTACCGTCCTCGAGGTACCGGGTCGGTATCGGAGCGTTAACGCGGCCCAACCAGGCGTCCATTTACCACGAGCGCCACCAGCCGTCTCACAAACCGCATCGCAGGTTTCATTTCGCGGTTTCATTACGTGGGTCTTAGGTTGCTAAGCATTGCTAAAATGTTTTCAATGTTTTAAAATAATAATAATATATATTTTAAATGAATTGCAATCCCTAATCTTTCTATGTACCCCCTGCAATCCCATCACGTACCCCTAGGGGTCCGCGTACCCCCGGTTGGGAATCACTGATGTAACGGACCCCTGAAGAACTCATGCTCTCAAACTGCTTTTCAATAATGGCGTCCAAATCAACCACTTGTTGACTTGTGTTCTTCCTTCTTTCCTTCCCTCTTACCTTTCTTTCACTGTTTCCTTCCTTCCTTCCCCCCCCAGCATCACTCCCTCTGGGTCCTGTGGTCCCTTCCGCGGTAACTCCATGATGCAGGCGGGGCGGCTCTGGGTGGAGCAGCTGGAGCGGGACAACCCCAGCCTGGCCTGGCTAGCCACCGCCCACTCCTACCTGGTGGAGAACCCCCTCTTCCTGTTTATGGCTGCTGGCGTCTTCCTGTGAGCACACACACACACACACACACACACACACACACACACAGACAGACAGACAGACAGACAGACAGACAGACAGACAGACAGACAGACACAGGTGAATAAGGCTCTCTTGCATGTGGTGTGTAGACACCGTCTGACTCTCTTTCCTTGTGATGTTCTTGGTCTCCTTTAGGATCGTCTTCTACTTCTACCTCCAGGTGGTGGACGGTCAGCGGAAGATCATCCACCTGCTGCAGGAGCAGATCACAAATGTAACTAGAAGGAAAAAAGCACTTCGACCGCTGACCTTCGACCTTCGTGATTTTAAATTCTATTGCGACTCAGATGAGGCCTTTTTAACCTGCTGCTACGTCCGCTCTAGGAGGGAGACGACAAGAAGTTCCTCATTACACGGCTCCAGTCCATCCACGAGAAGAAGCGTGACGCTCCCCAGCGCTGCAGCAGTCAGGTGAGTCGTCACGACAACACCATCTCCTGATGCTCCAAGGAATGAATAGAATGGATGTTCACTTTTCAGTGTTTATTAAACTATAGGTCAGACTCTGAGCCTTGAGTCCTGTAGAAGTGATGTGAGGCCCTGGGTAGCTTCTGTTCTACCTAAGTGTGTGCTGAGACATGAGTCCTAAGTCTGAGTCCTGAGTCCTAAGATGTGAGCTGCTCTTATTTTGTCCAGATTTAAAAGGCAGCTTTGCATTGCCTGTGCCAGTAGGATGGCTGTTTGTGACTTGTTTTCTTTTTGTGTAATTTTGCAGTTCTCTTGTTTTTGTGCTTTTTCTTCAGGGTTCAGCCTCTTAATAGCCGGCTATTCAGGATATTCAGTTGAGTGAATTGCTCAAAAGAACAATGGGCTCAATTTAAATGAGGACCACTGGAAACACACATGAGGACCACTGGAAACACACATGAGGACCACTGGAAACACACATGAGGACCACTGGAAACACACATGAGGACCACTGAAAACACACATGAGGACCACTGGAAACACACATGAGGACCACTGGAAACACACACATGAGGACCACTGGAAACACACATGAGGACCACTGGAAAAACTGGAATGACAAAGGATAGATTTTGATTTTCTTGTTGTTGGGAGTCAGAGGGTTTGGTCATAGTTAGACTGAAGCTGAGAATGTAGTTCTGGACCACTGCCAGCGCTGGTCAACGGGAAGCCACCCCTTCACATGCTCCACCCGCCGGGTAAAGGGACATGACCCACCAGGTCTGCCACCAGGTGGGTCATGTCCCTTCACATGCTCCACCCGCCGGGTAAAGGGACATGACCCACCAGGTCTGCCACCAGGTGGGTCATGTCCCTTCACATGCTCCACCCGCCGGGTAAAGGGACATGACCCACCAGGTCTGCCACCAGGTGGGTCATGTCCCTTCACATGCTCCACCCGCCGGGTAAAGGGACATGACCCACCAGGTCTGCCACCAGGTGGGTCATGTCCCTTCACATGCTCCACCCGCCGGGTAAAGGGACATGACCCACCAGGTCTGCCACCAGGTGGGTCATGTCCCTTCACATGCTCCACCCGCCGGGTAAAGGGACATGACCCACCAGGTCTGCCACCAGGTGGCAAGATGGAATTGCATAGGCTGCACATGGTAAGCTTACAAGCTAGTGCAGAATCAAACGCACACTATAATTCTGTTGATCACATTATACTGCAAATATTACTCCTTATTTGACATATCATTATGGCACTTTTGTACGGACTGTGAACATTGGAAAAGTGCTATTTTATAAAGCAGGTTTGATGGGTATGTTCGGTCTTCTTCTTATCGTGTCCATTGTTTCCTAAGTGTTTATGTTAAATGTATTTAAATTTTTTAATGACTGTCGTTTTTTAAAATGTTTTTAATAAATTATATTTTACTATTAACGTTCCAGTCACCCTAACTGGAAATCCAAACTATTCCTGTGTGTATCCATATCGAGTATTAAGGTTAAACCTACTAATTCCACAGAAGAAACAGAAAATGCAACAGCCTGGCCTTGTAACATTCACATATTATCCATGCAAATGATCTAAAAGCATACAATTGCATATAAAAGCATATAATTGAAGTCATATAATTGAAGGCCATGATAGGGCCACAGAGTAAATGTAAATACAACAAGAAGACACAAGAGGGCGCTGCTCCTCACATGTCTTCCTACTGGAGTACAACCTTGGACAGACTGTCCAAGACAGCATCTCTACTGGAGAGTACTGTAGTATCATTTTTACTCTGGTGGAATAAGAATCTTTCTCAGAGGTCCGGATACTAAGTTCAATATCTTTATTGAACAAAGCATCAAATTAATCAACTGCAGCAAGATGGAGCCTACCGTGCTCCTTTACCAAACATTATATAGGAAGTAGTACAACAAACATCTACTACTCCTATTGGTCAGTGTACTACAAACATCTACTACTCCTATTGGTCAGTGTACTACAAACATCTACTACTCCTATTGGTCAGTGTACTACAAACATCTACTACTCCTATTGGTCACAGTACAACAAACATCTACTACTCCTATTGGTCAGGGTATAACAAACATCTACTACTCCTATTGGTCAGGGTACAACAAACATCTACTACTCCTATTGGTCAGGGTACAACAAACATCTACTACTCCTATTGGTCAGGGTACAACAAACATCTACTACTCCTATTGGTCAGGGTACAACAAACATCTACTACTCCTATTGGTCAGGGTATAACAAACATCTACTACTCCTATTGGTCACAGTACAACAAACATCTACTACTCCTATTGGTCAGGGTACAACAAACATCTACTACTCCTATTGGTCAGGGTATAACAAACATCTACTACTCCTATTGGTCAGGGTACAACAAACATCTACTACTCCTATTGGTCAGGGTACAACAAACATCTACTACTCCTATTGGTCACGGTATACAAACATCTACTACTCCTATTGGTCAGGGTATAACAAACATCTACTACTCCTATTGGTCAAGGTACAACAAACATCTACTACTCCTATTGGTCACGGTATAACAAACATCTACTACTCCTATTGGTCAGGGTATAACAAACATCTACTACTCCTATTGGTCAGGGTACAACAAACATCTACTACTCCTATTGGTCAGGGTACAACAAACATCTACTACTCCTATTGGTCACGGTATACAAACATCTACTACTCCTATTGGTCAGGGTATAACAAACATCTACTACTCCTATTGGTCAGGGTACAACAAACATCTACTACTCCTATTGGTCAGGGTATAACAAACATCTACTACTCCTATTGGTCAGGGTACAACAAACATCTACTACTCCTATTGGTCACGGTACAACAAACATCTACTACTCCTATTGGTCAGGGTACAACAAACATCTACTACTCCTATTGGTCAGGGTATAACAAACATCTACTACTCCTATTGGTCAGGGTATAACAAACATCTACTACTCCTATTGGTCAGGGTATAACAAACATCTACTACTCCTATTGGTCAGGGTACAACAAACATCTACTACTCCTATTGGTCAGGGTATAACAAACATCTACTACTCCTATTGGTCAGGGTACAACAAACATCTACTACTCCTATTGGTCAGGGTATAACAAACATCTACTACTCCTATTGGTCACGGTACAACAAACATCTACTACTCCTATTGGTCAGGGTATAACAAACATCTACTACTCCTATTGGTCAGGGTACAACAAACATCTACTACTCCTATTGGTCAGGGTATAACAAACATCTACTACTCCTATTGGTCAGGGTACAACAAACATCTACTACTCCTATTGGTCAGGGTATAACAAACATCTACTACTCCTATTGGTCACGGTACAACAAACATCTACTACTCCTATTGGTCACGGTATACAAACATCTACTACTCCTATTGGTCACGGTATAACAAACATCTACTACTCCTATTGGTCACGGTACAACAAACATCTACTACTCCTATTGGTCACGGTATACAAACATCTACTACTCCTATTGGTCAAGGTATAACAAACATCTACTACTCCTATTGGTCAAGGTATAACAAACATCTACTACTCCTATTGGTCACGGTACAACAAACATCTACTACTCCTATTGGTCACGGTATACAAACATCTACTACTCCTATTGGTCAAGGTATAACAAACATCTACTACTCCTATTGGTCAAGGTATAACAAACATCTACTACTCCTATTGGTCACGGTATAACAAACATCTACTACTCCTATTGGTCAAGGTATAACAAACATCTACTACTCCTATTGGTCAGGGTACAACAAACATCTACTACTCCTATTGGTCAGGGTACAACAAACATCTACTACTCCTATTGGTCAGGGTACAACAAACATCTACTACTCCTATTGGTCAGGGTACAACAAACATCTACTACTCCTATTGGTCACGGTATACAAACATCTACTACTCCTATTGGTCAAGGTATAACAAACATCTACTACTCCTATTGGTCAAGGTATAACAAACATCTACTACTCCTATTGGTCAGGGTATAACAAACATCTACTACTCCTATTGGTCAGGGTATAACAAACATCTACTACTCCTATTGGTCAGGGTACAACAAACATCTACTACTCCTATTGGTCACGGTATAACAAACATCTACTACTCCTATTGGTCAGGGTATAACAAACATCTACTACTCCTATTGGTCAGGGTACAACAAACATCTACTACTCCTATTGGTCAGGGTACAACAAACATCTACTACTCCTATTGGTCACGGTACAACAAACATCTACTACTCCTATTGGTCACGGTATACAAACATCTACTACTCCTATTGGTCAAGGTATAACAAACATCTACTACTCCTATTGGTCAAGGTATAACAAACATCTACTACTCCTATTGGTCAAGGTATAACAAACATCTACTACTCCTATTGGTCAAGGTATAACAAACATCTACTACTCCTATTGGTCACGGTACAACAAACATCTACTACTCCTATTGGTCACGGTATAACAAACATCTACTACTCCTATTGGTCAGGGTATAACAAACATCTACTACTCCTATTGGTCAAGGTATAACAAACATCTACTACTCCTATTGGTCACGGTACAACAAACATCTACTACTCCTATTGGTCAGGGTATAACAAACATCTACTACTCCTATTGGTCAGGGTACAACAAACATCTACTACTCCTATTGGTCAAGGTATAACAAACATCTACTACTCCTATTGGTCACGGTACAACAAACATCTACTACTCCTATTGGTCAGGGTATAACAAACATCTACTACTCCTATTGGTCAGGGTACAACAAACATCTACTACTCCTATTGGTCAGGGTATAACAAACATCTACTACTCCTATTGGTCACGGTATACAAACATCTACTACTCCTATTGGTCAAGGTATAACAAACATCTACTACTCCTATTGGTCAAGGTATAACAAACATCTACTACTCCTATTGGTCACGGTATAACAAACATCTACTACTCCTATTGGTCAAGGTATAACAAACATCTACTACTCCTATTGGTCAGGGTACAACAAACATCTACTACTCCTATTGGTCAGGGTACAACAAACATCTACTACTCCTATTGGTCAGGGTACAACAAACATCTACTACTCCTATTGGTCAGGGTTCAACAAACATCTACTACTCCTATTGGTCAGGGTACAACAAACATCTACTACTCCTATTGGTCACGGTACAACAAACATCTACTACTCCTATTGGTCACGGTATAACAAACATCTACTACTCCTATTGGTCAGGGTATAACAAACATCTACTACTCCTATTGGTCAGGGTACAACAAACATCTACTACTCCTATTGGTCAGGGTACAACAAACATCTACTACTCCTATTGGTCACGGTACAACAAACATCTACTACTCCTATTGGTCACGGTATACAAACATCTACTACTCCTATTGGTCAAGGTATAACAAACATCTACTACTCCTATTGGTCAAGGTATAACAAACATCTACTACTCCTATTGGTCAAGGTATAACAAACATCTACTACTCCTATTGGTCAAGGTATAACAAACATCTACTACTCCTATTGGTCACGGTACAACAAACATCTACTACTCCTATTGGTCACGGTATAACAAACATCTACTACTCCTATTGGTCAGGGTATAACAAACATCTACTACTCCTATTGGTCAGGGTATAACAAACATCTACTACTCCTATTGGTCAGGGTACAACAAACATCTACTACTCCTATTGGTCAGGGTACAACAAACATCTACTACTCCTATTGGTCAGGGTACAACAAACATCTACTACTCCTATTGGTCAGGGTATAACAAACATCTACTACTCCTATTGGTCAGGGTACAACAAACATCTACTACTCCTATTGGTCAGGGTATAACAAACATCTACTACTCCTATTGGTCAGGGTACAACAAACATCTACTACTCCTATTGGTCAGGGTACAACAAACATCTACTACTCCTATTGGTCAGGGTACAACAAACATCTACTACTCCTATTGGTCAGGGTTCAACAAACATCTACTACTCCTATTGGTCACGGTACAACAAACATCTACTACTCCTATTGGTCAGGGTACAACAAACATCTACTACTCCTATTGGTCAGGGTATAACAAACATCTACTACTCCTATTGGTCAGGGTATAACAAACATCTACTACTCCTATTGGTCAGGGTATAACAAACATCTACTACTCCTATTGGTCACGGTACAACAAACATCTACTACTCCTATTGGTCACGGTATAACAAACATCTACTACTCCTATTGGTCAGGGTACAACAAACATCTACTACTCCTATTGGTCAGGGTATAACAAACATCTACTACTCCTATTGGTCAGGGTACAACAAACATCTACTACTCCTATTGGTCACGGTACAACAAACATCTACTACTCCTATTGGTCAGGGTACAACAAACATCTACTACTCCTATTGGTCACGGTACAACAAACATCTACTACTCCTATTGGTCAGGGTACAACAAACATCTACTACTCCTATTGGTCAGGGTATAACAAACATCTACTACTCCTATTGGTCAGTGTACAACAAACATCTACTACTCCTATTGGTCAGGGTATAACAAACATCTACTACTCCTATTGGTCAGGGTACAACAAACATCTACTACTCCTATTGGTCAGGGTATAACAAACATCTACTACTCCTATTGGTCAGGGTATAACAAACATCTACTACTCCTATTGGTCAGGGTATAACAAACATCTACTACTCCTATTGGTCAGGGTATACAAACATCTACTACTCCTATTGGTCAAGGTACAACAAACATCTACTACTCCTATTGGTCAAGGTATAACAAACATCTACTACTCCTATTGGTCAAGGTACAACAAACATCTACTACTCCTATTGGTCACGGTACAACAAACATCTACTACTCCTGTAGGAGCCAATTTAGGAATTGGTTCATTAATATGTCCTATATTCATGTTTTGATATTTCAATTTGATAATAGTTTAATAGTCTATAGTTTAAAAATATTTGTCATGATTTCATGATTTGATAAGACTTTGTTTGTTTAAAAAGAGACAATGAGACAATATGTGATAAAAACATTTCTTTATTTTGATAGACCGGAACTGTCATGTGACCACTTATATCAGCTGGGTAGAAGGCAGCGGGAGCTTTTTGAATGGAACCAGCGTAGATGGTAGCGTCATAGTTTTTGACCGTGCGACGAGCGATTTGACATGTTATGTTTTTCTTTTATTAATTAAATGGTAAACTATACACGTGGTCCTGTCGTTCGCGTTCAAGACTCCCGTTATTCACCTACTCTGGCTTCAAGGGTGTTCGAAAGTCACAGACGTTTGGATATTACACCTACATTTAGTAAAAAACTTGCTTCGGAGCTTGTTAACCTGCACTGGACTTGGAACTGGATGGAACCGAACGAGAGATAACAGCATGAAGTAGGAACACAGCCAATCCTTTGACTCTACGACAAGGTAATGAGAAGCCTTCATGTTGTATATTGCCTGCCAGAAACGTGGCGAAGATAGAAGGCTACGGCCAACGAATAAATATGAATATGAACGTCTAAATAGACTAACGTTAACTACTCGGAGCTAACGTGACTGAATGCCACGAAAGTGAAAGTTTCCCTGCCGGCGAACTCACGTCGCAACTTTAACTCAACCAAGCAGAGTCCGTCATAATATTAGAAGCTGTTTTGCATTTGTTCTGAATAAGAAAAGTGACTTTTAAGGTAAAGGTGCTTTTGAACACTGCATGCAAACTTGAATGAGCCACTCTGCAATTGTTAAGATGGATGGGGAAAAGGAGCATAAAGACGTGGGAAATCCTAAAGAACAGGGAAGGTCACGTAAGCAAACTGAGAAGGGATTGGAGCATAAATTGCAAAAATGCATTGCACTAAGAAGACAAAGACTACGAGATCTGTCTAATAAAATGAATAGAATGGAGACACTAGATGTACAAAATGTACAACGTGTCCAAGATGGGATGGAAAATGACTTTGTTAACGTATTAGAGGAATTCAACTGTCTTAATAAAGAAGTGACATGCCTATTATCCGAAGAAGAACAAACATTTGACCAAGATAGTTGGTTCGAGCCCAAAATGGCGCCCATCAGACACTTCATGAAATCTACAAAACAATGGATTGCAGCTGTGCACATATCACATCAAGTGGATGATCAGCATAAAGAGGACGCTCAGCTACAAAAAGAGCCTGAAGCAGAAAAAGATTTGCAAGATGGTGTCCAACCTGAAGATAGCGTTTCACAGACCAGCGTCGGCAACGCTGGATACGCCCGCCCACATGGGTCTCAAGTAAGCCGCTCATCACTAGGATCACGAGTTTCAGCAACACGTGCTAAACAAGAGGCAGAGCGTGCAGCGTTGCTGGAACGCGCTGCGGCACTGAAGTGGCAGCAGCTAGCGCTGGAAGAAGCTAAACTCAAAGCTAAAAAAGAAGAGCTTGAGATGGAGACTGCTTTGGCCGAAAGTAGCGCGAAGCTAAACGTGCTCAACGAGTATCAAAGATCAGAGGATGGTGGGAGTAGGAGCCGCAGAGGGAGCGTGAAACAAGAATCAACCCGCGCCTCGCCTCCTCAACCAGACAACGCAAACCATCATGCGCAGCCACGGATGCCACGCATCCAACCACCACAAATGGCTCTACGAGACTCTCTCATCTCTCATTCCAACATCACTAGAGATGATGACATGCTGAAGGTCATGCAAAAACAGAACATAATCACAGAGCTCCTTGTAAAGCAGCAGAGGCAATCGCAGCTACCAACAAGGGATATCCCAGTGTTCAGGGGTGACGCACTGCAATACAAGTCCTTCATTCGAGCATTCGAACACTCAATAGAACAGAAGACAGACAACGATCAGGATAAATTGTACTTCTTGGAACAATTTACAAATGGCGAACCCCAGGAGCTAGTTCGCAGCTGTGTCCACATGCAACCTAGCAGAGGCTACAAGGAAGCAAAGCGGCTGCTTCACAGGCACTATGGAGACGAACTACGGATCGCCAGCGCTTACATCGACAAGGCACTCCAATGGCCGCAGATCAAGTCTGAAGATGGAAAGGCGCTAAATGCCTACGCAATGTTTCTGGTTGGATGCCGCAACACAATGGAGGACATCGATGCAATGGAGGAAATGGATAACCCTACCAACCTACGGACGGTAGTATCCAAGTTACCCTACAAATTGAAAGAGCGTTGGCGCACTGAAGCCTACAACATCAAAGAGAGAAGAGACCGAAGAGCAACATTTAATGACCTGGTGACCTACATAGAGCGTCAAGCCAAAATAGCAACGGATCCCCTCTTTGGTGACATACCAGACAGCCGTCCAACCACAGTTGGAAAGAACGAGAGGGAAAGGCCCCCAGCTAGGAAAGAGAAACGTGGGAGCTTCGCAACAACCGTCACCACGGAAAAACCAAATAAAAAAGGAAGTGCCTTTGAGAAGCCATGCATGTACTGTCAGCAAGCTCACGCCCTGGACACTTGTAATAAAATCAAGAGTCAACCACACAAGGAACGGGTGGAGTTTTTAAAGTCAAAAGGTTTGTGCTTTGGGTGCTTGGCTTTGGGCCATCTCAGGAAGTTCTGCAAGAAAAGTGTAAGGAGTGTGCACTAAAACATCCAGACATCCTACACAAAGGCAAAGAAGAAAATTCTACCTCCCAGGAAAAGATCAATGGTGCTCGAGAAGTATCGAGCCTTCAAGTTCCCTACACGCAAGAAGCCACCTGCCTCACTGGGGCCGGAGACAATGAATGTGTGTTGTCAATAATACCGGTGAAAATCAAGTCAAGAAAGAGTGACAAACACGTAGTGACATATGCTTTTTTGGATCCGGGGAGCACAGCAACGTTCATCACAGAAGGCCTGCGGAAGAAACTGAACGTTAAAGGGAAACCAACGCAAGTACTCCTCAGCACCATGGGACAAGACAAACCTGGAGGACAGAAACTCATGAACAGTTATGTGATGTCAGATTTGGAGGTATGTGGGCTGGAAGACAGCAAGTTCATCAAGCTACCCAAGGCGTACACCCACAGTAACATACCGGTGCACACCGAGAACATACCCAAGCAATCAGAAATCCGGAAGTGGCCTTACCTCAACGAAGTACGCCTGCCAGAGATAGAAGCGGACGTCGGCCTACTTATCGGAGCAAACTGTGCAAGAGCAATGGAGCCATGGCACGTTATAAATAGTAGAAACGGAGGACCTTATGCAGTGAAGACTGTCATTGGCTGGGTCGTGAACGGGCCCATAAGGAAGGAACAGAGTGATGAGATCAACCAGCCTCACTGCTCAGTGAACAGGATCACAGTGACAGAAATCGAAAAGCTGCTGGTCCAGCTGTACAACACCGACTTTCCAGAGCGTAACTACGACGACAAGGAAGAGATGTCTCAAGAAGACAAGCAGTTCATGCAGTCGGTGAAGAAAACAGACAACTTTCGAGAACGGCCATTACAGCATCGGATTACCGCTCAAGAATGACAAGCTGCCAATGCCCAACAACCGTTGTATGGCGAAACAGCGCATGGCTAGTTTGCACCGGAAATTCAAGAAGGACCCCGGGTTCTACGAAGACTACAACAACTTCATGGACAACGTCATCGAAAAAGGCTATGCCGTCGGAATTCCGGCTGACCAGCAGAACCGTGCAGACGCCAGGGTGTCCTACATACCACACCACGGGGTGTACCACCCCAAGAAGAAAAAGATGAGAGTTGTCTTCGACTGCGCCGCCTCTTTTCAAGAACAGTCTCTGAACAGTAGGCTACTACAAGGACCCGACATGACCAACACGCTAGTTGGCGTCCTCTTAAGATTCCGTGAGGAGCCAGTAGCGATGATGGCCGACATCGAGTCAATGTTTTATCAGGTGAAGATACCTGAACATGACGCAGACCTCCAACGCTTCTTTTGGTGGCCCAACGGCTACTTTAATGAGCCCATGGAAGAATTCAGAATGACAGTGCACCTCTTTGGTGCCACCTCATCACCAAGCATTGCATCGTATGCGTTGAAGAGAACCGCAGAAGATCACAAAGCCACTGCGCCCCCAGAAGCCGTTCAAACAGTGCTAAACAATTTCTATGTAGACGACTGCTTGAAGAGCGTGGCATCGGAAAAGGACGCAGTGACCTTGGCTAAGGATCTTCGCACCTTGTGTGCCAGCGGAGGATTCACCTTGATGAAATGGATGAGCCATAACAGGAAAGTGCTCATGTCCATCCCAGAAGAACACAGAGCTAAAGAAATGAAGAACCTGGATCTCAGTTCTGTAGCTCTACCTGTCGAGAGAGCGCTCGGCATACAGTGGGATACAGAAACCGATACTTTCACCTACAGCATCAAGCTGCCAGACAAGCCGATGACAAGAAGGGGAATCTTGTCCGTCGTCAACTCCATCTACGACCCCCTCGGCTTACTGGCGCCGGTCATCCTGCCTGCTAAACTCCTGCTGAAAGATCTGTGTAAGGAGCTACGTGGATGGGATGAAGACATCGGTGAAAAACACGCAGAGGATTGGAAAGGATGGATAGAAGACGTTACTCACCTCTCCAACTTCCAAGTGAACAGGTGCTTGAAACCTGCTGACTTTGGACGCACTGCTACAGCGCAGTTGCACCATTTTTCGGATGCCTCAGAGTATGCCTACGGCACTGCAACTTACCTGTTACTGGAGAACAAGCAAGGCAAGAAACCTTGTTCCCTCGTGATGGGCAAGTCAAGAGTAGCCTCACTCAAACAAGTCACAATCCCCAGACTAGAACTGACAGCGGCAGTCATTGCCGTGAAGGTAGACAAGATGCTGCGTCAAGAACTTCAAGTTCCGCTACAACCATCTACCTTCTGGACTGATAGCACTACAGTGCTCGGATACATAGACAATGACACTGCTCGCTTCAAAACCTTCGTGGCAAACAGAATCAACCTGATCCGAGAAGCCACCAAGCCTTCCCAATGGAAGTATGTAAAAACAACAGAAAACCCAGCGGATCAGTCCAGCAGAGGCCTGAAGGCCAAGAACTTGGCACAATCAAGGACGTGGATCGACGGACCAAGTTTCCTGCTGAACAAAGAGAGTGACTGGCCGGAACAACCCGTGCAAAGGAAGGAAAGCCTTCAAGACGACCCAGAGGTCAAGAACACGGCGACGGTCAACACAGTCAACACAATCAAAGTCGAAGATGACATGGAACCAGTGTGCAAGCTGGTCGAGTACTACTCGGAATGGCAGAAACTAAAAAGAGCTGTGGCATGGATTCTAAAACTTAGGAGGCTGCAACAACTGAAAGAGGAAAGAAAAGAGTCATCACGAAGAATCATCCAAACAGAAAAGGACCCTGAAAAGCAAAAGTCCCAACCTAACATGCCTCCTGGCATCTTCAACAAAGACGACATGTACACGAAAAAAAAAAAGATGGAAACAAGTCCAGTACTTATTAGTACTTATTCTGGACTAGATGGACTCGAGAGTACCTCCCACTCCTCGAAGAGCGCCAGAAATGGTCAACATCAAGGCGAAACTTCGCAACAGGAGATGTTGTGCTCCTTGTGGACAGCACTTCCCCACGCAACTCCTGGCTCTTGGGAAGAGTAGTCGAAACGCTACCGGACTCAAGCGGGATTGTACGAAGGGTAAAATTAAAAACCAAGACCAACGTACTGGAAAGGCCAGTAAACAAACTGTGATTGCTAGAGGAAGTAACACGAGAAGAGGACTGAGTGAGAATAGTCCCCAAGAGACTCAAAGTTCGCCAGTTCATGGACATTATAATTTGTTTAGTAATTGCCTAGCCCTCCTGCCTAACCAATTAGGTGCCGGATAATGTAGGAGCCAATTTAGGAATTGGTTCATTAATATGTCCTATATTCATGTTTTGATATTTCAATTTGATAATAGTTTAATAGTCTATAGTTTAAAAATATTTGTCATGATTTCATGATTTGATATGACTTTGTTTGTTTAAAAAGAGACAATGAGACAATATGATAAAAACATTTCTTTATTTTGATAGACCGGGAACTGTCATGTGACCACTTATATCAGCTGGGTAGAAGGCAGCGGGGGAGTTTTTTGAATGGAACCAGCGTAGATAGTAGCGTCATAGTTTTTGACCGTGCGACGAGCGATTTGACATGTTATGTTTTTCTTTTATTAATTAAATGGTAAACTATACACGTGGTCCTGTCGTTCGCGTTCAAGACTCCCGTTATTCACCTACTCTGGCTTCAAGGGTGTTCAAAAACTCACAGACGTTTG
>CM051003.1:12366627-12384127 GCA_027704905.1 Muraenolepis orangiensis
GGGGGTAGACTGATCCTCACTAGGTCCCTCTTTGATATCTATATACACACACCTGCAGCCATGTTGCTAGATCTATGTTTATATATAGATAGATATATATCTCTACATACAGTTTATCTCTCTCTATACATCTACATATATTTACTTTTCATTGCGTGTGATTTCTTATGAGAACAGACAGTCTCTGTCTATCTATCTATCTATAGATAGATTTGATCTATCTATAGATAGAAAGATAGATATTTAGATCTAAATATATATAGATCTATGGATCTATATGTAATTCTATATATCTATATATGAACTTGTAACTGCTTGTGATTTTTAATAAGAGGAGGACAGATCTCTCTGGGGTCTCTAGAACATTCTTTATTTCATGATGATCTCCAAAAAACAAAAATACATCAAACACACAACCACAAACACAGTGAGACAATGGTGAGTGTGTGTGTGTGTGTGTGTGTGTGTGTGTGTGACACAGAAAGATAAAGTGTTACTTTAAAGAATCTTGTGAAAATAAGTGATATATGAGAATATGAGTGACAGTTGTATACATATATATATACATATATACACACATATCTATCTATAGATCTATATGGGTCATACATGGACAAGAGCGTAGTACATTATTTGCTGCAAACAAACAAACAAACAAACAAACAAACAGTTAAAGTGAATTCCCCCCGCATCTCTCCAGCATCTTTAGAACAAAAAACATATATTCCTTCATGCCTTCTTCCAAGCCTTCTCCTCTCTCAGGGGTCCACATCTCGCCCACATCCGGTCCAAATCCCGCCCACATCCGGTTCAAATCCCGCCCACATCCGGTCCAAATCCCGCCCACATCCGGTCCAAATCCCGCCCACATCCGGTACACATCCCGCCCATATCTGGTCCACATCCCGCCCATATCTGGTCCAAATCCCGCCCACATCTGGTCCAAATCCCGCCCACATCCGGTTCAAATCCCACCCACATCCAGTAAACATCCCGCCCACATCCGGTACACATCCCGCCCACATCCGGTCCAAATCCCACCCACTTCCGGTCAATATCCCGCCCACATCCGGTACACATCCCGCCCACATCCGGTCTAAATCCCACCCACATCCGGTCCAAATCCCGCCCACATCCGGTCAATATCCCGCCCAAATCTCGCCCACATCCGGTCCAAATCCCGCCCACATCCGGTCCAAATCCCGCCTGTGTAATTATATAAATGTGTGTTTGTGAAAGTGTGTGTGTGTGTGTTCTGTGTGTGTGTGTTCTATGTGTGTGTGTGTGTTCTATGTGTGTGTGTGTGTTCTATGTGTGTGTGTGTGTGTGTGTTCTATGTGTGTGTGTGTGTGTTTCTATGTGTGTGTATATATTTTTATACATACACATTTATTTCTGAGTGTGTGTTTGTGTGCATGTGTTTGTTTGTGTTTCTATATGTGTGTGTGTGTGTGTGAATATTTCTATGTGTGTGTGCGTGTGTGAGTGTGTGTATTTCTATGTGTGTGTGTGTGTGTGTATTTCTATGTGAGTGTGTGAGGGTGAGTGTGTATTTCTATGTGAGTGTGTGAGGGTGTATTTCTATGTGTGTGTGTGTGAGTGTGTATTTCTATGTGTATGTGTGTGTATTTCTATGTGTGTGTGTGTGTGTATTTCTATGTGTGTGTGTGTGTGTATTTCTGTGTGTGTTGCTACAAGCGACACAGAGACACTGAGGAACCATAACCCCATAACCTAAACCCAGGGAGGAGGTCCTCCTGGGTGAATGTGGACTGGAAGGTGTGGATGAGTGTCAGTGTGTCTGAGGACCCTCCTCCATCTGGGGACACTCTGTAGAAGGAGAGAGAGCCAGCAGGTCGGTCCACATACACTCCTACTCTGTTAGAGGAGGGGAGATCTATGGCTGTTTCACTACCGTTGTACTGGGCAGAGTAACCATCATCAGAACAAAGAAGACTCCAGGACTTGTTGTTGAATCCAAGCTTGCTGTCTTTACCCTCTCCTCTCCTAGTGATTCCTCTGTATGTCACTCCTATAACAACAACACCTCCTCCTTTCCTCTCCATCTCCACCTCCCAGTAACAGCGGTCAGTCAGACCCTCTCTACACAACACCTGGGGCCAGTAGTCAAATCTCTCCAGGTGATCAGGATACTCCTCCTCCTCCTCCTCCTCCTCCTCCTCCTCCTCCTCCTCCTCCTCCTCCTCCTCCTCCTCCTCCTCCTCTCTCTAACCCTCGTCACCTTCCTGTTGTCCTCAGACAGAGAGAGGTCTCTGTTGACTGTGTTTGGGTTCAGTGTGAGTTCACACTCATCTGATGGGAGAGAAGGAAAGACATGATGAGTCTACACAGAAACACTACATATCAAATACACATACAAGTATCATGAATAGATGTATTATTCTATATTAATATACAAGTATCAGCTACTACTTTGTTTTCCCATCCAACACGTCATGTCACCACGTGCACGTGGTGCATCACAGACACATGATACATTATTATTATACATTATTATTATACATTATTATTATACATTATTATTATACATTATTATTATACATACATTATTATGTTTTTTTATGATAGAGACTGTTATTTGCTGCAGTTTTGAGCATTGCAATATATTTATTTTCATTATGTTATTTATTTATGATCATTTATATTTTTTAAGATTTGATGTCAGCTGTTGCTGTCTTTTGTTCTATATTTTATACTGAAATAGAGCCCTGCTGTTTTGTTAGGGCTTTTTGTTTAAATTAAAATGTCAAATATACAAAAATACAGTAGCTGTCCTTATTTTAAATGTCTATGCTTAAGTTGTTCTAGGTGTTGCTATCTGCTGTGTGTAGCCTGGTTCTACAAGCAGGTCAGGTCATTCATTGGGTGCTATCAGAGGTACAAGGGTCTGGAAATGCAATGAAAACTATTGGCCACAGCTAATCATTTATATTAAAATTGTTTTACTTTGAATACTTCAGTACAAAGGATGTATTGAATAATTTAAGTGATATATGTGTACACATATAAATAATTAGTCAAAATAGGGCTCAATTTGATTGAATTATAAAAGGTATATGTGGTAAAATAGAAGAGCCGTTTGGGAGCTGAAAGAGCCGGCTCTTCTTGGTGAGCCGAGCCAAATGAGCCGGCTCACTCAAAAGAGCCGGAATTCCCATCACTAGTGTGAGTGGTGTCAGTATGAGAGCACGACAGCGCGTCTAATTGTGATGCGGCCCAAGAGCCAATCACTAAAATGCCTGCGATGCAGTGAACCAATCACCTTCGAGGGGGGAAAACCCTATCAAGCACTATCTGAGTTGACCATCTGAGTTCAAACCTAAAATGGCAGGGAAAAAATGCACAGCTAAGCGAAAATATGAAGACGACCATAGGACGTTTTTAGTAGAGTGGGAGAGTTCATCTTTTTTTATAGAACGCAATTGCAAGTCATTTTGCCTTCTATGCCAGACGTCATTAGCCCATTTCAAGGCTTCACATCTTCAGCGCCATTTCACCTCACTCCATGCTCACTCCATCCACCAGGAATTCACTAAAGGTGTTGAACTTCACAAGCAGAAGTTAAACACCTTGAAAAGTCAGGCAGAAAAGCAGACACAGTTTTTCCAAAAAATAAGGAAGCACTCGGAGACCGTAACGCTTGCATCATATCAAGTTGCTTGGAACATAGCACGAGCTAAAAAGCCCTACAATGAAGGGGAGTTTGTTAAAACATGCCTCAGTGACGTGGTTGAAATCTTGTTTCCAGAAAACCAAAAACTGAAACAAGGTGGAGGATTGTTCAAGGCAAGGAATGTCAGAAGTCCCACTCATTTCATTTAAAGAAGCAACATGCGTAGGAAGATAAAAAACTTGTTCACATTTAGTTTACTGAGAGTTTGTGTTAGAGTGCACACAATGTTCATTGTTGATAATAACTGGCCTCTGAATACTAGTAGGAGAGGTTTAATTCAATTTCTGTCAATATTATGGTGTGTGACATTTACAATAAATCTGTCAGAGCAGAGCTATGTGTGTGTGTCTCTGTGAGGGTGTGTGTGTCTTTGGGAGGGAGGATCTTGAGTGTGTGTGTGTAAAGTTCTAGATGTTCATTTAGTCTGTGTGAGAGAGAGAGGGGAGGAAGAGAGTGAGGGAGCACAGAGAGAGGCTGAGAACAGAAGAGAGAAGGAGAGGGGGGGGCATCTGTGACTGTGTGTATGATGTGGCACTTTTTACAGTAACATAGTAACATGTTTGGCTCTTAACCTCTGACTGGTTGGCCACCCCTGATGTATGTTATCAATATATTGATATATTGATAAGATACATGATGTCCACCATCATGTTGATTCCCAGTAGGACGTCACCTCTTGCTGTGTAGATGGACTTTCCATCTGAAGAGTTAGTGTGTTGTTGTGATGACTCAAACTAAACAGACACTTACACTTCTTTAGAGTCGACCTCAGGTCAGGCAGCTTCTCCATCTCCATGCACTTCTTTACAGCTGGTTCCAGGTCAGACAGCTTCTCCATCTCCATGTCCAGTGTCTCCTTCAGCTGATCCAGGGATCTCCTCAAGGTCCCTGCGTATGATGGAGGAGGAGGGACCTCCACCCTGGTCCAGTCCCTGGTGTGTGGAGGATTCTTCAGGGATCTGAAGCTCTGGAGGAAGTGGAGGTGGTCTTCAGTGTGTGAGAGCTGCTTCACCTCTGAGCTCCTATTGGTCAGATCTTTAACTTCCTGCTCCAGCTCTTTGATGAGGTCTTCAGCTTGTCTCTCTATGGATTTCAGTTTCTCTTGAACCATTTGGTTGAGATCGTCCCGACACTTTTCAATGCAGCGCATCAGAGCGGCGAGGACCTGCTCACCGTCGGCTAGCTCTCGGTCTGCGTCTGCTCTGCTGAGCTTCACTGCGTCTATGATCTCCTGAATCTTTCTTTTTCTCTCCTGGATCATCTGCTGAACATCAGACTCTATCTTCCCCAGCTGGGCCATCTTCAGCTCATATTCCTCCTTCAGAGGTACAACAGGATGGGACTTGTGGTCCGTCTCTGTACAGAACTGACACACACACACCTGTTCAGTCTGGCAGAAGAGCTCCAGAAGTCGGCCGTGTTTCTTACACATCATGTCTTCTAGACGGTCCTGAGGCTCCACCAGCTTATGTTTCTTCAGGCCTGCGACTCTCTGATGTGGCTCCAGGTGGGAGTGGCAGAAGGAGCTCTGACACACTAGGCAGGACTTGACAGCCTTCAGCTGGGTCCCGGTACAGACGTCACAGGGAACTTCTCCTGGTTCAACACAAGGCTTCTCTTTGACCGGTACGGACCATCTAAACTGATCAACTACCTCTGATAAGAGGGTATTGACCCGTAGATCGGGTCTTGTGTGGAACAGCTCGTTGCAAACAGGACATTTGAACTGGACCTTGTCCTCCCAGAACGTGGTGATACAGGCTCTACAGAAGTTGTGTCCACATGGTGTGGAAACTGGACTCTTGAACACATCCAGACAGACGGAACAGGAAAAGTTCTCCTCAGACCAGGAAGTGTTAGCAGAGGCCATTCCTAGAACACATTGTTGAATCAAGTTAGAAAACAATCACATTATATTTATTGTTTATATGATAATGTGCACATTTCTACATTTTTACTGTACCTAACGTGTGTGTATATATATAAATCTTAAGATTTCTAACTTTTTTTAAGATTTATAATCTTTTTTAACTGCATAGCCCTGCTCACTACCTGTTTATGAATTCTCATAAATATATACACATATAATTACATATATACTTTATCAATTCCTAAAATTCTGCACATATCTTAAACAGACTCCACACATTATTTTATACAGTTTTTATACCTAGTAGACTGTCTTACATCTTATTTAACCTCAGTACATTATATATTACCATGCACTTTAATGGAACATTTACACTCTGGTTAGATGCTACATTATTTTTGCTGTACTGAACTTGATCTGTTCAATGATAATTATTAGATAATAATTAGAATCTAATCTAATGTTTAGACAACGGTTTAAACTGTTTTAATGTCCCTATATATGTATATATCTCTATCTATATGAGTGATGGAGTAGCGTAGGGCTTGATATAAACATATAATACACATCTAATACTACATGAACTTAACAATGGTCCACCATCAAAGTGTGTCCGTTGGAACAGGCTCCCTGGTGCAGAACTAACTCTTTGAAGCCCTTGGTCAACACTCACTACTCACCTTAGAACGCTGTCCACCGCTTAGTTGGACAAAGGCTGGTGTCCTTTGTGTCACACTTTGCTGAGAGAGAGAGAGAGAGAGAGAGAGAGAGAGAGAGAGAGAGAGAGAGAGAGAGAGAGAGCATTTAATTTAAAAAGCTCTTTATTCTAAAAGTAAAGAACCTCAATCTGTTGTGACTATGGACACTTTTTACTATAATGATGCCGCTGCCCAGTTTTTATTTCATGTTATATCATTTTTATAATATATACTTTATTATTATTATTATTATATTTCTTTTTTTTCCTGTCTTGTCTTTTTTTTCTTGTTCTTTTACATTTTTGATATAAGTTTGTATGTCGTGTCTTGTAACTTTGTTTAAAAAAAGAACAATTTATAAAATATTTAAATTATAAATTGTTTTAAAAGCTCTTAAATTATTCTAATACAGAATTGAGAAACGAGAACAAAACAACAATCTTTTTAAAACGTATTAAAGTGTTTAAATGTGACCTACACAAGCCCAGGGCTTACTTTATTCATACAGCGCCACCTCCTGGGTAGGAGGAGTCAAACCCTTAATATGAGCTAGTGAGGAGTTAACTATATATAGCCAATGGTTCCCCACTAGAAGGTGTTCAAATGAATGAGTGAGAGGAAAAGACTGGATACCAAAAGTAAATGGCTTTAATCTCACGGGGTTCTATTAAACACGGGCATGGCCCAGCACAGAGGAGACAGACCACACCCATAATCACATGGACTGAACACGTGCAAAATAACCAAGACAAAACTAATAAATCAAAGATGAGCACCACGCGTCTAAGAGGGCACTCAACAAAAGACACAAAACAATGCACACATGAGACACGCAGCACAATGCACACATGAGACACGCAGCACAACGCACACATGAGACACGCAGCACAATGCACACATGAGACACACAGCACAACGCACACATGAGACACGCAGCACAACGCACACATGAGACACGCAGCACAATGCACACATGAGACACGCAGCACAATGCACACATGAGACACGCAGCACAACGCACACATGAGACACGCAGCACAATGCACACATGAGACACACAGCACAATGCACACATGAGACACGCAGCACAACGCACACATGAGACACGCAGCACAACGCACACATGAGACACGCAGCACAATGCACACATGAGACACGCAGCACAATGCACACATGAGACACGCAGCACAACGCACACATGAGACACGCAGCACAATGCACACATGAGACACACAGCACAATGCACACATGAGACACGCAGCACAATGCACACATGAGACACGCAGCACAACGCACACATGAGACACGCAGCACAATGCACACATGAGACACGCAGCACAATGCACACATGAGACACGCAGCACAATGCACACATGAGACACGCAGCCAACGCACACATGAGACACACAGCACAACGCACACATGAGACACGCAGCACAATGCACACATGAGACACGCAGCACAATGCACACATGAGACACGCAGCACAATGCACACATGAGACACGCAGCACAACGCACACATGAGACACGCAGCACAATGCACACATGAGACACGCAGCACAACGCACACATGAGACACGCAGCACAACGCACACATGAGACACGCAGCACAATGCACACATGAGACACGCAGCACAACGCACACATGAGACACGCAGCACAACGCACACATGAGACACACAGCACAACGCACACATGAGACACGCAGCACAATGCACACATGAGACACGCAGCACAATGCACACATGAGACACGCAGCACAACGCACACATGAGACACGCAGCACAACGCACACATGAGACACGCAGCACAACGCACACATGAGACACGCAGCACAACGCACACATGAGACACACAGCACAATGCACACATGAGACACGCAGCACAACGCACACATGAGACACGCAGCACAACGCACACATGAGACACGCAGCACAATGCATACATAAGACACACAGCACAATGCACACATGAGACACGCAGCACAATGCACACATGAGACACACAGCACAATGCACACATGAGACACGCAGCACAACGCACACATGAGACACGCAGCACAATGCACACATGAGACACGCAGCACAATGCACACATGAGACACACAGCACAACGCACACATGAGACACGCAGCCCAATGCACACATGAGACACGCAGCACAATGCACACATGAGACACGCAGCACAACGCACACATGAGACACGCAGCACAACGCACACATGAGACACGCAGCCCAATGCACACATGAGACACGCAGCACAATGCACACATGAGACACGCAGCACAATGCACACATGAGACACGCAGCACAATGCACACATGAGACACGCAGCACAATGCACACATGAGACACGCAGCACAATGCACACATGAGACACGCAGCACAACGCACACATGAGACACGCAGCACAATGCACACATGAGACACGCAGCACAATGCACACATGAGACACGCAGCACAACGCACACATGAGACACGCAGCACAACGCACACATGAGACACGCAGCCCAATGCACACATGAGACACGCAGCACAACGCACACATGAGACACGCAGCCCAATGCACACATGAGACACACAGCACAACGCACACATGAGACACGCAGCCCAATGCACACATGAGACACGCAGCACAACGCACACATGAGACACGCAGCCCAATGCACACATGAGACACGCAGCACAACGCACACATGAGACACGCAGCACAATGCACACATGAGACACGCAGCACAACGCACACATGAGACACGCAGCACAACGCACACATGAGACACGCAGCACAATGCACACATGAGACACGCAGCACAACGCACACATGAGACACGCAGCCCAATGCACACATGAGACACGCAGCACAACGCACACATGAGACACGCAGCACAACGCACACATGAGACACGCAGCACAATGCACACATGAGACACGCAGCCCAATGCACACATGAGACACGCAGCACAATGCACACATGAGACACGCAGCACAATGCACACATGAGACACGCAGCACAATGCACACATGAGACACGCAGCACAACGCACACATGAGACACGCAGCACAATGCACACAATGCACACAATGCACACTGAATAATGTCCCGTCTAACTAGTGATCTAAAGTGTTATGCGTTAAAACACTGGACACATTTGTTGCAAGTCCGTCCCTCTTGCTCTATCGCCGATTACGTCTTTCACCGCCGGCAACCACAAACCGAGGCAATCAGGTCAACCTGCGTTTGCCGGGTGAGTCATTTAAATACCGAGAACAGGGAAGTACAGGGCGGCGCCAGCTACCTGTCTTTGGCCTGTCACGTGAACCAGGAGCTGGCAGGTAACCCACTCCCACACGTCACATAGACGGTAAATAGACGGTTAAACTGGTTCTAATGTTCCTATATGTGTATATATCTCTATGTATATGAGTGATGGAGTAGCGTAGGGCTTGATATTAACATATAATACACATCTAATACTACATGAACTTAACAATGGTCCACCATCAAAGTGTGTCCGTTGGAACAGGCTCCCTGGTGCAGAACTAACTCTTTGAAGCCCTTGGTCAACACTCACTACTCACCTTAGAACGCTGTCCACCGCTTAGTGGGACAAAGGCTGTGATGAGGGTTGTTTAACTCAGCGCTTTGTTGCCTAAGACACGAAAAGACACGTCATACTTATTTATCGAGTTGTCTCAAATGAACGAACACACACACACACACACACACACACACACGTTCTTGTTGACACTGGAGACGCAGAGTTCCGTGCTCTGCGTAGTGACGTCACCTTCTCCTCTTACCATATTACCGTAAGCACGGTAGAAGAAGGTAACCGTAAGAGACGCAGTATAAGCGGGAGGTAAGGACGTAAATGGTACAACGTACATGTCCATTCTCTACAGGCTGCTTTCCTTTGAACTGTCTCTCTCTCCACGTCGAGTCACAACAAAAAACTACTACTACTACTACTAATACTACTACTAACTATTACCAATACTACTACTACTATTAATACTGCTACTAACTATTACTACTACTACTACAACAACTAATACTTTTTACTACCACTACTAATACAAATACAACTACTACTACTACTACTACATCTTCTAATGACTACTACTACTACTACTACTACATCTTCTAATGACTACTACTACTACAACTACCATTCACTACTTATACTACTACTACTAATACTAACACTACTAATATTAATACTACTACTCACAGCTACTACTACTACTACTACTACTACTCACAGCTACTACTACTACTACTACTACTACTACTAACATTACTGATACTACTACTACTACTAAAACAACTACTACTACTACTACTTCTAACACTACTGATACTACTACTACTACTACCAAGGGCGTAGCTGGAGATTCTGGGCCCCATGAAAGAATCTATTTGTGGGCCCCCAATCCATGCGCGCACATAAAAGATTTGGGGCATTTATTTATTGATGAAAACGCATAATATGGTTTTTACCTGTTACACGCGCAAGTAATTTGAGGAGGCGCGAGTGACAAGTGTTGAGCTATTGGTGGGGACAATTCAGGATTCTTGGATACTGGTGGGGTCATGACCTTGCGTCCACCCCCTAAACGACACGATGATACCCAACCTCGAAAACCCTGTTGAAGTTAATGAACTGTAATGGACTGCAAGAAATCAACATGGACTGACTATCAACTTTATCTTCTATTTAATTGAAAATTACACCCAATACAGGAATGAACAAACAAAAAATCTCAACATTCTTTGACTATTAAATTAAGATTTGAACAACACAAGGACAAAAGTATAAATTAACTGAAGATTTGAACACAATTATAAAACATGAAAAATGTAGTGCTAGAGGACTATGCATCAGATAGTAATTGTTCACAATGTGGGCTGTAGCCTGTCAGCTTACTATAGGGAAACATCCCACAATCCTGCCATAGACTGGATTTTATCCTAAATCCGAAGCAATCGCCGGACCTTCTTGGTGGCAAAATGTTTTACGAGCTCTTTGAAATCAAGTGACAGAGCCAGCTTGCTTTCAATCGATAACATTGCAAGGCTATTCAACCTCTCTTGCGACATGGTAGATCTTAAATAGCTCTTGATAAGTTTCAACTTACTAAATGATCTTTCACCACCAGCTACGGTAACTGGGAGCGTCAAGAACATTCTGAGGGCAATGCAAACGTCTCCAAAAATGCTCTGGAGTTCCATCTTGTATATTGCATTCAGGAGCTCAAGAGAGCTACAATCAGGGGGGAAAGTGGCATAAAATATTTTATTGAGATGCCTCATCTCACTCTCAAACTGATCTGTGAGATCCTGTGAGTATTTCTCCCTCAGTGGCTGACACACAGAAGCCATGACACGGTCACTCAACTTCCCAATTTTAAGTATGGCAGCAAATTCTTCAACAATATTTGCTGTTGTTTGGAACCGAGTGTCCAAGTCACTTATGATCTGGTCCATGGCAGTGAAAAACACAGTGTTACGGAATGTTGTTTCTGGCCTATCCTCCTGACCTGTTCCATCACCAGTTTCATCCTCTTCCTCCTCCTCTCACGGCTAAGTTCTTTCTTGAAAATTTCTTGAAAAACCTCCATTTCCTTAGCTACCATTGATGCCTCAGACAGAATAGCATCCCATCCATTTCTGAGAGTCTGCATCTCATCTCTTAGTGCAGCAACATTACCTGCCTCCACCTCTATTGACATTTTCCCTGACTGGAGTATCACATTTCTGTCATCAATAGATTGCAATACTTTCACCCAAATGGTGAGAAGGACAATGGCATCAAATGACATGAGGTAGTTCCTCCACCAACAGCTTCAGATCTGGCCTCAGCTGTGAGACTGCATGAGCTCAGTATGGTAGCAAGGGCTTCAATGACACCAGGTAGGTGTTTTGCTACAGGTTTCACAGCATCAATTCTGGCACTCCAGCGAGTGTCAGATAGCCGATGTACAGAGCAACCTGTTTTCTTTTTGTATATAGACCAACGAGATGGACTGGCACTTACACATGTGTAGAGGCAGTTAATGTAACCAAAGAAGTTGGACACTTCAGGGCTGGATTCTGCAGCATGCACGCCTACCAGATTCAACGTGTGGGAGGCACAAGGTGAGAAAGTAGCAAGATTATTCTTTTTCAGTATTTGGGCTTGGACTCCCTTGATTTTCCCTGACATATTGGCCCCATTATCATACCCTTGCCCCCTGCAAATCACTAATGTCTATCCCTAGATCCAGAAGCACACTCTCCATCATCCCTGCTATTTCACATCCTGTTTTTCCGTTGAATTCTTTGAATTCAATAAATCTTTCAGTGATCTCCCATTGGCCTGTGTCTTCATTATAATGTACATATCTTATGAGCACAACATTTTGCTCGGTGTGGGAAATGTCAGGCGTTGCATCACAAATTATTCCATAGTATATGGCATCCTCCCTTTCCGTCAGAATGGTTTTTAAAACCTTTCCCCCACACAATTCAATAAACTCGTTCTGGATGTCTGGGCTCAGATAATGAGTTAGCTGGCTTCCTTTTTTGGATGTCCTGATTTTGTCTAAGTGGTCTTTCAAGAGTGGATCATATCGTGACAAAAGTTCTAGCGTACCTACAAAATTTCCATTGTGGACATCGCCCAAAGCATGCGTTTTACCTCGGAAAGCTAAATTCCTCGTTGCTAAGTGCAGAGTGACATCAAGGAGTCTCTGCAAGATAGCTTTGTTTTTCTCAATTTCAAACTGTAGCTCTCTCTGCAACTGATGATCAACGCCACATGCAGTCATAACCCAACACTGGAGGTTTTTCCATCGCAAATAACAGTCCCTGTGATTCCTACTTGTTTCATGGCTTGGGAATTGATCATACATGCGACGCCACTCGACGTCACACATCTTGTATCCCTGGTCACTACTCAAAGCACTAAGAGAGGGTATTTTTTGCTCCTTGGAGAAAAGAACACATGTTATGCAGAACAGTGCATTTGCACTTTCACTGTGAATCAACCAGTTCCTTTTCACTTTCCCCCTACCCTTATCTGCTTTGGTGTATTTCAAGTCATCTGGAAATGGCTTTCCCTTTGAATCATGTGGAAATTCTTGATCTGTTTCTCGCCTTGCTCATTTCTTTACAATAGTTGCCCTGTCCCTGTCACTCATCCTAGCTGGGAACAACCCTGGGTCAAGTGAGAGCAGATCTTCTACCTCAGACACCACCACAGGTGGCTCAGTATCTCCTGTGTGGGAGCCTCACTTCGTCCCTGACATTGACCGTCCATAGCTGCTTCCTCCTCATCTGTGCTGCTTTCATGGTCCTCCACTTCTTCTGGTACTTCTGCCTCTTCACCTCTGCTCTCATTGGCTGCCTTGCTCGAGGGCCCTGGCTCTAGAGTATCCATACGGTACATCATTTATAAAATGCCCTATAATAGTAATAACACAGTACAGCTCGAGCTATCTCTTAATTGTTATAATAATAATAATAATAATTTTTATAGATCTTTTCCAATTGCTCAAATCTAGCTATAGCTACTGTAACAACCTCAATTTAATGTGCCAGTGGTCAATGGTATTGCAATTCCTGGAAGAACTAGAGTAACTAAATGTGAATATTACCTAAAGTTGTATTCAATGCATGGTATGCATTTTTATAATATTTAAAATCTGTTTGTTAACCCCAAGCCCTGCTGCTTTACCTCCCTCTCCTTCAGCTGGGAAGTGGCCTGAGGGAAGGGTTAGTGATCCTGAAGCCCATCTGTGCATCAGAGCAGATGGGATGTGTCTGATATTTCCATTACCTGTAACTCTTGGGTCTCTTTCTCTCCTTCTCTGCCTCCTCCCTGAGTCTGCACTGTCACCACATCATTCTACACAGGAGAGCAACACACGTATGAATACACTCAACTGGGTTGAATACATGACACACACACACACACACACACACACACACACACACACACACACACACACAGTGTTAGTGAGGTAATTTAGTTAGGGCTAGTGCATATCTATTTACCGGTTTTACAGGATGGTGCATCGATCAGGACAGAAGGAAGGTGAGGAGATGTATATTTCCTTTTGTGGAATTCTTGTCCATCAGGGTTTATTTTCTTTCTGCCAATATCCAGTTGTCATCACATTTAGCTGGAATAACAATAGTTGCTATTAGTTATTTGATAAGGTGTAAAGCAATTCACGGCTGAAGCATAAACAAGAACTGTCATACATAAGCATATATATAATGATACAAATGAACACAAATTATATCATATATATAAATATGAGTAAGTTAACTCAAGTTAACTTACTTGGTAAGTTAACTCAATCAGGAAATATCACGTTAACCTCTTCCAATCGATCACTGAACAGCCGAATTTGCGATCTATTTAACAGGTGAAACGATAAACTGCGGGCACTTACTTTTATATCATTGACTTCTAACAATCTGAATCTTACAGGATGGATCCCACATAAATGAAATAATTATTCAAGT
This sequence comes from Muraenolepis orangiensis, assembly GCA_027704905.1. NCBI lineage: Eukaryota > Metazoa > Chordata > Actinopteri > Gadiformes > Muraenolepididae > Muraenolepis > Muraenolepis orangiensis. Next base: position 12,381,406 of record CM051003.1, read on the forward strand.
TAACGTTCACTTTCAACGAGTGTGTCTAACGGACTGAACTTCAACTCTCTCTAACGTACTACCTTCACACTCGCGAGCCACACACACAACAAGACAACCGGCGTCTTAAAGGGACAGTCTCCTAAATCTAGCTCCGCTTGCTCCATTGCTCAGGCGCCCACGTGCATGGACTGAACCATGCAGTGAATGAAGGGAGGGGTGCTCATTCTGTCAAACAGAGTAACAAGCACTTGTTTGTTTCTTTTGTGACGTTTTTTTTTTTGAGTCATCTACATTAACTTACTTTAGGATAATAATAAAACCATATTAATAAAAAGATAATAATAGTGTTCTCTGGGCCCCCCCCCAGTGCTGGGCCCTTGGAATCCTCCTAACCTCCCCCCCCCCAGCTACGCCCCTGACTACTACTACTAACACTACTGATACTACTACTACTACTAACAACTATTACTATTACTACTAATACAACTACTACTACTACTACTACTACTCGAATTCTACTACTACTACTACTAAAAAAAAACGATCTTTTTAAAAACGTATTAAAGTGTTTAGACAACAGTTTAAACTGGTTCTAATGTCCCTATATGTGTATATATCTCTATGTATATGACTGATGGAGTAGCGTAGGGCTTGATATAAACATATAATACACATCTAATACTACATGAACTTAACAATGGTCCACCATCAAAGTGTGTCCGTTGGAACAGGCTCCCTGGTGCAGAACTAACTCTTTGAAGCCCTTGGTCAACACTCACTACTCACCTTAGAACGCTGTCCACCGCTTAGTTGGACAAAGGCTGGTGTCCTTTGTGTCACACTTTGCTGAGAGAGAGAGAGAGAGAGAGAGAGAGAGAGAGAGAGAGAGAGAGAGAGAGAGAGAGAGAGAGAGAGAGAGAGAGAGAGAGAGAGAGAGAGAGAGAGAGAGAGAGAGAGAGAGAGAGAGAGAGAGAGAGAGAGAGTGGGAGAGGAGAGAGAAATTTAATTTAAAAAGCTCTTTATTCAAAAAGTAAAGAACCTCAATCTGTTGTGACTATGGACACTTTTTACTATAATGATGCCGCTGCCCAGTTTTTATTTCATGTTATATCATTTTTATAATATATACTTTATTATTATTATTATTATATTTCTTTTTTTTCCTGTCTTGTCTTTTTTTTCTTGTTCTTTTACATTTTTGATATAAGTTTGTATGTCGTGTCTTGTAACTTTGTTGTTTAAAAAAAGAACAATTTATAAAATATTGTAAAAAAAATTGTTTTAAAAGCTCTTAAATTATTCAAATACAGGATTGAGAAACGAGAACAAAACAACGATCTTTTTAAAACGTATTAAAGTGTTTAAATGTGACCTACACAAGCCCAGGGCTTACTTTATTCATACAGCGCCACCTCCTGGGTAGGAGGAGTCAAACCCTTAATATGAGCTAGTGAGGAATTAACTATATAGAGCCAATGGTTCCCCACTAGAAGGTGTTCAGATGAATGAATGAGAGGAAAAGACTGGATACCAAAAGTAAATGGCTTTAATCTCACGGGGTTCTATTAAACACGGGCATGGCCCAGCACAGAGGAGACAGACCACACCCATAATCACATGGACTGAACACGTGCAAAATAACCAAGACAAAACTAATAAATCAAAGATGAGCACCACGCGTCTAAGAGGGCACTCAACAAAAGACACAAAACAATGCACACATGAGACAAGCAGCACAACGCACACATGAGACACGCAGCACAATGCACACATGAGACACGCAGCACAACGCACACATGAGACACGCAGCACAACGCACACATGAGACACGCAGCACAATGCACACATGAGACACGCAGCACAATGCACACATGAGACACGCAGCACAACGCACACATGAGACACGCAGCACAACGCACACATGAGACACGCAGCACAACGCACACATGAGACACGCAGCACAATGCACACATGAGACACGCAGCACAACGCACACATGAGACACGCAGCACAATGCACACATGAGACACGCAGCACAACGCACACATGAGACACGCAGCACAATGCACACATGAGACACGCAGCACAATGCACACATGAGACACGCAGCACAATGCACACATGAGACACGCAGCACAACGCACACATGAGACACGCAGCACAACGCACACATGAGACACGCAGCACAATGCACACATGAGACACGCAGCACAACGCACACATGAGACACGCAGCACAACGCACACATGAGACACGCAGCACAATGCACACATGAGACACGCAGCACAACGCACACATGAGACACGCAGCACAATGCACACATGAGACACGCAGCACAATGCACACATGAGACACGCAGCACAACGCACACATGAGACACGCAGCACAATGCACACATGAGACACGCAGCACAACGCACACATGAGACACGCAGCACAATGCACACATGAGACACGCAGCACAATGCACACATGAGACACGCAGCACAACGCACACATGAGACACGCAGCACAACGCACACATGAGACACGCAGCACAATGCACACATGAGACACGCAGCACAATGCACACATGAGACACGCAGCACAATGCACACATGAGACACGCAGCACAAGCACACATGAGACACGCAGCACAACGCACACATGAGACACGCAGCACAATGCACACATGAGACACGCAGCACAACGCACACATGAGACACGCAGCACAATGCACACATGAGACACGCAGCACAATG
>CM051003.1:12389127-12444127 GCA_027704905.1 Muraenolepis orangiensis
GGTTACCAAGGAGCCTGAGCAGCATTACACTCTACGGGAACACCAACAAGCTGCAACTGCCTTTCAAATCCTTGGAGGAGGAATTCAAGGTAACTAGAGCCAGAGAAGTGGTTCAATACAGGGACTCAAGTGATCCGAAGGTGGCTAAAGCAGGGATCCAAGTGAGGACTGGCAGGAAATGGAGGGCAGAGGAAGCAGTTCAAGAGGCAGAGGCAAGGCTGCATCACAAGAGCCTGGTGGGAGTGGTCACACGAGGTCGAGCTGGGCTAGGATCCTTTGCAACTCCCCAAATGAACACCAGGGGGAAGGAAGGGCGCCCTCTTGTTCAGGAGGAGGTGAGAGCAGCAGTGGAGGTAGATGGTACATTGTGTTATTGTAGTGACACCAAGAGGCCACTAGATGGTACATTGTGTTATTGATCTTCAAGGGCTCCTGTCAAACTTCTCCTTGTCGCTTGTCGGTGTGGTCTGCATGCATGCTCCTGTGAGGAGAGGACGCTGGCGCTGCTTTGTTCGCCGCTTCTCCATTTTGTGCCTTAATTAGTATGTTTAGTTCCCTTTCTGCTCCCCAGCAAGCTTTTTTCTTTTGATCCTTCTCTTTTCCGTCCAACATCGCAACATTTTTTTCAACTGAAAGGCTTCAGTGCTGATTACAGGTTTGCTTACCTGTTTGCGCCTGTCCACTGCTACCGTCTACTCCCCGGACAACTAGCCGGCTAGCTAGCAACCCCTTGCTAGCCGGCAGCCACCAACGAGTCAGCCAGCTCCCTGCTGGATTCTCGGGATACGTGGATACTCCCGTTTTTGCTCCACACTGCTACTGAGAGTATTTCCCGGATAGCCTCTCAGCTGTTCTGGTGCGGTCAGTCAGATCGCTGCTTTTTCAGCTAAGCTATCAGCTAGCCGCCCCCCAGTCAACAAGCGGCTTGAAGCTAACGTTAGCTGCTCACCTGCCACGCTGTGGATCATCCTGTCGTGCCTGTCACTTCTCCAACTCTGGTCATCTAGCCAGTCCGTGGCTATCGACAAACGACTTTCAGGCTCATCATTACATCCTCCCCGGCTGGCATGCTTCTGCAATACTCCACCTCGCAACTACACAAACTCAACAACTTCTCCGCTCCTCCGTGCATCTCAGCCATCAAAACACTTGGACTCCTCCGTCGTCCCCGTTACATCCACAGAGCCTCCCGCAGAAAGTTTGTTTACTCCCAGTCTGATCACTCCATTGCTTCCATCCCTTCCCTCTGGTCAGCCAAGCGCACCGCCGCAACTCCTGCACGTCATCACAACAACCTACACGTGCGATCTCCCTGCCTCCGCCCCCTTGCCAAAGCACCTCAGCCTGTCCAAATTCATCCTCATCTCAAATTTGCTCTGTTTAACACCCGATCCATAAACAGCAAGGGCCTCCTACTCAATGAATTCATAACTGACAATAATCTGGACTTTCTCTGCTTAACCGAAACTTGGCAAAAACCACAGGAATACTTTTCACTCAATCAGACTACTCCCCCCGGATACTCATATATGGACAAACCACGCCACCTAGGGCGTGGTGGTGGAATTGCCGTTTTTTTCCGGAAAAACATCGTCACAAGTGCAATAACCATCCCGGCCCCATCCTCATTTGAACACCTTGCTTTTAAACTGTCTGGTCCCAAACCCCTGGTTATTGCAGTCATCTATCGCCCCCCCAAACCTAACCCTGCCTTCCCCTCTGACCTGTCTGAATTCCTCACACAACTCTGCGCCATCTCTCCATCCGTTCTGCTACTTGGTGATTTTAACATACATGTTGATTCATCCAACTCCAAATCCTCCACAGAACTCCTGGACATTTTAAACTTTTTCAACCTCACCCAACATGTGGATTTCCCCACCCACAAAAAAGGACACACACTGGACCTGGTCTGCACCTCCGGCATCACCATCAGCAATCTGTCCAGCTCCGACCTCACCATCTCCGACCACCTGGCTATCACCATGGACATTCTCATCCCCACCCCCCTCATTAAGCAGAAGCGCTCCATAACTTTCCGGAATCTCAAATCCATCCATCCCTCCTCTTTCTCCTCCCTTTTGATCGACACCATCCCTGACTCTGCCCTCATCCTGCTTGTCTCTCCTTCTGACCTGGTTAACACCTACAACGACACTCTCTCCTCCTGTCTCAATCAGCTCGCTCCCATCAAAACCAAATCTGTCTCCTTCACCCACTCCGCCCCCTGGTACACTGATCATCTCCATCATCTTAAATCCAAGGGCCGCCAACTTGAACGTCTAGCCAATAAAACCGGTCTCACTGTCCATAAAGAAGCCTACAAACAACACCAACAGCTATACAAAGACGCCCTCAACAGTGCACGCTCCTCCCACTACTCCTCCGTCATACAATCCAGCAGCAACAACCCTAAGACTCTGTTTTCCACCATTTCTAAACTCCTTAAACCCATGGACACCATCTCCAACTCCTTCACTGTCAGTAAATGTGCATCCTTTCTGTCACACTTTCAATCTAAAATTGACACAATTCATAGCCAACTGTCCAACGCATCCGCCACCTACGTCTCTTTTCCAGAACCCGCCTCTCCTCCACCTTCCGATCACCCATTCTCATCCTTCACTGAAATCACCGCATCGGACCTATCCTCCATACTCACTGGCATGAAAACGTCAACCTGCATCCTGGACCCCATCCCCTCCACCCTCGTCAAGGCCTGTCTCCCCTCACTCTCTCCTCTGATCACCTCAGTAATTAACTCCTCTCTGTCCACCGGCCTCGTACCCCCCGCCCTCAAACTTGCTGCTGTGACCCCCTTACTAAAAAAACCCGGACTCAACCCTGAAACCCCCAACAACTTCCGACCCATCTCCAACCTCCCTTTCCTTTCAAAAATATTAGAGCGAGTCGTTGGATCTCAATTAAAAACCCACATGGACTACAATAACCTCTATGAACCTTTTCAATCCGGCTTCCGCTCCAGACACAGCACTGAAACCGCTCTCTTAAAGGTCACCAATGACGTTCTCCTCTCTGCCGACTCTGGTTCCCTCTCCATCCTCATCCTCCTTGACCTCAGCGCCGCCTTCGACACCATTAATCACTCCATCCTCATCACTCGCCTCCAGTCCTCGCTCGGCATAACGGGCACCGCCCTCTCTTGGTTTAAATCTTATCTCTCCGACAGACACCAATTCATCTCCATCAACAACTGCAAATCCCCCACTGCCAAAGTCCCTCATGGTGTGCCCCAGGGTTCAGTACTCGGTCCCCTGCTCTTCATTATCTACATCCTTCCACTTGGTCTGATCTTACGCCAACATGGCCTCCATTTCCACTGCTATGCCGACGACACTCAGCTCTACCTCTCCACCAAATCCATCTCTGCAGCCACCCACTCCACCCTCACCACCTGCCTCACTGCCGTCAAAACCTGGATGCAAAATAACTTACTCAAACTCAACTGCGACAAATCTGAAATCATCATCATCGGTCCAAACTCCCTCACCCGCTCCACCCAGGATTTCTCCCTGAACATTGATGGTTCTGTTGTCACTCCCTCCACCCGCGTCCGCAACCTTGGCATCATTCTTGACCCCACCCTCTCATTCCTCCCCCATGTAAACCAGACCATCAAAACAGCCTTCTTCCACCTTAGGAACATTGCCCGTCTTCGACCCTCCCTGTCACTCTCCGCAGCTGAAACACTGGTCCATGCTTTCATCTCATCCCGGCTCGATTACTGCAACAGCATCCTATATGGTTTACCTAACAACATCCTCAATAAACTACAATATGTCCAAAACTCTGCTGCCCGCTTGCTCACCTCCACCCGCCGCTCTGACCACATCACCCCTGTCCTCCGTGACCTCCATTGGCTCCCGATCAAACACAGGATACACTTCAAAATACTTCTCATCACCTTCAAAGCGCTCAATAACCTGGCCCCCCCCTACCTCTCTGACCTCCTCCACCGCCACACCCCTAACCGTCGCCTCAGGTCTGCTGATGCTAACCTATTAAAACCCATCAGGACTAAGCTCCGGACCTGGGGTGACAGAGCATTTTCTGCAGCGGCCCCCTCCCTCTGGAACGCCCTCCCCATCCACATCCGCAATGCCAACACCCTTCCGTCCTTTAAAACAGCCCTCAAAACCCACCTCTTCACTCTTGCTTTCAACCCATAATTTGTTCTCTGCTTTGTTTTGTTTCCTGTTTTGTTTTGTTGTGTTTGTTGTGTTTTGAATTAGTCTTTATGTTTTCTATTTCCTGTAAAGCGTCTTTGAGCACCTGGAAAAGCGCTATATAAGTCTGATTTATTATTATTATTATTATTGTAGTGACACCAAGAGGCCACTAGATGGTACATTGTGTTATTGTAGTGACACCAAGAGGCCACTAGATGGTACATTGTGTTATTGTAGTGACACCAAGAGGCCACCAGAAGGTACATTGTGTTATTGTAGTGACACCATGTGGCCACTAGAAGGTACATTGTGTTATTGTAGTGACACCAAGAGGCCACTAGATGGTACATTGTGTTGTTGTAGTGACACCAAGAGGCCACTAGATGGTACATTGTGTTATTGTAGTGACACCAAGAGGCCACTAGATGGTACATTATGTTGTTGTAGTGACACCAAGAGGCCACTAGATGGTACATTGTGTTATTGTAGTGACACCATGTGGCCACTAGAAGGTACATTGAGTTATTGTAGTGACACCAAGAGGCCACTAGATGGTACATTGTGTTGTAGTGACACCAAGAGGCCACTAGAAGGTACATTGTGTTATTGTAGTGACACCATGCGGCCACTAGATGGTACATTGTGTTATTGTAGTGTCACCAAAAGGCCACTAGAAGGTACATTGTGTTATTGTAGTGACACCAAGAGGCCACTAGATGGTACATTGTGTTATTGTAGTGACACCAAGAGGCCACTAGATGGTACATTGTGTTATTGTAGTGACACCAAGAGGCCACTAGAAGGTACATTGTGTTGTTGTAGTGACACCAAGAGGCCACTAGAAGGTGCGTTGTGTTGTTGTAGTGACACCAAGAGGCCACTAGATGGTACATTGTGTTATTGTAGTGACACCAAGAGGCCACTAGAAGGTACGTTGTGTTGTTGTAGTGACACCAAGAGGCCACTAGATGGTACATTGTGTTATTGTAGTGACACCAAGAGGCCACTAGATGGTACATTGTGTTGTTGTAGTGACACCAAGAGGCCACTAGAAGGTACATTGTGTTGTTGTAGTGACACCAAGAGGCCACTAGATGGTACATTGTGTTGTTGTAGTGACACCAAGAGGCCACTAGATGGTACATTGTGTTGTAGTGACACCAAGAGGCCACTAGAAGGTACATTGTGTTGTTGTAGTGACACCAAGAGGCCACTAGATGGTACATTGTGTTGTTGTAGTGACACCAAGAGGCCACTAGATGGTACATTGTGTTATTGTAGTGACACCAAGAGGCCATTAGAAGGTACATTGTGTTGTTGTATTGACACCAAGAGGCCACTAGATGGTACATTGTGTTGTAGTGACACCAAGAGGCCACTAGATGGTACATTGTGTTATTGTAGTGACACCAAGATGCCACTAGATGGTACATTGTGTTATTGTAGTGACACCAAGAGGCCACTAGATATAACTGCACCACTGCAAGAATCTGCGGTTGACTTTTGACAGCTGATATTTGACAACATTTAAAAAAATGCTGTGGTTTACATCTATAATTAATGCAACTTAAAATAAGTATCCTACATTTGTCAACAAAACGTGAAACAGTCAAGAATGCCTTCTTGAACAGAAGCCTAATCGCGTCATTAGCATATATTTTGGCTTTAAGTAAATTAGTCTCATTACATTACATTAGTCTTTTAGCAGATGCTTTTGTCCAAAGTGAACTGAACCAGTGCTCAGGTAAAAGTACAATAAGTTGGCAAACAATAGAACAATATCTAACTGACAATCTACCTAGACATTCTACATTTACATTTACATTTAGGGCATTAGGCAGACGCTTTTATCCAAAGCGACTTACAAGGAGTACATTTGTTGAAGCAGACAATAGCATAACGCTGAGGTACGCAAACATAAAAATAGAGCAGTTCACAAACATTCATATTAACAAGATGAATAACACTATTTCGTACTGCCAGGTCACCTGCTTAAGTAGCTGCTTAAGTAATCTACTTAGTAAGACACTAGTACGCTTTTAAAGGTAGTAAAAACTGATAAGAGGATGCGCTAGGAGGAAGGATCCGGGTAGTGTTTCTTAAGGAGATGGGATTTCAGCCTGTGGTGGAAGATGGGCAGAGACTCTGCATAGATCCCCTAAGCGAGGGGGAAAGCAGACGGCCTGAAGTAGCAGAGCAAAGTGGACGGGCAGGGATGTAGGGCTTGACCGTTGCCTGGAGGTAGGATGGAGCTGTTCCTGTTCCTGTGGAATGTGTATCTGTTGTTGTTAGAACCAAGCTCCTCCCTCATTTGATACAGAGGAGAAGCTGGAAACTTTCACTAAACAATCTGATGCATGTTTGTTTTTTGTATTCAAGTTAAGTTTTGTTTGGCTAGAGTTCAATAAAAACACACGCGACTTGTTTCATTGTGGAATTGTCTCTGTGCATTCTTCACAATTCCTACACTGGTGACCCCGACGTTTCTCTGCTGGAGGTATTCAGAGATAGCGTAACGAACATGTCGACCAACGCGGTGTCTCTCAAGCTGCCCGAGTTCTGGGAATCTTCAGCCTCCCCGTGGTTCACCCAGACGGAGGCGCAGTTCGCTTTGTGAGATATCACCGCAGACAAGACTAAATATTACTACGTGGTGTCGGCCCTCGGGTGCTCAACAGTGGACAGAGTGGGGAGCTAAGAGACCCTCCGTATACAAACTAATACACAGCACTTAAGGCTCACCTGCTTAAAACTTTTGAACTTTCTGACACCGAGCGAGCCGGCTGTCTGTTCGCCATACAAGGCCTCGGTGATAGCAAGCCATCTGAACTGATGGACAGGATGCTAAATCTCTTGCGGGACCACAGGCCAGATTTCCTATTTTTCCAACTGTTTTTAAGGCAGCTGCCTTCTCAAGTGCGAGCTGCTTTGGCCAACACCGCCATCAAGGATTACCGGGAGCTGGCTGAGGAGGCCGATAAATTTGTGCGGCCGCGTTTTCTCCAGCATCAGCCGGTCCATCACCGCCTGGGACCACGAAGATCACCGCCGCGGCAGCAGCAGCCCCTCGGCAGTGGTAGGACAGTGTTACTACCACAAGAGGTTTGGACCCTATGCCAAACGCTGCCGTTCTCCGTGTAGTTTTAACCGGGCGGGAAATGCTCAAGCCGGTGCTCAGTAGTGGCCAGGAGTGTCGGCCAAACTGGCGGGCTGCTGTTCATTCGGGACACCATCTCCGGTCGGCGTTTCTTGTGCGACACAGAGGAGCGTACTGCCCGCGTCAGGGGTGGATGTTTTGAGCGATGAACACGGCCCTCCCATGGAGGCTGCTTACGGCAGCCCCATCCAAACTTATGGCACAAGGTTCGTGGAGCTATGTTTTTGAGGGCAGCGGTTCGGCTGGGACTTTGTCACAGCAAAGGTGTATTTTCCTCCTCGGTGCGGATTTCTTGTGTGCGTATGGACTAATGGTGGATGTGAAACACCGCCACTTGATCGATGCTGTCACCTTCTGTTTGCATGCATACACGCATAGCGGGGCGGACTTTTACCACCGTTTCATCCCCGGTGCTGCTCGGCTTATGCGGCCTCTATACGAGGCCCTGAAGGGTAAGACCTCCAAGCAGAGGCATCTCGCCTATGTCTCTGAGTTCACTACTGACGGTCAACATGTAGCTGGCAAGGCCAATCTTGTCGCTGACTGCCTGTCCCAGGCCATCGTGGGGCTCGACTACTCCGCATAGCTGTGGACCAGGCCACCGACCCAGAGTTGCAAGCGCTACGATCGTCTGGTCCCGGGCTGCAAGTCGAGGATGTGGCTTTCGGCGATGCTGGCAGGGCGCTCCTGTGTGATGTCTCCACAGGCCAGCCCGGCCCATCATCCCTGGCAGCTGGCGGCTGCTTGTCTTCGATGCTGTCCATGGACTTTCCCACCCGGGCAAGAAGGCGTTGCAGAGGTTGGTGGCGGAAAAAAAGGACATGAGAGACTGGGCTGATACTTGTGTGGTATATCAGCGAGCTAAGGTGCACCACCACGTCAAGGCGCCCCTAGAACATTTCCCAGTGCCGGAAAGGTTTGACCACATGCATGTGGACCCCAGGGCTTCACTTACCTCCTGACGACGGTTGACAAGACCACACGCTGGCCGGAGGCGGTCCCGCTAGCATCGGCGACATCCGCCGAGGTGGCACGGGCCTTCATTGCGACGTGGGTTGCCCGGTTTGGCGCCCCTTCCGACCTCTCCTCGGACCGAGGCTCACAGTTCACATCTGAGCTCTGGAACGCGGTCGCTCAGGGCCTGGGGGTGGTGCTCCGAGTTAAGTTTTTTGTTTTGCTTCAGATTAATAAAAACACATGTTTGGTTGTGGAATTGTCTCCGCGCATTCTTCACATTCCTACAATAGCTTATATATGTTTGTGGCCAGAAACTAAAAAGTGTCATTGGCTTTTTTTTTTACTAAAAATAAAATATAAACTAAAGTTTCATTTGAAGTCATAGATGTGTCTTGAAAGTGTTGATGTTTCCTGACCTGCTCCCAGACCGTAGTGGAGGAATACACGGGATATTGATCCAGGGCCGAAGCACAGGCTTCAGGTTCAATAACCACTTAATGAACACACAGGCAGGGTTAGTCAAGTCATGTCAAGTCAAGTCCAGTTTATTGTCACTTCACAGTTTACACGAGGATAAAGCAGTGAGTGAAAATCTTATTTGCAATACCCGACGACAGACAGCAGTTATAAAAACTCCCAGAAGGTTGATTTATTGATAACTGATCATTGTTACTACTCCTGTTCACTTCCACACACACCGACACTCGCTCATTCACTTTGTGCTCCCAAACACACATGCCACGCCCCCTCTCTGTTAAAGGGATAGGCAGCCTTGCCCTACAAGACCCTACTAGTATAACAAAAGTTTCAGTTGACAGTGGTGGGCCGTCAGGGCCAGCAAGGCCTTCTCTGCTGGCCTAAACATCAGAATCTAAATACATATATTTTTTCCACAAATATGTATTAAATTATTCCCCATAATCTATTATCTTCATTCCATAGCTTTCCTCTTGGTTGCGCTGCTTCCAGCCTCAGATCGAGGTTTAGAGGCTGGCCTTTATGTCAGAGCTTTTATCCAATCATATTTCAGTCATAATGTGTTGCCAGGGTCCAAGAAATCTGCCCTCAGGCCTTCAGAATCAACAGTGCGGCGCCTGGAGCTTAAAGTGAACGAAACAAAACGGTGGCGTTAACCAATCAGGTTTTGAGTTGGCGACACCAGGGCCAGCTAGCAGGCGTACGATAACGTCAGCACACGCACCTCTTTTGATTGGATACGCGCTATTGAGAGGCGGAGCTACGCAGAGCTAGCAAACTGAACTTGAACGAGTTAATTTGTGTAGATTTCTACAAGCTGTTTTTTTGGAACTGAAACACATAGATCAACTGTACAACAGTCATTGAAGTCTTCTTGAGGAAAGAAAGGAGGATGGATTTTGTGTTCAAATAATCAGTTGTTTTGGTGAGTACAAAGCATTTAGTTTTTTATCTATTTTTGTCATTTTATTTCGTTAATATTAAATCAATATTAACAAATTATTACATATGTAATTAAAATGACAAATATATAAAAAATTAATGTTTGATGCCTCTGCAAGAGATGGAGAGATGTGTGTGGGCACTGGCTCAGCTGGGCAGTGAAGGTAACAAGGAGACTGTTGAATTGTTTTGGTTGAACCTTTATCAAAGTGGACATTCAAGGCTAGGACTACACTTTCACCACTATCGCAAATAGATCCTCATGAACAAATGCTAATGATTTGTTTGTTTTCTTTTAGTGTCAGTGAATAGTTTATGTGAATACAATGGTCACGTTTGTTAAATGAAACTGCTTTGGGTGCGACAATGCGCTGTTTAGTGAACAAACTTGTTATAGCTCACATACTTTTGGTGGACTTAATAAAACTTTGTAGACTAATCCCTTAAAAGCACCTTTTATTTTTAAGTTTTGACAGTATCCAAGCGATCTTAAAGCTGGTAGTTTAACACTCTTAATTGTAAATGCGGATTTATTGATTATAAATGCTTTGGAAATATTAATATAACTCTGTTGTACTTGACTATGTAAAGGTGATGCAACGCCCGGTTATACTGCGTTTCTGTCTAAATGTATAGTTTCTAGAGCCATGGCGTCATAACGATGGTATTAAGAGGTGGAGTAACTCAGGTAGGACTGTCACTGACGGCCAAGGTGTGAACTGCACGGCCCACCACTGCAGTTGACCGAAACTTCAAGACAAAACTAGGTAGAACTATGTCAATATAGACAGCGAGGTGGAAGAGAAATGGTGGTCCACCACCATTTCCAGATCGTGATGCTAAATTGGCTAGGCAGTTCATGAGAGGGCTGACCGATGATACAAGACACAAGATGTTTTTATTGGCCAATTGCAACAAGTACATTCAAATGCTTACTCCCCATTCCATCCTGCAGTATACATCTCCAAAACAATACCATACAAATAATATATACAATCAAAATTAACAAAAAAAGGACAGCAAAGTGACTGACAAATGATATGTATATGTTTTTTTAGTTTTTTTACAAAATTCTTTAAAAGCATTTAAAGTGCCAGTAGTGCAGCAGCATCATGAATACAGTGCAGGACAGAGCAGTAACTGTGATGAGTCCAGAGAGTCCAGAAAGTATGTAAGTGTAAAGTGAGTGTAATATGTATGTGTAAGTGTAATAGTGTTAATGACGATGACGGAGTGGAGTGTATTTGAGAATTACAACCATGAAGCCCACTACTGAGCTTTCGAGAACTGCAGGTTGAGCTTAGAAATTCTTCCAGAGAATCAAAGAGATTTAATCCCCAACATAAACAGGATAAGGCGTTCAGCCAGGTCCAGGTTGCTGGGAGTTACCATCAAAGTAGACCAAGTGACGAAACTGATGGAGAAAAATACGACTCTGGACTCTCTGAGCTAACCGCACTAGTAAAAGGCATGGCTTTGTATCAGAAAGAACAGAGTGAAAGACTTGCCCAATTGGAGTCAAGAATTGGCACCAGCCCCAGCCCCTTTAGGCCTCAACGTAGAACGTAGGCGGGGGAAAAACATTTGTGTGCTATCGTTGTGGAAGACCTGGGCAGGACTCTGTGGCCTGAAAATGAGCAGGCTAGAGCCTCTGGACCTCCTGTCACTGTGGTGCCAGATGGAAAGGCTGTGGCAGCTGGGCAGTCTTTAAACTCCTAAGGCCTATGGTGAATGGGACAATCATGGGCACACATCAACGTCCTCAACAGGAAAAGAAGACAAGGGGGGAAAAGATGCCTTCTGTTCCTGAGCCACCCTTTCTCTGAGAAACTCCCATTGGCTCCAGTGTTGGGCTCCCCATCTACACGTCGCCCTTCTTGTTGCAGACGCCTCTGGAGAAGGTCTCTGTCCTGGCTCAGGTTCAGAGTGGGACCTTGAGGGTGGTACCATGTGCCAGTAGAGCATCTCGTTACCCGGCTCACAAACTGGGATGTCTAGCACTTAAGTGGGCGGTGACACAAAGGTTTAATGACCATCACCAGGACACAGGAGGACTTCCCTCAGCTGACCATCACCAGGACACAGGAGGACTTCCCTCAGCTGACCATCACCAGGACACAGGAGGACTTCCCTCAGCTGAGTGGAGTCAAGTGAGTCATGGATCTTGAGTCAGCTCAGCAGAAGATTGACTTGGGCAGGAAGATATGGCAGAGAGCCAAAGGGAAGCTGAGAACAGTGGACAGTAGCAAAGACTAACAAGCACTTAGTTGTTCACATTTCACACACACACACATGTGATAATGTTGCTTGTGATTTGCTGTAGTGTGAGCCTGTTTGACACTCCACAGCCACCGTAGTTTATGTTCCGTTTTGTGTTTCAAAGCCAATAAATGAGGGTCGTTGCTCTGCCTCAACTACCATTGGAGTCCTGTTCCCTGTCTGTCCTCCTGGCCCTGGTACACATCAACCCAGAATACAACGCAGAGTCATTGCTGGGGCTCGCCGCCTGAGAGACAGGGTTACATATGACTCCCAAAACGAACTTTAACGTTTAATACACAAAATGTCAGATTGTTTGGTGAAAGCTTCTTCCAGCTTCTCATTACTATCGGATGGGGGAGGGGTTAATTATTAGACTTGAGAACAAAGGAGACACTGTCCACTGATCAGAAGTTATTTAGCCCTGTTTGTTAGAGCTGCTGTAAAGGCAAGGAATACATACCATTAGAATGTCAACCTAAGGATATCTTAGGGCTTTTGTTATTGTTTTGTCTAGTCCATACTCATGGTAGTCAAAATAAGTGTTTTCAATTCAGAGACATCCACATCATGTGGCTTATTAACGCTCCATTAACAATGCTGTCTTTAGAAACTGCCTCTCCACATTAAACTGCCTGGTTGCAGTTTTGCTTTAATCATCTTCATGTTAAAACCCGAGAATCTTCAAGTACTGCTCTGCGCTCATCTTCTGCCCTTGAAACATTGAGGAGCAAGTGGGGTTACAGTGGAGAGATCCGCAGCTGTCCATCAAACGTCCATCCCCCATGGCTATTCGGGCCGTCAAAACTGCGCTCCCAGCAGTAGGAGGGCGGTCCCCTTCACCAAGAGGTCCTACCAGTGGATAAGGGTTTGTGAACCCACAATCATATAGATCGAACATAGATAGAACAATATCATCCTAAACAATGGTCAATGTTGGATCCTTCTACTCACGCCTTGTCAATGACGATGTGATCCAGGCAGGCCGAGACAAACACCGCCCTGTCGGCCCAGAGAATAAGTGACAACTTCTCACAGCGACCATTGTATGTGTGTGTGCGTGTAAGGATGTACGTCTGTGTGTCTTTACTCACAGGGCCCCGATACTGCATCAGAAACATGGGACCTGGTCAAGAGAGAGGGTGTGTGAGCTTTATCATTAACGCATACGTGCACACACATACACACACAGGCTCAAAAAGGCTCACGTTTCACTTGTGTGTCTGGTGAAGGAACCATCAGTCTTACTATTTAGAGTCTTGGCGGAAGATCCAATCCATGAGTCACTGGAGCAGTACTGAACTACACTGGAAAAGCAAAGATAACTGTTACTTATTGTTATTATGTTGCACACTGTAGCCTATATTTTAGCTTCTGATATTGGAGGACTTATCTTATTTAAATTGAGTTATGCACCAAGTCAAGTCAAGTTTATTGTCACTTCAGTTTACACAAGTATAAAGCAGTGAGTGAAAACGACAGACAGCAGTTATAAAAAATAAGATAAAAGATCAAAATAAAAACAGAATAGAATAAAATAAGTAAAAAAAGTACAAAACTGTATAAAGTTAAATATATAAAAGTAAAAATGCAATTCATAAATTGCAATATATCAAAAAAAAAAGAAAAAAAGAGCAATATGTATATATAAATCAATGTAATAAAATATACATTGTTATATGCTATACGCCCTTGTTCAGCAGCCTGATGGCCTGACTGTGGAAGCTGTCTCTGAGTCTATTTGATACCACTTGATACTGCGGTATCGCCTGCCTGACGGTAACAGTGAGTACAGTTCGTGGC
Organism: Muraenolepis orangiensis; assembly: GCA_027704905.1. Classification (NCBI taxonomy): domain Eukaryota; kingdom Metazoa; phylum Chordata; class Actinopteri; order Gadiformes; family Muraenolepididae; genus Muraenolepis; species Muraenolepis orangiensis. Next base: position 12,402,913 of record CM051003.1, read on the forward strand.
TGGGGTGGGCAATGTCTTTATGATGCGTTTGGCCTTGGCCACGCACCGCTGGTTGTATATATCCAGGAGGGAGGGGAGCTCACCTCCAACGATATACTGGGCCGTCCGCACCACCCTTTGAAGAGTGAAGGGGCTGCAGACGATAACGAACTTCAGAGGGAGAACCAGTTGTGTAGAGAACTCCTCTACCTCCCTCTCAGGAGAGCTACATTTTGTTTGCTCGGATCGACGTGAACGGCAGCCCGCCGAAGCCAGCGCCGCCTGAGGAGACCAGCCTGCTGAACATCTTGGAGGCGGATGTGCGCCTCACCTTCAAGCGGTTGAACATCCGTAAGGCGGCAGGCCCCGACGACATCCCACAAAATAATGAGCTATACTGCCGCCCCATGACTTCTCACCCTATCCCTAAGGGAGATGATCTTCTCATCCTATCCCTAAAAGAGAAGATCTTCTCATCCTATACCTAAGGGAGATGATCTCCCCTCCCTATCCCTAAGGGAGATGATCTTCTCACCCTATCCCTAATGGAGACACCTGAGGAAACTAATTTTGGCCGCTTGTATTCGCGATCTTGTCCTTTCGGTCATTACCCATTGTTCATGACCATAGGTGAGGGTAGGAACGAAGACTGATCGGTAGATCGAGAGCTTTGCCTTCTGACTCAGTTCTCTAGACAATCCACCAGTTTCCTGCTGAGAACCACGGCCTCAGATTAGTAGGTGGGGCCTGTTCTCAGTGTGTTTATGTGTTTTGGGATTTATTTTCACATGTATGTCAATATTTAGTAGCTTGTCTTTAAAGCACATTTTATATCGAGATTGTAACTAAGTAATGTGTATACAACATTGAATAAACAACGTTACTATCCTTATTGACCTCCAACTGGGCTGTACCTGCTTTAGCTAAATGTTATTCCATTAATGTAAATATAGAATAATAATAATTTAATGAATGATGTATGATTTAAACCTATACTTGTTTATACCTTGTATACGTTTTGAAATCGGCAGAGTACATTCTTCCAACAAGTAAGAGTTCTTTGTCTTTATGGTAGGTTCCCACTGTCGTGCGATCCGTTACGAACGCCACGATTGGCCATTCGTAGCTGATCGTGGATACGAGGTGATCGATACGTTCTGATACGATGTGTTGCTCTCGGATGCGATCTGGTCACGATTTGTCAATTTCAGGTGTCACGATCTGGCACGGTCTGATCTCCCGTTCAGATACGATCACATACGTTCCGATTGTTTCGATCGAGTCCACGATTGGGTCTAGATCTGACACGATCATCACGATCGGGTTCCTCGAATTGGGACGATCTGGTACGTTCCGATACGTTCATCACCAACCGATGCGCTCCGTTACGATAGGATACGATTGTGGTCGCGATGTCTTTCACGATCATGATCGAGGGTGATCACAATTTGAGCTACGACTGGACCCGACTGACCATGGACTTCATTGTTTCTTTCTTTTACAGAGTGAACACTACAACCCTCAACCATTGATGCTGGCAGGAGTTGTGGATGATGACAACGTGGCCTTTGCAGTATTACTGTATACTTACACTATGGCCAGAGAGGAAGAGGACGAGCAGGAACCCCGACCTCAAAACTACAACCCCGACCTCAAAACTACAACCCCGACCTCAAAACTACAACCCCGACCACAAAACTACAACCCCGACCACAAAACTACAACCCCGACCACAAAACTACAACCCCGACCTCAAAACTACAACCCCGACCACAAAACTACAACCCCGACCTCAAAACTACAACCCCGACCACAAAACTACAACCCCGACCACAAAACTACAACCCCGACCTCAAAACTACGATCCCGACCACAAAACTACAACCCCGACCACAAAACTACAACCCCGACCACAAAACTACGATCCCGACCACAAAACTACAACCCCGACCACCACGATTTGGGAGCACGATTAGATGCTATCTGTCGCGTTGTTACGATGCAATAGGATCTGATACGATGATCCTGATTGACAATTGATCGTGTTGATCGTAGAACATTTTTTAACCGTTCAAAAAGTTTCTACGATTAACACGATTGCCACGACTGATGACGATGATTTTTTTATATTTGTTCTGAATACGACATGTACTACTTGATCCTGTGTATATATTTGTCAATCTATTTAATTTAAATAGTATTTTTATTAAAAGGACGGCCTGAAACATCTGAAACAAACGGTGTCAATAAAGTTTATTGAAATAAATACATCAACGTCACAGTTACGTCATCACACCACAATGGCAGCCAGCGGAGCAACGGTGACAGTGCTCACTCCGAATGGACGGAGACAAACGGTGAAAGTGTCCCCTAACACTCTCCTCCTACAGGTAGGGTCACCTGTAGGAGGAGAGTGTGTTGAGTATACATTTACTATTTATTTCATATATATTTCATAAGGGCTGTTTGTGCCTCTAACGCTTCTGTGACACCACTGTGGTGTGGAGCTAACGGTAGCTATTAGTGACCGATCAGTGTATGTCTTTCTGATAATCAATCACAGTATAGGAGATCGATACCCCTGTAATCATTCTGAGCCTTCTTTCAATTGTTTATTGTTTTCAGATTCTCGAAGACGTTTGTAAAAAGCATGAGTTTAACCCAAACGACCACGGCTTGAAGTAAGTTAGCGATGAGCCCCAAGTGTCCATGATTTATATACATACTATACTATCTATACATTTATACATACTACACTATTTATACATTCTATACATTTATACATACTACACTATCTATACATACTATACTATCTATACATTTATACATACTACACTATCTATACATACTATACTATCTATACATTTATACATACTACACTATCTATACATACTATACTATCTATACATTTATACATACTACACTATCTATACATACTATCTATACATTTATACATACTACACTATCTATACATACTATACTATCTATACATTTATACATACTACACTATCTATACATACTATACTATCTATACATTTATACATACTACACTATCTATACATACTATACTATCTATACATTTATACATACTATACATGTATACATGCTATATTATCTATACATTTATACATACAATACTATCTATACATTTATACATACTATACTATCTATATATTTATACATACTATATATTTTAATACTATCGTTTCATTATCTTTTCATTCACTGTATTGTGTGTATGTGTGTGTACATTGCTGTGTACATACATCTACTGATGCCTAGTCTGGACACATCTTCAGTGATGTTCCTGGAATCATAGGACGTTTCGGGTCTCGCAACATCATACGCCCTCCTCCAGGTGACCCAGCCGGGGCTGATCAGACCCCAGCTTGTGTCCAGATGGCTAGCTAGCTATCATGACTCCATGGCTCCCCTCTTTTGAGCCACAACCATCTTGAGGCCCTCTCTGCCGCATCGGTGGTACTGCGGATGGCTCTCCTCTTTCTCACTCCCTCGATGCCTAAACTGCTGAAGGCTCTGACCAAGGAACGGGCTGCGAATCCTCTGCATCCAACTTCCACCGGGAAACACCTTGCTCTCCAACCAGCCTGCTGACAGTCGCTGACCAGTCCTGCGTACTTGGAGAGCTTCCTTTCAAAGGCTTCTTCCAAGCGATCTTCCCACGGGACTGTCAGCTCCAGCAGCACAGCTTGCTTGGTGGACACAAGAACAATGTCTGGTCGCAGGGTGGTGACTGCAATATGGCTGGGGAACTTCAGCTGATGTTCAAGGTCCACCAACAACTGCCAGTCTCTTGCAGACATCAGGATGCCTGCAGATGTTTTTCTGGCAGAAGTTGGCTTGTCCCCAGCTCTGACAAAGGCGATGGTGTCCTTGGAGTGTCGGAACTGCTTTGACCACGCCAGTCCTGCGCTGATGGCTTCAGCAATGGTCTTCAGGACTTGGTCATGCCTCCACCTGTACCGTCCATCTCCAAGTGCCCTTGTACAGCAACTGAGGATGTGTTCCAGGGTTCCTCGCTTGGAACACAATGGGCATGCTGGTGTCTCTGCTATGCCCCATGTGTTCTGATTTGACGGGCTTGGAAGCACATCATACACTGCCTGGATTAGGAATTTGATGCGGTGAGGCTCGGCTTTCCAAAGCTCAGCCCAGGTCACTTTCCTCTCAACCGCATTCTCCCATCTCGTCCAAGCTCCCTGTTGCTTCATTCCCACTGCCTTGCAGGTTCTTGTCTCCTCCACTGCTGCTCTCACCTCCTCCTGAACAAGACGGCGCCCTTCCTTCCACCTGGTGTTCATTTGGGGAGTTGGAAAGGATCCTAGCCCAGCTCGACCTTGTGTGACCACTCCCACCAGGCTCTTGTGACGCAGCCTGCCCTCTGCCTCTTGAACTGCTTCCTCTGCCCTCCATTTCCTGCCAGTCCTCACTTGGATCCCTGCTTTAGCCACCTTCGGATCACTTGAGTCCCTGTATTGAACCACTTCTCTGGCTCTAGTTACCTTGAATTCCTCCTCCAAGGATTTGAAAGGCAGTTGCAGCTTGTTGGTGTTCCCGTAGAGTGTAATGCTGCTCAGGCTCCTTGGTAACCCAAGCCATCTCCGGAGGTGGTTGCTGACCCTCCTCTCTAGGGTCTCAACTGTTGAGATAGGGACCGCATAGACAAGGAGGGGCCACAGAATCCTGGGAAGAATGCCATGTTGGTAGACCCAGGCTTTAAACTTCCCAGGTAGGCCTGACCTGTCCACGGATTTCAGCCAGCCATCCAACTCGGTGCAGGTCGACTGGATAGATGTTGTGTCTCTCAGAGAGCAGTCAAAAACTTTTCCTAAGCTCTTGACTGGCTTCTCTGAGATAGATGGGATGGCTGTGTCTGCGATGTTAAACCGGAACTTGTCCACCACCTTCCCTTTCCTCAGCACCATTGATCTGGATTTGGCGGGTTTGAAACGCATCCGGGCCCACTCCACCAGCTCTTCAAGCCCCTTCAGAATCCACCGGCAGCCTGGGACTGATTCTGTCATGACTGTGAGGTCATCCATGAATGCCCTGATGGGTGGTTGCCGTTGTCCGGAATTTGTGCGGGGCCCTCTGCACTCTGGCTCAGCAGACTTAGTGAGCATGTTCATGGCTAGGGAGAACAATGTCACAGAGATAGTACACCCTGTGATGATACCGATCTCCACCTTGTGCCAACTGGAGGTTATTGCTCCTGAAGAGACCCTCATCCTGAAATTGCTGTAATAATCAGCGATGAGGTCTCTACACCTGCTTGGGACATGATGTTTTGTCAAAGTGAACTGAACCAGCTTGTGTGGAATGGAGCCGAATGCATTCTCCAGGTCAAGCCACAGCACTGACAGGTTGCCCTTGTTCTCTCTGGCCTCCCGAATAAGCTGTGTCACCACACCGGTATGCTCCAGACATCCTGGCATTCCTGAAATGCCACCTTTCTGGACAGATGTATCGATGTAGGTGTTCTCTGCCAGGTAGGTACACAGCCGTTTGGAAACAGCACTGAAGAAAACCTTTGCCTCAACACACAGCAGGGAGATGATGCGGAACTGGTCTAGCTGAGTGGAGTTTTCCTCCTTCGGGATCCATACCCCTTCAGCCACTCTCCATTGATCAGGGATCCTCCCCCTTCTCCAGAAGACTCGCAAGATGTACCACAGACGCAGCAGGAGTTTGGGACAGTACTTATACACTTTGTATGAAGTGCCACTCGGTCCTGGATATATATATGTGTATATATATGTGTGTATGTATATATATGTGTGTATGTATATATATGTGTGTATGTATATATATGTGTGTATGTATATATATGTGTGTATGTATATATGTGTGTATGTATATATATATATATATGTGTGTATATATATATGTGTGTATATATATATGTGTATATATGTGTATATATATATGTGTATATATGTATATGTGTGTATATATATATATATATGTGTATGTCTGTGTATATGTACGTGTATATATATGTGTGTGTGTGTGTGTGTGTGTGTATGTGTGTGTGTATATATATATATATATATATATATATATATATATATATATATATATATATATATATATATATATATATATATATATATATATATATCTCTCTCTCTCTCTTGATCCAGGTTCCAGAGGATGGTTCTGGACCTCACGGTACAATGGAGGTTCTCCAGCTTGCCCAACAACGCCAAACTGGAAATGGTGCCAAGTTCAAGACCGCAGTCTGCCTCTGATAGCCAGGTTTGAAACATTTCTGTATAAAATAAAGTCCTGCATTATGTCTGATTTGCTACTAGGGATGGATATTACAGTATATACATATGGTAAATTGTGCAAAAAGCCATGCATTCAGTGCATCATGAGTAGTACCTGTAAAAAGTGCAGTAACTGCAATGAGTCCAGAAAGTCCAGCAAAATAAGTATGATATGTAATGTCAATGTTCTGATAATGGCAGCACTCCTAGCAGTTCAGTAGGGCACTGCCTGTGGATAAAAACTATCCTTAAACCTGCTAGTCCTTTTTCGGATTATGTGGAACCAGCGACCAGATGATAGGGGGGAGAAGAGATGGTGCCCAGGGTGGTTGCGGTCCTTAGTGATGGAGATGGCCTTCTTCCAACTTCTCAATTTATGGAAGTGCACACCCGATGATCTTTTCCGCCCTCCTCACTACCCTCTGGATGGCTTTCTTGTCCTGTGCAGTGGCGTACAGGGTACCACACAGTCAAGTCAAGTCTATTGTCACTTCACAGTTTACACAAGTATAAAGCAGTGGTGTGAAAATCTTATGTGCAAAACCCGACGACAGACAGCAGTTAGAAAAATAAGATAAAAGATAAAAATAAAAACAATCGAATAAAATAAGTTAAAAAAGTACAAAACTGTATAAAGTTAAATATATAAAAGTAAAAATGCAATTTATAAAATGCAATATATCAGCACAGAAAAAGAGCAATATGTATATATATAAATCAATGTAATAAAATATACATTGTTAAATGCTATACACCCTTGTTCAGCAGCCTGATGGCCTGACTGTGGAAACTGTCTCTAAGCCTATTTGTGCACTTGATACTGCGGTATCGCCTGCCTGACGGTAAAAGTGAATACAGTTTGTGGCTGGGGTGGGCAATGTCTTTATGATGCGTTTGGCCTTGGCCACGCACCGCTGGTTGTATATATCCAGGAGGGAGGGGAGCTCACCTCCAACGATATACTGGGCCGTCCGCACCACCCTTTGAAGTGCTCTGCGCTCGAGTGCGGTGCAGTTCCCGTACCGGGCGGTGATACACCCTGTAAGAACACTCTCGATGGTGCCGTTATAGAATGTTCTCAGGATGCGGGGGCCCATGCTGAATTTCCCCAGACGCCTGAGGAAATACAGGCGTTGTTGGGCCCTTTTCACCACGTGTGTGGTGTGCGTGGACCAAGTGAGGTCCTCGGAGATGTGCACACCGAGGCCGTGCTCTCCTCTCTGCTTCCTATAGTCCACGATCAGCTTATTGGTCTTCTTGACGTTGAGGGCGAGGCTGTTCTCCTGGCACCACTGCTCCAGCAATCCAACCTCCTCCCTGCAGGCTGTCTCGTCGTCGCCGGCGATCAGGCCCATCACTGTCGTGTCAGCAAACTTGACGATGACGTTGGAGCTGTGCATAGCCATGCAGTCGTGGGTGTAGAGGAGAGGGATCAGCACGCATCCCTGGGGGGCTCCCGTGTTGAGGGTCAGTGGCTCTGAGGTGGTGCTGCCCATCCTCACCACCTGGCGGCGGTCCGACAGGAGGTCCAGTATCCAGCTGCACATGTATGGGGGCACTCCTAGACCTCTAAGCTTGGTTTTGAGCTTGGCAGGAACTATCATGTTGAACACTGAGCTGTAATCCACAAACAGCATTCACACATAACAGTTCTTTCCCTCCAGGTGGTAAAGGGCAGTGTGGAGGGCCATGGCAATTGTGTCGTCCGTGGATCTGTTTTGACGATATGCAAATTGCCATGGGTCCAGCGTGGCAGGTAACAAGGAAAAATAAAGTCCTTGGCCAACCTCTCGAAGCATTTGCTGACAATCGAGGTGAGAGCTACAGGTCTATAGTCATTCAGGCATATTACCTCAGGCGGCTAGGATCCGCTCACCCCGTGTGTTGCTCGTTATGTGTTGGTAGAACTTTGGGAGAACCTTCTTCAGGTTCGCCTTGTTGAAGTCCCCCGCCACGATGAAAGCAGCCTCAGGGTGTGCCGACTCCTGTTCGCTGATAGCCCCGTACAGTTCCTTCAGTGCTGTGTCCGTGTTGGCTTGTGGGGGAATGGAACCAGTGGTCACGGTTACCGCTGTAAACTCCCGAGGAAGCCAGTATGGACGGCACATAAGCATCAGGTACTCCAGGTCCGGGGAACAGAAAGACTTGAGGGGATGTACATGACATTGGTTGCACCAAGATCTGTTTATCATGAGACATCCGTGATCTTTACCGGAGAGAGCCTTTGTTCAGTCCGCCCGGTGGATGGAAAATCCCGTCGGCTCGATAGCTGCGTCGGTAACCCCCTCCGACATCCATGGCTCCGTAAGGCAGATGATACAGTTGTCCTTAGTTTCCCGGTGGAATTGAATACAAGCCTGTAGTTCGCTTAACTTATTGTCCAGAGACTGTACATTAGCCAGTAGAATAGTGGGTGGTGATCGGATCGACATCTCAGCCTGACTAGCACACCGGCTCGCTTCCCTCACTTCTTCCTGCGACGCTTGCGTGTAATCGTGCCCAAGATGGTCGGAGTTAATCCAGCTGTGACTTTGGGCGGAACGTCCGAGTCGAAAGAATGAAAAAACTCTGGTAGGCGGCGAGCGACTGTCGATCTGATCTCCAGAAGTGTGAAAAAGTTATAAATGAACGTGCTGCTAACTTCCTGAACAAAGATAGTTGCGATAAAAAGAATAATTAACAAAAAACTGCGTCGTCGTGCGGGAGCTCGCGACACGGCAGCCATCTAGTACGGCGCCATGGTGGTACACAGTGAACACTCGTCGGACGCTCTCTACGGGGCCACAGCACTAGGGCTGGGCGATATGGACCAAAAATCATATCCCGGTATTTTTAGGCTGCATCGCGATATACGATATATATCGGTATTTTATACGAATTCGGCAAATGTTTTAGTTTTACCTCAATGCCACATGTATGATGTCACAAGCACTTTTATTTAAAGACGACTCATATTCACAAGAATAACAGGCTACTACTAAGCCCTAGGCACTGCTAAATGAATTTCATAAGGAGGCTGGTTTCAGAGGTTAGGGCAGCGAGGGCTTGGAGGCTGCTGCAGCTTTTACAGACAGCGTCGCTTTGCTCCTCATCTGAAATCTCTCCAAATGATTGAACCGTTGTTTTTTTTCTCTGAAACTAGCCCTTCCACATTACCGACCGGCGATATGTCCGTCTCCATGTTGCTGGAAAGTTGTGTGAGAGCCCGCGTGCCGACGCGGGGCCGGGGGCGGGGCCGAGGGCGGGGCCGGGGGCGGGGCCGGGGGCGGGGGCGGGGCCGAGGGCGGGGCCGGGGGCGGGGCCGGGGGCGGGGCTGGGGCTGAGGGCGGGGCCGGGGCTGAGCGTATGAGCGGAGAGAGAACTGCCTACGGTATATGGACTCAGAGATGAGAGGACAAAACGGCTTTAATGCCACAACAAAAAAACTGCCATAACTTCACAGACATATCGGTATGACGGTATGGTCCATCTACATATCTCCTTATGAAATATACAGGTATAACTTATTATACCGCTCAGCCCTACACAGCACAATATCACAAGCTTATGCCGCTTTTCCTGAAGAACCGCATGGCATAGAGGTGCTGGTGGGCCTTCTTCAGCATGACCTCTGTGTTGCGGGTCCACCCCAGGTCATCAGAGATCTGTAGTCCTAGGAAACGGAAGCAGCTGACGACTTCCACCGGTGTCCCGTCCAGGCTGATGGTGGAGTGGGGGCCCCGGTGGCTCCTGAAGTCCACGATGAGCTCCTTGGTCTTGCTGACATTCAGTGCCAGGCTGTTGTCCTCACACCATCGCGTCAGCTGGGCCACCTCATCTCTGAACTCCGTCTCATCGCCCTCGCTTATCAAGCCGATGACTCTGGTGTCGTCTGCAAACTTGATAATCCGATTATTGCTGTGCGTGGCAGTACAGTCATGTGTGTACAGCGAGTACAGCCGGGGATCGAGGCAGCAGCCTTAGGGTGCTCCGGTGTTGACGACCAGAGTGGATGAGATGTTTTTCCCAATCTTCACCACTTGAGGTCTGCCCGTCAGGAAGTCCATAATCCAGTTACAGATGGGGGCGCCCAGACCTAGGTCCCTCAGTTTCAGGACCAGCTTGGAGGGAACGATGGTGTTGAACGCCGAGCTGTAGTCAATGAACAGCAGTCTGATGTAGGTGTCCCTCCTGTCTAGGTGCTGCAGGGCTGTGTGTAATGCCAGGGAAATGGTGTTGTATACAGACCTGTTCGGTCTGTATGCAAACTGGAGTGGGTCTAGGGACTCGGGGATGGAGAAGTTAATGTGTGACATGACACTTTATGGGTGTTAAAGCCACTGAACGATAATCATTGAGGCTTGTTACCTTGGTCTTTTTGGGTAACGGCACAATGGTTGTCTCTTTGACCACCATTAATCAAGTCCCAGCTAATCAAGTGTGCAGCCCACTGTAATTGGGTAAAATAAGTGTGTGTTTTCAGGTACGTATTGGCCTGCAGATGGAAGATGGTTCTCGACTGCAGGGATCTTTCTCCTGTGGCAAAAATCTGTGGGAACTTGTCACACACTTTCCCGAGACAAGGTGTGTGTGGTTCCATCTATACTCAAATATAGGAAGGGCAAAATCGATTTGTATTGTATTTCCTGTGTCATTCATTGTTCACAAAGAAAAGCAAGACAGTATTGGTATAGCAAAATATTTCCCTTCTCAGTAGTTGGCTACTAATCACAAACTCTTTATTATTTGTGTTTCTTCTCGACAGAATGCTTGTGCAGTCAGGATCGACTCCTGTGTGTGTTTACATGAGAGACCAGGTTGGTAACGCCTCATTAATTCTCTATCTGAAGGCAGAAGGCATGTTTTAAACTGAGTGTGATTACAGGTGAGTGGAGAAGAGGCTTTAAAGACGACAACCCTGAAGTCGTTGGGGCTCACGGCTGGGAGTGCCATAGTCAGGTAGGCCTCTATTTAGCCTCTATTTATAAAATACATAATACACCATGTTGGAAACATTTATATTTTATGACGATATCCCCTCTCCCCCTGTCTACTACAGGCTTCTTCTGAAAAATAACAAAACATCAGGAGAAGGAGATGGCAAGGAGGCCATGGAAAATGTCGCCATGGCAATTCCACCAGTTGTGCAGGAGAGCAAACCTAATTCCTTCCAACACTCTGATGCCTCTGAGGCGGAGACATTGGCAGTGGCGGCAGCGGCTTTGCGTACTTCTAGCCCTGAGAGGCCCAACGAGGCCACCCCGCTCCCAGCTGCCCCCACTGCCCCCTGGTCTTCAGGCAGCAAAGCCCCTGTCCCTACAGAGGTTCCCCTAGAGGTTCCCCCGGCCACTCTGGGGTCCAGAGACAACTCTGCGGGTGCGATGGGGATGGTGGAGGACGAAGAGAGAGCAGGGCCATCGGTCTCCTCCCGCCCGGCTTCCCCGGTCCCCCATCTCACAGCCCCCTTCACCCCCTTCACCCCCTTCTCAGGGGGGGGCCAGCGCCTGGGCCGTCCCTCGGCCGGCGGGGCATCGTCTTCCTCTTCGTCATCTGGGGTATCCGTGGCAACAGGAGGCTCACCAAAAGCCAAGAAAGCCAAACCGAGCCAGAACTCTAACGCCAAGGTGGGGGGGGGATTGATTGAATGACTGTATGTATGTATGAGTGGTGGATGGATGGGTAGTGACCATGTGCCATCGGTTTGTCTGTTCAAAGGGTTTGGTCAACCAGAGAAAGGACAACACGGAGCTGAGGGAGGATGTTGTGGAGGTAAACTTGTATGAGTGTCAACACACATATATGCTGTATTAATGTCACATTATTGCCATGCACTTACACTTCTAAATGTATTTTTTAATTGAATTATTTGGGCACAATTAACCTTATGCCAGCCCACACAAGTATGTTTTAACTTGATTGTTCAATGTCATGTGACTCCACCCCTGACATACCCTGTGTCTCCAAGTGTCTCTGTGTGGATGAGGTCCTCTCCCACACATCCTGTTACCCCCCCCCTGTCTCTGTGTGGATGAGGTCCTCTCCCTCACATCCTGTTACCCCCCCCCCCCCCCCCTGTGTCTCTGTGGATGAGGTCCTCTCCCTCACATCCTGTTACCCCCCCCCCCCTGTGTCTCTGTGTGGATGAGGTCCTCTCCCTCACATCCTGTTACCCCCCCCCCTGTGTCTCTGTGTGGATGAGGTCCTCTCCCTCACAGCCTGTTACCCCCCCCCCTGTGTGTCTGTGTGGATGAGGTCCTCTCCCTCACAGCTGGTTACCCCCCCCCCCCCCCTGTGTGTCTGTGTGGATGAGGTCCTCTCCCTCACAGCCGGTTACCCCCCTCTGCTCCTCCCCTCAGCCCGTGGAGAGGGCAGCGCTGCTCTACCACTTGGACTCCAGGCCTCAGCAGCAGACGGGCCACCAGGAGCTGTCTGATGAGTTCTTTGAGGTGACTGTGGATGACATACGCAAGCGCTTGGCCCAGCTGAAGAGTGAGAGGTTGGTGATCAACGGAGTACTGCTTCATACGCATTTCTGCCACATTAACTACGTTTCCAAATTGTACACAAAGTACACAAATACTGGGGAAGCAGGTTGAGATCAGTAGACGCCAACAAGATCAGCAGGATTGTCAGGAAGGCTGGCGCTGTCCTGGGGGTCCAGCTGGACTCCTTGTTGGTGGTGTCTGAGAGAAGGATGCTGCGCAAGCTGCGTAGTATCCTTGACAACAACTCTCACCCTCTCCATCAGGTGCTGACCTCATATAGAAGCACCTTTAGCAACAGACTCATTCCACCCAGGTGCACCACAGAACGCCATAGGAAGTCCTTTCTTCCTGTGGCCATTAGACTCTTTAACTCATCTACCTCGGGTCGTGAGAGGGACAGTGGAGACTCAGAGACCTGAGGCCAACGTACTTATTACTATTATTAACGCACTGTAAATCATCTCATTGTAACTTTGCACTGTAAATTCTATTTCAAATCCTAATTCACATGTCACTTTTTCAGTTGAGTTATTTATTAATATATTATTACTGCCAATTTGCACTATACGTATTGTTGTGTATTGTATATACCTACGTATTACTGTAATAATACTGTAAATTTATCTTCATTTATCAATACATTTAGATTTCATTTAGAATTATTTTAACTATATTTTTGTTTATACTAGTTTTATTTAGTTAGTTGTTGTTTTGTTTTTTAGCTTAGGTATTAGTATTTTTGTGTGTGCATTTATTCCCCCTGTGTCAACTGTTGCACCTTAATTTCCATCGGGATTAATAAAGTAATCTGAATCTGAATCTGAGTAGTACTCTAATATTGATATATAGCTGGCGTAATGCTTTCCTTTTTAAGGTGAATATAATACAACACAAATGTCAAGGATAGCTACGACCCTGAATTGTTGGATTGTATGCAGTGTTTAGTTTCCTGTAAGCGCTCTATTTGTACATAACTGAGAACAGTTATATATATATATTATATATATTTGTATTGCCGCATACAAAGGTCTGGCTGTGGTGCCCACACACAAACAATACACACTCCATTGATTCTTCTCCTGTCAAGTTGATCTGATGTTCTTCTATTGGCTGTTCCTCTTTCCTCTCTCCTCACCTCAGGAGGTCTTTGGAGGAGACCCCTCTGATGACCAAAGCTCTGAAGGAGTCCCAGATGAAGGAGAAGATGGAGCAATATCCTAAAGTAAGAGCCTAGGGCTGAGCCATATGGAATAATCTTTAGTGCCATCAATAGATCAAAATATTTAATCAGATTAATCACAATAACATTCTGTGATTAATCTGATTAATCACAAGTTTAAAATTTGATTTATTATTATTATTATTAATAATAAATTATTATTAAAACATAAATAAATAAAAAAAACGGGGCAAAATGCGGGTGGCAAAACAAATGCAGGTATGGAAGAATGAAACGCTTAAAACAGTTAGAGATCAAGTTTTTTATTATTTTATTTGTTACTTTTCACTTTATTTTTTCTGAGCAAAAACGTCTCAGGGAGTGTTTAGTATTGTGTTTAGTGTTTAGTCAGGGAGTGTTTAGTATTGTGTTTAGTGTTTAGTCAGGGAGTGTTTAGTATTGTGTTTAGTCAGGGAGTGTTTAGTATTGTGTTTAGTGTTTAGTCAGGGAGTGTTTAGTATTGTGTTTAGTGTTTAGTCAGGGAGTGTTTAGTATTGTGTTTAGTGTTTAGTCAGGGAGTGTTTAGTATTGTGTTTAGTCAGGGAGTGTTTAGTGTTTAGTCAGGGAGTGTTTAGTATTGTGTTTAGTGTTTAGTCAGGGAGTGTTTAGTTTAGTGTTTAGTCAGGGAGTGTTTAGTATTGTGTTTAGTGTTTAGTCAGGGAGTGTTTAGTATTGTGTTTAGTGTTTAGTCAGGGAGTGTTTAGTCAGGGAGTGTTTAGTATTGTGTTTAGTCAGGGAGTGTTTAGTATTGTGTTTAGTCAGGGAGTGTTTAGTGTTTAGTCAGGGAGTGTTTAGTATTGTGTTTAGTGTTTAGTCAGGGAGTGTTTAGTATTGTGTTTAGTGTTTAGTCAGGGACTGTTTAGTATTGGCCAAAACATTGATAGTAAGATTAATATTAAACAGCCTTACCGGAGAATAATGTTTCAAAATAATGTCTGCAACAAAGTGAACATCACACACAGCTTGCCCATATATTGTTTGCAAAGAAACATCTAATGCAAATTAATTTGGCAACAAGTAGACCACTTTAAGAAACTGAATAACAAAGGGACAAAGTGAACAATCCTTTTTAACATTGTTAGCTGTAAAATGACATTGAAACAACAGAGTCAACTTGGTGGACTTTCAGCTCTGCTGTGTTTGCTGGACTGTTTGAAATGTCCAACTATTTGACGGCATTTTGCTAAAGCCCCATCAAATCCACAGTCGTGGAGTGAGACCAACGGCCCTCTGTCTAATGTGCGCTATCCAGGGCATCTGCTCAGAGGAAGGATCTTTGCTGCCACAATCATATTGCGAGGAGCGCGATGTGTTAAAGTGAAACGTTCTGCCCAGCGCTCCTCGGTGCGTCTCCTCATCCTGTTGGGTTAACGTCACGCTGCCTCTCAGCTCATTACCAGGAGAACACTGAGGGAGGAGCCTCTCAGCTCATTGCCAGGTGAACACTGAGGGAGGAGCCTCTCAGCTCATTACCAGGTGAACACTGAGGGAGGAGCCTCTCAGCTCATTGCCAGGTAAACACTGAGGGAGGAGCCTCTCAGTTCATTACCAGGTGAACACTGAGGGAGGAGCCTCTCAGCTCATTACCAGGTGAACACTGAGGGAGGAGCCTCTCAGCTCATTACCAGGTGGACACTGAGGGAGGAGCCTCTCAGCTCATTACCAGGAGAACACACTGAGGGTGGAGCCTCTCAGCTCATTACCAGGTAAACCCTGAGGGAGGAGCCTCTCAGCTCATTACCAGGAGAACACTGAGGGAGGAGCCTCTCAGCTCATTACCAGGTGAACACTGAGGGAGGAGCCTCTCAGCTCATTACCAGGTGAACACTGAGGGAGGAGCCTCTCAGCTCATTACAGGTGAACACTGAGGGAGGAGCCTCTCAGCTCATTACCAGGTGAACACTGAGGGAGGAGCCTCTCAGCTCATTGCCAGGTGAACACTGAGGGAGGAGCCTCTCAGCTCATTACCAGGTGAACACTGAGGGAGGAGCCTCTCAGCTCATTACCAGGTGGACACTGAGGGAGGAGCCTCTCAGCTCATTACCAGGAGAACACACTGAGGGAGGAGCCTCTCAGCTCATTACCAGGTGAACACTGAGGGAGGAGCCTCTCAGCTCATTACCAGGTGAACACTGAGGGAGGAGCCTCTCAGCTCATTACCAGGTGAACACACTGAGGGAGGAGCCTCTCAGCTCATTACCAGGTGAACACTGAGGGAGGAGCCTCTCAGTTCATTACCAGGTGGACACTGAGGGAGGAGCCTCTCAGCTCATTACCAGGTGAACACTGAGGGAGGAGCCTCTCAGCTCATTACCAGGTGAACACTGAGGGAGGAGCCTCTCAGCTCATTACCAGGTGGACACTGAGGGAGGAGCCTCTCAGCTCATTACTAGGTGGACACTGAGGGAGGAGCCTCTCAGCTCATTACCAGGTGAACACTGAGGGAGGAGCCTCTCAGCTCATTACTAGGTGGACACTGAGGGAGGAGCCTCTCAGCTCATTACCAGGTGAACACTGAGGGAGGAGCCTCTCAGCTCATTACCAGGTGGACACTGAGGGAGGAGCCTCTCAGCTCATTACTAGGTGGACACTGAGGGAGGAGCCTCTCAGCTCATTACCAGGTGAACACTGAGGGAGGAGCCTCTCAGCTCATTACTAGGTGGACACTGAGGGAGGAGCCTCTCAGCTCATTACCAGGTGAACACTGAGGGAGGAGCCTCTCAGCTCATTACCAGGTGAACACTGAGGGAGGAGCCTCTCAGCTCATTACCAGGTGGACACTGAGGGAGGAGCCTCTCAGCTCATTACTAGGTGGACACTGAGGGAGGAGCCTCTCAGCTCATTACCAGGTGGACACTGAGGGAGGAGCCTCTCAGCTCATTACTAGGTGGACACTGAGGGAGGAGCCTCTCAGCTCATTACTAGGTGGACACTGAGGGAGGAGCCGTCTAAACCGGATACTGTGATTAATCGGGGTAAAAAAAATAGTCTGCGTTAAAGTCTCGAAATTAATCATATGCGTTAACTTTGACAGCCCTAATTTTTTCATATTGATCGATATCCATAATTATCACGATATACTCAATTTAATGAGAATATTCTCAACCAGGCAATACCAGACAACCCTTTATCATATCTACATCTTGTGTAGGTTGAGCTCCTCTGGAGCTGCTGCTGGATCTCTGTTCTTCCAAGAGGAGGAGAAGGGCTGATCACTCTTTAGCACTCCCCAACTGCTCTTACCAACCTCTCCCACCTCTCTGAAGATAAACAGAAAAGGCAATCCCAACCTATCATAAGTGCAGTCCTAGTGTAGTAAACAGCCTGCTAGGTCTACAGGTAAATACAACCTATCATAAGTGCAGTCCTAGTGTAGTAAACAGCCTGCTAGGTCTACAGGTAAATACAACCTATCATAAGTGCAGTCCTAGTGTAGTAAACAGCCTGCTAGGTCTACAGGTAAATACAACCTATCATAAGTGCAGTCCTAGTGTAGTAAACAGCCTGCTAGGTCTACAGGTAAATACAACTGGGCAACCACGGAAAATTGTGGATGACATGAATGAAATGGCTTTGCAACTATGAAAAACATCAGACTACACTGACATGGTGTAGTCCACCAGGGAAAACATTCAGAATAGAAGGTCAATAATGAAACGTTAATCTGTTCAATCCGTATTGCATTATATGAGCATTATTACCCTTATTTCCGAAGGGATAATGGCTGAAACGCCTGGTTGTGATTGGCTGATTGGGTACAGCGTCAACAAAGAACAGGCCTGTTACTGCTGGCTGTTCATGTTGCATTTGGGCAGGTAGAGGAAAACATCAATTGATTACTCAATTCAAAAATGAGTTATCATTTTATCATCGTTATTGTGGGAAATCCAGAGAATGATGGAGATAGTTTTATGGCCCAGCCCTAAGCCACACCATGGTGGGTCCATGTTTGCTCATGACTTGTTGGGCACATGCGGTGTGTCTGCATGCACACATACCTAGAACCAGTGTTGGGCAACTGACTTTCAAAATGTAATACACTTTATATATATATATATATATAATTGATACTTTTACATTACTTCAGTTGTCTGACCTCGGTCTTCTGAGATAGACCTTTGCCTTTAGCCTTGTTGCACCACTTCATCATCCTTTCCCGTGTGTTAAAGCTCAAAGTGTAGGACCCACATCTGTTTTTGTTTGTCTTTCATGGTATACATCAGGTCGCCACTGGGTGGCGGTGGAGGGTTATTCTTTATAAGCACAGGTGGAGGTAATCAGGGCGGAAATGGAGGTTATGTGGTTTTTACCACTTGCACGGCTGCTGATTCACTCCTTTTGTTACAGGTCACATCGCACTTTCTTTTTTGCATCAAACGTGTCATGTTTCGTTGGTTTTCTACCGATCAATAATTGGGAACACACCCGAACGTGAACCACCGCATGGACAGCAGGTTGTTAGAGTGCGTCATAAACTGTCTCCGCACCCATGACTACAGCAGGGCAGGATAGTCTCTTTACAAAGTAATGTACATTGATCCATGAAGAGGTTCAGTCCCAGAGGCTGGTGGGTGTTTGCTACATATAAACCTCATTTAACGCCTTGCATGATACAAGTGTAATGATCCCGTTGTATTACTTCATTACTACTCAAAACTGCACGCAAGGCACTTTCCCGTTAGTCCTGATCCCTTATCACTTTGATCTCCAGGTGGTCCTCAGGGTCCAATTTCCAGACCGCCATGTTCTCCAAGGATTCTTCCGGCCTCTGGAAACTGGTATGTGGTTCTCTTGTGTTTCATTACTGAGCCACTGGTAGGCAGCCCATCTGCTCCTGCTGCATGGTCTGCTCCTGCTGCATGGTCTTCCCCTGCTGCATGGTCTTCCCCTGCTGCATGGTCTGCTCCTGCTGCATGGTCTTCCCCTGCTGCATGGTCTGCTCCTGCTGCATGGTCTGCTCCTGCTGCATGGTCTGCTCCTGCTGCATGGTCTGCTCCTGCTGCATGGTCTTCCCCTGCTGCATGGTCTTCCCCTGCTGCATGGTCTGCTCCTGCTGCATGGTCTTCCCCTGCTGCATGGTCTGCTCCTGCTGCATGGTCTTCTCCTGCTGCATGGTCTGCTCCTGCTGCATGGTCTGCTCCTGCTGCATGGTCTGCTCCTGCTGCATGGTCTGCTCCTGCTGCATGGTCTGCTCCTACTGCATGGTCTGCTCCTGCTGCATGGTCTTCTCCTGCTGCATGGTCTGCTCCTGCTGCATGGTCTTCCCCTGCTGCATGTTCTGCTCCTGCTGCATGGTCTGCTCCTGCTGCATGGTCTGCTCCTGCTGCATGGTCTTCCCCTGCTGCATGGTCTGCTCCTGCTGCATGGTCTTCCCCTGCTGCATGGTCTGCTCCTGCTGCATGGTCTGCTCCTGCTGCATGGTCTGCTCCTGCTGCATGGTCTGCTCCTGCTGCATGGTCTGCTCCTGCTGCATGGTCTGCTCCTGCTGCATGGTCTGCTCCTGCTGCATGGTCTTCCCCTGCTGCATGTTCTGCTCCTGCTGCATGGTCTTCCCCTGCTGCATGGTCTTCCCCTGCTGCATGTTCTGCTCAAATGTTTTTAACTGTGATGTGTTTTCTCCAGTTGCTGCTGTTCGGAAATTTGTCAAGAATTACTTGGAAGACCCCCAGCTTAACTTCTATTTATGTGAGTAGAATATGTGTAAACAATATTCACTGTCTTTAAAAAAAAATTGTTCTACACAGACACTTTTCTAAAATGAGAGAATTTCTTTATCTAAAATAAGAGCACTGCAGACCATCACCTTCAGAAACATCAAACACATTGACCCCAGAGACCTTAACTCCCTTAGCACCTCCATGCCCAGTCCACCCCCATCCTCCACCCCTGCTGAACTGGTGAGTCACTACAACTGTCTCGCATCTTCCCTGGATGCACTGGCCCCCCTGAAGACTTGCATAGTCTCATTTGTACACACTGCACCCTGGTACACTGCCGACCTCCGCAAGCTATAAACCACCGGCATCTTGAAAGTCTGTGCAAAAAGACTGGAATCTCAATCCACATACATCTCTGCCTTTACAAGAACGCCCTCACCACCGCTAAGTCCTCCTACTACTCCAACCTCATCAGTTCTGGAAAAGGTAACACGAGAAACCTCTTCTCAACCATCAGCCACCTACTTCAAACTCCCACAACCCTCCCCGCAGACATCTCATTTGATGACTGCATTAACTTCCTAAATTTCTTCAATAGCTAAATCAACACCATCCACTTGCAACTGGCTGCATCCAGCACCTCCAAAGACGACCCACAGTGGCTGAGCACCACCAGTCACCAACCAATCCCCACCCTGTCCAATTTTACACCAGCTACTGAGTTCTCCATCACCGAGCTCATTCGTAAATCCAAACCTACCTGTCAGCTTGATCCCCTCCCCACTGCCCTCGTTAAAGCCTGTGTGCCCTCTACTTCCCCCTTGATCACAAGAATAATTAACTCATCCCTCACAACTGGAACTGTACCTCAAAACTGCCAAACCTCAAAACTGCTGCAATGACACCAACCCTCAAAAAACTTGGTGCTGACCAAGATGAGCTGAACAACTACAGGCCCATCTCTAACTTCTCCCTCATCTCAAAAACCCTTGAAAGAGTGGTTGCTGACCAACTTCAGCAACATCTTGACAAAAACAACCTACATGAACTCTCCTATCTGGTTTCCGCTCAAAACACAGCACCGAAACAGCTCTGGTAAAAATCACCAACGACCTACTCCGTGCAGCTGACTCTTGACTGCTCACCATCCTCATCCTTCTCAACCTCACAGCTGGTGGAAGACATCATCTCCCACCCACTACTCATCAAACGCCTGGCTGACATTGGGATCACTGGTACTGCACTTTCATGGTTTTCATCCTACCTCACAGACAGAAAACAATATGTCTGACTCAGCCCCCACCGATCAAGCTGCTCCACTGTCTCACATGGTGTCCCTCAGGGGTCAGTACTGGGTCCACTCCTGTTAATGATTTACCTACTCCCCCTTGGCACTATCCTCCGTCATCATAATTTCCACTGTTGCGCCGATGATACACGGGTCTACACTTCCAGCAACCTCTCTCATCAACTTCCCCCAGGACATCAGGAGCTGGATGAGCAGCAACTTCCTGAAACTCAACGGCAGCAAAACCGAAGCCTTGCTCGTTGGCACTAAAACCACCCTCTCCAAAACGGCATCCTCCCCTGCCTCCAACCTCAACATTGATGGTTACTCCATTCCCTTCTCCGGCTAAGTCAAGAGCCTTGGTGTCATCCTGGACAACTCCCTCTCATTTGCACCTGACATAAATAACATCACCCGGACTGCTTTATTCCACATACGCAACATCTCCAGACTCCGCCCATCCCTGTTTGAATCAAACACTGAAGTCCTGGTCCATGCATTTGTCCCATCCCGCATCGACTACTGTAATGCCATCCTCTCAGGCATTCCCACCAAACTCATCAATAAACTTCAAATCATACAGAACTCTGCAGCCCGGATCATCCGCCGCAAACAAGTCCTCTGAACACCTCATCCTCATCCAACTACATTGGCTCCCTGTTCAATCCTGTATGAACTTCAAAAACCTACTGCTCACTTACAAGTCAAGTCAAGTTTATAGTCACTTCACAGTTTACACAAGTATAAAGCAGTGAGTGAAAATCTTATGTGCAATACCCGACGACAGACAACAGTTATAAAAATAAAATAAAATATAATTTAAAACAGAATAGTATAAAATAAGTAAAAAAATGCAATTTATAAAATATAAAACACAGAAAAAGAGCAATATATATATATACATTCATTGTTATATGCTATACGCCCTTGTTCAGCAGCCTGATGGCCTGACTGTGGAAGCTATCTCTTAGTCTATTTGTACGGCATTTGATACCGCCTGCCTGGCGGTAAAAGTGAATACCGTTTGTGGCTGGGGTGGGCATTGTCTTTTATGATGCGTTTGGCCATGGCCACGCACTGCTGGTTGTATATATCCAGGAGGGAGGGGAGCTCACCTCCAACGATATACTGGGCCGTCCGCACCACCCTTTGAAGCGCTCTGCGCTCGAGTGCGGTGCAGTGCCCGTACCAGGCGGTGATACACCCTGTAAGAACACTCTCCATGGTGCCGGTATAGAATGTTCTCGGGATGCGGGGGCCCATGCTGAATTTCCTGACGCCTGAGGAAATACAGGCGTTGTTGGGCCCTTTTCACCCTTTCATGGTGTTGTGGTTCTAGTGGTGGTTGTGGTGTTGTGGCTCTAGTGGTGGTCATGGTGTTGTGGAGATAGGGCTGTGCTCTCCTCTCTGCTTCCTGTAGTCCACGATCAGCTCCTTGGTCTTCTTGACGTTGAGGGTGAGGCTGTTCTCCTGGCACCACTGCTCCAGTGATCCGACCTCCTCCCTGTAGGCTGTCTCGTCGTCGCCGGCGATCAGGCCCATCACTGTCAGCAAACTTGATGAGGACGTTGGAGCTGTGCATAGCCATGCAGTCGTGGGTGTAGAGGGAGTAGAGGAGAGGGCTCAGCACGCATCCTTGGGGGGCTCCCGTGTTGAGGGTCAGTGGCTCTGAGATGGTGCTGCCCATCCTCACCACCTGGCGGCAGTCCGACAGGAGGTCCAGTATCCAGCTGCACGTGGATGGGGGCATGCCTAGACCTCTAAGCTTGGTGTCGAGCTTGGCAGGAACTATCATGTTGAACGCTGAGCTGTAGTCCACAAACAGCATTCACAGATAACAGTTCTTTCCCTCCAGGTGGGAAAGGGCAGTGTGGAGGGCCATGGCAATGGCGTTGTCCGTGTATCTGTTGACGATATGCAAATTGCCATGGGTCCAGCGTGGCAGGTAACACAGAGCAAATAAAGTCCTTGACCAACCTCTCGACGCATTTGCTGACAATCAAGGTGAGGGCTACAGGTCTATAGTCATTCAGGCATGTTACCTTGGGTTGTTTAGGGACAGGCACGATGGTGGACATCTTGAAGACTGCGGGAACAACAGCCTGGGACAGAGAGAGGTTGAAGATGTCTGCAAAGACTCCTGCCAACTGGTCTGTGCATGCTCTGAGGACGCGGCACGGGATGTTGTCGGGGCCTGCCGCCTTACGGATGTTCAACCGCTTGAAGGTGCGGCGCACATCCGCCTCTGAGATGCTCAGCAGGCTGGTCTCCTCAGGCGGCGCTGGCTTCGGCGGGCTGCCGTTCACGTCGAACCGAGCAAAAAAAGTACACACTACACACGCTATGCGCGTGTGTAGGGCAGCGCGAACATCACCGTTAATCCACGGTTTCTTGTTGGGGTATATCCGAACTGACTTGGTCGGAACAACGTCATCTATGCACTTCTTGATGAACCCGGTGACCGACGACGCGTACTCGTTGATGAGGCAACGCGATCAAAACAATCCTGCAGCATAGTCCGATTGGTCCGACCAGCATTGAACCTCCCTCACAGCGATTGGTTGCTGCTTCAGTCTCTGCCTATAGGCGGGGAGCAGCTGGATAGAGCCGTGGTCTGATTTGCCGAACTGTGGGCGGAGGAGGGCCTTGTAGCCATCACGGAAGGGGGTGTAGCAGTGGTCGAGGATCCGCTCACCCCGTGTGTTGCTCGTTATGTGTTGGTAGAACTTCGGGAGAACCTTCTTCAGGTTCGCCTTGTTGAAGTCCCCCGCCAGGATGAGAGCAGCCTCAGGGTGTGCCGACTCCTGTTCGCTGATAGCCCCATACAGTTCTTTCAGTGCTGTGTCCATGTTGGCTTGTGGGGGAATGTAAACAGCGGTCACGGTTACCTGTAAACTCCCGAGGTAGCCAGTGTGGACGGCACATAAGCATCAGGTACTTCAGGTCCGGGGAACAGAAAGACTTGAGGGGATGTACATGACTTTGGTTGCACCAAGATCTGTTTATCATTAGACATACCCCCCCTCTGCGATCTTTACCGGAGAGAGCCTTTGTTTTCCGCCCGGTGGACGGAAAATCATGTCTGCTCGATAGCTGCGTCGGTAACCCCCTCCGACATCCATGTCTCCGTAAGGCAGATGATACAGTTGTCCTTAGTTTCCCGGTGGAATTGAATACGAGCCTGTAGCTCGCTTAACTTATTGTCCAGAGACTGTACATTAGCCAGTAGAATGGTGGGTAGTGGGGGGCGATCGGATCGACATCTCAGCCTGACTAGCACGCCGGCTCGCTTCCCTCGCTTCTTCCTGCGACACTTGTGTGTAATCGTGTCCAAGATGGTCGGAGTTAATCCAGCTGTGACTTCGGGCGGGACGTCCGAGTCGAAAGAATGAAAATACTCTGGCAGGCGGCGAGCGACTGTCGATCTGATCTCCAGAAGTGTGCAAAAGTTATAAATGAACGTGCTGCTAACTTCCTGAACAAAGATAGTCGCGATAAAAAGAATAAATAACAAAAAACTGCATCGTCGTGCGGGAGCTCGCGACACGGCAGCCATCTCATACGGCGCCATACTCCAGGATACTACAACGCCCTACATAACCTTTTTGATTTCATCTCTGCTGTATGAACCTCTAAACCCCATTCAAAGTTTTGTTGAAATGATGATGTCAGAATGTGTGTTCTCAAAGGTGTCCCAATTACTTTTGCTGTATTTTAAATGTTCCACAATGCAACTTTAATAACAGAACCTGACCATGACGGCGGTGACCAAACAGGACATTGTATATTATGAGACTTTAATGACTGATCTTGATGATTTTGTACTCAATATTAATTCATATCCTCTCCTCCCAGTCATCACTCCACCAAAAACCCTCCTGGATGAGTCCTCCGTGACACTGTTCCAGGTACTTCCTTAACATGTTATGGACATGCTGTGTTGACTGGCACATGGGGTTAACACCTGCCAACATCTTCCTCTTGAATGCTCCTGCACAGCATCCACTTCTGGTTTGACTTCTGCTATTTAACAACCAAAATGTTGGGAGATTCGAATGCCCACACACTCAGGCATGTGACACACACAGACATCCCATGTCTTCATACTTTTTCCTCTCCATACAATGACACAACAACTGTCTCTTCATTTGGTTCTATAGGCCAACCTGTTCCCTGGTGCCCTGGTATACTTTGGCTCTGATGTGAAGACAGGTATATAACTTATAAGCTGCAGTAGCCTCTTATAATTTGAAATACAGTGAAACAATTTGTGGCTTACAGTTATTTGTGTTTTCTCTCTAGATTGTTACTTCCAGAGGAAGCATCTTAACACCTGTGTCTCAGTCATGCAAGCAAATGAATCTATTGCCAAGTATGTGTATGCGCCTCTTCTAGTTACCACACTATTTAGCTGTGTTGTCATCATTGAAAGACTTCTGATGTTCTGTCATCACCAGGAACCCCAATGTACACTCCCCTCACCCCCTACCTGACTTACTAATACGTTTGTTTTTGACGATACAATTTTGTGCTGTTCAGTCACAGGCCAGGAGTATTGGACGTGTTGGCATTGTTATGACGTTTTGAGAATAAGTCCACTTTTCTTCTTACTGCAACCCTGCTGGGTTTTTTAAGTGTTTATTCTGTTCTCAACCTCTGGTTTTTAGCTGTATGCCCAGCTCGCCAGGCCCTTCCTCCATGACTGAGGACAGTGAGGATGGTCAGCCTCCCTGGGAGCCCCCTGTCGGACCCCAGGGGGGCCGACGGGATGGACCAGACCCAGCTGCACACGGCCAGCCCCCTCAGCGGGCTGCAGCTGACCCCGGCAAGGTCCCCAAGTGGCTTAAGCTTCCAGGTAAGGATTAGTAGTCTAGACACTCTCCTGCCTCATATGTACTCACCTGAATGTGTTCAGGTGAGTACATATGACGCTGTGTCAATCTGGAGGCCCTCTTATGAGGCCCTCCATTTGAACCTTTGGGTTCCATCTCCTTGATGCAACAACCTATGAAGCTTTTCTGATGGTGATTTAGCTAACAGATTTGGTGAGCTCCATGCCCTTTCTGTAAGCCCCAATTGCTTCAGGATGAATCCTCTGGTCGTCCCCTAACCCTGCCCTCTTACCTTAAATCAGTGAACAGCCCAGTTCTACTCTGGTGGAGGTGGCTTTGGACACTTATGTGTACTGTACACGTGTGAATTCTAAGGCCAACCAACATTGGCACACAACTTTTTGTGTGCTAATGGGGAGAAATTAAGTGGGCTGCGTTTCTACAGCCCTTTTCAGACCTGTAGCCACTCAAAGAGCTTCACAATTATTGCCTCACATTCACCCATGCATTCATCCCACAGCCAGCTGGTGGCACTGTGGCCCAGGAGCTGCTGAGAGAAGGTGTAAACGCAGGCTCTCATTGGATCGTAGTAAGGTAGTTCACTAGTAGTTCAGTTCAGAAGTAGGAGGTTAAATGCTTCTTATTTTCTCTCTCAGAAAAGCCTTTCGGCTGATAAAAAATGGTAGATGCACACCATGCACTATTGATAGAGGTATTCATATAAGAATAATACATTGCTTAGTTAATTAACCAATGTTAAACATGTACATGAATGATGCCGGGACCTAGTATATATATGATGAGGCGTGGTTTGATCTGTAGTAGTTCGTCTCTTTCCGGGAGACGATGCTCAGATCCAAGAGACCGTGGCACAGTGAATTGGGCTGTCTGGTAAGGTTAGGATTGAGAAGAAAATGGAGAAGCGTTTGTCTGCTTTGAAACCTGAAGGTGCTCTTCTGGACAAGGTACATTTAGCCTTAAGGTAACCAAGCTTAATACTTGATTTTGCTCTTAACTTTCTTCAGGAATACTCCAATTGAGTGAACGGTTTGCGCCGTAAACGGAGCGATAAAATTAATAAGAACAGAAAAAAATAACTACGATCATTGTTGGCATGTCTCTTAATAGACAAAGACTTAATTTGGAGGATTTTTTAGATTTGAGCTTCCAAAGCTAACATCTAACTGTTTTGCCCTCCTACCCAACAGTTCAACTGGTGTGCGACTACAATAGGCCTAAGGCACGTTGTCACCTTTCAGCCTCATTTTAAATAGGATTTTGTTCTAGAAACATAACATTAAGCATGGCTTATTTTTTCCAAACACTCTTAGATTTTAATGTGCTCCGTTTTGATGATTTCTAGGCATTTTCTATTTGACTAGTTGTACACAAATGGACTGGTTAACCATAAGGGAAATACCATAGAGATACCATATTGGTATTGGATCAAATACGCAACAACAGGTAAGTACATAATAATAGTAGTAATGCTGTCCAAATAGGTGTTGGAAGTGTGATGTGTGACCATTGTTCTGTGTTGAAGAGCTGAGTACATGATGTGGGCCAGTAGGGGGCGTCCATGCCTCTCTTTCATCATATCCCCAATACTCCTTCTACAAGCACCCCTACAAATGGGTTGGAAGTCTGATGAGCTTCTTTTGAATCTAGTGGTGGTCGTGGTGTTGTGGTTCTAGTGGTGGTCGTGGTTCTAGTGGTGGTCATGGTTCTAGTGGTGGTCGTGGTGTTGTGGTTCTAGTTGTGGTCGTGGTTCTAGTGGTGGTCGTGGTTCTAGTGGTGGTCGTGGTTCTAGTGGTGGTTGTGGTTCTAGTCGTGGTGTTGTGGTTCTAGTGGTGGTCGTGGTTCTAGTGGTGGTCATGGTTCTAGTGGTGGTCGTGGTGTTGTGGTTCTAGTGGTGGTCGTGGTTCTAGTGGTGGTCGTGGTGTTGTGGTTCTAGTTGTGGTCGTGGTTCTAGTGGTGGTGGTGGTCGTGGTTCTAGTGGTGGTTGTGGTTCTAGTTGTGGTTCTAGTGGTGGCCGTGGTTCTAGTGGTGGTCATGGTTCTAGTGGTGGTCGTGGTGTTGTGGTTCTAGTGGTGGTTGTGGTTCTAGTTGTGGTCGTGGTTCTAGTGGTGGTCGTGGTGTTGTGGTTCTAGTTGTGGTCGTGGTTCTAGTGGTGGTCGTGGTTCTAGTGGTGGTCGTGGTTCTAGTGGTGGTTGTGGTTCTAGTCGTGGTGTTGTGGTTCTAGTGGTGGTCGTGGTTCTAGTGGTGGTCTTGGTTCTAGTGGTGGTTGTGGTTCTAGTGGTGGTCGTGGTGTTGTGGTTCTAGTGGTGGTTGTGGCTCTAGTGGTGGTGTTGTGGTTCTAGTGGTGGTCGTAGTGTTGTGGTTCTAGTGGTGGTCGTGGTTCTAGTGGTGGTTGTGGTTCTAGTCGTGGTGTTGTGGTTCTAGTGGTGGTCGTGGTTCTAGTGGTGGTCTTGGTTCTAGTGGTGGTTGTGGTTCTAGTGGTGTTGTGGTTCTAGTGGTGGTTGTGGCTCTAGTGGTGGTGTTGTGGTTCTAGTGGTGGTCGTAGTGTTGTGGTTCTAGTGGTGGTCGTGGCTCTAGTGGTGGTTGTGGCTCTAGTGGTGGTGTTGTGGTTCTAGTGGTGGTCGTGGTGTTGTGGTTCTAGTGGTGGTCGTGGTGTTGTGGTTCTAGTGGTGGTCGTGGTGTTGTGGCTCTAGTGGTGGTCGTGGTTCTAGTGGTGGTGTTGTGGTTCTAGTGGTGGTCATGGTGTTGTGGTTCTAGTGGTGGTCGTGGTGTTGTGGTTCTAGTGGTGGTCGTGGTGTTGTGGCTCTAGTGGTGGTCGTGGTTCTAGTGGTGGTGTTGTGGTTCTAGTGGTGGTCATGGTGTTGTGGTTCTAGTGGTGGTCGTGGTGTTGTGGTTCTAGTGGTGGTCGTGGTGTTGTGGTTCTAGTGGTGGTCGTGGTGTTGTGGCTCTAGTGGTGGTCGTGGTTCTAGTGGTGGTGTTGTGGTTCTAGTGGTGGTCATGGTGTTGTGGTTCTAGTGGTGGTCGTGGTGTTGTGGTTCTAGTGGTGGTCGTGGTGTTGTGGCTCTAGTGGTGGTGTTGTGGTTCTAGTGGTGGTGTTGTGGTTCTAGTGGTGGTCATGGTGTTGTGGTTCTAGTGGTGTGGTGGTCGTGGTGTTGTGGTTCTGGTGGTGGTCATGGTTCTAGTGGTGGTTGTGGCTCTAGTGGTGGTGTTGTGGTTCTAGTGGTGGTCGTGGTGTTGTGGTTCTAGTGGTGGTCGTGGTGTTGTGGTTCTAGTGGTGGTCGTGGTGTTGTGGTTCTAGTCGTGGTGTTGTGGTTCTAGTGGTGGTTGTGGTTCTAGTCATGGTCATGGTGTTGTGGTTCTAGTGGTGGTCAGGGTTCCTCCATGAGAAACGTTTAGAAGTGATAATTATATGTGGATGTTGTGCGTAGCGAGGGACACATGCTCCTAGAGAACATGACTGATCCAACCTTCACCCTGACCACACGCCCCTGGTTCTCCATCTCAATGTCCTCATGGTGTTGGCTGATCACATGCTCCTAGAGAACATGACTGATCCAACCTTCACCCTGACCACACGCCCCTGGTTCTCCATCTCAATGTCCTCATGGTGTTGGCTGATCACATGCTCCTACAGAACATGACTGATCCAACCTTCACCCTGACCACACGCCCCTGGTTCTCCATCTCAATGTCCTCATGGTGTTGGCTGATCACATGCTCCTACAGAACATGACTGATCCAACCTTCACCCTGACCACACGCCCCTGGTTCTCCATCTCAATGTCCTCATGGTGTTGGCTGATCACATGCTCCTACAGAACATGACTGATCCAACCTTCACCCTGACCACACGCCCCTGGTTCTCCATCTCAATGTCCTCATGGTGTTGGCTGATCACATGCTCCTAGAGAACATGACTGATCCAACCTTCACCCTGACCACACGCCCCTGGTTCTCCATCTCAATGTCCTCATGGTGTTGGCTGATCACATGCTCCTACAGAACATGACTGATCCAACCTTCACCCTGACCACACGCCCCTGGTTCTCCATCTCAATGTCCTCATGGTGTTGGCTGATCACATGCTCCTAGAGAACATGACTGATCCAACCTTCACCCTGACCACACGCCCCTGGTTCTCCATCTCAATGTCCTCATGGTGTTGGCTGATCACATGCTCCTAGAGAACATGACTGATCCAACCTTCACCCTGACCACACGCCCCTGGTTCTCCATCTCAATGTCCTCATGGTGTTGGCTGATCACATGCTCCTACAGAACATGACTGATCCAACCTTCACCCTGACCACACGCCCCTGGTTCTCCATCTCAATGTCCTCATGGTGTTGGCTGATCACATGCTCCTAGAGAACATGACTGATCCAACCTTCACCCTGACCACACGCCCCTGGTTCTCCATCTCAATGTCCTCATGGTGTTGGCTGATCACATGCTCCTACAGAACATGACTGATCCAACCTTCACCCTGACCACACGCCCCTGGTTCTCCATCTCAATGTCCTCATGGTGTTGGCTGATCACATGCTCCTAGAGAACATGACTGATCCAACCTTCACCCTGACCACACGCCCCTGGTTCTCCATCTCAATGTCCTCATGGTGTTGGCTGATCACATGCTCCTAGAGAACATGACTGATCCAACCTTCACCCTGACCACACGCCCCTGGTTCTCCATCTCAATGTCCTCATGGTGTTGGCTGATCACATGCTCCTACAGAACATGACTGATCCAACCTTCACCCTGACCACACGCCCCTGGTTCTCCATCTCAATGTCCTCATGGTGTTGGCTGATCACATGCTCCTACAGAACATGACTGATCCAACCTTCACCCTGACCACACGCCCCTGGTTCTCCATCTCAATGTCCTCATGGTGTTGGCTGATCACATGCTCCTAGAGAACATGACTGATCCAACCTTCACCCTGACCACACGCCCCTGGTTCTCCATCTCAATGTCCTCATGGTGTTGGCTGATCACATGCTCCTAGAGAACATGACTGATCCAACCTTCACCCTGACCACACGCCCCTGGTTCTCCATCTCAATGTCCTCATGGTGTTGGCTGATCACATGCTCCTAGAGAACATGACTGATCCAACCTTCACCCTGACCACACGCCCCTGGTTCTCCATCTCAATGTCCTCATGGTGTTGGCTGATCACATGCTCCTACAGAACATGACTGATCCAACCTTCACCCTGACCACACGCCCCTGGTTCTCCATCTCAATGTCCTCATGGTGTTGGCTGATCACATGCTCCTACAGAACATGACTGATCCAACCTTCACCCTGACCACACGCCCCTGGTTCTCCATCTCAATGTCCTCATGGTGTTGGCTGATCACATGCTCCTAGAGAACATGACTCATGACACATGATCACATGTGCTTTATAAATCCCACACTAAGGACCCACCGATTTAATAATATATATATATAATAATATAATCGGTGGTTTACTCATCATGTTTGATGTCAAATATGTTGTGGCTTACTGCTTAAAGGTTTTTAGATGACTGGTGAACATGTTCATTTTAGATGACTGGTGAACATGTTAATTTTAGATGACTGGTAAGCATATGTTTTCTATTTTGTTTACAGGAAAGAAGTGAATCCACTGCTTGTGAACAGATGGAAGAAGTCCTTGCAGCCTCTCAAGTCCCTCAAGCTGCTCCGGGAGTGGACTTCAGTTCACATGGAACAAGATGACATTCAACAGTGCAACAATATTTAGAAATGTTGGAACCAATAAATAATTGCATACATTTTTGCATTGGCCTGAAGACTTTAATTGTGTTAAATGCATTGCAATGTGTTTTCTGCACAACAGCGCTATCTTGAATCTCGAATCTGCTGGATAGGTTATAAAATTCCAAGTAACTTTATTAGTAATGTTCTTGCTGTAGGCACACTTCTAAAATGACCTGTTGATTACCAGTTATTAAATTCAGAAATTAAAGTAATCAATACTGTTTTTTTCTGCCTTTTTTTTCTTACCTTTGGGATGAGCATAAACGTAGAACCATCTGAACCTCTTACCTATTATGACCCTGAACATCAAGAGAACGCCATCTCAAGTGTTAGTCGTGGATATGACTAATCATAACCTGCTCTGGAGTGGGTTATGTTCCAGAGGACAGATCTACGCATTTACATTACCTTCCAGTCATTTAGCAGACGCTTTTATCCAGTGTGTTTCAACAAAGGAAGGTAAGAGAACAACTCGTCACCAGAAGTCAAGTCAAGTCAATTTGATTTGTATAGCCCTTAATCACAGATAGTCTCAAAGGGCTTCACATGCCACATGTTTACAACACCCCCCAAACCCCTAGCCCTGCCCCCTTAGCCCCACCCCCCAAACCCTAGCCCCGCCCCCCAAACCCTAGCCCCCCTAAGGGCAAGAAAAAACTCCCTTAATTACGTAGGAAGAAATCTTGAGAAGGAACACAGAGTGGAAGGGATCACTCCTTCAGGGATGGTTCAGGAGTGCAATGGGTGCCATAAGTGACTTATAGTAATGTACAAAGTATAAAAAATAATAATAATAATCTACACAATATATACACAATATACAAATAATAAAATGAGAAGATGATTTGTGTGGTGCTGGCCGGTATCCTTCAGGTGGGGATCACAGCAGCACACTGGAAAACAGAAGCAGACTGCGGTATGGTTAGATGGGGTAGGGTGGACATGGAACATGTGGAGAACCTCTAGTCTAGTACCTATCAGTCTGATGGTTAGATGGGGTAGGGTGGACATGGAACATGTGGAGAACCTCTAGTCTAGTACCTATCAGTCTGATGGTTAGATGGGGTAGAGTGGACATGGAACATGTGGAGAACCTCTAGTCTAGTACCTATCAGTCTGATGGTTAGATGGGGTAGGGTGGACATGGAACATGTGGAGAACCTCTAGTCTAGTACCTATCAGTCTGATGGTTAGATGGGGTAGGGTGGACATGGAACATGTGGAGAACCTCTAGTCTAGTACCTATCAGTCTGATGGTTAGATGGGGTAGGGTGGATATGGACCATGTAGAGAACCTCTAGTCTAGTACCTATCAGTCTGATGGTTAGATGGGGTAGGGTGGACATGGAACATGTAGAGAACCTCTAGTCTAGTACCTATCAGTCTGATGGTTAGATGGGGTAGGGTGGACATGGAACATGTGGAGAACCTCTAGTCTAGTCTCTAGTCTGGTCTGTTGATTTTGCGTGACTGGAAATATTAATATTAATATAAATATTAATTGTTTATCTGCCACCCAGCCCAGCTGGTGACTTCTTGGAGGAGCTTGACATGTTTGTCTCCCACTTCCCTGATAATGGTTCTGGCCTCATCCTTCTTGAAGACTTCTCATCCTTCTTGACGACTTCAACATCTTGACTGAGAAGTTGGACCCTCTTCTCTCCTTCCTCGCCTCCTTTGACCTTTCCCGCTGCCCCTTTCCTCCGACCCAAAAGGCCGGCAACCAGCTGGACCTCATCTTCACCAGACACTGCGATACAGGAAACCTTTCAGTTACTCCTCTCCATCTATCCGATCACTTCTTCATGTCCTTCTCCCTCTTCCTCCCTTCCCCCCCTCCCACTCTCCCCCTACCAAGATGGTGACGTCCCGTCGCAATCTCCGCACACTCACCCCTGCCGATCTCTCCTTTTCGGTTCTCTCTGCCCTCCCTCCTCCTGATTCGTTCTCGGTTCTACCCCCTGATATTGCCACTGACCTTCTTCTCTCTACCCTGCCCTCCTCTCTGGACACTCTCTGTCCCCTCACCTCCAGGTCTGCACATCCAACTCCACATGCCCCCGATATCCGATCCTCCTTCCCTGACCCCCCGGCCGATGCTCGCATCAACCACCCATGTCTTCCCCCCACCCTCCCACATCCCTCCCTTACCCATTTCTCTCCCCTCTCCACAGATGATGTTCTTCACCTCATCACATCCAGCCGCCCCACCACATGCTCACTGGATCCAGTTCCCTCCCCTCTGCTTCAGTCCACTGCGCATGAACTCCTGCCCTTCCTGACACACATCATCAACGCATGTCTGACGTCTGGATGCTTTCCCGCTGCTTTCAAGACTGCCAGAGTCACCCCCCTCCTGAAGAAACCAACACTCGACCCCTCTGAACTCAAGAACTACAGACCGGTATCCCTTTTGCCCTTCTTATCCAAAACTCTTGAACCTGCTGTCTTTAACCAATTGTCCTTGTTTCTCCACCAGAACTGCCTCTTGGACCCCCACCAATCTGGTTTTAAGGCAGGTCACTCGACAGAAACTGCCCTTCTGGCAGTAACTGATGTTGCTAGAGCAAATTCGCTCTCCTCGGTCCTGATACTCCTGGACCTGTCTGCAGCATTCGACACTGTGAACCACCAGATTCTCCTCTCCACCCTTGAGGGGATGGGTGTCTTGGGCTCTGCTCTCACCTTGTTTGCATCCTACCTGATGGGTCGCTCCTACCAGGTGGCACTGGGAGGGTCTGTGTCGGAACGACACGACGACTACTGGGTTTCCACAAGGATCGGTCCTGGGTCCTCTTCTCTTCTCCCTCTACACAACGTCCCTTGGTGCTGTTATCCACTCCCATGACTTATCCTACCACTGCTATGCTGATGACACCCAACTGGTCTTGTCGTTTCCCCCCTCGGACACGCAAGTGGAAACATGCATTGCCACGTGCTAAGCAGACATCTCAAAGTGGATGTCGATGCACCACCTAAAGCTCAACCTGGACCAGACTGAGCTAGTGTTCTTCCCGGCAAAGGGTTGTCCGCACCGAGACCTGGCTGTCACCATTGATGATGCTGTGGTGACACCTACTCGGACCGCAAGGAATCTGGGTGTGACCCTGGATGACCAACTGTCGTTCTCGGCAAACATTGCATCGGTGACACGCTCCTGCAGATTCCTCCTCTACAACATCACGAGGATTCGGCCTTTTCTCACTGAAAAGGCTGCGCAGGTGCTCATCCAGGCTCTAGTCATCTCCCGGCTGGACTACTGCAACTCCCTCCTTGCTGGCGCCCCGGCATTTGCCATCAGGCCCCTGGAGCTCATTCAGAAAGCTGCAGCTCGCCTGGTGTTCAACCGCCCCAAGTACTCCCACACATCTACCCTCCTTCGGACTCTACACTGGCTACCTGTAGCTGCTCCATCCAGTTCAAGACCTTGGTGCTAGCCTACAAGGCAGTAAAAGGTACTGCTCCATCCTACCTCCAGGCCATGGTCAAGGCCTACATCCCAACCCGTCCTCTTGGCTCGGCTTGCCCCCTCACTTAGGGGCCCGTGTGGCCGATCTACGCGGTCACGGCTCTTCTCCGTCCTGGCCCCAATTTGGTGGAACAAACTCCCCATGGAGGTCAGGACTGCAGAGTCACTCCCCATCTTCCGCCGCAGGCTGAAAACCCATCTCTTCAGGACACACTTCCCGGATCCTTCCTCGTAGCGTCAATTAAGTCAGTCAAAAGTAGATTACATATTATAGATAGTTATATATTGTTCTAGATATTGTTGCATATTGTTTGCCAACTTATTGTACTTTTTCCCTTACACTTTTGCCTGAATTATTGTACTTCTACCTGAGCACTGGTTCAGTTATTGGAGACTTTTGACTTCTGGTGACGAGATGTTCTCTTACCTTCCTTTGTTGAAACACACTATTGTAAGTCGCTTTGGATAAAAGCCTCTGCTAAATGACTGTAATGTAATGTAATATATATATATATATATATATATACTGTATATATATATATTTTAATATATACTGTGTACATACATCTACTGATGCCTAGTCTGGACACATCTTCAGTGATGTTCCTGGAATCATAGGACGTTTCGGGTCTCGCAACATCATACGCCCTCCTCCCGGTGACCCAGCCGGGGCTGATCAGACCCCAGCTTGTGTCCAGATGGCTAGCTAGCTACCATGACTCCATGGCTCCCCTCTTTTGAGCCACAGCCATCTTGAGGCCCTCTCTGCCGCATCGGTGGTACTGCGGATGGCTCTCCTCTTTCTCACTCCCTCGATGCCTAAACTGCCGAAGGCTCTGACCAAGAAACGGGCTGCGAATCCTCTGCATCCAACTTCCACCGGGAAACACCTTGCTCTCCAACCAGCCTGCTGACAGTCGCTGACCAGTCCTGCGTACTTGGAGAGCTTCCTTTCAAAGGCTTCTTCCAAGCGATCTTCCCACGGGACTGTCAGCTCCAGCAGCACAGCTTGCTTGGTGGACTCAGACACAAGAACAATGTCTGGTCGCAGGGTGGTGACTGCAATATGGCTGGGGAACTTCATTTACATTTACATTTAGGGCATTTGGCAGACGCTTTTATCCAAAGCGACTTACAAGGTGTACATTAGTTGAAGCAGACAATAGCATAACACTGAGGTACGCAAACATAAAAATACAGCAGTTCACAAGTATTCATATTAACAAGATGAATAACACAATTTCGTACTGTTAGGTCACCTGCTTAAGTAGCTGTGATAAGAGCGTGTTATCAACATTAAGGATATACACTTGCTAACATATACAACATGCTAAGAGCTATTAATGTCAGGACTTAAGCAAGTTTAGGGGTTTCACAAAGGAGAAGGAGGGTTCAAGGAGAGTCCAGGTGGACTCTGAACAGGTGGGTCTTGAGTCTCTTGCGGATGCTGGCGAGGGACTCTGCCGTCCTGACATGAGACGGGAGTTCATTCCACCACTGTGGAGCCAGAGCCGTGAAGAGCTGGGTCTTGGACGAGCGATGTTTGGTTGTCATCAGTGAAGGTCGAACAAGTCGCCTGGCAGAAGTTGAGCGGAGTGCTCTGGCTGGGATGTAGGGTTTGACCAACGCCTGGAGGTAGGCTGGGGCAGTTCCATTGACTGCCCTAAAGGTCAGCACCAGAGTCTTGAATTTGATGCGAGCATTTACCGGAAGCCAGTGGAGATCGCGGAAGAGAGGGGTCACGTGGGAGAATTTCGGTAGGTTGAATACCAGGCGTGCTGCTGCGTTCTGGATGCGTTGGAGCGGCTTGGTTGCAGAGGCGGGGAGTCCCGCCAGGAGAGAGTTGCAGTAGTCGAGGCGGGTGATGACGAGCGCTTGGACCAGGATCTGCGCCGCTTCACGTGTGAGGAAGGGCCGGATCCTGCGGATGTTGTAGAGGGCAATTCTGCAAGATCGGGCCACCGCGGTGACGTTGGCATTGCAGGACAGCTGGTCATCTACCACCACACCAAGGTCTCTTGTTGTGGTTGAGGGGGAGACTTGGGTGTTCTCGATGGTGACCAGTAGGTCCATCTGAGGGCAGTCTTTCCCCGGTATGAAGAGGAGCTCAGTCTTGTCAAGGTTGAGCTTCAGGCTGGCGGCTGTCCATCTGCTGATGTCGGCCAGGCATTTAGAGATGCGTGTTGCGATTTGGGTTTCTGAGGGGGGAAAGGAGAGAAACAGTTGAGTGTCATCTGCATAGCAGTGATAGGAGAAGCCATGAGATGTGATTACAGAGTCTAGCGATTTAGTGTAAAGAGAAAACAGAAGGGGTCCCAATACTGAGCCTTGGGGGACTCCGGTGTCCAGGGTGCAGGGTCTGGACAGGGAACCGTTCCATGTGACCTGATAAGTGCGATCTGCAAGGTAGGAGGTGAACCAGGATAACGCAGTTCCAGCGATTCCAAGCTCGGCGAGAGTGGAGAGGAGGATCTGGTGGTTCACTGTGTCGAACGCCGCAGACAGGTCGAGAAGGATCAGTACTGATGAGAGGGACGAGCTTCTGGCATCACGAAGAGACTCACTGCGAGCAGTGCCGTCTCCGTGGAGTGCGCAGCCTTGAAGCCTGACTGGTGAGGTCGAGGAGGTTGTTCTGGGAGAGATAGGAAGAAAGTTGTGAGGAGACAGCCGTTCAAGGGTTTTGGACAGGAATGATAGGAGAGATACCGGTCTGTAGTTTTGGACATCAGTGGTGTCTAGGGATGGTTTCTTGAGGAGCGGCTGGATTCTGGCAGTCTTGAAGGCTGCCGGAAACAGGCCTGCCTCAAGGGAGATGTTGATTTGGAATGTAAGGAAGGGAAGGATATCGCCCGAGATGTCCTGGAGAAGAGAGGAAGGGATTGGGTCGTGGGGGCAGGTGGTAGGGTGGTTAGATGTCACCAGTTTGTTAACTTCATCAGGGGAGAGGGGGTTGAAACAGGTAAGGTTAGTGGGGGTGGGAGAAGAGGGAGGGAGGAAAGCGGTGGGGGTGAAGGAGGAGGTAATGTCGTTCATCTTTTTCGTAAAGAAGGTGACAAAGTCATCAGCTGAGAGGGAGGAGGGAGGGGGAGGGGAGGGGGGGTTGAGGAGGGAAGAGAACATGGAGAAAAGTTTCCTTGGGTTAGAGGCAGAAGAGTTGATTTTTGTACGGTAGAAGGCAGATTTAGCAGCCGATACCGTGGAGGTGAAGCCAGCGAGGAGACGGAGGTAGTGAGACTCAGAAGAGTCAGATTTCCTCCATTTTCTCTCGGCCGCCCGTAGCTCTGCTCTACGAGCCCGCAGAGGTTCGGACAGCCAAGGAGGTGGAGGAGAGGCTCGTGCTGGTCTGGAGGTGAGAGGACAGAGAGAGTCGAAGGAGGAGGAGAGAGAGGAAGTCAGAGTGGAGGAGGCTTCCTCTACCGACAAGAGAGAGAATTGTTGGGGGGATGGTAGTGAGGATAGGACAGATGCGGATAAAGAAGAGGGAGAGAGAGTTTTCAGGTTACTACGGAAGGTAACAATGTGGGGAGTAGTGGGTAGGGAGGTGGGGGATTTGAGAGGGAGAGAGAAAGCAACAAAATGGTGATCAGAGACAGGAGGGGTGACAGAGATCACCGAGGTGGTACAGGATCTTGTGAAGACAAGATCCAGTTGGTTCCCAGCTCTGTGGGTAGGGGGAGAAGGAGTGAGTGTTAGACCGAATATGGCAAAAAAGTTAATGAATTCAGGAGATTGTAACTTATCCGACTGGATGTTGAAGTCACCCAGAACCACGAGTGGGGTGCCGTCCTCAGGAAAGCAGCTGAGGAGGGCGTCCATCTCGTCAAAGAAGTCACCAAGAGGGCCCGGTGGTCGGTAGATTACGGCAATGTTGAGCCTAGTTGGGATGGTAACAGAAACAGCATGCAATTCGAGTGCCGATCTGGTCAGGTGACCCAGAGGGAGTACCTGATATGACCAGTTTGGAGAGACTAGGAGTCCCGTTCCTCCACCACGCCCAGAGGGTCGGGGGGTGTGGGTGAAGGAGTAGGTCGCGGAGAGAGCAGCTGCGGTGGCGGTGTTCTCAGGGGTGATCCAGGTCTCTGTGAGAGCCAGGAAGTGGAGAGACTGGAGTGCGGCGTAGGCCAGAATGGTTTCAGTCTTCTTGACCGACGATTGGCAATTCCAGAGTCCCCCTTTCACCACAAGATCTGTGAAGGTAGAAATGGTAGGATAGAGGAGATTGGAAGGGTTGCGGCGTCGAGAGGGAGAGCCTCGATGCCATCTATTGCGGTAGGATGTCCAGACTACAATGGAATGACGACACATAGCAAGGGTAGGGGGACTGGATTTGACTAACTAGGACTAGGATTAACTAGGACTCCCTAGACCTCCTCCTGTAGAACGACTCCTTGGTCTTTGTTCTGGGTCTTCCTGGGGCCTGACGCTAAATGCTGACGCTAAGAAACTACTTCTATGTTAATAGCCTATGCGATAGGGAGGGAGGCTCATGCAGGGTTAGGCTCCTCCCTGTCGTTAACTCTATTGACTATGGCTGTATGGGCCAGACTGGGTGATTATCTTAGCAGAACAATAGGCCTGTACACCTCACTTACTATGTACAGGTAACTAGCTTTGAGAAAAAGGTTCTACAATTTTATCAACACAAATAACTAAGAACAACAATAAATCTTATGTCTACTTACCCACAGCAGAATACTATGTAGCCTGCTTCAAGAACAAAATGTACAAGGGATCCTAGGTGAATCCACTGCTTATATGCAGGGTTAGGCTCCTCCCTGTCGTTAACTCTATTGACTATGGCTGTATGGGCCAGACTGGGTGATTCAGCTGATGTTCAAGGTCCACCAACAACTGCCAGTCTCTTGCAGACATCAGGATGCCTGCAGATGTTTTTCTGGCAGAAGTTGGCTTGTCCCCAGCTCTGACAAAGGCGATGGTGTCCTTGGAGTGTCGGAACTGCTTTGACCACGCCAGTCCTGCGCTGATGGCTTCAGCAATGGTCTTCAGGACTTGGTCATGCCTCCACCTGTACCGTCCATCTCCAAGTGCCTTTGTACAGCAACTGAGGATGTGTTCCAGGGTTCCTCGCTTGGAACACAACGGGCATGCTGGTGTCTCTGCTATGCCCCATTTGTGCAGATTTGACGGGCTTGGAAGCACATCATACACTGCCTGGATTAGGAATTTGATGTGGTGAGGCTCGGCTTTCCAAAGCTCAGCCCAGGTCACTTTCATCTCAACCGCATTCTCCCATCTCGTCCAAGCTCCCTGTTGCTTCATTCCCACTGCCTTGCAGGTTCTTGTCTCCTCCACTGCTGCTCTCACCTCCTCCTGAACAAGACGGCGCCCTTCCTTCCCCCTGGTGTTCATTTGGGGAGTTGGAAAGGATCCTAGCCCAGCTCGACCTCGTGTGACCACTCCCACCAGGCTCTTGTGACGCAGCCTTGCCTCTACCTCTTGAACTGCTTCCTCTGCCCTCCATTTCCTGCCAGTCCTCACTTGGATCCCTGCTTTAGCCACCTTCGGATCACTTGAGTCCCTGTATTGAACCACTTCTCTGGCTCTAGTTACCTTGAATTCCTCCTCCAAGGATTTGAAAGGCAGTTGCAGCTTGTTGGTGTTCCCGTAGAGTGTAATGCTGCTCAGGCTCCTTGGTAACCCAAGCCATCTCCGGAGGTGGTTGCTGACCCTCCTCTCTAGGGTCTCAACTGTTGAGATAGGGACCGCATAGACAAGGAGGGGCCACAGAATCCTGGGAAGAATGCCATGTTGGTAGACCCAGGCTTTAAACTTCCCAGGTAGGCCTGACCTGTCCACGGATTTCAGCCAGCCATCCAACTCAGTGCAGGTCGACTGGATAGATGTTGTGTCTCTCAGAGAGCAGTCAAAAACTTTTCCTAAGCTCTTGACTGGCTTCTCTGAGATAGATGGGATGGCTGTGTCTGCGATGTTAAACCGGAACTTGTCCACCACCTTCCCTTTCCTCAGCACCATTGATCTGGATTTGGCGGGTTTGAAACGCATCCGGGCCCACTCCACCAGCTCTTCAAGCCCCTTCAGAATCCACCGGCAGCCTGGGACTGATTCTGTCATGACTGTGAGGTCATCCATGAATGCCCTGATGGGTGGTTGCCGTTGTCCGGAATTTGTGCGGGGCCCTCTGCACTCTGGCTCAGCAGACTTAGTGAGCATGTTCATGGCTAGGGAGAACAATGTCACAG
>CM051003.1:12451627-12484127 GCA_027704905.1 Muraenolepis orangiensis
GGGGGGGGAGGAGGAGAGGAGGGGGGAGGAGAGGAGGGGGGAGGTGTCGGGAGGAACAGCTGGTGCTCCACCCTGGACCAAGGAACCTGCTGCTTTATATATAGAAGACATTCCCTGGTCAGTGGAATGTCTCCCCAGGGGCCGGGGGGACCAGGCTCTCCGGCTGTCCTTTGGGTCCTCAAGGTTTACTTTAATGTTTCTGGGAGAGCCAACACACAATTATTTACCTGGAAATTGGACATTGATCTGAAAGGTGTGTGTGTGTGTGTGTGTGTGTGTGTGTGTGTGTGTGTGTGTGGTGTGTGTGTGTGTGTGTGTGTGTGTGTGTGTGTGTGTGTGTGTGTGTGTGTGTGGGGGGGGGGGGGGTTATTCAAGATGCATGATTCAAGAGACTTTATTTATTTAAGGTGCAACAGTTGAAACAGGGGGAATGAATCCACACAAAAATATACAATACCTAAAACTAATAACAACATCTATTATTATCTATTACATCTATTATACGTCTATTATTATTATTATTATCTATTACAAAACATATACAAAGTAAAAAAAATAATCTGTATTGAATAATCTGAATAAACTCTGTTACCCACAATGCTCTGCACCTCCTCGCTTGATGCCTGATGCTTGAACATACTGATGACACGATAAGCAACGCCTACAAGTCGTACTATTGGACGTTAGTAACCTCCAACTCTCTACTGATTGGCTGAACCACACGTTTGTCACAACCCAGGAGCACGTTGGGGTTGCGTGAAGAGGAAGCCACGTTGACAGAGAAGCAGGTCTGTGATAAAGCTTCTTTATAACAGTATTAATCTTGTCTTATTGTTTTATAATCGGTTAAAGGACGTCAAGGTAAATACGTTAAGGAGATCCGGAGTACTTAGTTAATTAGGCGCGGGGCAGGTTTGTACACGGGGCTGACTGGGCTCATAAAGATGGATCAACTACATTATATTATTTATGTTTATATATTTAAAGGTTAACAGTGTTTGTTTAGCTCTGCATATTTGTGTCTTTGATTGTTTTTTTGTAATTTTGTACATTTGCAATGTGTACACTTGTTTTTTTAGTAATTCTTGTCATTTTTGTAACCTGGATATTCCTGTAATTTTTGGAGCTGGCTATAACATTTCACTGTTATAGTATAGTATATATATAATATACTATAATAACATTTCACTGTACATTATTATACATGGGACAAATACACCAGATCTATAGTATAGTATATATATAATATACTATAATAACATTTCACTGTACATTATTATACATGGGACAAATACACCAGATCTATAGTATAGTATATATATAATATACTATAATAACATTTCACTGTACATTATTATACATGGGACAAATACACCAGATCTATAGTATAGTATATATATAATATACTATAATAACATTTCACTGGAAAGAGGGCCCGTCAACGAGCGCCTGGTGGCCGGGTTAGCCACGGAGCCCGGTTGGGCATAGCCCGAAAAAGCAACATGGCCACTTCTCCTTCCCGCGGACTCACCACCTACGGGAAGAACCGCTGGGGTCGGGTGCACTGCCAGTTAGGCGGCAGTGAAGGCAGGGGGCATCGACGGACCAAACCCAGCCAACAGAGACTGGCTTTGGGGACGTGGAATGTCACTTCTCTGGGGGGGGAAGGAGCCTGAGCTTGTGCGGGAGGTGGAGCGCTACCAATTAGATCTGGTGGGGCTAACCTCTACGCACAGCACTGGCTCTGGAACTAAACTCCTGGATAGGGGTTGGACTCTTTCCTTCTCTGGAGTTGCTCAGGGTGTGAGGCGCCGGGCGGGTGTGGGGATACTCACAAGTCCCCGGCTGAGTGCCGCTTTGTTGGAGTTTACCCCGGTGGACGAGAGGGTCGCCTCCCTAGGGTCATGGGAGGGAAAACTCTGACTGTTGTTTGTGCCTATGCACCAAACAACAGTTCGGAATATCCCGCCTTCTTGCACACCCTGGATGGAGTCCTGCATGGGGCTCCTGAAGGGGACTCTATAGTCCTCCTGGGAGACTTCAACGCACACGTGGGTAACGATGGGGAAACTTGGAGGGGCGTGTTGGGGATGAACGGCCTACCTGATCTGAACTGGAGTGGGGTTTTGTTATTGGATTTCTGTGCTAGTCATGGATTGGCCATAACAAACACCATGTTCAAACATAAGGATGCTCATAAGTGTACATGGTACCAGAGTACCTTAGGCCGAAGGTCAATGTTATCGTATCATCTGGCCTGAGGCCGCATGTTTTGGACACTCGGGTGAAGAGAGGGGCAGAGCTGTCAACCGATCACCATCTGGTGGTGAGTTGGGTAAGATGGCGGGGGAAGCCTCTGGACAGACCTGGTAAGCCCAAACGTGTAGTGCGGGTGAACTGGGAACGTCTGGTGGATGCCCCTGTCCGGGAGACCTTCAACTCATACCTCCGGTGGAATTTTTCGGGCATCTCTGTGGAGGCTGGGGGCATTGAGCCAGAGTGGTCATTGTTCAAAGCTTCTATTGCCGAAGCTGCGGTTGAGAGTTGTGGCCTTAAGGTCATTGGTGCCTCAAGGGGCGGCAACCCTCGGACTTCGTGGTGGACACAGGTGGTCAGGGAAGCCGTCCGGCTGAAGAAGGAGGCCTTCCGGGCTATGTTAGCCTGTGAGAGGACGGCAGCCTCGGCTGTAGCGGAGGCAAGGCAGCGGGTGTGGGAGGAATTCGGAGAAGCCATGGAGAAGGACTTTCAGTCAGCACCAAAGCGTTTCTGGCAAACAATCCGGCGCCTCAGGAGGGGGAAGCGTGGGTCCATCCAAGCTGTGTACAGTAAGGGTGGGACATTGCTGACCTCAACTGAGGAGGTGATCGGGCGGTGGAAAGAACACTTTGAGGAACTTCTTAACCCAACTACACCCTCAATGGTAGAGACAGAGCTGGAGGATGAAGGACGGCAAACATCAATCTCCCTGGAGGAAGTCACTGCGGTAGTCAAACATCTCCGCAGTGGCAAAGCCCCAGGGGTTGATGAGATCCGTCCAGAAATGCTAAAGGCTTTGGGTGTTGAGGGGCTGTCGTGGATGACACGTCTTTTCAACATTGCGTGGAAGTCTGGGACAGTGCCTGAGGAGTGGCAAACGGGGGTGGTGGTACCCCTGTTCAAAAAGGGTGACCAGAGGGTGTGTGCCAATTACAGGGGTATCACATTACTCAGCCTCTCTGGGAAAGTCTACTCCAAGGTGCTGGAAAGGAGGGTTCGGCCGATAGTCGAACCTCAGATTGAAGAGGAACAATACGGATTCCGCCCTGGTCGTGGAACAACGGACCAGCTTTTCACTCTTGCAAGGATCCTGGAGGGGGCTTGGGAGTATGCCCATCCGGTCTACATGTGTTTTGTGGATTTGGAGAAGGCATATGATCGGGTCCCTCGGGAAATACTGTGTGGGGTGCTGCGGGAGTATGGGGTGCGGGGGTCACTGTTGAGGGCCATCCAATCTCTCTACTCCCAAAGCAAGAGCTG
Source organism: Muraenolepis orangiensis (assembly GCA_027704905.1). NCBI lineage: Eukaryota > Metazoa > Chordata > Actinopteri > Gadiformes > Muraenolepididae > Muraenolepis > Muraenolepis orangiensis. Next base: position 12,455,144 of record CM051003.1, read on the forward strand.
TGTCCGGATTCTCGGTACAAAGTCAGGCCTGTTCTCAGTGGGTGTTGGCTTCCGCCAGGGCTGCGCTTTGTCACCCATCCTGTTTGTGATTTTCATGGACAGGATTTCAAGGCGTAGTCATGGAGGGGAGGGGTTTCAGTATGGTGGGCTCAGGATTGAATCGCTGCTGTTTGCAGATGATGTGGTCCTGTTTGCGTCATCAGTATGTGACCTTCAGCACTCACTGGATCGGTTTGCAGCAGAATGTGAAGCGGCTGGGATGAGGATCAGCACCTCCAAATCTGAGGCCATGGTTCTTAGCAGGAAACCGGTGGATTGTCTACTCCAAGTAGGGAGGGAGTCCTTATCCCAAGTGAAGGAGTTCAAGTATCTCGGGGTCTTGTTCTTGAGTGAGGGGAGGATGGAGCGTGAGATTGACAGGAGAATAGGTGCAGCGGGAGCGGTATTGGGTGCACTTTGGCGCACCGTTGTAACCAAAAGAGAGGTGAGCCAGAAGGCAAAGCTCTCAATCTACAGATCAGTCTTCGTTCCTACCCTCACCTATGGCCATGAGCAATGGGTAATGACCGAAAGGACGAGATCGCGAATACAAGCGGCCGAAATGAGTTTCCTCAGGAGGGTGGCTGGAATCTCCCTGAGGGATAGGGTGAGAAGCTCAGTCACTCGTGAGAGACTCGGAGTAGAGCCGCTGCTCCTTCGCGTAGAAAGGAGCCAGTTGAGGTGGTTCGGGCATCTAGTAAGGATGCTTCCTGGTCGCCTCCCGAGGGAGGTTTTCCAGGCACATCCAACTGGGAAGAGACCACGGGGCAGACCGAGGTACAGGTGGGTTGATTACATCTCCACACTGGCCTGGGAACGCCTCGGGATCCCCCAGTCAGAGCTGGTCCATGTTGCCAGGGAGAGGGAAGTTTGGAGTCCCCTGCTGAAGCTGCTACCTCCAAGACCCGATTACGGATAAGCGGGAGAAGATGGATGGATGGATGGAACATTTCACTGTACATTATTATACATGGGACAAATACACCAGATCTATAGTATAGTATATATATAATATACTATAATAACATTTCACTGTACATTATTATACATGGGACAAATACACCAGATCTATAGTATAGTATATATATAATATACTATAATAACATGTCACTGTACATTGTACACTGTACCTTATTTTACATGTGACAAATAAATCACATCTGAATCTGATCTGTAGGGAAGCATCACCTGAAGATCACCTGAAGGATCACCTGAAGGATCACCTGAAGGATCACCTGAAGATCACCTGAAGATCACCTGAAGGATCACCTGAAGGATCACCTGAAGGATCACCTGAAGATCACCTGAAGATCACCTGAAGGATCACCTGAAGATCACCTGAAGATCACCTGAAGGATCACCTGAAGATCACCTGAAGGATCACCTGAAGATCACCTGAACATCACCTGAAGATCACCTGAAGGATCATGAGTGTTGGATTCATCGGAGCAGGCCAACTGGCTCACGCACTGGTCAAGGGCTTTACAGCCGCAGGTGAACACACACACACACACACACACACACACACACACACACACACACACACACACACACACACACACACACACACACACACACACACACACACTTGACCATTCCATTGCTATCCCTCTTATCTTTAGGAGTCATCGCCACCCAAAGAATCACAGCCAGCTCTCCAGATACGGACCTGCCTACTGTCACAGGACTGAGGGTAGTGTGTGTGTGTGTGTGTGTGTGTGTGTGTGTGTGTGTGTGTGTGTGTGTGTGTGTGTGTGTGTGTGTGTGTGTGTGTGTGTGTGTGTGTGTGTGTGTGTGTGTGTGTGTGTGTGTGTGTGTGTGTGTGTGTGTGTGTGTGTCATACCTTAACTCTAGTCCATATGTGTGGTTAGTCAGCTGCTGTCACTTCTTCGGTGGTTTAGAAGCTGGGAGTGAACGTGACCACCAGCAACAAGGAGGCGGTCAGTAAGAGTGATGTCCTGTTCCTGGCGGTGAAGCCTCACATCATCCCGTTTGTCCTGGACGAGATCGGGCCGGATATCGAGGACCGCCATCTCATCGTGTCCTGCGCTGCTGGAGTCACCATCAGCTCCATAGAGAAGGTGTGTATTTATGTGTGCTGTTTCAGGTGTGTATTTATGTGTGGTGTTTCAGGTGTGTATTTATGTGTGGTGTTTCAGGTGCGGTTAAACCTTCACATGCCATTGGGCCAGTGGCTCTGAGACATCACTCAAAGTTGTGATTATGAACACCAAAGACTCATAACATAACACCAAAATACTATGTGCCAAATTTCCCAGTATCCAAGTAGTATAATTGTAATTTAATACAAAATCAAACTGTACACAACCATACCTGAGACCGCAGCATCGTACTAGCTGACATACAAACAGAAACGCTTCCAGCCATCCTGTTTGAGGCTAGTTATTTAAATCAATAAGAAAGCGTTCTATTCATATGCCGCTTTTCTAATTACTCACAATTATGTCATGAAAGTCATAGTCAAAAATACATATTGCGACAAATAGTCCCATTACAACATTAAAGAAGCAAAAAACGTACAATAATTAGTATGGCCCATATATCACGTTCTAAATACTTAAATCCTTGACTTGACTTTCTGGACACAGTTACTGCACTGTATTCATAATGCTGCTGCACAATATACAATATACAATATAACACATTAATATATCATCCATCTTTATCGTTCTTTTTATTGTGTACAGTATTGTTATATATATATATATTTTTTTGTAATTGTGTTGTATAGTACATAGTATAGTATATAGTGTTAAATTGTAGGGAATTCATGCTGCAGGAAGGAACGGAGAGTAAGCATTCCATTGTACAATAAAGCTCATCTTGAATGTTGATGTTTGTGTTGTCATGTCTGGTTTGATGTGGTGAACAGAAGCTGCTCCAGTACCGCACGGCTCCCAGGGTGATGCGCTGTATGACCAACACACCGGTGGTGGTGAGGGAGGGAGCCACCGTCTACGCCACGGGGACACATGCTGAGGTGACCCGGGACACACGCCCACATGACACCACACACAGGCTAGTGGTTTGTGACACTACGGCCAAAATATATATTTAAATTTTTTTACTTTTCTTTGTTTAAAGAACATTCACATTCCACATCAAACTGAAAGCAGGGAAGCTGTGATACGGGCGGCAGTAGCTCAGTCTGTTGGGACTTGGCTTGGAATCCGGAAGGTCGCTGGTTCAAGTCCCTGAAACGGACCAAGAACGGAGTGAGCTGAACTGGTACTTGGTAAAGGGTGCCAGTTCCCCTCCTTGGCACTGTCGAGGTGCCCTTGAGCAAGGCACCAGACCCCTCCCCTGCTCCCTGTATATCCAATAGCTGATACCCACTGCTCCTCATACTAGGATGGGTTCAATGCAGAGGAACTCATTTCACTGTGTTTACATGTGATCAATAAAGATCAATTTTTTCTTTTGTTCAGTGAAGATTTATTTCACTTATAAGATGTATTTCCCCCCCCCCTCCCCAGGTGGAAGATGGGAAGCTCCTAGAGCAGCTCATGGGCAGTGTTGGCTTCTGTACCGAGGTGGAGGAGGACCTCATCGACGCCGTCACTGGCCTGAGTGGGAGTGGGCCTGCCTACGTGAGTGACTGAATGCTCCATGACTGACTGCTGCTCCATGACTGACTGCTCCATCACTGACTGCTCCATCACTGACTGCTGCTCCATGACTGACTGCTGCTCCATCACTGACTGCTCCATGACTGACTGCTCCATGACTGACTATGGCGCCGTACGAGATGGCTGCCGTGTCGCGAGCTCCCGCACGACGACGCAGTTTTTTGTTATTTATTCTTTTTATTGCAACTTTTTTAGTTCAGGATGTTAGCAGCAAGTTCACTTATAACTTCTGCACACTTTGGGAGATCAGATCGACAGTCGCTCGCCGCCTACCGGAGTTTTTTCATTCTTTCGACTCGGACGTCCCGCCCGAAGTCACAGCTGGATTATCTCCGTCCATTTTGGGCACGATTACGCGCAAGCGTCGCCGGAGGAAGCGAGGGAAGCGAGCCGGCGTGCTAGTCAGGCTGAGATGTCGATCCGATCGCCCCCCACTACCCACCATTCTACTGGCTAATGTACAGTCTCTGGACAATAAGTTAAGCGAACTACAGGCTCGTATTCAATTCCACCGGGAAACTAGGGACAATTGTATTATCTGCCTTACGGAGACATGGATGTCGGAGGGGGTTACCGACGCAGCTATCGAGCCGACGGGATTTTCCGTACACCGGGCGGACAGAACAAAGGCTCTCTCCGGTAAAGATCGCGGAGGGGGGGTATGTCTCATGATAAACAGATCTTGGTGCAACCAAAGTCATGTACATCCCCTCAAGTCTTTCTGTTCCCCGGACCTGGAGTACCTGATGCTTATGTGCCGTCCATACTGGCTACCTCGGGAGTTTACAGCGGTAACCGTGACCGCTGTTTACATTCCCCCACAAGCCAACACGGACACAGCGCTGAAGGAACTGTACGGGGCTATCAGCGAACAGGAGTCGGCCCACCCCGAGGCTGCTCTCATCGTGGCGGGGGACTTCAACAAGGCGAACCTGAAGAAGGTTCTCCCGAAGTTCTACCAACACATAAAGAGCAACACACGGGGCGAGCGGATCCTCGACCACTGCTACACTCCCTTCCGTGATGGCTACAAGGCCCTCCTCCGCCCACCGTTCGGCAAATCAGATCACCGCTCTATCCAGCTACTCCCCGCCTATAGGCAGAGACTGAAGCAGCAACCGATCGCTGTGAGGGAGGTCCAATGCTGGTCGGACCAATCGGACTATGCTGCAGGATTGTTTTGATCACGCTGACTGGCACATGTTCCGCGTTGCCTCGGACAATAACGTCAACGAGTACGCGTCGTCGGTCACCGGGTTCATCAAGAAGTGCATAGATGACGTTGTTCCGACCAAGTCGGTTCGGATATATCCCAACCAGAAACCGTGGATTAACGGCGATGTTCGCGCTGCCCTACATGCGCGTAACGCCGCCTTTGGTTCCGGGAATACGGAGGAATATACGAGAGCCCGTTACGACCTCCGTAAGACCATCGTCACTGCCAAGCGGGAGTATAAGGACAGAGTGGAAGATAAATTCAAGAAACACGATGCGAGGGGTATGTGGCAGGGGCTGCAGAAGATAACGAACTTCAGAGGGAGAACCAGTTGTGTAGAGAACTCCTCTACCTCCCTCCCAGGAGAGCTAAATACATTTTTTGCTCGGTTCGACGTAAACGGCAGCCCGCCGAAGCCAGCACCGACTGGGGAGACCAGCCAGCTGCGCATCTCGGAGGCGGATGTGCGCCGCACCTTTAAGCGGCTGAACATCCGTAAGGCGGCAGGCCCCGACGACATCCCGGGCCGCGTCCTCAGAGCATGCGCAGACCAGTTGGCAGGAGTCTTTGCAGACATCTTCAACCTCTCCCTGTCCCAGGCTGTTGTCCCCGCGGTCTTCAAGATATCCACCATCGTGCCTGTCCCTAAACAAACCAAGGTAACATGCCTGAATGACTACAGACCTGTGGCCCTCACCTCGATCGTTAGCAAATGCTTCGAGAGGTTGGTCAAGGACTTTATTTGCTCCGTGTTACCTACCACGCTGGACCCATGGCAATTTGCATATCGTCAAAATAGATCCACGGACGACGCAATTGCCATGGCCCTCCACACTGCCCTTTCCCACCTGGAGGGGAAGAACTGTTATGTGCGAATGCTGTTTGTGGACTACAGCTCAGCATTTAACACAATAGTTCCTGCCAAGCTCGACACCAAGCTGAGAGGTCTAGGCGTACCCCCATCCATGTGCAGCTGGATACTGAACCTCCTGTCGGACCGCCGCCAGGTGGTGAGGATGGGCAGCACCACATCAGAGCCACTGACCCTCAACACGGGAGCCCCCCAGGGATGCGTGCTGAGCCCTCTCCTCTACTCCCTCTACACCCACGACTGCATGGCTATGCACAGCTCCAACGTCATCGTCAAGTTTGCTGACGACACGACAGTGATGGGCCTGATCGCCGGCGACGACGAGACAGCCTACAGGGAGGAGGTCGGATCGCTGGAGCAGTGGTGCCAGGAGAACAGCCTCGCCCTCAACGTCAAGAAGACCAAGGAGCTGATCGTGGACTTCAGGAGGCAGAGGGGAGAGCACAGCCCTATCTCCATCGACGGCGTTGCAGTAGAGAGGGTCAGCAGCTTCAAGTTCCTCGGCGTGCACATCTCCGAGGACCTCACATGGTCCACGCACACCACACACGTGGTGAAAAAGGCCCAACAACGCCTGTATTTTCTCAGGCGTCTGAAGAAATTCAGCATGGGCCCCCGCATCCTGAGAACATTCTACAACGGCACCATCGAGAGTGTTCTGACAGGGTGTATCACCGCCTGGTACGGGAACTGCACGGCACTCGAGCGCAGAGCGCTTCAAAGGGTGGTGCGGACGGCCCAGTATATCGTTGGAGGTGAGCTCCCCTCCCTCCTGGACATTTACAACCAGCGGTGCGTGGCCAAGGCCAAACGCATCATAAAGACATTGCCCACCCCAGCCACGAACTTTACTCACTATTACCGTCAGGCAGGCGATACCGCAGTATCAAGTGTCGTACAAATAGGCTTAGAGATAGCTTCCACAGTCAGGCCATCAGGCTGCTGAACAAGGGCGTATAACATATAACAATGTATATTTTATTACATTGATTTATATATATATATTGCTCTTTTCTGTGCTGATTTTTGCATTTTATAAATTGCATTTTTTATTTTTATTTTATATTCCTTATTCTATTTTTTATTCTATTTTTTATTCTATTTTTATCTATTTTTATCTATTTTTATTCTATCTTATTCTATAACTGCTGTCTGTCGTCGGGTATTGCACACAATAATTTCACATCACTGCTTTATACTAAACTGTAAACTGTGAAGTGACAATAAACTTGACTTGACTTGACTTGACTTGACTGCTGCTCCATGACTGACTGCTGCTCCATCACTGACTGCTCCATGACTGACTGCTGCTCCATCACTGACTGCTGCTCCATGACTGACTGTTTGTTTGACACGTGACCTTTTGGACATGAGGGTGTAGCTACTCTACTCTTTGACATGACCTTTTGGACATGAGGGTGTAGCTACTCTTTGACATGACCTTTTGGACATGAGGGTGTAGCTACTCTTTGACATGACCTTTTGGACATGAGGGTGTAGCTACTCTACTCTTTGACATGACCTTTTGGACATGAGGGTGTAGCTACTCTTTGACATGACCTTTTGGACATGAGGGTGTAGCTACTCTTTGACATGACCTTTTGGACATGAGGGTGTAGCTACTCTTTGACATGACCTTTTGGACATGAGGGTGTAGCTACTCTTTGACATGACCTTTTGGACATGAGGATGTAGCTACTCTTTGACACTGACACTAGTAAACACTGACTTGTTTTGGAGAAACATTTCAAATATTTTTGACTTATAACCGGACACATGTTAAATTCAGCTGAATCGGATCAGAGCTGAATGGAAAGTTACATGTTTAACTGTATATTTGGTATCGTATTGTGGACCATGTATCTAGATGTGAATCGTTTGAGAGGGAAAGATACACACCCCTAATGTTGTATATAAAATATTGAAGCATCCCTTCTTCATCAGTCAGTGGGTTCCGGTGTGTTGTTCTGCAGGCCTTCACAGCTCTGGATGCCCTGGCCGACGGGGGAGTGAAGATGGGTCTTCCCAGGAGATTGGCGGTCAGACTGGGAGCTCAGGCCTTACTGGTCAGTTGTGACTCCATATCTTCCAGTTACTTTGGATATTTGGAACGACTTTTTGAGTCGTTCTCTGATTTGTCATTATGCAAATAATGATGGATTTTAGCGGCAGTTTGCAAATGCATTATTTTCCAAACCAGTATAGTGTTGCATCAGTTTCATAGTCCTTGGCGAGGTCCTCTTCACCTGCTTTATGGTATGGGGTTGTGTAAACTGATGATCCCAATACGCACATTGTATTGCCTCCTATGTGGATGAATTGTTTAATTACAGAATTATTATAATTAGTAGTTAGTTTAATATCCCAAAGTAAACAATGTTGTTCAGCGACGATCGTATGACTGGACGCATACGTTTAGTGGATCTGAAGTCACTGTTTCCAGAGTAAACAACAACCAAGGTATGTGTTCCTTCCCCAGGGAGCAGCTAAGATGCTGCTGGACTCTGAGCAGCACCCCGGCCAGCTGAAGGACAACGTGTGCTCACCAGGGGGCGCCACCATCCACGCCCTGCACTTCCTGGAGAGCGGTGGCTTCCGCAGCCTGCTCATCAACGCTGTGGAGGCATCGTGCATACGAACAAAGTGAGGACCACGGCCGCCACAGAACATCCCATACTGATGAGTTCAACTTCTGTGTTTTGGTTTAGATGCTTCTTATGATTACTATGTTGAACAAGGTGTGTATGAAGGGAAGGAATATAACGGGATATTTATCCTCTAAGACACATTTCTCCAAGGTGCAGGATAGCTGTGATCCTCCTTGAGCAGGACCCCTGACCCCGTCTGACCCCGTCTGACCCCGTCTGACCCCGTCTGACCCCGCCTGACCCCGCCTGACCCCGCCTGACCCCTGACCCCGCCCTGCTGCTAAATAAAGTTGATCTGAATCCATTGCAAATCATGAAGAACTCATGGTAATGTGGCTCATTTATTTTTCCCAAGGGAGCTGCAGTTCCTCGCGGACCAAGAGAGCATCTCCCCGGCTGCCATTAAGAAGACCACTCTTGACAAGGTTCTGGCGCAGCCCGGAGTCACGGCCAGCGCCACCACCACCGGCCGCCCGGGCCTCAGCTTCTTCAACAACCGTAGCTCCGGAGTCAAGAAGAAGAACTGATTTTTTGTTGATGAAGATGTTCTAGGTAATGCTGGTTTGAGGTTCTACAAATGAAGACGCGTGGAGGAACGAGCTTCATCCCGGATGGTGTTCTGCACTTTGCGCTGTTGTGGTTGAAAATTGAACAGGAACATTAATTTTGTTAATTTACTTTGTTTAAAGTATTTTAAACTTGTTTAAAGTATTTTTAACTATTTCACATGTTTAGTTGTTGTCTGGGTCAGAGCCTTCCCCTTTGGTACATGATACAATGAGTTATATGAGCATATTGAACACAACCATTCAAACGCTTTTGAAAAGATCACAGAAGACTGAATGATGAAGGAGTATCCATCAAACGTGTAGCCGTCAGTCCACTGAGGTCCACTGAGGTCCTAGTGGACAGCAGAACCTGCTACCTGATGTGCTCACTCTAGGAGGTTGTTACCCCAAGATCAGAACCACTTGGTTCTGATCTCCAACTGTTTGCTGAACACTGAATTGACATGCATCAGAACCAGGGTGAAGTTTTGATGTCTTGACAAATAAGTAAAGTCATTAAACGTAATTTTAATATTTGCCAAAAACCCTGTTTGTCCTAAACGCTTTGTGTTCTGTTGTATATTCTGTTATTCTCATTGGAAGTCTACCACTGTCATGGTGGAGATGAATTTATAAATAAACATGCAGAATCAAAAGGCTTTTGATCCAGGTCTAGATTCAATTTCTAATGTGTCCTTGGTTTCCAGTTGGTTTTGTTTTTATATTGCGAAAGGGGATGTACTAAGGTTTTCTCTTATTATGTGTGTAACCAAGTCTGTGGCACAATAGATTGCCTTTAAAGTGTGCCCAAAACTTTTGCTTTTCTTTCAGAGATGTTGCTCCATCCTAGCCAGCAGATGGCGCCTGCATATCAGATCAGGCGTTTTGCACAGATCAAGGATCAGGTTGCCTTCCCAAAACTCTAACTGACTTCGTAGTAAACCTAACCTCACTTGTAGCTGCCAAGTCAAGCATAGTCTGGATCTTAAGTCATAAGCAGGTTGAAGAGGTCGCCCTGTGATTTCCCATCTCTGATTTCCCATCTCTGATGTGTCTGCCCTGCTGCAGTCTCTATGGCCAGTAACCGTAGTCTTCCCAATCTGCAATTGCATTCCATCGCTTCTTTTGGATCTTAGTAACATTTCAACGGTAAAATACTGATTTTCCTCCGAAGTGTCGGAGATGACTTGTGTTTGGTAGCAGAAGAGTGAGAGGGCACTCTCCCAAGTGTGTGCTTAATCCTCTTTTATTCCAATAGGTGGTTCTCATCTTGCTGCCACCTGTCAGGAGACGGTTCCCAGGGAGTGTTCCCTGTGTCATTATTCAACATCTGTTCTCTCACTCTTAGTCCATGGTGGGAGGGGGGGGGGGTTGTTACTCACACACATCATGTTAATTACCTTGACTGTCAAGAGATGGTCAAGTTTGTTTTTATAACATGTCAGAACATCTCAAGTCAAGTTAAGTCACGTTTATTGTCACGTCACAGTTTACACAAGTATAAAGCAGTGATGTGAAAATCTTATGTGCAAAACCCGACGACAGACAGCAGTTATAAAAATAAGATAAAAATAGATAAAAAATAGAATAAAGTTAAAAAATATACTTGTATATTGTGTAAACTGTGAAGTGACAATAAACTTGACTTGACTTGAGCAGAGGTGTGGGGCAGGGGCGTGAGCAGGGGGGGCAGCAGAGGGGGGGGAAGCAGGGGGGGGTCTGTCTTCGTGGTGCAGAGTTCAGGGAGATGACAGCTGAGGGGAAGAAGCTGTTCCTAAGCCTGCTTGACTTGGAGCAGAGGTTTCTATAGCGCCTCCCGGAGGGGAGGAGGGCAAACAGTCCGTGGTTGGGCTGAGAGGGTCATCCACTATTTTTTGTGCCTTCCTCAGACACCGTTTGTGGTGGGTGGTGTTTATTGCAGGGAGGGGTAGTCCAACGATGCGTTTTCACCACCCTCTGCAGCGCTTTCCGGTTGGAAACAGTGCAGTTGCCGTACCACACTGTGATGCAGTTGGTGAGGATGCTTTCAATAGCACACCGGTAAAGTTCACCTGAATCTGAGGTGACAGGTGGGCTTTCCTCAGTCTCCTCAGGAAGAAGAGATGCTGGTGAGCCTTCTTTACCAGTGAGGCCGTGTTCAGGAGAGGTCCTCGGAGATGTGGACCCCCAGGAATTTGAAGCTGGAGACACGCTCAACCTCCGCTCCGTTGATGAAGATGGGGGCCTGTGCGCCAGCTCTGGTCTTCCTGAAGTCGACGATGAGCTCCTTGGTCTTCTTGGTGTTGAGAGCCAGGTTGTTGTCAGTGCACCACGCCACCAGGTGCTGGACCTCCTCCCTGTAGGCTGCCTCATCGTTGTTTTTGATGAGGCCCACCACCGTTGTGTCGTCAGCAAACTTGATGATGGTGTTTGTACCATGGACCACAGGAGTGCAGTCGTGGGTGAAGAGGGAGTAGAGGAGAGGGCTCAGCACACAGCCTTGTGGAACGCCGGTGTTTAGGGTGAGGGTGGAGGAGGTGAGATGGTCTAACCTGACTGACTGGGGTCTGTTGGTTAAGGCCCCGTCACATAACGTTCTTGTCTGCGTTCTATGAACGTTCAATTTTCGAGCGTTCTAGGAGAGGTGGACACATCTGGCGTGTGACTAACGTGTGACTAACGCATGACTAACATGTGACTAACGCATGAGGAGCGTGTACCAGCGACCAAGTAAGACACCCCTGAAAATGATTAGCGTGTGCTGACGTGTCACTGGTGCGCGACTTACGATTAGTCAACGTTTGACGAGCGTGTTGAGAGTGTGACTAACGTGTGACTAACGACAGACTTGCTGGCGTGTAGGTTGCATGTTCAAACGGGTAGAAAACGCGGTGAAATCACAGTGGATTCAGTTGTTCTTGTCACGAGTGGATTGTTCGGTGGGACCCAGAACGCAGACCAACACAGTGGAGCTATAACACAGCTTTATTTCAAGCAAACACAACACAAGAGAGTGATCAGGGACAGTCCAGGGGTCAGGGTACCGGGAGGTCGATCCGCAGAGTACCGGCAGGTAGTAGACTGTCGAGTAGTCCGGGACGGGGGAGGAGTCTGGGTAGCGACAGGTACGAGACAGACGGATGGTCAGGAACGAGCGAGAAGTCTAGATACCGGGAGGTCGGAATAGCGACAGGTACCAGACAGGTAATTATAATGACCGGGGAGCTCGTATATCAGTATATCAGTGTGGCGATTCCGTCCAGAATGTACGACTTATCATGAACAACGTATGACGTGCAGTACGACGTACGACCTAACCCCGGGGTAACGGGAAGCCAGGGTCTATAGACCCCAGGTGAGGGGATTAGCAATCAGCCACGGCCATTGCTGACAGGTGTGTGTGTGCGCCGCCAGCGCACGTGGCTTGGCCACGCCCCCTGTCAACCACCGTAACGTGACAGTTCTTCTGGATATTGAACAGTGCATGTCATGCCGCCAAGAGGAAAAAAGCGTGTGAGGGGGGCTACTGCTAAACTCCATCTCCATCTCCATGTCGTCTGTACTCCAATCCGAAAATAGGCACACAATGTCGGATGAGTGTATGACTATGAGCACTGGTCCTGACCCCCACACACACTCCATCTCTCATCCAGACAGAGAAACACTATGTCAGATGTGTACCAGTGAGTCGTTCACTGCAAAGCAAAGATTGTGAACGATTAATAACAACCAAGTAACGCTAGGGTAACGACTGACTAACAATAGCCGAACGCGTGCAATGTCGGCGAACGTTAGTACAACGTTCCACGAACGTTCTCCAGCGTTTTACGTTAAAGAACACTGGTCTCCATGACAACTTTTGTGCATGTTCAAAACTTTATTTTCGGACCAGTGTTCTCCGCCGATCACCGCCGATCACCGACGATTACCGACGATTACCGACGATTACCAGCGTTCACCAGCGTTCACACAACGCTCTTCTGGCGCTATGCCAGCGACCACGGACGATTACCAACATTTCCTCAAACGCTGACCAGAACGTTGTGGTGTGACGGGGCCTTTAGGAAGTCTAGTAACCAAACTGAGTTACAAACTGAGGGGTTGATGTCAAGGTTCTTGGTTTTCATGAGGTCACCAAGTTTGAAGATGAGTTTGGAGGGGATGATGGTGTTGAATGCTGAGCTGAAGTCTATGAACAGCATTCTCACGTGGGTGTTGCTCTCATCCAGGTGGGAGAGAGAGGAGTAAAGAGCTGAGGAGATGGCGTCCTCCGTGCTCCTGTTCTCACAGTAGGCAGATTGGTATTAATCCAGTGAGGGTGAGAGGCCAGATTTGAGGTGAGCCAGGATCAGCCTCTCGAAGCACTTCATGATGATGGGGGTGAGGGCAACAGGGCGGAAGTCATTGAGGCTCACTGTGTTCTGTACAGTAAAGTGGGATCTTGTGTGCTCCGGAACAGGAACGGAGTCAACACAGGGGTCAAGGGGCAATAATCAAGTGAATTTGTGGGAAAATAACAAGGGGTAACAGACACAGGACAAACTCAAATACAAAATACCTCAGGAATCAGGCCTAGGGACCTGGTGGAAGTATGCCAAATCTAAAGAACATGGGTGGCATACCCCTCTAACCTTGGGTATTTAACAGTGAGTGACCTACGTGGTGTAAAGAGGCCTCTGTCTAATCTGTCCCAAAGACCTGGACCTTACCCATACATACCAACCACCGTAGGGACGCAGGGTGCGAACTGGAGGGGAGCAGGGGGAGCTATAGCTCCCCTAGTGGTGACATGAGCTCCCCTGGGAACATGGTTTGTGAAATTTGGGGGGAGCTCTCTAAAATATAGCTATAGCTGTATTGTTAATATTAATATTGTTGATGGTTGGTGCCGCTGGCTGCTCTTATCGCGTGTGTTCGGCTCTGTGTGGGCTACTGCCATAATAGGCTATAGCCCATGTGAAACAACGTAGCCTGTTTATGAGTCATTTTAAGTTGATTTAATTAAACAGTCAAACGTTACATTGGTGGTCCGTGGATTATTTATTATCAAGTTGATTGAAGTTTGCGTAGCCCATACATGCTCGAGAAATCTGTTGACATGAACATGATCCATCGGGACGTTTCATGTAAATGTAGACCTGTGGCACCACCCCGTGTGCAACAGGTGTTCTCTTTATAACAGGCCTATGTCTGAGCTGTTGCTATTAATGCACGGATCAGCATTTACCCCCCCCCCCCCCCCCCCCCCCGCAAAAAAAATAAAAATCCTGGCTCCCCCGGAGACCGTGGTATAGTTCGCACACTGTAGGGACGTGCATGTCGTGAGGGTGTCAAACAAAAGAGGATGAGCTGCAACAAACAGGGAGCCTTTACACTAAACAAAGAGCTGGTGGTGGTGGTGATTGGTGATTGGTGATTGGTGATTGGTGATTGGTGATTGGTGATTGGTGGGGCGGAGTCTGGATCACAGTGCTGGAGCAGGGCGGGGCTCTGACCTGTAACAGATGACACACAAGGCCCACAGCGCCACCCAGAGGCACCACATGCCGTATAAGCCACACACAACAATAATCGGATTATCAAGTTAGCAGACGACACCACAGTCATCGGCTTGACAAGCGAGGGCGATGAGACCGAGTTCAGAGATGAGGTGGTCCAGCTGACACGATGGTGTGAGGACAACAGCCTGGCACTGAATGTCAGCAAGAATAAGGAGCTCATCGTGGACTTCAGGAGCCACCGGGGCCCCCACTCCACCATCAGCCTGGACGGGACACCGGTGGAAGTCGTCAGCTGCTTCCGTTTCCTTGGACTACAGATTTCCGATGACCTGGGGTGGACCCGCAACACAGAGGTCATGCTGAAGAAGGCACATCAGTGACCTACTGAACTGCTAGGAGTGCTGCCACTATCATAACATGTCATTAACATTACACTATCATAACATGTCATTAACATTACACTATCATAACATGTCATTAACATTACTCTATCATAACATGTCATTAACATTACACTATCATAACATGTCATTAACATTACTCTATCATAACATGTCATTAACATTACGCTATCATAACATGTCATTAACATTACACTATCATAACATGTCATTAACATGACACTGTCATAACATGTCATTAACATTACACTGTCATAACATGTCATTAACATGACACTATCATAACATGTCATTAACATTAGACTATCATAACATGTCATTAACGTTACACCATCATAACATGTCATTAACATCACACTATCATAACATGTCATTAACATTACACTATCATAACATGTCATTAACATTACACTATCATAATATGTCACTAACATTACACTATCATAACATGTCACTAACATTACACTATCATAACATGTCATTAACGTTACACTATCATAACATGTCATTAACGTTACACTATCATAACATGTCATTAACATTACACTATCATAACATGTCATTAACATGACACTCATAACATGTCATTAACATGACACTATCATAACATGTCATTAACATGACACTATCATAACATGTCATTAACATTACACTATCATAACATGTCATTAACGTTACACTATCATAACATGTCATTAACGTTACACTATCATAACATGTCATTAACGTTACACTATCATAACATGTCATTAACGTTACACTATCATAACATGTCATTAACATTACACTATCATAACATGTCATTAACATTACACTGTCATAACATGTCATTAACATTACACTATCATAACATGTCATTAACATTACACTGTCATACTTTCTGGACTCATCACAGTTACTGCACTGTATTCATGATGCTGCTGCACTACTGGCACTTTCAATGCTTTTAAATCTTTTGTATCATCCGTCACTATATTGTTATTTTTATGTTCATTTTTATTGTACATAATATTATTTATTGTATTGTTTAAAAAAGTCGTACTGCGGGAGGGAATGGGGAGTAATTCACTAACACACTAACACACTAATTCACTAACACACTAATACACTAACACACTAACACACTAATACACTAACACACTAACACACTAATACACTAACACACTAACACACTAATACACTAACACACTAACACACTAACACACTAACACACTAACACACTAATACAATAACACACTAATACACTAACACACTAACACACTAACACACTAACACACTAATACACTAACACACTAACACACTAACACACTAATACACTAACACACTAACACACTAACACACTAATACAATAACACACTAATACACTAACACACTAATACACTAACACACTAACACACTAACACACTAATACACTAACACACTAACACACTAACACACTAATACACTAACACACTAACACACTAACACACTAACACACTAATACAATAACACACTAATACACTAACACACTAATACACTAACACACTAATACACTAACACACTAACACACTAACACACTAATACACTAACACACTAACACACTAATACACTAAC
Source organism: Muraenolepis orangiensis (assembly GCA_027704905.1). Taxonomy (NCBI): domain Eukaryota; kingdom Metazoa; phylum Chordata; class Actinopteri; order Gadiformes; family Muraenolepididae; genus Muraenolepis; species Muraenolepis orangiensis. The sequence continues at coordinate 12,471,590 of CM051003.1, forward strand.
ACACTAACACACTAACACACTAACACACTAATACAATAACACACTAACACACTAACACACTAACACACTAATACACTAACACACTAATACACTAACACACTAACACACTAACACACTAATACACTAACACACTAACACACTAACACACTAATACACTAACACACTAACACACTAACACACTAATACACTAACACACTAACACACTAACACACTAACACACTAATACACTAACACACTAATACACTAACACACTAATACACTAATACACTAACATGCTAATACACTAACACACTAATTCACTAACACACTAACACACTAACACACTAATACAATAACACACTAATACACACCACCAGAGAGCAGGGATGTACACACTATAAACAAATACACTAATTAATGTATCATCCGTCACTATATTGTTATTTTTATGTTCATTTGTATTGTACATAGTATTATTTATTGTATTGTTTAAAAAAGTCGTACTGCGGGAGGGAATGGGGAGTAATTCACTAACACACTAACACACTAATTCACTAACACACTAATACACTAACACACTAACACACTAACACACTAATACACTAACACACTAACACACTAACACACTAACACACTAATACAATAATACACTAACACACTAATACACTAACACACTAACACACTAATACACTAACACACTAACACACTAACACACTAATACACTAATACACTAACAGACTAATACACTAACACACTAACACACTAACACACTAACACACTAATACAATAACACACTAACACACTAATACACTAACACACTAACACACTAACACACTAACACACTAATACACTAACACACTAACACACTAATACAATAACACACTAATACACTAACACACTAATACACTAACACACTAACACACTAACACACTAATACACTAACACACTAATACACTAACACACTAACACACTAACACACTAACACACTAATACAATAACACACTAATACACTAACACACTAATACACTAACACACTAATACACTAACACACTAACACACTAATACACTAACACACTAACACACTAACACACTAATACACTAACACACTAACACACTAACACACTAACACACTAATACACTAACACACTAATACACTAACACACTAACACACTAATACACTAACACACTAACACACTAATACACTAACACACTAACACACTAACACACTAATACACTAACACACTAACACACTAACACACTAATACACTAACACACTAATACACTAACACACTAACACACTAACACACTAACACACTAATACACTAACACACTAATACACTAATACACTAACACACTAATACACTAACACACTAATACACTAATACACTTACATGCTAACACACTAACACACTAATACACTAACACACTAACACACTAACACACTAATACAATAACACACTAATACACTAACACACTAACACACTAACACACTAACACACTAATACACTAACACACTAATACACTAACACACGAACACACGAACACACTAATACACTAACACACTAACACACTAACACACTAACACACTAACACACTAATACACTAACACACTAATACACTAACACACTAACACACTAATACACTAATACACTAACACACTAACACACTAACACACTAATACACTAACACACTAACACACGAACACACTAACACACTAATACACTAACACACTAACACACTAACACACTAACACACTAACACACTAATACACTAACACACTAATACACTAACACACTAACACACTAATACACTAACACACTAATACACTAACACACTAATACACTAACACACTAACACACTAACACACTAACACACTAACACACTAATACACTTACATGCTAATACACTAACACACTAACACACTAACACACTAATACAATAACACACTAATACACACCACCAGAGAGCAGGGATGTACACACTATAAACAAATACACTAATTAATGTATCATCCGTCACTATATTGTTATTTTTATGTTCATTTTTATTGTACATAGTATTATTTATTGTATTGTTTAAAAAAGTCGTACTGCGGGAGGGAATGGGGAGTAATTCACTAACACACTAACACACTAATTCACTAACACACTAACACACTAACACACTAATACACTAACACACTAACACACTAATACACTAACACACTAACACACTAACACACTAACACACTAACACACTAATACAATAACACACTAATACACTAGCACACTAATACACTAACACACTAACACACTAACACACTAACACACTAACACACTAATACAATAACACACTAATACACTAACACACTAATACACTAACACACTAACACACTAATACACTAATACACTAACACACTAACACACTAATACACTAACACACTAACACACTAACACACTAATACAATAACACACTAATACACTAACACACTAATACAATAACACACTAATACACTAACACACACCACCAGAGAGCAGGGATGTACACACTAATACACTAACACACTAATACACTAACACACTAACACACTAATACACTAACACACTAATACACTAACACGCTAACACACTAACACACTAACACACTAACACACTAATACAGTAATACACTAACACACTAACACACTAATACACTAATACACTAACACACTAACACACTAACACACTAACACACTAATACAGTAATACACTAACACACTAACACACTAACACACTAATACACTAATACACTAATACACTAATACACTAACACACTAATACACTAACACACTAACACACTAATACACTAACACACTAATACACTAAGACACTAATACACTAATACACTAACACACTAATACACAAATACACTAACACACTAACACACTAATACACAAATACACTAACACACAAATACACTATTACACTAACACACTAATATACTAACACACTAATACACTAACACACTAACACTAACACACTAATACACTAACACACTAATACACTAACACACTAATACACTAATACACTAACACACTAACACACTAACACACACCACCAGAGAGCAGGGATGTACACACTATACACTAATACACTAACACACTAATACACTAACACACTAATACACTAACACACTAACACACTAACACACTAATACACTAACACACTAATACACTAACACACTAACACACTAATACACTAACACACTAACACACTAACACACTAATACACTAACACACTAACACACTAATACACTAATACACTAACACACTAATACACTAACACACTAACACACTAACACACTAACACACTAATACACTAACACACAAATACACTAACACACTAATACACTAATACACTAACACACTAATACACTAACACACTAATACACTAACACACTAATACACTAACACACTAATACACAAATACACTAACACACTAACACACTAACACACTAATACACAAATACACAAATACACTAACACACTATACACTAACACACTAACACACTAACACACTAACACACTAACACACTAATACACTAACACACTAATATACTAACACACTAACACACTAACACACTAACACACTAATACACTAACACACTAATATACTAACACACTAACACACTAATACACTAACACACTAATACAGGGGATGTAGGGGATGCAAGGAACGTAATTGACCAGGCAAAGGGTGTGTTAGGGGTAATGGGGCACGGTCCCTTTAAGCAGGTGTTTGGGGTTGGGCTTAAAGATGGCAGCCATTTTGGGTGTGTAATTGATTCATGTTTGGAGTTGTAGCTGAGGAGTGCAGCTCAACATGAGGAGATGAGATGCAATAAATGACACACGGATTTGTGTTGTCAACCAGAGAAACTGTGTCGTTGTATTCCACGAGTTCCTACATTGGTGACCTGACGTAAGGTGGACGCTTCCGCTCCTTTTTTTTTTTTTTTTTGCTGGGAACATGACTACAAACGCAGTTTCGTTGAAACTACCCGAGTTCTGGGAATCATCAGCCTCGGCATGAGGCTCAAACAGAGGCGCAGTTGGCGCTGCGGGACATTACCACGGATACCACCAAATACTACTATGTGGTGTCAGCCCTGGGAAATTCAACAGCCAGCAGAGTGGTGAGCCTCCTCAAACGCCCTCCGTACCAGGACAAGTACGATACGCTCAAGGCTCACCTGCTGAAGACATTTGAACTTTCCGATACCGAGCGGGCCAGCCGGCTGTTCTCTCTACAAGGGCTCGGGGACAGCAAACCTTCTGAGCTGATGGATAGAATGCTGGATTTATTGGGGGAGCACAAACCCGATTTCCTGTTCGTCCAACTCTTCCTGCGACAGCTACCTGTTACGGTACGCGCTGCTCTGGCCAACACCACTATAAAAGATGATTGCCGTGCGCTAGCCGAGGAGGCAGATAGAGTTTTTCTGGCCGCTCAGCAGCCCGGTGCTGCAGCGGTTTTTTCGGCCCAATCCTTTTCGCCACCGCCAGGAGACATGACGGTCGCCGCCGCCGCGACAGCTCCTCGCAGGCAGCAGGACGGAGGGCTGTGTTACTTCCATGCGAGATTTGGATCCAGGGCCAAGCAGTGCCAACCACCGTGCAGTTTCCATGGGGCGGGAAACGCCAGGGCCGGCGCTCGCTAGTGGCCATGAGCGTCGGTCGAGAAGGCAGGCTGCTGTTCGTCCAGGACACCATCTCCGGGCGACGGTTCATGTGCGACACGGGCGCGCAGAGGAGCGTCTTGTCCGCTTCTCGAGTGGACATCATCACCGGGGGACACGGTCCCCCTTTGGAGGCCGCCAACGGAAGCCCCATCCGCACATACGGCACCAGGTATGTGGGACTGCGTTTTAGTGGCCAACTGTTTGGCTGGGACTTTGTCACCGCTAATGTTTCTGTCCCCCTTCTCGGGGCGGATTTTTTGTGTGCCTATGGACTGTTAGTGGATGTGAAAAATCGCCGCTTGATTGATGCCACTACTTTCTGTTCGTACGCGGGTTCTCTCGGAGGGGCAGACGTTATCAGACTCTCTAGCATGCACTCCTCCACAGACGAGTTCCAGCAGCTGCTCGCCGAGTTCCCGGGGCTCACGCGGCCCACCTTCTACCTTCTTCTAGCCACCGACAAGCATGGAGTGGAGCACCATATCGCCACGACTGGCCCCCCGGTCTATGCCCGGGCTCGGCGCCTCGACCCGGCCAAGCTCGGCATTGCCAAGGCAGAGTTTGAGAACATGGAGCGCCTGGGCATTATTCGCCGCTCCGACAGCCCATGGGCTTCCCCCCTCCACATTGTGCCCAAGCCGGGAGGGGGGATGCGTCCGTGTGGGGATTACCGCCGGCTCAATGACGCCACGACGCCTGACCGGTACCCAGTCCCATACATTCAGGACTTTTCGGCCCGCCTTTCAAGGAAGGTGATGTTTTCCAAGGTAGACCTGGTGCGTGGGTATCATCAGGTGCCCGTCCACCCGCAGGACATCCCCAAAACAGCGGTGATAACTCCATTCGGACTGTTTGAGTTTCTGCGCATGCCGTTCGGCCTCAAAAACGCGGCGCAGACATTTCAGCGCCTTATGGACTCGGTGCTACGCGACCTGGATTTCATTTTCGTGTACTTGGACGATATCCTCATAGCCAGCACCTCTAAGGCGGAGCATATGTCCCACCTCCGGAGGCTGTTTGAGCGGCTACATCAGCACGGACTAATAATCAACCCGGCCAAATGCCAATTTGGACGGTCGACCATTGACTTCCTGGGACACCGAGTCACCAGGGAGGGAGCGGTCCCCCTTCCGGTGAAGGTGGAAGCAGTGACAAATTTTCCACGGCCACCCACGGTTAAGTCCCTGCAGGAGTTCCTCGGCATGGTGAACTTCTATCACCGCTTTATCCCTCAGGCGGCTCGGATAATGCGGCCCTTGTATGAGGCACTGAAGGGTAAGACGCCAAAGCAGGCTGTGGACTGGTCGGCGGAGAGAGACCAAGCCTTTCGGGACGCCAAGACGGCCCTAGCTAACGCCACCATGCTGGCACACCCGGCTCTCAAAGCCCCGATCGCCATCACCACAGATGCCTCAGACTTTGCCATTGGCGCAGTGTTTGAGCAGTGGGTAAGCGGGGCATGGCAGCCGCTCGCTTTTTTCAGCCGCCAGTTACGCCCCAGCGAACGGAGGTATAGCACCTTCGACCGGGAGCTCCTCGGCCTCTACCTTTCCATCCGGCATTTCCGTTTTCTACTGGAGGGCCGCCAGTTCACGGCATTCGTGGATCACAAGCCGCTAACATTCGCTATGGCCAAGGTGTCTGAGCCGTGGTCCGCCCGTCAACAGCGACAACTCGCATACGTCTCGGAGTTCACCACTGACGTGCAGCATGTGGCAGGTAAAGACAACCTCGTCGCCGACTGCCTCTCCCGGGCCATAGCAGGGGCAGTCCACTTGGGACTGGATTACGCCGGGATGGCGGCAGACCAGGCTGCCGACACTGAGGGGCGAGACGGGAGGCCAGCGACCTCAAGCCTGCAGTTGGAGGACGTGGCTTTCGACGGTGCTGGCGTCACGCTCCTGTGTGATGTCTCTACGGGGCAGCCACGCCCCATCGTTCCCACGGGGTGGAGGCGACGGATTTTTGAAGCCGTCCACGGCCTCTCCCACCCGGGTAGGAGACCAACGCAGAGGCTAGTATCTGCCAAGTTTGTCTGGCCCGGGCTTAAAAAAGACGTGAGAGACTGGGCCAACGCCTGTGTGGAGTGCCAGCGCGCTAAAGTGCATCGCCACACCAAGCCCCCCTGGAGCAGTTCCTGGTTCCGGAAAGGAGGTTCGATCATGTGAACATAGATATAGTGGGTCCGCTGCCCCCCTCGCAAGGTTTTAGTTACCTCTTGACCATGGTAGACAGGACCACCCGTTGGCCGGAGGCCGTTCCACTGTCAGCTACGACAGCCGCCGAGGTGGCCAGGGCCTTCATTGGAACCTGGGTTGCCCGGTTTGGTACTCCGGCCGATCTATCTTCGGACCGGGGCCCACAGTTCACGTCAGAGCTCTGGAACACGGTCGCCGAGAGCCTGGGCATGAAGCTACACCGGACCACGTCATACCATCCACAGGCCAATGGATTATGCGAGCGTTTTCATCGGTCGATGAAAGCGGCGCTGCGGGCCAGCCTTACGGACAGCAACTGGATCGACAGACTCCCGTGGGTCATGCTGGGTCTCAGGACGGCCCCCAAGGAAGACCTCCAATCCTCATCTGCTGAGCTGGTTTACGGTCAGCCGCTGCGGGTCCCAGGGGATTTCATCCCTTCCGTTACAGCCCCCTGGTCGGCCGCCCAGCAACGGACGGCTCTGCTGGATAAGGCTAGGGCCTTTGTACCAGTCCCCACTTCACAGCATGGCCTCCCTCGGTCGCACGTCCCTACGAGTCTGCGGTCAGCGGAATACGTGTTCATCCGGCACGACGCCCACCGGGACCCTATGCGGCCTCCCTACGACGGTCCATTCCGGGTCCAGGAGGCGGGAGACAAGTACTTTGTTGTGGACATGGCCGGGAAACTAGAACATGTTTCTATAGATCGCCTGAAACCAGCTCACATGGACTTGAGCAAGCCGGTGGAGCTAGCCCAGCCCCCACGGCGGGGACGGCCCCCTACCTTGCCCCAGATCCCAGGTAAGGCCCTGGGGACCCCCTCGCCACCCTTCCAGCGCCCACTTGACCGTAGAGCCCCTGAGACGTTTCCTACGGCGGTGCTGCCCACCACGTTGGTCAGGCGGAGCCGTTAAAGCAGAGCACTCCACCCTCCGCGTAAATTGACTGTTATTAGGGTGAATTCTGGGGGGAGGCATGTAGGGGATGCAAGGAACGTAATTGACCAGGCAAAGGGTGTGTTAGGGGTAATGGGGCACGGTCCCTTTAAGCAGGTGTTTGGGGTTGGGCTTAAAGATGGCAGCCATTTTGGGTGTGTAATTGATTCATGTTTGGAGTTGTAGCTGAGGAGTGCAGCTCAACATGAGGAGATGAGATGCAATAAATGACACACGGATTTGTGTTGTCAACCAGAGAAACTGTGTCGTATTCCACGAGTTCCTACACTAACACACTAATACACTAACACACTAACACACTAATACACTAACACACTAATACACTAACACACTAACACACTAACACACTAATACACTAACACACTAATACACTAACACACTAACACACTAACACACTAATACACTAACACACTAACACACTAATACACTAATACACTAACACACTAATACACTAACACACTAATACACTAACACACTAACACACTAATACGCTAACACGCTAACACACTAACACACTAACACACTAACACACTAATACAGTAATACACTAACACACTAACACACTAATACACTAATACACTAATACACTAACACACTAACACACTAACACACTAATACACTAACACACTAATACACTAACACACTAACACACTAATACACTAATACAGTAATACACTAACACACTAACACACTAATACACTAATACACTAAGACACTAATACACTAACACACTAACACACTAATACACTAACACACTAATACACTAACACACTAACACACTAACACACTAATACACTAATACACTAATACACTAACACACTAATACACAAATACACTAACACACTAACACACTAATACACAAATACACTAACACACAAATACACTATTACACTAACACACTAATATACTAACACACTAATACACTAACACACTAACACTAACACACTAATACACTAACACACTAATACACAAATACACTAACACACTAACACACTAATACACAAATACACTAATACACTAACACACTAACACACTAATACACTAACACACTAATACACTAACACACTAACACACTAATACACTAACACACTAATACACTAACACACCAACACACTAATACACTAATACACTAACACACTAACACACTAATACACTAATACACTAACACACTAACACACTAACACACTAATACACTAATACACTAACACACTAACACACTAATACACAAATACACTAACACACTAATACACTAATACACTAACACACTAATACACTAATACACTAACACACTAATACACTAACACACTAATACACTAACACACTAACACACTAACACACTAACACACTAATACACTAACACACTAATACACAAATACACTAATACACTAACACACTAATACACTAATACACTAACACACTAATACACAAATACACTAACACACTAACACACTAATACACTAATACACTAACACACTAATACACTAACACACTAATACACTAACACACTAATACACTAACACACTAACACACTAACACACTAATACACTAATACACTAATACACTAACACACTAATACACAAATACACTAACACACTAACACACTAATACACTAATACACTAACACACTAACACACTAACACACTAACACACTAATACACTAACACACTAATACACAAATACACTAACACACTAACACACTAATACACTAATACACTAACACACTAATACACTAACACACTAATACACTAACACACTAATACACTAACACACTAACACACTAACACACTAATACACTAACACACTAATACACTAACACACTAATACACTAACACACTAACACACTAACACACTAACACACTAATACACTAACACACTAATACACTAACACACTAATACACTAACACACTAACACACTAATACACTAACACACTAACACACTAACACACTAATACACTAACACACTAACACACTAATACACTAACACACTAATACACACCACCAGAGAGCAGGGATGTACAGACTATACACTAATACACTAACACACTAATACACTAACACACTAATACACTAACACACTAACACACTAATACACTAACACACTAATACACTAATACACTAACACAGTAACACACTAATACACTAACACACTAACACACTAACACACTAACACACTAACACACTAACACACAAATACACTAATACACTAACACACTAACACACTAACACACTAATACACTAACACACTAACACACTAACACAATAATACACTAACACACTAACACACTAACACACTAATACACTAACACACTAATACACTAATACACTAACACACTAACACACTAACACACTAATACACTAACACACTAACACACTAACACACTAATACACTAACACACTAATACACTAACACACTAATACACTAACACAGTAATACACTAACACACTAACACAGTAATACACTAACACGCTAAAACACTAACACACTAATCCACTAACACACTCACACACTAATACACTAACACACTAACACACTAATACACACCACTAGGGAGGATCCATTTCTGTAGAAGGCACTCTTCTCCTCTTGAGCCGTACGTTACCATGTGGGATGAGGTGTTTGGGACTCAAGAGAGACGGAACCATCCGCCGGCAGCTGTCCAGAGGGATGGCCACATAAATACTACAGGACGCCCAATAATCAGTCTGTTAGTCTGCAACACGGACTCGAATGATTTAATTATTATTATTTATTTATTTTATTTGAGCACATATCTCTTCAGGAGTGATCAAACATCAACAGCATTGTTTTAACAATCTCTTGAAATAAGCTGTAGAACTACAATTGGCTTCTGCAGGTGTAACATTTCAAAACAGTCTTCAATTCTAAATTTGACCATTGACTTATGCCTGATAAGTTCAGCTTCATATTCCTAAAATGTACTTTTATCAAAAGCATAGGCATTATTTCTGCATTCTAACGTTATTATTAGCAGTAGTCCTGTTATTCGTCTATTGTTGTTGTTATTCTATGTGATTTGGTTCACAGGACTTCATATTAACTCCTTGATCAATTCATATCAACCGTTTGTTAAATCGCCTCCAGTCGTGAGTTCGTGTGAACCCGTTATTGTTGCACGACGACAATAACGAGCCACGACGGAGCAGCGCTTCGTGTCTCTTTAAGTGTCTTCTGGACATCGTTCATGAATGAAACCACGTGGTCCAAACATCACTTGACGCCCGACACTAAAACGAGGAACGAGAAGAGAGATGTGATCTGATGTGGGTCTGGTGTGATCTGATGTGGGTCTGATGTAGTCTGATGTGGTCTGGTGTGATCTGATGTGGGTCTGATGTAGTCTGATGTGGTCTGGTGTGATCTGATGTGGGTCTGATGTAGTCTGATGTGGTCTGGTGTGATCTGATGTGGGTCTGATGTAGTCTGATGTGCTCTGGTGTGATCTGATGTGGTCTGGTGTGATCTGATGTGGGTCTGATGTAGTCTGATGTGGTCTGGTGTGATCTGATGTGGGTCTGATGTAGTCTGATGTGGTCTGGTGTGGGTCTGATGTGGTCTGGTGTGGGTCTGATGTGGTTTGGTGTGGGCTCTGAGCGGAGACGTGAGCGCGTAAAACACCACCTGTCCTCCACCACCACAGCGCGTCCCTCCTGCAGTCAAGGTGTCGCTCGGATTTGGGGTAAGTCATTTTGTCCATTGGTTATATCTTCACCGAGGACGAGACCAAATCGATTCTTATTTTTCCGAGTGCTGAACGTAGCGGTATTGTTTGCGCTGAGTGTGCACGTCGCCACTACTACGCCGTCCGTGTGAGGCGACCTCCCGGCTGAACACTGGACTGTCCAAAGACCACCAGGTCCGAACCATCACCATTCAGCCCGTATGTCTCTTAGTGTCTGGTCCTTCAGCCCAAGGAGGAGGCTGGGGGATGGAGGAACACGGCCATGTGTCGGAATGAGAGCCCAGCTACGATATGACGGGGATTCCCCAGTTTAATATGTAATTGATCGATACGGTGACTCCTCAACCCAATACCCAAAGGACCGTTATAGAGATAGGCAGCAGACGAGAGTAAAAAGTACCACAACTTAGCTGGAAGCTTCCAGTAGAACAGCAGCAGTCTGTCAGAGGAAGACTTCTGTCTACTGTCTCTTTATTGATCCGGTAAGACAGACATCGGACACTCCGTCAACATGTCTTTACCTTCGTAGACAAAGAGGGTTCAGAGGAGGTCAACGAATGAACACAAACACTGACGTTCTGTTGGTCGAAGTACATAATACAATAGAACATTATATAATATAATATAATAGAATATTATAGAATATAATAATACATGGCTCTATACTGCAGACACAGAAGGGGTTGAACTGTACTTCAATAACATGGAGGAAAACAACACATGCATGACAAGAAGGTTATCGATTAGGGATCAGATTCACCATCGTCAGGTTAAACAGGGTATTGGTTTATTATTGGTTTATTATTGATATCGTAGTTGGACTAAACAGTCTGTTGATTTATTATTGGTTAATTATTGATATCGTATTGGAATCATCATCAGAGATGCTGATTCATCACAACGTCGGAGTCTTTCATGTTTGCGCGCGCAGAGCGGAGGCAGGAGGCAGGGAGCCATGGCAACCTGGACCAGCGGCACGCGGACAAAGGTCTGGTGCGAGGGA
>CM051003.1:12486627-12496812 GCA_027704905.1 Muraenolepis orangiensis
ACTGCCTGACAAATTTATAAAATCTGCCTCAATTCAACTAATTCATTCAAGTCATCCGTATACTAATATTTAGGATCAGTCCTCACAGCGAGGAGGTTGACTGAAGCCTGATGTTCTCACTGAAGAACAGAGGAACTTGGACAGCCTCAGCCTCACTCAGGGCCATACTGGAGCTTCTGAGTGGTTGAGTCAGGAAGACTTTGGCACCAGTGAACCACAGCGCAGGTTGTCCTCCCTGTGGTCGCATTGTGTAACTGCAGTTTGATGGTTGCAGGATGTGGCCTGAATTACTGCACACGTGAGCACCCAACATCACCTATCCCATATATCACCTATCATATATATCACCTATACCATATATCACCTATCCCATATATCACCTATCATATATATCACCTATACCATATATCACCTATCCCATATATCACCTATCATATATATCACCTATACCATATATCACCTATCCCATATATCACCTATCATATATATCACCTATACCATATATCACCTATCCCATATATCACCTATCATATATATCACCTATACCATATATCACCTATCCCATATATCACCTATCCCATATATCACCTATACCATATATCACCTATCCCATATATCACCTATCCCATATATCACCTATACCATATATCACCTATACCATATATCACCTATCCCATATATCACCTATCCCATATATCACCTATCCCATATATCACCTATCACATATATCACCTATCCCATATATCACCTATCACATATATCACCTATCACATATATCACCTATACCATATATCACCTATCACATATATCACCTATCCCATATATCACCTATCCGATATATCACCTATACCATATATCACCTATACCATATATCACCTATACCATATATCACCTATACCATATATCACCTATCACATATATCACCTATCACATATATCACCTATACCAGGGGTTCCCAACCTTTTTCACCCAGAGCCCCCCCAAATGACTCCTGTTGGAATTTGCGCCCCCCCCCCCCCCTCCCCCCCACATCGCTGCCAGCCCTAACAAACTGTTGTTTCTTTATGAAAAAGTCCCGATCACGCCCGACCGTTTCTGGGTGCATGGTCTGTTGGTGTCTCTTCATTTTGCAGGGTTTCATGCTGTCGTTGGCTAGCTTCTCTCTGCATATCACACACTCTGGGCGGGTTTTGTCCGTTCCCTCCATGAAACCTAAGTTAAGATAGCTCTCTAGGTAGGTCCTCATTTTCTTTTTGATTGCAGATGAGCTGTCATCTCCTTTACGTTTTTCAGACATTTTTAGACAAAATATTCACCTTATGAAGTTGGTCGCTAGCTAGCAAGCACAGCAAACTGTTACTACCACGGAAGCTGACACAGTAACGTCAATGTTGGCGCGAATCGGAGGAGTATCAGATTAATTTGTAGAATTTTTATTAAAATTAATTAATCAATAAATTTCTATATTTTATTGTAATGTAGAGACAAGGCTTTTAGCGACAATCATGTATTGCGTTACAATTATATGTAAAAAACAAAAAAAAAAATATATATCGAAATATGATATTAGGCCTCAAATCATCTGAGGCCTGGCGCCCCCCCTGCGATCTTTGGCGCCCCCCCAAGGGGGGCGCGCCCCCCAGGTTGGGAACCACTGACCTATACCATATATCACCTATACCATATATCACCTATAACATATATCACCTATACCATATATCACATTTACGTGTGACTATGATCACTGGAATCACCTCTCAAGCATCATCTTAGGTGCACTGGTCTCCATGGTAATGGCTTTTTAAAATATATTTTATATTATATATATATATATATATATACAGTTAAATCACATTACTATTTAAGTTGGGTTTTTCAATGGTCAACCATATATGAATATTTAATCTAAATGAATCCCAATGTCCTGAATGTCCCCCGTGTGAGTATGAACTGTGAGTATTGAACTGTGAGTATTGAACTGTGAGTATGAACTGTGAGTATTGAACTGTGAGTATGAACTGTGAGTATTGAACTGTGAGTATGAACTGTGAGTATTGAACTGTGAGTATGAACTGTGAGTATTGAACTGTGAGTATGAACTGTGAGTATTGAACTGTGAGTATGAACTGTGAGTATGAACTGTGAGTATTGAACTGTGAGTATTGAACTGTGAGTATTGAACTGTGAGTATTGAACTGTGAGTATGAACTGTGAGTATTGAACTGTGAGTATGAACTGTGAGTATGAACTGTGAGTATTGAACTGTGAGTATGAACTGTGAGTATTGAACTGTGAGTATGAACTGTGAGTATGAACTGTGAGTATTGAACTGTGAGTATGAACTGTGAGTATGAACTGTGAGTATAGTGGCTATTCCTTCCCTTAATTATAGCCACTGCCCCAGCGATAGAAGAGTTGTTTTAACGCACCTTTGTCGTAGATCCGGACGCCGTGCGCATGTTCATTGTGAAAATAATAAACTCTAATATTTCAAACTCAAATATCCTACCAAAACGTTGTAGGCCAGCGCAATAGACAAACTATGTTCATGTGTGTGTGTGTTTGTGTGTGAAAGGTAGAAAGTAGATGATAGATGTATGTGGATGTATGTGTATGTGTATGTAGGTGATTCAAAATAGAAGATGGTTAAAAAACTGTGTTTGCTCTCCAACTAAAGCTAGGACTCCATGATCCCGGTCCAAACGTTTTCCACTTCCCTTTGTTAACTTGCACCACCCTGATTACTATGGGTGTGGCCAAGTTGCCAATCAATCGGTGGCCCAGCTGTCGATCAAATCAGTAGATCTGATATATAGTAGAACAAAACATGGGAAGTCTACAAATTATAATTATTCGTTTTTTAGGTAAACAAAAACGCTATTTGGCTCCTACATTACCGGCCCCTAATTGTGGCTGTGGTTAACAAAACAATTACTCTAACTTAAATCTCAAAGGAGCCAAAACTTAAACCTTAACTTAAGGCTTCTTCTTAACCTTCTTTTTCTTTGAACGATTATTCTTCATATGAATTCTTGTAGCAAGCATAGCTTACTAATGGGGCGTTCTAATGTGCTCGTCTTTGTCTTCAGTAGCACACTTCTTACTTGACCCTTTGCATCTGGTAACGGTTTGATAACTCTGGCCATCAACCAGGAGCTGCGCGGAGCGGTATCATCTACTATGAGCACAACATCATCAGTAGCAAGATTTCTCCTTAAGGTATTCCATTTCTGTCGTTCCTGCAACAGGGGAAGATATTCTTTGATCCATCTTTTCCAGAAAAGATCAACTAGGTATTGGATTTGCTTCCATCTTTTCCTGGAGTACAAGTCCTCCTTGTGAAATAGTCCGGGTGGCATGATTGGCTTTCCCTTAAGCTGAAGCAAATGGTTTGGTGTGAGGGCTTCCAAGTCATTATGATCGTCTGACAGTTGTTATTGGACGGTCATTGAGAATAGCTTCCACTTCACAAAGTGCCATCTGTAAGCCTTCATCGTCTAATGCTTGCTGCTTCATGACAGAGGTAAGTATGTTCTTTACCTGACGTATCAGGCGCTCCCACACTCCTCCATGATGGGAACCAGAAGGAGGATTGAAGATCCACTTTATCCCATCCTGAAGCAGGGTGTTCTCAATCTTGCTGTGGTTCAACTCCTTAACAGCTTCTCTGAGCTCACGCTCAGAGCTGACGTAGTTTGTGCCGTTATCTGACCTCATCTCCACAACTTGACCTCTTCTACAGATAAATCTGTGGATGGCGTTAATGCAGGAGTCAGTATTCAAAGATGAAGCCATTTCCAGGTGTACGGCACGGCTGGTTAAACACGTAAATATTACACCATACCTTTTCACATAGCTTCGTCCACGCTTCACCTCGATTGGCCCAAAGTAGTCTGTACCAACAAACGTAAAAGTTGGTCTGGTGTGACACGACTCTTGGGCAGATCGGCCATCTTTTGTTCTCCTGCTTTGGCCTTTTGCCGACGACAAAAACATGCATTTGTTGATCACTTTCCTTGCTGCTGTGTTGGCATGCAGGATCCAATACTTCTGCCTCAGCCGGGAGAGCATATGGTTTCTCCATCCATGACCAACTCGTTCATGAACGGCTCTCAAAATGAGCTTGGCAATGTGACACTCTTTAGTCAAGATGACTGGATGCAGGAGTTCCTGTGGCATTGCTGACCTGCTTATCCTTCCTCCGACTCTTAACAATCCATCTTCTAAGACTGGATCTAGCCTGAGGATGGCACTGCTTCTCTTTACATGAAGGTTTCCTTTTTTCAAAGCAGATATTTCTTCTGGGAAGCATTGACTTTGACTGTAACTGATTATTGCCTTCTCGGCCTGTGTCATGTCGTCAAGTGAAAGCTTTTGGCCACCCAGTGTTCCTTTGAACCTGTTCAGTTGTTCAGTTGTTTCTTTGCTGTCACCATTCTTGAGCTTTTTTGTACACTCTTTTCTTTTGTTGCTTAGTTGTTGTAGGGTTTGTCTGAGCTTCAGCATCCATGCTGTTGCTTTCTTGACATCACTCCACCTTGAGAAGTGTTCCATTAACTCGCTTGTAGGATCCTTTTCCTTCTCTATTGAAATGCGATTGACCATCACCTTCTGTTTGACCTCTGGGTCGTCTGAGGGGATGGGACTCAGCTCTTCAGGCAGTGCTGGCCAAAGACTTTCATCTTTCCAAAGAAATTCTGGGCTCTGAATCCACCTCGTAGATTTCAAGAATGCCTCTGCAGTCATGCCCCGTGAGGAATCATCAGCCGGGTTTTGCTTGGAGCCCACATACCTCCATTGCCGAGTTGCTGACAATTCTCTAATCACAGAGACTCGATTTGCCACAAACGTGTGGAACCTTGTAGTTGTATTGGCAATGTAACGCAGGACTGATGTGCTGTCAGTCCAGAAGACGGATTCTTCCAGCATGATCTGAAGTTCTGTTCTCAACACTACATCCATTCTTACTGCAAGAACCGCTGCTGTTAGCTCAAGTCTTGGGATGGTAATTTGCTTGAGCGGAGAGACTCTTGCTTTGCCTGTAATGAATGTGATGTGAGTTTCACCCAAGATGTTTATTTGGCGCAAGTAGGTGACAACACCATACCCCGACTCACTGGCGTCACTGAAATGATGCAGCTGTGCAGATTTTATCTTGCCAAATCCCTTTGGCTTTATACATCTGTCGACAGAGAAGCCAGTGAGTTGGCTCAGGTCTGTGAGCCATCTTTTCCATTGTATAGCCAATACGTCCGGTATCTTCTCATCCCAGCTGCAGTTTGACTTACACAGCTCTTGAAGTATGTTCTTTGCCGACAGGATGAAAGGAGCAAGGAATCCTAGAGGGTCGTATACAGAGCAGACTACAGAAAGGATACCTCTTCTGGTGATTGGCTGAGTCTTTATGGCTGTTCTGAATGAGAGTGTGTCATTCTCTACATCCCAATGGACTCCCAGTGCCTTTTCCATAGGTAGGTTCTCCCTGTCCAGATCTAACTCCTTCACCTCTTTTGCTCTTTCCTCTGCAGGCAGTGAGGACAGGACAGCACGGCTATTGCTTACCCACTTGGTCAATCTAAATCCTCCTTCTAGGCAGACATCTCTGAGGTCTTTGACCAGGTCTATGGCTTTACTCTCGGTGGGGACTGATGTTAAACAATCGTCCACGTAGAAGTTTTCCCTGATGGTATCGAGAGCCTTTACATCATACTTGCCCAGGTTATCCTCCGCTGTTTTCTTCAGGGCAAAGCTAGCACAACTAGGAGATGAGACCGAACCGAACAGGTGAACGGTCATCCTGTACTCTGCCAGCGGTTTTGTTACATCACCATCAGGCCACCAAAGGAAACGAAGGAAGTCAACATCTTCAGGTGGTACTCTGACCTGATGAAACATTCCCTCTATATCGGCCATCATGGCAATGAGTTCCTGCCGAAACCTGAGGAGAACTCCAAACAACGTGTTGGATAAGTCTGGGCCTTGTAACAGCTCTTTGTTCAAAGATGTGCCCCTGTATGTGGCAGCACAGTCAAAAACCACACGGATGGTCTTCTTCCGTTGGTGATACACACCATGGTGTGGTATATACCATACCCGTCCATCATCTCTTTGTAGCTGGTTCTCTGGAACCTTTTCAGCGTGACCTTTCTGTATGACCTCATTCATGAAACTTTTATAGTCCTCAAAAAACACCTGTTCTTTCTTGAACTTCTTAACGAGGTTAAGGGCACGTTGTTCTGCAATGTGACGGTTCTTTGGCATCTTCACATCATCCTTTCGGAAGGGGAGTTGGAGGTAGTAGTGTCCGTTCTTTAATGTAGCAGAGTCAGAGGCTTTCTTAAGAAACAGTTTATCTTCAACGGACAACTCACGTTTCTCCATGTGACGCTGTTCGGGGAAATCCTGATTGTATTGTTGAACAAGCAATTCTTCAATGTTGGCATTTGAGATTCTGTTTGCTTTCAAATATGGTCGTCCATTTTTATCCACACAGGGTTTGCTATTGAGTGGTCCATTTATTACCCATCCAAGTTGTGTCTTAACCGCATAAGGGCCGTTCCCTTCGCTATTCACAACCTTCCATGGTTCCAAAGCTTTAGGGCAATTCAGTCCAATGAGCAGTCCTACCTCCTTATCAACAGTTGTCAGCTGAACTTCACTAAGGTATGGCCATTCCATGATGTCATCCTGTGTGGGGATGTTTTCCTTTGTGACGGGAATCTCTGTGGTAGTGTATACTTCTGGCAGCTTCATGAATGTGTCATCTTGAAGACTGCCCACTTCTAGGCCAGTTACTCTGTAGCTGTTTACGGGCTTCTCCTGCCCCATTGTTTTTAGAAGAATTACCGTTCTCTGACCCTGGATGTTGAGCTCATTCATTAATTTCTCGGTACAGAATGTTGCAGTACTACCAGGGTCCAAAAAGGCATAAGTTTGGACAACCTTGTTTCCTTTAGCATGTTTAATCTGTACAGGCAGAATTGAAAGAGCACAATCTTTACCGGCCCCATTATGGTCACCGATTGTCATGGAAACCAGAGCGCTGCTCAGTTTTTCTTTGGGCATCTCAACAGCAGATTTAACTTCTTTATGAGAGCCATCCTCCTCAGTCTTGATGTGCAGTAGAGTGGGGTGTTTCTTTTGACAAACGGCACATGTGAGCCTTTTTTTACATTCTCTGCTCATGTGTCCCAATGTTAAACATCCAAAACATGCACCTTTGGACATGAGGAAATCCACCTTTTCTTTGTGTGGTCTTGCTTTAAACTTTCTACACAACTCTAGTGTGTGGTCTCCTGAACAGAGTGCACATGGTCTTTGAAAAGCAATTCTGATGTCAGGTCTTTCCTTCAAATAAGTACTTCTGTTTTTCGCAGGGTTCTCTGATGGCTGATAAGTAATTTTCTTTCTTACAGGATCTTCCGATGGCTGATCGATGGCGGGTAATGGGTAAGTATTATTTTCCCTCTCTGAGTTTTCAGACACAGTAGTTATTGCGGTGACAAAGCTACTTCCTTTGGTGGTAGGTTTGAAGGTCCTTGATCCAGAAGCTTTGTTGGCTGGGCGGGGATCTTGAATGTCCCCAAAGATGGGATCTAGGCTGATCCTAGCCTGTTTTTCAACAAAGTGTACCATGTCTTTGAAACTTGCTCTCTGTTTGTGTCTTTCCTGTATGTCGCAAGCGACAGACCTGAACTTGTCCCTGAGCTTGAAAGGGAGTTTAGAAATAATTATTCTCAGGTTGGAAGGAGTGTTAATCTCTTCCATGTACTGACCCCTTTGTAATGCATTATAACATCCTCTCAAGAAAAGTCCATAGGAATGCAAGGCCTTTGCATCTTCAACTTTAATGGTTGGCCAGCTGAGAGCTTTATCAATGTAGGCAGCTGTGATTCTCATACCATGACCAAAGTTCTCCACTAGAAGCCTCCTGGCCTCCTGGTATCCCATTACAGGCTCCAAGTGCATACAACTACGAACTAGGTCCTTTGCTTGCCCACTTGTGAACTGCTCTAAAAAGTACAGTCGGTCTTGGTTGCTGTCAGTTTTGCTTTCAATGCAGTGTTCAAAAGCTTGGATAAAAGACTGATACTGCAGTGGTTCACCAGAGAATGCCGTTATTGCTTTGACTGGAAGTAAAGACAAACGCTGCTGCTTCACAATGAGCTCGGAAATCTCATTTTGTCTGCTCAACACATCAACCAGAGTTTTAGTTCCATCATCGAGACCAGACTGAGTGGCGCCACCTGCAGGCATCGTGCTGCTGTTGATGAATCTTGATGAGTGTTGCTGTAGAGGAGTCTTGTTTCTAGCACCACCCGTAACACCACCTGAGCTGGTGTAGGTGGGGCCTACATAAGGAAGGCTATCTTGACCTTGGTCTTCTAATTGCTCTTGCCTTTCTGAGATTCCGGGTGTTGAGGGGTTAAACTTTTCTATTGTTCTTGTTGCCTTTTCCTGCCAATCCGCTCGCTCCATATAAGCATTCATGGCATCAGGAGGAGTCTTCCTTATATCAACTTGAGATGTTGGAGATGAAACTTCATATTCTTCCAGAACCTTTAATTTTGCAGTGGTTTCAGCTAGGCCAGCTTCCACCTGCAACATTTCCTTCTTTGCTTTGAGGCCTGCTTCTTCCATTTCCATTTGATGCTTCTTTTTGAGCATTGTTGCGCGAACCAATAGAGCTGCTCTCTCTACCTCAGCCTGCGCCCTTAGTCTTCTGGTTGTGGAGGATGTAGTACTTCGGACAGTGGACCCCCTGTGTGACACACTGTCTACTGGTCGTATATCAGGAAGCCTTTCAGGAGAGTAATTCATCTGCTTTTCATAAGCAGTCCACTCCATCTTTCCCTTCACATGTCCCAAAAATTCTCTGAACCTGTTTTCCTTAGGCACAAACCAGTCCATTTGGTCACACTCTTGTTCTTCTTGTGACATTAACATTAAAACAGACTTTTGAAACTCCACAAATTCTTCCAGCATATTCTCAAGCGTTTCACATTTCAGCTTTATGGTGTGTATGTCAGTTTTTCCGAATTCGTCATCCAACAGAGCTTGAATCTCATTCTGTTTACGTGTCTGCACTCCCAGTTTTCCTCTGCGAGAGCGAATCAACGTCAAAAGAGTCCTCTCCTCTTCATCAGCCCCAGCGGGCTGCTCCACGACCGGCACGGACGGCTGTTCCTTTAACTCCGACATACCGACGGCAGTAAACGTAGGCTATAAATAACGAGATAGTCACTGTAGCCTACGTGAGCCACAACACACCATTCACAATAACCTACAATTGATTCGGTAGCGCTGATCAGACGCGCTGATACAATGTAGGCGTATCGTTCCGCACTGGCCAGCAGTAGCGCTCCAAACCCCAACACGCCTTCAAACCACGGCGACTTCCATACACAGCCTATCCTCCGCAGGACGTCCAACAACAAACAAACAAGCGACAGCAACTGGAGCAACAGCAAGTCCTACGCGAGACATCCAATAACAAACAATTCCTTATTTCAACATCCGATGATCGCTTCAGCACGATTCGGTGCACATTCAATATTGTTTGTTTTACCTCCTGCCCCTTAGTCCCTTTAAATCTGTTCCTTCCATCTGTTCGCTTGAAGTCCATTCATGTCCCGAGTCCGAGGAGTAGTGCGGGAAAGTCCGACGCAATAGTTTTTTAACTAAATTTAGTGGCTATTCCTTCCCTTAATTATAGCCACTGCCCCAGCGATAGAAGAGTTGTTTTAACGCACCTTTGTCGTAGATCCGGACGCCGTGCGCATGTTCATTGTGAAAATAATAAACTCAAATATTTCAAACTCAAATATCCTACCAAAACGTTGTAGGCCAGCGCAATAGACAAACTATGTTCATGTGTGTGTGTGTTTGTGTGTGAAAGGTAGAAAGTAGATGATAGATGTATGTGGATGTATGTGTATGTGTATGTAGGTGATTCAAAATAGAAGATGGTTAAAAAACTGTGTTTGCTCTCCAACTAAAGCTAGGACTCCATGATCCCGGTCCAAACGTTTTCCACTTCCCTTTGTTAACTTGCACCACCCCTGATTACTATGGGTGTGGCCAAGTTGCCAATCAATCGGTGGCCCAGCTGTCAATCAAATCAGTAGATCTGATATATAGTAGAACAAAACATGGGAAGTCTACAAATTATAATTATTCGTTTTT
>CM051003.1:12500312-12502812 GCA_027704905.1 Muraenolepis orangiensis
GATGATGGAGCAGGTTGCTGGACATCTAGTTTCCTGGTCTGTGCCTCCTCTGCTTCCGACTCGAAATCGTAGCCCAGATTCTCGAGATTACTGTCGTCAGCGTCTAGTGAGGAGACCTCTAGTCCTGATTGATGTTTTAAAGTTAGCAGCACGTTCATTTAAAACTTTTGCACACTTCTGGAGATCAGATCGACAGTCGCTCGCCGCCTACCGGAGTTTTTTCATTCTTTCGACTCGGACGTCCCGCCCGAAGTCACAGCTGGATTATCTCCGACCATCTGGGGCACGATTACACGCAAGCATCGCAGGAAGAAGCGAGGGAAGCGAGCCGGCGTGCTAGTCAGGCTCAGATGTCGATCCGATCGCCCCCCACTACCCACCATTCTACTGGCTAATGTACTGGCTAATGTCCAGAGACTTATTGTCTCTGGACAATAAGTTAAGCGAGCTACAGGCTCGTATTCAATTCCACCAGGAAACTAAGGACAACTGTATCATCTGCCTTACGGTGACATGGATGTCGGAGGGGGTTACCGACGCAGCTATCGAGCCGACGGGATTTTCCGTCCACCGGGCAGACAGAACAAAGGCTCTCTCCGGTAAAGATCATGGAGTGGGGGTATGCCTCATGATAAACAGATCTTGGTGCAACCAAAGTCATGTACATCCCCTCAAGTCTTTCTGTTCCCCGGACCTGGAGTACCTGATGCTTATGTGCCGTCCACACTGGCTACCTCGGGAGTTTACAGGTAACCGTGACCGCTGTTTACATTCCCCCACAAGCCAACACGGACCCAGCGCTGAAGGAACTGTACGGGCTATCAGCAAACAGGAGTCGGCACACCCCGAGGCTGCTCTCATCGTGGCGGGGGACTTCAACAAGGAGAACCTGAAGAAGGTTCTCCCGAAGTTCTACCAACACATAACGAGCAACACGCGGGGCGAGCGGCTCCTCGACCACTGCTACACCCCCTTCCGTGATGGCTACCAGGCCCTCCTCCGCCCACCGTTCGGCCAATCAGACCACCGCTCTATCCAGCTGCTCCCCGCCTATAGGCAGAGACTGAAGCAGCAACCGATCGCTGTGAGGGAGGTCCAATGCTGGTCGGACCAATCGGACTCTATGCTGCAGGATTGTTTTGATCGCGCTGACTGGCACATGTTCCGCGTTGCCTCGGACAATAACATCAACAAGTACACGTCATCGGTCACCGGCTTCATCAAGAAGTGCATTGATGACGTTGTTCCAACCAAGTCGGTTCGGATATATCCCAACCAGAAACCGTGGATTAACGGCGATGTTCGCACTGCCTTCCACACGCCTAACGCCGCCTTTGGCTCCGGGAATATGGAGGAATATATACGAGAGCCCGTTACGACCTCCGTAAGACCATCGTCACTGCCAAGCGGGAGTACAAGGTCATAGTGGAGGAGAAATTAAAGCGCCACGACGCGAGGGGTATGTGGCAGGGGTTACAGACGATAATGAACTTCAGAGGGAGAACCAGTTGTGTAGAGAACTCCTCTACCTCCCTCCCAGGAGAGTTAAATACCTTTTTTGCTCAGTTCGACGTGAACGGCAGCCCGTAGATGCCAGCGAGACCAGCCTGCTGAACATCTCAGAGGCGGATGTGCGCCTCACCTTCAAGCGGTTGAACATCCGTAAGGCGGCAGGCCCCGACGACATCCCGGGCCGCGTCCTCAGAGCATGCGCAGACCAGTTGGCAGGAGTCTTTGTAGACATCTTCAACCTCTCCCTGTCCCAGGCTGTTGTTTCCGCAGTCTTCAAGATGTCCACCATCGTGCCTGTCCCTAAACAACCCAAGGTAACTTGCCTGAACGACTATAGACCTGTAGCCCTCACCTCACCTCAACGTCAAGAAGACCAAGGAGCTGATCGTGGACTTCAGGAAGTAGAGAGGAGAGCACAGCCCTATCTCCATCGACGGTGTTGCAGTAGAGAGGGTCAGCGGCTTCAAGTTCCTCGGCGTGCACATCTCCGAGGACCTCACATGGTCCACGCACACCACACACGTGGTGAAAAGTGCCCAACAACGCCTGTATTTCCTCAGAAATTCAGCATGGTTCCCCGCATCCTGAGAACATTCTACACCGGCACCATCGAGAGTGTTCTTACAGGGTGTATCACCGCCTGGTACGGGAACTGCACCGCACTGGAGCGCAGAGCGCTTCAAAGGGTGGTGCGGACGGCCCAGTATATCGTTGGAGGTGAGCTCCCCTCCCTCCTGGATATATACAACCAGCGGTGCGTGGCCAAGGCCAAACGCATCATAAAAGACAATGCCCACCCCAGCCACCAACTGTACTCACTGTTACCGTCAGGCAGGCGATACCACAGTATCAAGTGCCGTACTAATAGGCTTAGAGATAGCTTCCACAGTCAGGCCATCAGGCTGCTGAACAAGGGCGTATAGCATATAACAAGGTATATTTTATTACATTGATTTATACAGTATATATATATTGCTCTTTTTCTGAC
>CM051003.1:12512812-12557812 GCA_027704905.1 Muraenolepis orangiensis
TGGCAGACACCGGGGCGCCAGCAAGGAGAGAGTTGCAGTAGTCCAGCCGGGAGATGAGAAGAGCCTGGATGAGCACCTGACAGCCTTTTCAGTGAGAAAAGGCCGAATCCTCCTGATGTTGTAGAGGAGGAATCTGCAGGAGCGTGTCACCAATGCAATGTCTGCCGAGAACGACAGTTGGTCATCCAGGGTCACACCCAGATTCCTTGCGGTCCGAGTAGGTGTCACCACAGCATCTTCAATGGTGACAGCCAGGTCTTGGTGCGGACAACCCTTTGCCGGGAAGAACACTAACTCAGTCTGGTCCAGGTTGAGCTTTAGGTGGTGCATCCACATCCAATTTGAGATGTCTGCTAAGCATGCGGCAATGCTCTGGCCTCTCTTCAGCCTCTCTTCAGCCTCTCCTCTGGCCTTCGCTGGCATCTTCTGGCCTCCGCTGGCCTTCTGCTGCTATTCCTGGTCCTCCTCTTACAGTCTAGTACATTCTCTCTCCAGTTAGGGAGAGCGTGGGGGAGAGGCGGTGGGGGGGAGGGAGGAGGGCATGAAAAGGGAGATGAAGAGTGACAGAGGAGAGCAGTAACGACTGGAGGGATGGAGAGGAGTTATGTGCTCAGTTATGTGAGAGGCCGTCTCAGCGGGCTAGTGTGGGGCGGTGCAGAGTTCCAGGAAAACAGGTCAAAATAGTAAAGTTTAAATAAGAATAGTCTTTATTTCCTCACAAAGGCTTTTTCCCCAAGCACAGTTCATCAAACCAAATGAGGCTTTTCTACCAGTGTCTCAGCTCCTTCCAGCCATGAGCTCCTGGTTCTCCCTCTGCTCCTCAGAGTCTGGGTGGCTTAAGCACCTACACCTGTCAGAGTTGTGGGGCATCCTGGGAGATGTAGCTTGTGGGTTAGTGCAGTGATTCCCTACGTGGACCCCTAGGGGTACGTGATGGGATTGCAGGGGGTACGTAGAAAGATTAGGGATTGCAATTGATTTAAAATATATTATTATTATTACTATTATTATTATTTTTAAAAAATTAACACATTTTAGCAATGTGTAGATGCTTAGAATGCTAAGATCCACGTAATGAAACCGCAAAATGAAACCCGCAAAATGAAACCTGCGATGCGGTCTGTGAGACGGAGATGGTGGCGAAAATGGATGCATGGTTGGGCAGCGTTAAGTGGAAAAGACCAAACACCGGCAGTTCAGTGACCAATCCATTGTTTATGGATTGACTTAACATCTGATGATCCACCCCAGCCACAGTGGGTTTTTTGCGGCGAAGTGCTGGCAAATAATAGAATGAAGCCAGCAGCCCACCTGCAGCGGCACCAGAGCTCCACACATGCCGGGAAGGTCGGTAAAACAGGACTTTTTCAAACGAAAACTGTCCGAATTCAAGTCATGTCAGACTACATTAAAGAAAGCGGCAAGTGTGTCGAGCAAAGCAATGGAGGCATCCTATGCTGGGACATTACTTGTGGCCAAGTCAAAAAAAACACATTCAATTGCAGAAGATCAGATTCTCCCTGCCGCCATCATTTGGGCTGAAACTACGCTGGAGCAGAAAGCAGCAGACGTGCTGAAAACCGATCCATTATGGAACAACACAATCTGCCGCAGGATCGATGACATGTCCACTAATATTGTTGGACAGGTGGTGAATAAAATGAAAAGAGCCGCTCAGTTGGCTCTACAGTAGGATGAGATGAGGGATGTGAGCGGGGAGGTCAGCTCCAGAAGGATGAGATGAGGGATGTGAGCGGGGAGGTCAGCTCCAGTTGGATGAGATGAGGGATGTGAGCGGGGAGGTCAGCTCCAGTAGGATGAGATGAGGGATGTGAGCGGGGAGGTCAGCTCCAGTAGGATGGAGGGATGGAGAGGAGTTATGTGCTCAGTTATGTGAGAGGCCGTCTCAGCGGGCTAGTGTGGGGCGGTGCAGAGTTCCAGGAAAACAGGTCAAAATAGTAAAGTTTAAATAAGAATAGTCTTTATTTCCTCACAAAGGCTTTTTCCCCAAGCACAGTTCATCAAACCAAATGAGGCTTTTCTACCAGTGTCTCAGCTCCTTCCAGCCATGAGCTCCTGGTTCTCCCTCTGCTCCTCAGAGTCTGGGTGGCTTAAGCACCTACACCTGTCAGAGTTGTGGGGCATCCTGGGAGATGTAGCTTGTGGGTTAGTGCAGTGATTCCCTACGTGGACCCCTAGGGGTACGTGATGGGATTGCAGGGGGTACGTAGAAAGATTAGGGATTGCAATTGATTTAAAATATATTATTATTATTACTATTATTATTATTTTTAAAAAATTAACACATTTTAGCAATGTGTAGATGCTTAGAATGCTAAGATCCACGTAATGAAACCGCAAAATGAAACCCGCAAAATGAAACCTGCGATGCGGTCTGTGAGACGGAGATGGTGGCGAAAATGGATGCATGGTTGGGCAGCGTTAAGTGGAAAAGACCAAACACCGGCAGTTCAGTGACCAATCCATTGTTTATGGATTGACTTAACATCTGATGATCCACCCCAGCCACAGTGGGTTTTTTGCGGCGAAGTGCTGGCAAATAATAGAATGAAGCCAGCAGCCCACCTGCAGCGGCACCAGAGCTCCACACATGCCGGGAAGGTCGGTAAAACAGGACTTTTTCAAACGAAAACTGTCCGAATTCAAGTCATGTCAGACTACATTAAAGAAAGCGGCAAGTGTGTCGAGCAAAGCAATGGAGGCATCCTATGCTGGGACATTACTTGTGGCCAAGTCAAAAAAAACACATTCAATTGCAGAAGATCAGATTCTCCCTGCCGCCATCATTTGGGCTGAAACTACGCTGGAGCAGAAAGCAGCAGACGTGCTGAAAACCGATCCATTATGGAACAACACAATCTGCCGCAGGATCGATGACATGTCCACTAATATTGTTGGACAGGTGGTGAATAAAATGAAAAGAGCCGCTCAGTTGGCTCTACAGTAGGATGAGATGAGGGATGTGAGCGGGGAGGTCAGCTCCAGAAGGATGAGATGAGGGATGTGAGCGGGGAGGTCAGCTCCAGTTGGATGAGATGAGGGATGTGAGCGGGGAGGTCAGCTCCAGTAGGATGAGATGAGGGATGTGAGCGGGGAGGTCAGCTCCAGTAGGATGAGATGAGGGATGTGAGCGGGGAGGTCAGCTCCAGTAGGATGAGATGAGGGATGTGAGCGGGGAGGTCAGCTCCAGTAGGATGAGATGAGGGATGTGAGCGGGGAGGTCAGCTCCAGTTGGATGAGATGAGGGATGTGAGCGGGGAGGTCAGCTCCAGTAGGATGAGATGAGGGATGTGAGCGGGGAGGTCAGCTCCAGTAGGATGAGATGAGGGATGTGAGCGGGGAGGTCAGCTCCAGTAGGATGAGATGAGGGATGTGAGCGGGGAGGTCAGCTCCAGTAGGATGAGATGAGGGATGTGAGCGGGGAGGTCAGCTCCAGTTGGATGAGATGAGGGATGTGAGCGGGGAGGTCAGCTCCAGTTGGATGAGATGAGGGATGTGAGCGGGGAGGTCAGCTCCAGTAGGATGAGATGAGGGATGTGAGCGGGGAGGTCAGCTCCAGTAGGATGAGATGAGGGATGTGAGCGGGGAGGTCAGCTCCAGTAGGATGAGATGAGGGATGTGAGCGGGGAGGTCAGCTCCAGTAGGATGAGATGAGGGATGTGAGCGGGGAGGTCAGCTCCAGTAGGATGAGATGAGGGATGTGAGCGGGGAGGTCAGCTCCAGTAGGATGAGATGAGGGATGTGAGCGGGGAGGTCAGTTCCAGTAGGATGAGATGAGGGATGTGAGCGGGGAGGTCAGCTCCAGTAGGATGAGATGAGGGATGTGAGCGGGGAGGTCAGCTCCAGTAGGATGAGATGAGGGATGTGAGCGGGGAGGTCAGCTCCAGTAGGATGAGATGAGGGATGTGAGCGGGGAGGTCAGCTCCAGTAGGATGAGATGAGGGATGTGAGCGGGGAGGTCAGCTCCAGTTGGATGAGATGAGGGATGTGAGCGGGGAGGTCAGCTCCAGTTGGATGAGATGAGGGATGTGAGCGGGGAGGTCAGCTCCAGTAGGATGAGATGAGGGATGTGAGCGGGGAGGTCAGCTCCAGTAGGATGAGATGAGGGATGTGAGCGGGGAGGTCAGCTCCAGTAGGATGAGATGAGGGATGTGAGCGGGGAGGTCAGCTCCAGTAGGATGAGATGAGGGATGTGAGCGGGGAGGTCAGCTCCAGTAGGATGAGATGAGGGATGTGAGCGGGGAGGTCAGCTCCAGTAGGATGAGATGAGGGATGTGAGCGGGGAGGTCAGTTCCAGTAGGATGAGATGAGGGATGTGAGCGGGGAGGTCAGCTCCAGTAGGATGAGATGAGGGATGTGAGCGGGGAGGTCAGCTCCAGTAGGATGAGATGAGGGATGTGAGCGGGGAGGTCAGTTCCAGTAGGATGAGATGAGGGATGTGAGCGGGTAGGTCAGCTCCAGTAGGATGAGATGAGGGATGTGAGCGGAGAGGTCAGCTCCAGTAGGATGAGATGAGGGATGTGAGCGGGGAGGTCAGCTCCAGTAGGATGAGATGAGGGATGTGAGCGGGGAGGTCAGCTCCAGTAGGATGAGATGAGGGATGTGAGCGGGGAGGTCAGCTCCAGTAGGATGAGATGAGGGATGTGAGCGGGGAGGTCAGCTCCAGTAGGATGAGATGAGGGATGTGAGCGGGGAGGTCAGCTCCAGTAGGATGAGATGAGCGATGTGAGCGGGGAGCTCAGCTCCAGTTGGATGAGATGAGGGATGTGAGCGGGGAGGTCAGCTCCAGTAGGATGAGATGAGGGATGTGAGCGGGGAGGTCAGCTCCAGTAGGATGAGATGAGGGATGTGAGCGGGGAGGTCAGCTCCAGTAGGATGAGATGAGGGATGTGAGCGGGGAGGTCAGCTCCAGTAGGATGAGATGAGGGATGTGAGCGGGGAGGTCAGCTCCAGTAGGATGAGATGAGGGATGTGAGCGGGGAGGTCAGCTCCAGTAGGATGAGATGAGGGATGTGAGCGGGGAGGTCAGCTCCAGTAGGATGAGATGAGGGATGTGAGCGGGGAGCTCAGCTCCAGTTGGATGAGATGAGGGATGTGAGCGGGGAGGTCAGCTCCAGTAGGATGAGATGAGGGATGTGAGCGGGGAGGTCAGCTCCAGTAGGATGAGATGAGGGATGTGAGCGGGGAGGTCAGCTCCAGTAGGATGAGATGAGGGATGTGAGCGGGGAGGTCAGCTCCAGTAGGATGAGATGAGGGATGTGAGCGGGGAGGTCAGCTCCAGTAGGATGAGATGAGGGATGTGAGCGGGGAGGTCAGCTCCAGTAGGATGAGATGAGGGATGTGAGCGGGGAGCTCAGCTCCTGGCCTTTGCGCGTTATGCTGAACAGTCTGACATACATGAGCAGATTTTGTTTTGCAAGAAGCTAACAGGACAGACAACTGCCGAAGAAATATTTCATGTGATTGACAGCTTTTTCAAAGAAAACAATCTTGAGTGGAAATCCTGCAGTCACATCTGTACCGACGGCGCAGCTGCGATGACGGGGAAAGTGCGTGGGTTGCATGGACGTGTGATGAAGGTAAACCCCGAAATGAAGTGGAATCACCGCATTATCCACCGGGAGGCTCTCGCCAGTAAAAGGATGAGCCCCGAGTTAAGTGCTGTCATGGATGACGCAGTTAAGGTGATTAAATTCATTCAGTCCAGACCTACGAATCACCGACTATTTCAAACTCTGTGTCAAGACAGCGGGGCAGAGCATGGGCAGCTACTGCTTCACACAGACGTCCGCTGGTTGTCGCGTGGCAACACACTATCCAGGCTGTTAGAACTTCGCACTGAGGTGTCTGCTTTCCTCCTCCAGCTCTCATCCTCTCTCAGTGGTTTCTCAGGATGACGGCTGGCATATCTTGCCGATGTCTTCTCCAAGCTTAATGAGCTTAACCTCTCACTTCAAGGCAAGGACTCTCATATCCTTAACATGTATGACAGAGTGAATGGATTCATAAATAAAGTCAACTTATGGGAGACGAAATGCGACAAAGGGGATATAAGCTGTTTCCCACTGCTTGATGGCTATCTTGCCACTACTGATGCTGAAAACAAGCAGATGGTCACAATTGTTAAAACGCATCAGTCCAAACTCAAACCTGAGTTCAACCAGTACTTTCATGACATTGAAGCCAAGTCAGAACAGCTGGACTGGGTGAGGAACCCGTTCAGAGTGACTGAGAGCAGCAGCAGCCTTCCTGCCAGACTGCAGGAAAACCTGGTGGATTTGTTCTCTGATCGTGGGCAAAAGATGGCATATGCTGAAAAGGTCACTCACAGCTTTGGTGTGATGTTGAAGAGCTGGGGAAATGTGCATTGAATGAACTCTTGCCTTTTGGATCTACCTATATGTGTGAAGTTACCTCCTCGGCCCTGACTCACATCAAAACCAAGCAGAGGAACAGACTGGATGTGGAGAGCAGCCTAATGACGGCTGGGGCCACACTAAGGCCCGATAAGCAAGCTCAAGTGTCTCATTAGTGACTTAATAAAATATGTTGAATATATATATATATTATTATATTCTATTTGATCTCGTTTTGTCCTAGTGTGGTTGCTGTTGTTGTTGCTGCTGTTCTTGTACTTCACTGTTTGCACAGTTGATTCTACTGTTATTGTGGATGTTTCTATTGCACTATTCTATTCTATGTTGAGTTGTGGGCGGAGCCTCATATGCATGCATGCACCTGATTCATGTGCATATGACAATAAAACCTTTGAATCTTTGAAACTGCTAGAAGTGAGTATTATTTTCATTCACAATAAGTGTCAATGTCAAGTTTAAATTCATTTGTATTAAGGGTGAGTTATAAAAGTGATTTTCATTTATTTAAAGAGTAGTTTGGTTAAATACAATTTCAAAAGGTTTAATATAAGAGAAAATGTAAGGCGAATCATCCAATGATGATTCACACACACATGTGTGTGTGTGTGTGTGTGTGTGTGTGTGTGTGTGTGTGTGTGTGTGTGTGTGTGTGCGTGCGTGTGTGTGTCAGTTGGTTTTCCCTTGGAGTCCCACTTCTTTTGACCACTTCCTCTTTTTGATTTATAATGCGCTGCCTTCCTATTGGTCACAGGCCAGCCAATTAGAGGTTCAAAAAAGGTGGTAGGAACTGTCAGGCCAATCATCAGCCAACAGGAGGTCAGGGACATTCCAAGAGAAGCTGATTCAATGTGCTGCTTACTTTCACATGTTGAATGGGAGCCATTGTGTGGCCCATGTCACTGTGTGCACACCCCGGTTCTACTGGTGGTGTTAGACTTCATAGACCACATCATAGACCACATCATAGACCACATCATAGACCACATCATAGACCACATCATAGACCACATCATAGACCACTTCATAGACCACATCATAGACCACATCATAGACCACATCATAGACCACATCATAGACCACATCATAGACCACTTCATAGACCACATCATAGACCACATCATAGACCACATCATAGACCACATCACTCATGTTGAGTGGATTCTTTCTTCATGAAGGTTTGAGTTCTTCATGTGTTAACGTCTTCTCTTCTCTTCCTCTCGTCTCAGGTGTGTTTCAGAAGAGCTCGTCTGTTGTGGCATGACGACCACCAGCAAAGGAAATAAAGCCTTGAAGGTGAGCCTGTGTTGTATATCTAAATTTAAATGGTCGTAACAAACATTAACAATTATACTAAACCCACCATAGAAACACTAGGAACTGTTTGTCATGTTATATTACATTACAATGGATCAGGTGAAGCGGGAGCCCGGCGAGAATGGCACCACCCTGACGGACGACGAGCTGGTGAGCATGTCGGTGCGGGAGTTGAACCGGCACCTGCGCGGCCTCACCAAGGAGGAGATCCTGCAGCTGAAGCAGCGGCGGCGCACGCTGAAGAACCGCGGCTACGCGGCTAGCTGCCGTGTGAAGCGTGTCACGCAGAAGGAGGAGCTGGAGAGGCAGAAGGCGCTGCTGCAGCGGGAGGTGGACAAGCTTGCCTCGGAGAACGCCGGCGTGCGCGCCGAGCTGGACGCCCTGCGCTCCGAGTACCGCGCCCTGCAGGCCCGCGCCCTGCAGGGCCGCGCCCGGACAGTGGCGCGTAGCCCCGCCATGGGGGTGGGGGTCTGGGGGGCCGGGGGCGGACCTGGGGGCGTGGCCTCCGGCGTCGCGGGGCCGCTCATACCGGGGAAGATGGCCACCGCCACCAGCGTGATCACCATAGTGAAGTCCAAAACTGAGGCGAGGTCTTGAGGCGAAGGGACCCATGGAGGAAGGAGGTCAGAGTCTCTCTTCCTGTACTCCCACCACTCACACAGTGGGGGGATCCCATCGCCTGACAACTCTTCTTCTAGATGCAGTCGAAGCTCCTGAAGAGCATCAGCCTCTGGTCTGAGTGGGGCCTACACAGGGACCAATGGCTAATCCAAGGGTCAAATGAGGCTTGTCAAGAAAGCAGATTAAATTCAGATTACAGAAATTCTGCAATAAAATGATGCTGGTGTAACTATTCTTGATCGTGAAATGCATTTATGCATTTTGCATTAATCATGATTGTGTTAATTTAAAACATTGTTAAACAGGAACCTGTATATTCTCGTGCTCTTCTAATGTTTACGTTTTTCAGTCAGCAAAGAGTGAGAATGATCCCATTGTTTCTCTCAGAGCAACTGAAGAACTTATTAAAACATATTGTAGAAAGCCAATATTATGCATCGGTGGCAACTGTATTTCTACTGTTTTGTACGTGTTGTCAGTCACACAAGGTCTGAAGTGTATTCTCTGTGTATATACGTATATATCAGGAATTCTGTGATATTCTGTGGTGTGTGTTTTAGTATTGCTATATTTATTTAGCCTTATTCAGCTTTGTCTCTTCTTGTTCTCTCAATATTCTCTCTCATATGTATTCTGGTCTCTCTCTCTCCCTCTCTCTCTCTCTCTCTCTCTCTCTCTCTCTCCCCCCCCCCCCTCTCTCTCTCTCTCTCTCTCTCTCTCTCTCTCTCTCTCTCTCTCTCTCTCTCTCTCTCTCTCTCTCTCTCTCTCTATTCTTAGAGGTTTGTACTGCTCTTCCCAATCATAACAGCCAACACTGTGGCCAAAATGAATCATTCATAATATTATTGAATATTGAATCACCAGATTTCCTTTATTTTGCAAATATGCCGCGTTTCAAGAAATTAATCATATTGGCTTTCAGATATGCTTGTACTAATCGAATATGCTACATATGATCTGATCTGATCTAATCTAATCTAATATGCTACATATGATCTGATATGATCTGATCTAATCTAATATGCTACATATGATCTCATCTAATCTAATCTAATATGCTACATATGATCTGATCTGATCTAATCTAATCTAATATGCTACATATGATCTGATATGATCTGATCTAATCTAATATGCTACATATGATCTCATCTAATCTAATCTAATATGCTACATATGATCTGATCTGATCAGATCTAATCTAATCTAATATGATACATATGATCTGATCTGATGTAATCTAATCTAATATACTACATATGATCTGATCTGATGTAATCTAATCTAATATACTACATATGATCTGATCTGATGTAATCTAATCGAATATGCCACATATGATCTGATCTGATCTAATCTAATCTAATACGCTACATATGATCTGATCTGATGTAATCTAATCTAATATGCTACATATGATCTGATCTGATGTAATCTAATCTAATACGCTACATATGATCTGATCTGATGTAATCTAATCTAATACGCTACATATGATCTGATCTGATCTAATCTAATCTAATACGCTACATATGATCTGATCTGATGTAATCTAATCTAATACGCTACATATGATCTGATCTGATGTAATCTAATCTAATACGCTACATATGATCTGATCTGATGTAATCTAATCTAATACGCTACATATGATCTGATCTGATGTAATCTAATCTAATACGCTACATATGATCTGATCTGATGTAATCTAATCTAATACGCTACATATGATCTGATCTGATGTAATCTAATCTAATACGCTACATATGATCTGATCTGATGTAATCTAATCTAATACGCTACATATGATGTGATCTGATGTAATCTAATCTAATATGCTACATACGGTTAGCAGGCTGTCCTAACTGTAGCAATGCCTCTTCCTTGGAGTTCATCAATTGACCAGAGAATTAAGATTGAAGTTCAAAACAACTTTCAGACTTCATATCAAACATGAAATCTGAATTTAAATATCAAAAGCAAAGCGTTATCAATATAATATCAACTTTCTGCATTTCACATAAATGAGTGCCATTTTCCATAAAGTAACCATAAGAGATTGTCTTATAAAATGTGGTGTTCTATGCTAAATAAATCTTTGTCTGTATGGTAGATTCTGGAATTTTATAAAGATGTTATTATCTTTGAATTGTTTGTAAAAACCTTTAAACAAAACAAAAAAAGTATTACAAAATCTGTTTGATATATTCTCTCTCTATTTTGCAATTGTACCAAAAGTGGCTTAACTATTGAAGTCATGGCATTGTGTGTGTGTGTGTGTGTGTGTGTGTGTGTGTGGGTGGGTGGGTGTGTTGTGCAGGTGTGCGACGAGATAACGGTGTTCTCCATTTAAAATATGTACCATCAACCTGTTAAGGCTGGTGATGAAACCATGGGCAACTGCACCGTCTCTCTCTCTCTCTCTCTCTCTCTCTCTCTCTCTCTCTCTCTCTCTCTCTCTCTCTCTCTCTCTCTCTCTCTCTCTCTCTCTCTCTCTCTCTCTCTCTCTCTCTCTCTCTTTCTCTTGTGCACACTCTTTCCTGCAACATCTCTGCATCACCGCTCCGTTGTCCCATGTGGGAGATCTTCTAGATGTTAAATTGTTTACATCGTTTTTTTTTTTTTTCTTAACACCTTGTTGCTTCTTGTCACGTAATTGTCCTGGTCATTTCTACAGGGGTGGAGTTAGCAATGGTCCCATCTCCCTGCTGCCCATTCAATAACTTAGTGTTACAGTTACAGTGTGTCATTTTACATTTTACAAATAACTATTTTTTTCTGCTGTACATTGTTTCTATCAACGTGTAGATTTAATGCTGATCCTATTTTTTTCTACCTATCTTCTGCAAATGCCATTGAAGGTCAAATGCTTTGTTATTGTCTGTTTTACGATGTGGGGGAAAAATTTAACTAAATCTCTTTGCCATAAACTAAAAGGTTACAGTGTAAAGAACGGTAGTTACTTTGACTAAAAGGTTACAGTGTAAAGAACGGTAGTTACTTTGACTAAAAGGTTACAGTGTAAAGAACGGTAGTTACTTTGACTAAAAGGTTACAGTGTAAACAACGGTAGTTACTTTGACTAAAAGGTTACAGTGTAAAGAACGGTAGTTACTTTGACTAAAAGGTTACAGTGTAAAGAACGGTAGTTACTTTGACTAAAAGGTTACAGTGTAAAGAACGGTAGTTACTTTGACTAAAAGGTTACAGTGTAAAGAACGGTAGTTACTTTGACTAAAAGGTTACAGTGTAAAGAACGGTAGTTACTTTGACTAAAAGGTTACAGTGTAAAGAACGGTAGTTACTTTGACTAAAAGGTTACAGTGTAAAGAACGGTAGTTACTTTGACTAAAAGGTTACAGTGTAAAGAACGGTAGTTACTTTGACTAAAAGGTTACAGTGTAAAGAACGGTAGTTACTGACTGCTGCCATGCAGTTACTGAGAAGGTTTTTCTCCATTCGGACATAATATGAAACCAAAACGAGGGAATGAGCGTGAGAGGAAGGGATTCAGGGATTCAGTGTTTCAAATGGTCATCATGCCCCATAATTGCACTGACTCATTAGAGCTAAAAATGTGGAGTATGTGAGATCTATGCCTTCTCTTTCATGTTTTAACACTGGAATACATTTATCCTAGCATTTAGGTGTGCACATACAGAGTATATTTATGTGTGGTGACAATGAATTGTTTGGTTATTTTCTTGTTATTTTCCCATTTTCTTCTACAAGGCCAGGCTACAAGACCAGGCTACAAGGCCCTGGCTGTAGGATTCAATCATTGCATTCAGTCGTTAGTCTCTTAGGTGACTACCTTCCCTTACTGACAGCCTACCTTAATCTATTAGTAATTTCTCTGGACTGTAATTTTCACCTCCTCTAGTAGTAGTAGTAGAACCCATGGGCCATTGGCCATTAATGGACTCACTAAGCAGCAGTGCTTCCAATAACGTTACATCTTGATCTTATGAAAACAACTCACTCTAATATATCAACTCACTCTAATATATCAACTCACTCTAATATATCAACTCACTCTAATATATCACGTCACAGTTGAAAGCCGGAAGTACCTGTTAAAAATCCCATGTTCCGGTTAATGCATTCACCTTGGCATTCACCATGGAGGACAGTTATCGCTGGACAACATCGCTGCATAACCTTCCAAAAGTCGGTCCAGACGATGTGGTTCAACTAGTGAATGAACACTCTAGAGTGATGAGAGATGGAGTATGTGTGGGGGTCAGGACCAGTGCTTTTAATCACACACTTACCTGACATTATGTGGCTCTATTCGGATGAGAGATGGAGTGTGTGTGGGGGTCAGGACCAGTGCTTTTAATCACACACATACCCGCCATTATTAGCCTATTCCGCCCACCTTTCGAGACGTATATGCTCTCCTTGTCAAAGTGCAAACTGCAGACATACGCGCTACCCCTGAGAACATGAAACCAGGGACCTTCATCTTCCTTATCAGCCTCACATGAGACACAAGGAGGAGTTTGTCTTTGGGTAATGGTGTAAACTGAGGTAGGGCTGTCTGTGTTTAGACGTTGAGCAGCCGCTACATTACAATAACAGAGAGGAGAGGAGGGGACACAGTTTGTCACGTATCTGGGGTGACTACCGGAACTAGGAGTACACTGCTCGGCGATTTTTTACGTTCCGGAAGCAGGAAGTGTGACATAGGCCTATAGTCTATTGGATGTGAGGCTGAGGGCTGATACAGGACTCTGTTCTCTGTATCCAAGGGTATGTCCCACCGCTGTAGCTGTGAACCACTGTCCTCTGACCTTTACCGTTTCACAGAGGACCACATTACTCAAACGTCTAGGTTTCTCCAGCACACACACAAATCATTAACTTGTCCAATCTGTACCTGGCGCTCCAGTTGTGTTCCCTGTCTAGTGAGTCTGTAGGTTGTTCCCCCAAGGAGCCGATTCCGTCTTCTGATCAATGAAAACTCAATTAACCAACAATTCTTTAGATTTTTGCTTCCAGTGCGACAGTGTTTTCATGGTTTGATTTCATCACCTCACAGGTTGTGATGGGGACCTTGTTTGGCCCTGGTGTCTCTGCCGTCTTCATGTTGTATTTGTTGATGATTTGTTTGTTTATTTCTAACTAAATGTGTTGTCTGCTGAGGTTTTTGCTGTAGGTGTATCATGATGCCGGGATATTTTTGTGTTTCCTAAAAGTATATAATGGTGACTATAGTAGTGATTTGGTGTGAATAGGGCATATTCAGAAATTAACTTGTAATAGAAAATTCTGTGTTTTGTAATATTTCGTTATGAGGTGTAATACTTTATTCTACTACAGTATGGGAAAATACTTAAAATGTGACAGTCTTTGTATTTATCATCTACTAAATTATTGTACTTTTTTGTAATTTGTAGATACGTAGGTGGTGATGGTTATGTAATGGTAATCACACAATTCACTGTTTAATTATACGTTTGTTGCATATTTTGTTTTATTGATGTATATACTGTATGTTTGTTGATAAACAGCTTATTTTATTTTGTATATGACCGATCAATAAACATGTTTTAAAATTGACAATGTTTTTTTCTTGAATGGAATAAACTAATTAAAAGTAGGAAATAATGAAACAAAGAGATGGCGAAAATAACAGTTCCCATTCCCACACACTGGGGCAGTGTAACAGTTCCATCACCAGCCTACAGGGCGCAGGGTAACAGTTCCTCTACCAGCCTGTAGGAAGCCGTGCAACAGTTCTCTCTCCCGCCTGTAGGGGGCAGTGTCACATGTCTACCGTTGGTTGTGGCTCAGCTGGTTTAACTCTTTAGTCTGGGAAGTGGTAAAACACGGACATGAGTCTGTTTAGAATGTTACACGATGACTTGCTATGTTAGCCTATAACGATATAAATATGTAATTCAGCAATTAGAATATTGTATAATATGTTAGCAATTCAACAACAGTTATAGTCGAGTATTATTGTAGTGCTTTGGTTGCTCGGTGGTGTGAATCCATCGTTCGTGGATCCAGTCCAGGGTTTGTAACCGTCACTTTGTTGTACTGGCGGTAAACATGGAGGGACAATGTTGTTGTTCTAGAGCGATATAAATACTATACTAT
The DNA here is from genome assembly GCA_027704905.1 of Muraenolepis orangiensis. Lineage (NCBI taxonomy): Eukaryota > Metazoa > Chordata > Actinopteri > Gadiformes > Muraenolepididae > Muraenolepis > Muraenolepis orangiensis. The sequence continues at coordinate 12,527,254 of CM051003.1, forward strand.
AAAACATACTATAAATACTATACTATACTATATATACTCTAATACATACACGGAGAGCATGTATGTGTGGAAATAACCCGGACCATCACTAGTACGTGTTTAAAGATGGCACGTTTAGCCTAACGGTAGCTAGCTAGCTAGCGCCAGTTTGTTTGCAAACGACTATCGGTTTTTAACGTCGTCGCCTTGATGGAAGATTACGAAGAGTTCGTGTCGTCTCGTCTCTCTGAACTGAGGAAGAACCGTTCATCAACACCTCCTCCGGGGAGGAGGAGGTCTCTCATCTGCTTCTATGGACGGAGCATCCTCCCACCCCTGGTAAGATTCACTCGTTCATTGATCACTTCACCAACATATGGACAGTCCATCCTCTCCCCCCTGGTCGACAACTCGTTGATAACTTCCCTTGTTCATGTTAACTTCCCTTGTTCATGTTAACTTCCCTTGTTCATGTTAACTTCATTTGTTCATGTTAACTTCATTTGTTCATGTTAACTTCATTTGTTCATGTTAACTTCCCTTGTTCATGTTAACTTCATTTGTTCATGTTAACTTCCCTTGTTCATGTTAACTTCCCTTGTTCATGTTAACTTCCCTTGTTCATGTTAACTTCCCTTGTTCATGTTAACTTCCCTTGTTCATGTTAACTTCCCTTGTTCATGTTAACTTCCCTTGTTCATGTTAACTTCATTTGTTCATGTTAACTTCCCTTGTTCATGTTAACTTCATTTGTTCATGTTAACTTCATTTGTTCATGTTAACTTCCCTTGTTCATGTTAACTTCATTTGTTCATGTTAACTTCATTTGTTCATGTTAACTTCCCTTGTTCATGTTAACTTCCCTTGTTCATGTTAACTTCATTTGTTCATGTTAACTTCATTTGTTCATGTTAACTTCATTTGTTCATGTTAACTTCCCTTGTTCATGTTAACTTCCCTTGTTCATGTTAACTTCATTTGTTCATGTTAACTTCATTTGTTCATGTTAACTTCCCTTGTTCATGTTAACTTCATTTGTTCATGTTAACTTCCCTTGTTCATGTTTACTTCCCTTGTTCATGTTAACTTCATTTGTTCATGTTAACTTCCCTTGTTCATGTTAACTTCCCTTGTTCATGTTAACTTCATTTGTTCATGTTAACTTCATTTGTTCATGTTAACTTCATTTGTTCATGTTAACTTCCCTTGTTCATGTTAACTTCATTTGTTCATGTTAACTTCCCTTGTTCATGTTAACTTCCCTTGTTCATGTTAACTTCCCTTGTTCATGTTAACTTCATTTGTTCATGTTAACTTCCCTTGTTCATGTTAACTTCCCTTGTTCATGTTAACTTCCCTTGTTCATGTTAACTTCCCTTGTTCATGTTAACTTCCCTTGTTCATGTTAACTTCCCTTGTTCATGTTAACTTCCCTTGTTCATGTTAACTTCCCTTGTTCATGTTAACTTCCCTTGTTCATGTTAACTTCCCTTGTTCATGTTAACTTCCCTTGTTCATGTTAACTTCATTTGTTCATGTTAACTTCCCTTGTTCATGTTAACTTCCCTTGTTCATGTTAACTTCATTTGTTCATGTTAACTTCCCTTGTTCATGTTAACTTCCCTTGTTCATGTTAACTTCATTTGTTCATGTTAACTTCATTTGTTCATGTTAACTTCCCTTGTTCATGTTAACTTCATTTGTTCATGTTAACTTCATTTGTTCATGTTAACTTCCCTTGTTCATGCTAACTTCCCTTGTTCATGTTAACTTCATTTGTTCATGTTAACTTCATTTGTTCATGTTAACTTCCCTTGTTCATGTTAACTTCATTTGTTCATGTTAACTTCCCTTGTTCATGTTTACTTCCCTTGTTCATGTTAACTTCATTTGTTCATGTTAACTTCCCTTGTTCATGTTAACTTCATTTGTTCATGTTAACTTCATTTGTTCATGTTAACTTCATTTGTTCATGTTAACTTCATTTGTTCATGTTAACTTCCCTTGTTCATGTTAACTTCATTTGTTCATGTTAACTTCCCTTGTTCATGTTAACTTCCCTTGTTCATGTTAACTTCCCTTGTTCATGTTAACTTCATTTGTTCATGTTTACTTCCCTTGTTCATGTTAACTTCCCTTGTTCATGTTAACTTCATTTGTTCATGTTAACTTCATTTGTTCATGTTAACTTCATTTGTTCATGTTAACTTCCCTTGTTCATGTTAACTTCATTTGTTCATGTTAACTTCCCTTGTTCATGTTAACTTCCCTTGTTCATGTTAACTTCCCTTGTTCATGTTAACTTCATTTGTTCATGTTTACTTCCCTTGTTCATGTTTACTTCCCTTGTTCATGTTTACTTCCCTTGTTCATGTTAACTTCATTTGTTCATGTTAACTTCCCTTGTTCATGTTTACTTCCCTTGTTCATGTTTACTTCATTTGTTCATGTTAACTTCATTTGTTCATGTTAACTTCCCTTGTTCATGTTAACTTCCCTTGTTCATGTTAACTTCCCTTGTTCATGTTAACTTCCCTTGTTCATGTTAACTTCCCTTGTTCATGTTAACTTCCCTTGTTCATGTTAACTTCCCTTGTTCATGTTAACTTCCCTTGTTCATGTTAACTTCATTTGTTCATGTTAACTTCCCTTGTTCATGTTAACTTCCCTTGTTCATGTTAACTTCATTTGTTCATGTTAACTTCCCTTGTTCATGTTAACTTCATTTGTTCATGTTAACTTCCCTTGTTCATGTTAACTTCATTTGTTCATGTTAACTTCATTTGTTCATGTTAACTTCCCTTGTTCATGTTAACTTCCCTTGTTCATGTTAACTTCCCTTGTTCATGTTAACTTCCCTTGTTCATGTTAACTTCCCTTGTTCATGTTAACTTCATTTGTTCATGTTAACTTCATTTGTTCATGTTAACTTCCCTTGTTCATGTTAACTTCATTTGTTCATGTTAACTTCATTTGTTCATGTTAACTTCCCTTGTTCATGTTAACTTCCCTTGTTCATGTTAACTTCATTTGTTCATGTTAACTTCATTTGTTCATGTTAACTTCCCTTGTTCATGTTAACTTCATTTGTTCATGTTAACTTCCCTTGTTCATGTTTACTTCCCTTGTTCATGTTAACTTCATTTGTTCATGTTAACTTCCCTTGTTCATGTTAACTTCATTTGTTCATGTTAACTTCATTTGTTCATGTTAACTTCATTTGTTCATGTTAACTTCATTTGTTCATGTTAACTTCCCTTGTTCATGTTAACTTCATTTGTTCATGTTAACTTCCCTTGTTCATGTTAACTTCCCTTGTTCATGTTAACTTCCCTTGTTCATGTTAACTTCATTTGTTCATGTTTACTTCCCTTGTTCATGTTAACTTCCCTTGTTCATGTTAACTTCATTTGTTCATGTTAACTTCATTTGTTCATGTTAACTTCATTTGTTCATGTTAACTTCCCTTGTTCATGTTAACTTCATTTGTTCATGTTAACTTCCCTTGTTCATGTTAACTTCCCTTGTTCATGTTAACTTCCCTTGTTCATGTTAACTTCATTTGTTCATGTTTACTTCCCTTGTTCATGTTTACTTCCCTTGTTCATGTTTACTTCCCTTGTTCATGTTAACTTCATTTGTTCATGTTAACTTCCCTTGTTCATGTTTACTTCCCTTGTTCATGTTTACTTCATTTGTTCATGTTTACTTCATTTGTTCATGTTAACTTCCCTTGTTCATGTTAACTTCCCTTGTTCATGTTAACTTCCCTTGTTCATGTTAACTTCCCTTGTTCATGTTAACTTCCCTTGTTCATGTTAACTTCCCTTGTTCATGTTAACTTCCCTTGTTCATGTTAACTTCCCTTGTTCATGTTAACTTCATTTGTTCATGTTTACTTCCCTTGTTCATGTTAACGTCCCTTGTTCATGTTAACTTCCCTTGTTCATGTTAACTTCCCTTGTTCATGTTAACTTAATTTGTTCATGTTTACTTCCCTTGTTCATGTTTACTTCCCTTGTTCATGTTAACTTCATTTGTTCATGTTAACTTCATTTGTTCATGTTAACTTCCCTTGTTCATGTTAACTTCCCTTGTTCATGTTAACTTCCCTTGTTCATGTTAACTTCCCTTGTTCATGTTAACTTCATTTGTTCATGTTAACTTCCCTTGTTCATGTTAACTTCATTTGTTCATGTTAACTTCCCTTGTTCATGTTAACTTCATTTGTTCATGTTAACTTCCCTTGTTCATGTTAACTTCCCTTGTTCATGTTAACTTCCCTTGTTCATGTTAACTTCCCTTGTTCATGTTAACTTCATTGTTCATGTTAACTTCATTTGTTCATGTTAACTTCCCTTGTTCATGTTAACTTCATTTGTTCATGTTAACTTCCCTTGTTCATGTTTACTTCCCTTGTTCATGTTTACTTCCCTTGTTCATGTTAACTTCATTTGTTCATGTTAACTTCATTTGTTCATGTTAACTTCATTTGTTCATGTTAACTTCCCTTGTTCATGTTAACTTCCCTTGTTCATGTTAACTTCATTTGTTCATGTTAACTTCCCTTGTTCATGTTAACTTCCCTTGTTCATGTTAACTTCCCTTGTTCATGTTAACTTAATTTGTTCATGTTTACTTCCCTTGTTCATGTTAACTTCCCTTGTTCATGTTTACTTCATTTGTTCATGTTAACTTCCCTTGTTCATGTTAACTTCCCTTGTTCATGTTAACTTCCCTTGTTCATGTTAACTTCCCTTGTTCATGTTAACTTCCCTTGTTCATGTTAACTTCATTTGTTCATGTTAACTTCCCTTGTTCATGTTAACTTCATTTGTTCATGTTAACTTCCCTTGTTCATGTTAACTTCCCTTGTTCATGTTAACTTCATTTGTTCATGTTAACTTCCCTTGTTCATGTTAACTTCCCTTGTTCATGTTAACTTCCCTTGTTCATGTTAACTTCATTTGTTCATGTTAACTTCCCTTGTTTATGTTAACTTCATTTGTTCATGTTAACTTCCCTTGTTCATGTTTACTTCATTTGTTCATGTTTACTTCATTTGTTCATGTTAACTTCCCTTGTTCATGTTAACTTCATTTGTTCATGTTAACTTCATTTGTTCATGTTAACTTCCCTTGTTCATGTTAACTTCCCTTGTTCATGTTAACTTCCCTTGTTCATGTTAACTTCCCTTGTTCATGTTAACTTCATTTGTTCATGTTAACTTCCCTTGTTCATGTTAACTTCATTTGTTCATGTTAACTTCCCTTGTTCATGTTAACTTCCCTTGTTCATGTTTACTTCATTTGTTCATGTTAACTTCCCTTGTTCATGTTAACTTCCCTTGTTCATGTTAACTTCCCTTGTTCATGTTAACTTCATTTGTTCATGTTTACTTCATTTGTTCATGTTTACTTCATTTGTTCATGTTTACTTCCCTTGTTCATGTTAACTTCCCTTGTTCATGTTAACTTCCCTTGTTCATGTTTACTTCATTTGTTCATGTTTACTTCCCTTGTTCATGTTTACTTCCCTTGTTCATGTTTACTTCCCCTTTTCATGTTTACTTCCCCTTTTCATGTTTACTTCCCCTTTTCATGTTTACTTCCCCTTTTCATGTTTACTTCACTCTTTCATTGATAACTTCACACGTTCATTGATAACTTCACTCGTTCATCAATAACTTCACCCTTTCTAGTTGTCCTTATTCTAAGAGGCCAACCCCTGACCTGTTCACTTTGTTTATCGTGAAATATTAACTTCTATCATTAAGAAGGATGAAAGTATGTCTACTAATATTTGATGGTTGTCATTTGTATTGTGTAATTCCAGTTTGTATTGTGTAATTCCAGTTTGTATTGTGTAATTCCAGTTTGTATTGTGTAATTCCAGCTATCACAGGAGCGAAGGGAGGAGATGCGAACATCAAAGGAACATTTGAAGAAGTCAAAGGCCGATGGAAGAGTAATCCACATACAAAACCTGTTACACAGCATTCAGGTAATGTAAACGCTGTCTCCAGCCTTAAATCAGGTTTGACAGTACAGTGGTGCCCTTATCAAAGCCTCACACTCAAAAACATGTAATGAGGCACACATGTTTTCTACTTAATTGTTGTTTTATTAGCCATTTTTCATCAAATGTTCATCATTGTTTTATCACATTACAGCTTCGTAAAGCACCAACTCTCCAGGAGTTCTTTGAAGAGAAATCAGGGCTCCACATCCTCTCTGATTCTAATGCCACCAGCAGTGCATCGTCTTCTCAGAGAGTTCATGGCTTGGAGACCAAAGATCATCTCTCCTTCTCACCTCCACCTGGCCTCCAAGATGAGCACATTACCCCAAAGGTTGCACCCCTGACGTCGACAACTTGCACTGAAATTTCTCTTCATCATCCCAAACCACCACAACAATACCAGGACCAGAACTGCTTTTTGGATGAAAATGAGGTAAATCCACACTCCCAACCAATCACAGATCCCTTTGTGGACATAAGTCACCAATCACAGTCTTCAGGTTATGTGACCTATGACAATGCAGACACTGCCACCAGTGTGTTAACTAGAGTTGAATCAGTAAGAGAAGGTTGTCTGTTAAGCAGTGTGGAGGGAGGGTTGAAGTACCCTTCAAACAGGACCAAGATGCAAAATATCATCAGTCACCCCCCCATAGACGGAGAGACACTAGAGCGCTCTGCCCATGAGTCGTCTATTGAGGACTGTTCACTCTCAGCAGAGTCTGGACCCCCTGTTCAAGATTTGACAACACTTGGAACTAACCAGGAAATTATGCATAAACTTAACGAACAAATCAATGAACATCCGTCTGCACAATATGATGCATTTGACCAGGATGAAAATGCGTCTGGCAGGGAATGTCCAACCCCTCCAATCGGAGGTGGCACTGATTCTTCCCATTATTCAACTACGACAAACCCTGAACCACAGGACCAGGAAGAAGATCAAGCAGATGCGTTGAACCATGACGCTGACATAAAGCCTTTTGAAGAGCCTTACCGTTTAAGCCTCCAGGCCTTGCTAAAGAAATCCCAGGAGTATCGGCAGCAGCAGCGAATGCTCAGAAGCCAGGCAAGGAACTCTAGAGTAATCCTGGAGAGTCTTTCTGATAAAGAGAACGACGAGTTTCCCCATAAGGCCACGATGAGGAGGAAAACAAAGCAGGAGACTTGTATTGAAAACCAAGCTGAAATGTCATTGAACAAGCCATGTGAAAATGAGCAGAAGCTGAAGGGAGAAGACCTCCCTTCAAAAGAGTCCAATGATGTAATGAAAACTGTAGGCCTCAGTTCAACAGGTAACGCAAACACTGGGACTTTGGGCCGAGGTCAAAATAAAACACTCCCTGAAAATAATCCACCTGTCTTTTCACCAACCGGTGAATCACCCACCAAACCTGTCGATTTTTTTGTAACAACACTTTCTGACATTTCAGCACACTCCCCAGCTCACTTTTCCCCACCCAGAAACGAGAGCACGATCCGTAGTTTGAGTAATAAAGGAACAAATTTCCATGTCATTCCAACTCCTCAGTTGTGTACCAGTCCGGTTCACTGCAAAGGGCTTAGTAAAACTGGAGGATCCCAAGGTGCCAGTCCTGGCCCAAACACTAAGGTCCTGGTCCAGACGGCCAACAATGTGGATCGCATGTTTGAGACTGGAGAAAATGATGCGTCCTCTGTGGCACATCTCAACCAAGTTGATTTGCCCACAATGTTAAGCAGGAGTTCTGCTCACACGCAGCACATAGACCAGCTGGAGCTCAACCTATCCTGCCTCAAACTGCTCATCTCTGAGCTGGAGTCCACCATTACAGAAAACAGGAAAAACCAGAGCCAGCCTGAGAATCGCATCCTCCCTGCTGGCTTCTGTGATGTCAGCTCTGCGCCGTTCCTACACCAAACGTATAAAGAGCAGAGGGTTTGGGTTGGCCCTAATGATTCTTATAATGGGGACAAAAGCCTGCATGGTGATTGGAGTCCTGCCGAGGGTAGCGCCTGGCAGAGAAGACAATCATTGGACCATGACAGGAACAATGAGGAAGACACAGACCCTGAACTCCACTTCATAGATCTCCCGCGAATAAGACCGCACAAAAGAGGAGATGCAGACGTGTGTGTCAATAAAGGGAGCACTGGCCTGTCTCTGGTGTTAGGTGGTGGTGGTGAGACCGCCAACAGGGTCCAGGGTACAGTTGGAGCATCGCTGGCAAGAGGTATCGTTGCTATGAGTTCCAGAGAACAGGCAGGCTCCAAAAGACCACAGCCATCTGCAAAGCGCATCACCTCGGTGACACAGAGGATGCTCATTCCAGATGTGTTCCGGGAGACTCCACTCAGCCCCGTCACTGTTCTGTCTGATACCAGCAACCAGCCCCCTAAGAGACCTCAAGCCATGGTAGAAGAGGGCAGCGCCTCGTCCTGTTGGGTCTCTCTCAATCGTTCGTACCACGTGGACAGGCCATCGGACAGTTCGGGTTCAGAGTTACTTACGTATGGGCCTCACGTTCCCGACAACGAGCACCTGACCCCGGAGAGTAGAGGAGGAGGAGGTCAGGTGGGCGTGTCCAAGGCCAAAAGGAGACTCCTCATGCATACCAAAAAGGAGGCGCAGGAGAGGAGGTTGGACAGTGGCAAAGGAGCCGGACCACTTGTTCATGCACTCGCATACGCCAGTACGCCCAAAGGTGAGGCTGGAATAGAGAGAGACTTTTCAGTAGTTATCTCTTAACAACACTACTAACAAGGTGTTTCTTCAGCCTCACCACAGGAGCGTGGAGGCCAGGTGGGTCAGGGAGACCAGCAGCAGCTGAACCACATGCATGCAGCTCAGTGGGAGGCCCGGCAGGAGAAGCAGGGCAGGCAGCAGCAACAGGTGCTACAGGTAGGACTGATCGTAATGCGCTGAATAACAAGAAGGACATCTAGGTCCAGTGTTTGACTCACAGACTTCAGGTGAATATGCTGGGATATATCAAGATCTAAATTTGGATTTATAGAAAAACCTGATCATTTTGCTAAACAAACATTTTTCTAATGGTCTTCTTTGTAAATGTCCTGAATTTGCCCACTACCTTGAACATCAAAGTAGTTTATTCAAATAATAAGGAGTTGCTTACACTGAATTTGGGTACATTTACATTTACATTTACATTTAGGGCATTTGGCAGATGCTTTTATCCAAAGCGACTTACAAGGTGTACATTAGTTGAAGCAGACAATAGCATAACACTGTGGTACGCAAACATATAAATACAGCAGTTCACAAGTATTCATATTAACAAGATGAATAACACAATTTCGTACTGCTAGGTCACCTGCTTAAGTAGCTGTGATAAGAGCGTGTTATCAACATTAAGGATATACACTTGCGAACATATACAACATGCTAAGAGCTATTAATGTCAGGACTTAAGCAAGTTTAGGGGTTTCACAAAGGAGAAGGAGGGTTCAAGGAGAGTCCAGGTGGACTCTGAACAGGTGGGTCTTGAGTCTCTTGCGGAAGCTGGCGAGGGACTCTGCCGTCCTGACATGAGACGGGAGTTCATTCCACCACTGTGGAGCCAGAGCCTTGAAGAGCTGGGTCTTGGACGAGCGATGCTTGGTTGTCATCAGTGAAGGTCGAACAAGTCGCCTGGCAGAAGTTGAGCGGAGCGCTCTGGCTGGGATGTAGGATTTGACCAACGCCTGGAGGTAGGCTGGGGCAGTTCCATTGACTGCCCTAAAGGTCAGCACCAGAGTCTTGAACTTGATGCGAGCATTTACCGGAAGCCAGTGGAGATCGCGGAAGAGAGGGGTCACGTGGGAGAATTTTGGTAGGTTGAATACCAGGCGTGCTGCTGCGTTCTGGATGCGTTGGAGGGGCTTGGTTGCAGAGGCGGGGAGTCCCGCCAGGAGAGAGTTGCAGTAGTCGAGGCAGGTGATGACGAGCGCTTGGACCAGGATCTGCGCCGCTTCACGTGTGAGGAAGGGCCAGATCCTGCGGATGTTGTAGAGGGCAATTCTGCAAGATCGGGTCTTTCCCCGGTATGAAGAGGAGCTCAGTCTTGTCAAGGTTGAGCTTCAGGTGGTTGGCGGCTGTCCATCTGCTGATGTCGGCCAGGCATTTAGAGATGCGTGTTGCGATTTGGGTTTCTGAGGGGGGAAAGGAGAGAAACAGTTGAGTGTCATCTGCATAGCAGTGATAGGAGAAGCCATGAGATGTGATTACAGAGCCTAGCGATTTAGTGTAAAGAGAAAACAGAAGGGGTCCCAATACTGAGCCTTGGGGGACTCCGGTGTCCAGGGAGCAGGGTCTGGACAGGGAACCGTTCCATGTGACCTGATAAGTGCGATCTGCAAGGTAGGAGGTGAACCAGGATAACGCAGTTCCAGCGATTCCAAGCTCGGCGAGAGTGGAGAGGAGGATCTGGTGGTTCACTGTGTCGAACGCCGCAGACAGGTCGAGAAGGATCAGTACCGATGAGAGGGACGAGCTTCTGGCATCACGAAGAGACTGTCACTGCGAGCAGTGCCGTCTCCGTGGAGTGCGCAGCCTTGAACATGGAGAAAAGTTTCCTTGGGTTAGAGGCAGAAGAGTAAAATGTTTGTACGGTAGAAGGCAGATTTAGCAGCCGATACCGTGGAGGTGAAGCCAGCAAGGAGACGGAGGTAGTGAGCGAGGTCATCAGAAGATTTCCTCCATTTTCTCTCAGCCGCCCGTAGCTCTGCTCTACGAGCCCGCAGAGGTTCGGACAGCCAAGGAGGTGGAGGAGAGGCTCGTGCTGGTCTGGAGGTGAGAGGACAGAGAGAGAGTCGAAGGAGGAGGAGAGAGAGGAAGTCAGAGTGGAGGAGGCTTCCTCTACCGACAAGAGAGAGAATTGTTGGGGGGATGGTAGTGAGGAGAGGACAGATGCGGAGAGAGAAGAGGGAGAGAGAGTTTTCAGGTTACTACGGAAGGTAACAATGTGGGGAGTAGTGGGTAGGGAGGTGGGGGATTTGAGAGGGAGAGAGAAAGCAACAAAATGGTGATCAGAGACAGGGAGGGGTGTGACAGAGATCACCGAGGTGGTACAGGATCTTGTGAAGACAAGATCCAGTTGGTTCCCAGCTCTGTAGGTAGGGGGAGAAGGAGTGAGTGTTAGACCGAATATGGCAAAAACGTTAATGAATTCAGGAGATTGTAACTTATCCGACTGGATGTTGAAGTCACCCAGAACCACGAGTGGGGTGCCGTCCTCAGGAAAGCAGCTGAGGAGGGCGTCCATCTCGTCAAAGAAGTGGGTAGGTAGGTAGTAGTCATTAAGGTGTCTGAATGGGTTAGGCGTGTTCAATTGATTTGGGGGACCGCAACCCACTTGGCAGATCTGGCTGATTTAGATGGGATGTAGTTTAGCCCCATGAGTGATGTCCACCTCACCCACGGTCAGCCATCAGAATAAAGCTGTGATTGTTCCTTCAAGAGGGGGGTAGACATGAGGGCCTCTGCCAAACCTTCCATTAACTATAATGTGTCATACACTGACCCATAATGTCTGTCAAAAACCAGGTGTAGACCTTGGCAAGACTCTGGCTCTGTACCAGCCCATAGAAACATTACACACAGACACACACACTGTTCCCCTGTCTGTTAGAGTGGTGTTGTCAGGACCTGGGTCGTGGGTAGACTACTGACCATCTGATCGTTATAGGAGACCTTCAAACATTCCCTTGTGAAAAAGCTCAGGGATTCACCCAGAAGTGTTCACGGCATCCCAAGGGGGGGGGGGGGGGTGGTGGGTGTGTGTGTGTGTTTAATGAATGCATCTCTAACAACAATATAATTAACATAAGCTGGGTAATGAAGAGACCTTTGTGGTTGTTGGTTCTCCTGCCCCCACCCCCTTCTCCATCACCTCCACCCCCTTCTCCATCACCTCCACACATCTCTACAAACACACACACACCCCCTTCTCCATCACCTCCACCCCCTTCTCCATCACCTCCACCCCCTTCTCCATCACCTCCACCCCCTTCTCCATCACCTCCACCCCCTTCTCCATCACCCCCACCCCCTTCTCCATCACCTCCACCCCCTTCTCCATCACCTCCACACATCTCTACAAACACACGCACACCCCCTTCTCCATCACCTCCACCCCCTTCTCCATCACCTCCACCCCCTTCTCCATCACCTCCACCCCCTTCTCCATCACCTCCACCCCCTTCTCCATCACCCCCACCCCCTTCTCCATCACCTCCACCCCCTTCTCCATCACCTCCACCCCCTTCTCCATCACCCCCACCCCCTTCTCCATCACCTCCACCCCCTTCTCCATCACCCCCACCCCCTTCTCCATCACCCCCACCCCTCATCAGTGAAAGGGATGCCGGTAAGATTGTAGCCCTGCTAGCCTGCTGTTGGGGAACAGGGGAACAGACCGATTAAGTGGAGGATCATCCAACGGAGTGCCACCACTAATGAATGGATCTCTCTCTCTCTCTCTCTCTCCAATACATTTTCCCTCTGGCTCATTTGCTGTCCTGTCCAATTCAATATCGCCCAACCTTTTCCACTGGCATGTGAAAACACACTCACACACACAGTTTGTCCTTGTCATCACCCTGACTTCCTAGGCGTTGGCCGAGCGGTTCCGTCTCCTTCAGAGGATGTCCTCGCTGTGCCCGCCGTCTGTCTCGCATACCCGAAACACCGCGACCTTGTCTTCCGGAGGAGGAGGAGGAGGAGGAGGAGAGCTCTCAGACGTCTGCTTCCAGGTACTGCTACTGTTACATCTCCACATGCTCGTAACCCAGTAAAAGCACTGATGGACTTTATGTTTATCATTATCCTTATGGAGTATTGTACAACCAGGACGCCCCAGCTGTTCACTGTCCTGTGGACCGAATAAACAGCTGCGCGCACACACACAACCTGAGCTTGTATCACAAACACACACACACACAACCTGAGCTTGTATCACAAACACACGCACACAACCTGAGCTTGTATCACAAACACACACACACACAACCTGAGCTTGTATCACAAACACACACACACACACACACAACCTGAGCTTGTATCACAAACACACACACACACACACAACCTGAGCTTGTATCACAAACACACGCACATACAACCTGAGCTTGTATCACAAACACACACACACACACAACCTGAGCTTGTATCACAAACACACACACACAACCTGAGCTTGTATCACAAACACACGCACACACACAACCTGAGCTTGTATCACAAACACACACACACAACCTGAGCTTGTATCACAAACACACGCACACAACCTGAGCTTGTATCACAAACACACACACACACACACAACCTGAGCTTGTATCACAAACACACACACACAACCTGAGCTTGTATCACAAACACACGCACACACACAACCTGAGCTTGTATCACACACACACAACCTGAGCTTGTATCACAAACACACGCACACAACCTGAGCTTGTATCACAAACACACACACACACACAACCTGAGCTTGTATCACAAACACACGCACATACAACCTGAGCTTGTATCACAAACACACGCACACACAACCTGAGCTTGTATCACAAACACACGCACACACAACCTGAGCTTGTATCACAAACACACGCACATACAACCTGAGCTTGTATCACAAACACACACACACAACCTGAGCTTGTATCACAAACACACGCACATACAACCTGAGCTTGTATCACAAACACACACACACACACAACCTGAGCTTGTATCACAAACACACGCACACAACCTGAGCTTGTATCACAAACACACGCACATACAACCTGAGCTTGTATCACAAACACACACACACACACAACCTGAGCTTGTATCACAAACACACACACACAACCTGAGCTTGTATCACAAACACACACACACACAACCTGAGCTTGTATCACAAACACACGCACATACAACCTGAGCTTGTATCACAAACACACACACACACAACCTGAGCTTGTATCACAAACACACACACACACAACCTGAGCTTGTATCACAAACACACGCACATACAACCTGAGCTTGTATCACAAACACACACACACAACCTGAGCTTGTATCACAAACACACGCACATACAACCTGAGCTTGTATCACAAACACACACACACAACCTGAGCTTGTATCACAAACACACACACACACAACCTGAGCTTGTATCACAAACACACGCACATACAACCTGAGCTTGTATCACAAACACACACACACAACCTGAGCTTGTATCACAAACACACGCACATACAACCTGAGCTTGTATCACAAACACACACACACACACACAACCTGAGCTTGTATCACAAACACACACACAACCTGAGCTTGTATCTCAGTAACTATCAGCCCATGGCCTTTAAATCATTGTTTTGTTTCGTACCCCCGACCAGCACCGTGTCACTGGTTGCCCAACAGTCACAGAATCAACAAGTCCACAGCAGGCCAGCTGTCTTCTGACACCCTATTATACTGATGGATACCAAAGACCTTGAGAATCTGGCTGGGAAATTAATTGGTTGTCATTGGTCATTCTCTCTCTCTCTCTCTCTCGCTCTCTCGCTCTCTCGCTCTCTCGCTCTCTCTCTCTCTCTCTCTCTCTCTCATATGCTCATTATTCAGACATCCTCTCATCCCCTCTTGCTTCTCCCCTCTCCCCCCTCATCTTCCTTCCCTAACAGCATGTGGAGCAGTCTCTCCCTGAACACCACCGCCCCCTAGTGGCAGCAGCCGTGAAGGGATTTCTGACACGCAGGCTTATGAGGACTGAGAGAGTGGAACAGCTGCGGCGCACGGCCAAGGTAGAGCCCTCATTGGTTGGTCCTGGTTGCCGGGGTCTTTTGTGTTGCACAGCAATAAAATAATGTGTGTGTCGTGTACGTAGGACACCCAGCAGTTCCTGCAAGGCTTTGAGCAGCAGAGCCCAGGGCGAGGTGAGCTGTGCAGCAGACAGGACAGGTTGCTGTGGGAGAGAGTCACCCTGCAGGTTTTTACACACACACACACACACACACACACACACACACACACACACACACACACACACACACACACACACACACACACACACACACACACACACACACACACACACAGCTGCACCACCTCTCCAATAGAACAGATTGAGTGGTGTTCCACCCTGTACTCCTCTCCTCCAGCTGCGTGCGGCGCGCTATGAGCTCCATGACCTCTGCTTCGGTCTGCCGGCTGCAGAGCGGATGCAGCTGATCAGCTGGGACAGAGAGCTCAGACTACAGACGGTAGCCCTCTGTGTGTGTATATATATATATATATATATATATATATATATATATATATATATATAACATCCTACACCGCTCACTGCCTCATATTGTGCTGTTTTTATTTTTTATTAATGTGGCACTGGGACAGAAATAATTATTGATTTTATTGGGCCCAGCTATTGAATTCTAACAACAAATAACAATGACCGTATTACCAGGATAAACTTTAATGCTGAGTCATCAGAACACTGAAATAGCCAGTGTTTTGGCATTAAATGTTCATTATGTTGTGAAAACATTTGTAAAGTAAGTGTGAAAGGTGACAAATTGGCTCCTTGAATGGAATCCTCTGACTCTAACCGTGTTTTGTTCAGTGATGTATTTATGTTGACAGTTCAGGGAGATCACTGCATTTAAGTGTGTGTGTGTGTGTGTGTGTGTGTGTGTGTGTGTGTGTGTGTGTGTGTGTGTGTGTGTGTGTGTGTGTGTGTGTGTGTGTGTGTGTGTGTGTGTGTGTGTGTGTGTGTGTGTGTGTGTGTGTGTGTGTGTGTGTGTGTGTGTGTGTGTGTGTGTGTGTGTGTGTGTGTGTGTGTGTGTAGACTGGGTCGCCGGGCCGGGCCATTAGGAACAGTTCGCTGTCTGCTGCTACACAAAAGTCCTTGGAGAGGAAGAGAAGAGTCATGTAAATACTACCACACACTTCACAGAACATGACAACAATATCACACTGCAAGCCTTGGACGTCCTGCAGTCATTCAGACTTATTTTCTGATTACTTTGACATATATATACACATATTCAAGAGACTTTATTTATCCTGAGGGAAATTAAGTTGAACAGTTGAAACAGGGGAAAAAATGCACACAAAATATACTAATACCTAAAAACGAAATAACAACAAACTAAACTAAACTGGTATAAACAAAATATAACTAAATGAACTCTAAATGAAATCTAAATGTATTGATAGATGAATTGCACAATTTACAGTATTATTACAGTAATACGTAGGTATATACAATACACAACATTATGTATAGTGCAAATTGGCAGTAATAAAATACTAATAAATAATTCTGAAGTACTGAGTACTGAAAAGTGACAAGTGAAATTGAATTTACAGTGCAAAATTACAGTGAAAGGATTTACAGTGCGTTGACCAAAAAATAATAACAGTGCGTTGACCTCAGGTCACTGAGTCTCCACTGTCCCTCTCACGACCCGAGGTAGATGAATTATAGAGACTGATGGCCACAGGAAGAAAGGACTTCCTGTGGCGTTCTGTGGTGCACCTGGGTGGAATGAGTCTGTTGCTGAAGGTGCTTCTATATGAGGTCAGCACCTGAGGGTGAGCGTTGTTGTCAAGGATACTACGCAGCTTGCGCAGCATCCTTCTCTCAGACACCACCAACAAGGAGTCCAGCTGGACCCCCAGGACAGCGCCAGCCTTCCTGACCATCCTGCTGACTTCAACCTGCTTCCCCAGCACACGACACCGGAGAAGATGGCACTGGCTACCACCGACTGGTAGAACATCATCAGCATCGTGTTACAAACGTTGAAGGACCGGAGACGGCTCTGGCCCTTCTTGTACACGGCCTCAGAGTTCTTGGCCCAGACCAGTTTGTTGTCCAGGTGAACTCCCAGGTATTTATATATATATATATACATATATACTAAATGTATTGTTGTGGTTTGTTTTCAGGATAAAGAAGAAAGCCACAGAAAGGCAGCAGGGGCCACAGAGGCCCACCTTCTCAGGCCAACTGACACCACAACCCAGACCAGGCCTGTTTAGGACCACCAAGAGGACTCCCAAGACCACTTCCTGTAGACGCTGATTAGCCCAGCTTAATGTTCCTACTCCTATTACATTTTGACATGGTCAATGTTTTTAAATATTATTTATCTTTTTTTTGTTTTTGATAAACGTTTCTATTTAAAGGTTTTGTGTTGAGTTGTTCACTGGTCTGTGTGGTTTTTAAGGGAAAGTTACACATACCTACCAGAGGGTGTCGCTGTAGTTTGGCACTGTAGTTCAATATTTAAGCTCTGGGTGCTTCTAGGTGCTCGTTGGTTTGTGGTTATCTGTTATATATATGTATATATATGTATATGTGTATATATATGTGTATATATATGTATATATATATGTATATATATATGTATATATATATGTATATGTATATGTATATATATGTATATATATATGTATATGTATGTATATATATATGTATATATATATGTATATGTAGAGAGTTACGACATAGGGTTATGATATAGTGTTGTGATATATATAGATAGAGGGTTATGATATAGGGTTATGATATATATATATAGAGAGAGTTATGACATAGGGTTATGATATAGTGTTGTGATATATATAGATAGAGGGTTATGACATAGGGTTATGATATATATATATAGAGAGAGTTATGACATAGGGTTATGATATAGTGTTGTGATATATATAGATAGAGGGTTATGACATAGGGTTATGATATATATATATAGAGAACGTTATGACAGGGTTATGATATATAGAGAGTTATAACAGAGTTATGATATATATATAGAGAGAGAGTTATGACAGAGTTATGATATATATAGAGAGAGTTATGACCGAGTTATGATATATATAGAGAGTTATGACATAGGGTTATGATATATATAGAGAGAGTTATGACAGGGTTATGATATATATATAGAGTTATGACAGAGGGTTATGATATATATATAGAGTTATGACATAGGGTTATGATATATATATAGAGAGTTATGACAGAGGGTTATGATATATATAGAGAGAGTTATGACAGAGTTATGATATATATAGAGAGAGTTATGACAGAGTTATGATATAGTGTTATTATATATATAGAGAGAGGGTTATGATATATAATAGAGATTTATGACATAGGGTTATGATATATATATATAGAGATTTATGACAGGGTTATTATATAGGGTTATGATATATATAGAGAGAGAGTTATGACATAGGGTTATGATATATATAGAGAGAGTTATGACATAGGGTTATGATATATATAGATAGAGTTATGACATAGGGTTATGATATATATACAGAGAGAGTTATGACATAGGGTTATGATATAGGGTTATGATATATATAGAGAGAGTTATGACATAGGGTTATTACATAGGGTTATGATATATATAGAGAGAGTTATGACATTGGGTTATGATATATATAGATAGAGAGTTATGACAGGGTTATGATATAGTGTTGTGATATATATAGATAGAGGGTTATGACATAGGGTTATGATATATATATAGAGAGAGTTATGACATAGGGTTATGATATAGGGTTATGATATATATAGAGAGAGAGTTATGACATAGAGTTATGATATATATAGAGAGAGTTATGACATAGGGTTATGATATATATAGATAGAGTTATGACATAGAGTTATGATATAGTGTTATGATATATATATATATATATAGAGAGAGTTATGATATATATAGATAGAGTTATGACAGAGTTATGATATAGTGTTATGATATATATATATAGAGAGTTATGATATAGTGTTATGATATATATAGATAGAGAGTTATGACATAGAGTTATGATATATATATAGAGAGAGTTATGACAGAGTTATGACACAGAATGTAACTACACGTTGTGATTGGTCCGCTCTGCAGCTTCCGGTAATAAACAAACAAGATGGCGGACCAAGCTCAGCTGACCACCGTGTTTTGTTTGTCATGTCATTAGTTTGGCTTTTTCTTGCTTAGGTTTTTCTAAATGAAGTGATAAATGGACGCTGTACCTCCGACGGTACCGTTATAGGAGCCAACAAGAACGTTATAGGAGCCAACAAGAACGTTAGAAGGGATTTTATCTGAACCGGCTTTAATGCGATTTAGAAATCCCGACCGGCCGCTTTTTGGGATCCCAAAAGAAATCAGATTTTTAATATTTCAGAAACGCTTAATTGGGACTTCCTTCCAAATGGTTTCGGTGTACACTCTTTAGCTCGGGCCTTCGTGTTGTGAACTTGTATGCCGGTGAACCGTCTAGTGTCCCCAGTGTCCTGTGGTGGAGACATGGAGGTGTCTTCGCGGACGGAGAGGAAGGCTTTGGAGAAGGAGAAGATGGTCCAACGGGAGACCGAGAGGAAGGTCTTCAGACTGGTGAGAAGACCTTCACTACTTCCATGCTGAGCTGTGCGCCCATTTACGCTTCTTTAATAAATAATGGATGAATGGCTCTCCGGTAGGTCACAGGGATCCTGAAGAAGGCCGAAGGAGAGCGCACAGAGGAGGAGGAGCGCACGCTGCTCCTGCACCAGGAGGCGGCGGAGGAGCTCAGCAGGAGAAAGGTCCGGAGCAGAGCTCTGAAGAGGAGGAGAGAGGAGGTGAAACACGGACCTTACAGCTTCTCTTCACTCTCGTTCCTCATTGTTAGCCTTACACTTTGAGCCAACACATTCTCAAAATGTAACTTGAGAATGTAACGATGTCGCTAAGTAAGAGTTACTCTTACTTTACAAACTCTTACGTTACATTCTCAATGGACAGGGATTGTGGGTTATTTTGATGTGTAACAACACAAACCAACTTGTGGTGTTGATGTCATCAGTGTGTTCTATTGTTCCTCCTAACAGGTGTGTGACCAACCGGAGGAGCAGAGAACCAAAGTGTCTCAGCTGGCTGAAGCCATCAAACAGGCCCAGCACCTGGTGGTTTACACCGGAGCAGGCATCAGCACTGTACGTCACCTTGTCTATACCTTCAAGTTCTGTCAAACCTGCGTCAATTCTATGTCTTTTGGATTAAATGTGTATGTGTATTTTAGGCAGCATCTATTCCAGACTACAGAGGCCCCAATGGGGTTTGGACCAAACTACAGAAAGGACAGGCTGTCAGGTGAGATGAACCATGTTGAAATGATAATGCTGTACTCAAGCAGCGTGAGTTTGTCAACTAAACGCACATCAATAGCATTATAATAATATATAATAAATAATAATAATAATTGTAATGTTTTTGTTTTGTTTTGTCCCATTATAGTATGTCTGACCTGGGAAAAGCAGAGCCTACACTGACACACATGTGTATCAACATGTTACATACGGAGAAATTGGTAGTTGAAAATGCATAATATGTATTAAGTTTACGCTCAGTCTTTACATTGACTTCATAAGTGCATTTGTAAATATCTTTATTCCCACTCTGGAGGTGAAACATGTGGTGTCTCAGAACTGCGATGGGCTCCACTTACGCAGCGGCCTGCCGAGACACGCCCTCTCCGAGCTCCATGGAAACATGTTCATTGAGGTGGGAGTGAGGCTAAGTTCTACGTCTATGCACATATGCACGTTAATACAACGGGAAGCCATAAAAATGACAATGAAATACTCAAATTGTCAACAAGTTGTCTAATAATTTCATTGCACTGGAGGCTGTGTTTTAGAAAGACATTGTGAAGTACATTCACTTCAAAGATTAAATTAAATTCTCTGAAACAATATTTACTGTATTTTATTGTATGGTTGGGCATAACATAAATGCAACTGCTTTCACGATTGTTTTATTTATTTATATATGGTGCTGCTGTATACAGGTTTACATATCAAGATAGTTCAATACAGGTATATTGATATCAAGGTATTTGGTCAGAAGGTTGTGTGTTGTCCTGTCCCCAGGTGTGCACATCATGTACTCCAGCCAGGGAACACCTCCGAGTGTTTGACGTGACGGAGCGCACCTCGCTGCACCGTCACGGGACGGGCCGCAGGTGCAGCTGCTGCGCCGGAGATCTCCGGGACACCATTGTGCACTTTGGTGAGCGGGGGACGCTAGAGCAGCCTCTGAACTGGCAGGGGGCCTCCGAGGCGGCCCAGAGGGCGGATGTCATCCTCTGCCTGGGCTCCAGCCTGAAGGTCAGTTTCATGGTGGGGTCGTGATTTGACCAAATCACTGATGTCTTATTTATTCTGACCGACTCAATGATGTTATGAGTGAGTTTGCTTAACATTCCGTTTTTCAGCTGCAATTTTCATGGTTCATTTTTTATCTTGGTTCTTAAAAGGTTTTAAAGAAATATGCTTGTCTGTGGAGCATGAACAGACCACCTAAAAGAAGGCCCAAACTCTACATTGTCAACCTACAGGTACGCCCACCATGTGTGTGAACGCCCACCATGTCTCCATGACTGATTGCCCCATAATGATATCTTTATTTTAGTGGACTCCAAAAGACTATTCGGCCACGCTGAAGATCAATGGGAAGTGTGATGAGGTTATGAAGCTCCTGATGAAAGATCTAGACATTCAGATTCCGCTGTACAACAAGTAAGCATCACAGTAAATAATAACTTGGCCATTTTAATCACAGCCTTTAATTATGATGTATTATTAAAATGTACCTGTGTCCCAATAAATATTGACTGTATAAATACTGTATTTTTGTGACACCAGGGCTGAGGACCCCATCTTCAGCCTCGCCACACCACTGAGGCTGGAGGAAAAGCACAGTCACAGCCGCTCACTCATAGCGCCCCCTGCTGGCCAGAAGGACTGTTCCCCTGACCCCCAGGAGGACTGTTCCCCTGACCCCCAGGAGGACTGTTCCCCTGACCCCCAGGAGGACTGTTCCCCTGACCCCCAGGGCCTGGTGCAGGGCGGCTGGTTTGGGCGAGGCTACTCCAAAGCCAGGAAGAAGAAGAAAGCAGTTTAATACAACAAGATGACAACCACCTGCATTGTGGCCATTGTTGTTGTTGGTGGAGATGACAGATTTGCTCTCTTAACATTTAAACAGGGATGTTTTTTAATTTTTATTCTGTGATTTAATTTGTAAGCTAATTGCTTACAGTGGCCTGTCTAGTTTCTAAATTAAATCCAGGTCACTTTGTCAAGGTTTGGGCATTCAAGGAAAGAAGGCATTGTTACCATAGTTATGATATCACAATTCTGAGCTCCCTAGATCACTATTGCTACTTGCTGCTACATTTTATTATTTTGTTTACTTGTCTACTGTTTACTTTACTTTTATTAGTTTTATTTGATATGCTTGGTTAATGACGGTGCTGCTTGTTCAGTGTTCAATGTGTTGTTCAATGTGTTTATAAAGCCTTGGTTTATGTAACGATTACCCAGGTGGTTGCTGGTCTTCTTGTTGCTGGTCTTCAATAGTCTCTCGATACTACATCAATAGTCTCTCGATACTACATCAATAGTCTCGATACTACATCAAGTCACTCGATACCACATCAATAGTCTCTCGATACTACATCAATAGTCTCTCGATACGACATCAAGTCTCTCGATACCACATCAATAGTCTCTCTACCACATCAATAGTCTCTCGATACGACATCAATAGTCTCGATACTACATCAAGTCTCTCGATACCAAATCAATAGTCTCTCGATGCCACATCAATAGTCTCTCGATACTACATCAATAGTCTCTCGATACTACATCAATAGTCTCTCGATGCCACATCAATAGTCTCTCAATACGACATCAATAGTCTCGATACTACATCAAGTCTCTCGATACCAAATCAATAGTCTCGATACCACATCAATAGTCTCTAGATGCCACATCAATAGTCTCTCGATACCACATCAATCGTCTCTCGATACTACATCAATAGTCTCGATACTACATCAATAGTCTCTTGATACTACATCAATAGTCTTTCGATACTACATCAATAGTCTCGATACTACATCAATAGTCTCTCGATACCACATCAATAGTCTCTAGATGCCACATCAATAGTCTCTCGATACCACATCAATAGTCTCTCGATACTACATCAATAGTCTCGACACTACATCAATAGTCTCTCGACACCACATCAATAGTCTCTCGATACCCAATTAATAGTCTCTCGATACCACATCAATAGTCTCTCGATACTACATCAATAGTCTTTCGATACCACATCATTAGTCTCTCGATACCACATCAATAGTCTCTAGATGCCACATCAATAGTCTCTCGATACTACATCAATAGTCTCTCGATGCCACATCAATAGTCTCTCGATACTACATCAATAGTCTCTCGATACCCCATCAATAGTCTCTCAATACCACATCAATAGTCTCTCGATACTACATCAATAGTCTCTCGATACCACATCAATAGTCTCTCGATACTACATCAATAGTCTTTCGATACCACATCATTAGTCTCTCGATACCACATCAATAGTCTCTAGATGCCACATCAATAGTCTCTCGATACTACATCAATAGTCTCTCGATGCCACATCAATAGTCTCTCGATACTACATCAATAGTCTCTCGATACTACATCAATAGTCTCTCGATACTACATCAATAGTCTCTCGATGCCACATCAATAGTCTCTCAATACGACATCAATAGTCTCGATACTACATCAAGTCTCTCGATACCAAATCAATAGTCTCGATACCACATCAATAGTCTCTAGATGCCACATCAATAGTCTCTCGATACCACATCAATCGTCTCTCGATACTACATCAATAGTCTCGATACTACATCAATAGTCTCTTGATACTACATCAATAGTCTTTCGATACTACATCAATAGTCTCGATACTACATCAATAGTCTCTCGATACCACATCAATAGTCTCTAGATGCCACATCAATAGTCTCTCGATACCACATCAATAGTCTCTCGATACTACATCAATAGTCTCGACACTACATCAATAGTCTCTCGACACCACATCAATAGTCTCTCGATACCCAATTAATAGTCTCTCGATACCACATCAATAGTCTCTCGATACTACATCAATAGTCTTTCGATACCACATCATTAGTCTCTCGATACCACATCAATAGTCTCTAGATGCCACATCAATAGTCTCTCGATACTACATCAATAGTCTCTCGATGCCACATCAATAGTCTCTCGATACTACATCAATAGTCTCTCGATACCCCATCAATAGTCTCTCAATACCACATCAATAGTCTCTCGATACTACATCAATAGTCTCTCGATACCACATCAATAGTCTCTCGATACTACATCAATAGTCTTTCGATACCACATCATTAGTCTCTCGATACCACATCAATAGTCTCTAGATGCCACATCAATAGTCTCTCGATACTACATCAATAGTCTCTTGATGCCACATCAATAGTCTCTCGATACTACATCAATAGTCTCTCGATACCCCATCAATAGTCTCTCAATACCACATCAATAGTCTCTCGATACTACATCAATAGTCTTTCGATACCACATCATTAGTCTCTCGATACCACATCAATAGTCTCTAGATGCCACATCAATAGTCTCTCGATACTACATCAATAGTCTCTCGATGCCACATCAATAGTCTCTCGATACTACATCAATAGTCTCTCGATACCCCATCAATAGTCTCTCAATACCACATCAATAGTCTCTCGATACTACATCAATAGTCTCTCGATACTACATCAATAGTCTCTCGATACCACATCAATAGTCTCTCGATACTACATCAATAGTCTCTCGATACTACATCAATAGTCTCTCGATGCTACATCAATAGTCTCTCGATGCCACATCAATAGTCTCTCAATACCACATCAATAGTCTCTCGATACCACATCAATAGTCTCTCGATACTACATCAATAGTCTCTCGATACTACATCAATAGTCTCTCGATACTACATCAATAGTCTCTCGATACTACATCAATAGTCTCTCGATACCACATCAATAGTCTCTAGATGCCACATCAATAGTCTCTCGATACCACATCAATAGTCTCTCGATACTACATCAATAGTCTCTCGATGCCACATCAATAGTCTCTCGATACCCAATCAATAGTCTCTCGATACCACATCAATAGTCTCTCGATACTACATCAATAGTCTTTCGATACCACATCATTAGTCTCTCGATACCACATCAATAGTCTCTAGATGCCACATCAATAGTCTCTCAATACCACATCAATAGTCTCTCGATACTACATCAATAGTCTTTCGATACCACATCATTAGTCTCTCGATACCACATCAATAGTCTCTCGATACCACATCAATAGTCTCTAGATGCCACATCAATAGTCTCTCGATACCCCATCAATAGTCTCTCAATACCACATCAATAGTCTCTCGATACTACATCAATAGTCTTTCGATACCACATCATTAGTCTCTCGTTACTACATCAATAGTCTCTAGATGCCACATCAATAGTCTCTCGATACCACATCAATAGTCTCTCGATACTACATCAATAGTCTCTCGATGCCACATCAATAGTCTCTCGATACCCAATCAATAGTCTCTCGATACCACATCAATAGTCTCTCGATACTACATCAATAGTCTTTCGATACCACATCATTAGTCTCTCGATACCACATCAATAGTCTCTAGATGCCACATCAATAGTCTTTCGATACCACATCATTAGTCTCTCGATACCACATCAATAGTCTCTCGATACCACATCAATAGTCTCTAGATGCCACACCAATAGTCTCTCGATACCCCATCAATAGTCTCTCAATACCACATCAATAGTCTCTCGATACCACATCAATAGTCTCTCAATACCACATCAATAGTCTCTCGATACTACATCAATAGACTTTCGATACCACATCATTAGTCTCTCGTTACTACATAAATAGTCTCTAGATGCCCCATCAATAGTCTCTCAATACCACATCAACAGTCTCTCGATACTACATCAATAGTCTTTCGATACCACATCATTAGTCTCTCGTTACTATATCAATAGTCTCTAGATACCACATCAATAGTCTCTCGATACCACATCAATAGTCTCTCGATACTACATCAATAGTCTCGATACTACATCAATAGTCTCTCGATACCCCATCAATAGTCTCTCAATACCACATCAATAGTCTCTCGAAACTACATCAATAGTCTCTCGATACCACATCAATAGTCTCTCGATACCACATCAATAGTCTCTCGATACCACATCAATAGTCTCTCGATACCACATCAATAGTCTCTCGATACCACCCTGTATCTGGTGGTTCCTACCTGTTAGGTCATAGTGACGTGGAGGCTCCGACCTCATGACGTCATGACGCTGTTGACGTCGCGAGCTGCGGGCTGGTAGCCATTGGAAGCCCTGTCTGGTCTCGGCTTGGCTGGTGTCCTTTAAGAGTTGGAATAAAACACATTTAATGCTATTTTTAAACAGTCTTTTAAAACCTTTTTTATTTTAACCGTATCCACTGTTCCAGTTATATCCTCAAAGGGATCTAAATGATTAAAAACGGTCACCACTCGGACGGTGGAGCCAGCAGCCCGGAGAAGAGGCGGCGCGTCGTCAGGGTGTGGTGTGACGGATGGTAAGAATTAATACTTATTAACACGGATTAATGTCTTATTAACACGTGTTACGGTCTTATCAACACATATTAAGGTCTTATTAACACGTATTAATGTCTTATTAACACGTGTTACGGTCTTATTAACACGTATTAAGGTCTTATTAACACGTATTAAGGTCTTATTAACACGTATTAAGGTCGTCCGGTTGTAATGAATAATACCACTTGCTACACGGCTATAGATACACACTAACACTTATTAAACTGCTATAGATATACACTTACACTTATTAAACTGCTATAGATACACACTAACACTTATTAAACTGCTATAGATATACACTTACACTTATTAAACTGCTATAGATATACACTTACACTTATTAAATTCCTATAAATACACACTAACACTTATTAAACTGCTATAGATACACACTAACACTTATTAAACTGCTATAGATACACACTAACACTTATTAAACTGCTATAGATACACACTACCACTTATTAAACTGCTATAGATACACACTAACACTTATTAAACTGCTATAGATACACACTAACACTTATTAAACTGCTATAGATACACACTAACACTTATTAAACTGCTATAGATATACACTTACACTTATTAAACTGCTATAGATACACACTAACACTTATTAAACTGCTATAGATATACACTTACACTTATTAAACTGCTATAGATACACACTAACACTTATTAAACTGCTATAGATACACACTAACACTTATTAAACTGCTATAGATACACACTAACACTTATTTAACTGCTATAGATACACACTAACACTTATTAAACTGCTATAGATACACACTAACACTTATTAAACTGCTATAGATATACACTTACACTTATTAAACTGCTATAGATACACACTAACACTTATTAAACTGCTATAGATACACACTAACACTTATTAAACTGCTATAGATACAAACTGTATTACGTTATTACACAGTTGGCTGCTATTGACAGTAACTTGTTGGTGTGTGCTGCTGCTATCTGGCGGATACCTGGTACCTCCATACCTGGACCCGGAGAAACATGTCCACTCAATAGAAACATGTCCACTCAATAGAAACATGTCCACTCAATAGAAACATGTCCACTCAATAGAAACATGTCCACACTCGTCTACACATTGTTGTTATAATAATAATAGCAGCCCGTTGTAATCTACGTGGTCGCTTGTTATTGTAATAACAGTTACAGTTGTTAACAACATGTTGTTAATGACATGTTTACATAACATTTTGTAACATGTTTATGTAATGTTGGTAGCCAACCTTTGTTATTGCATTGTCATTCAGTGAAAGACATGTTGTATTGAATGTAGAGTAGATGAAGAAAAGCAATGAAAACCAAACCACAGATTAGAGAAGTCTAAAGAAAACTATTAATGGTTAGCCCAAATCCAAAGAGAGACATATCTGCCTGGAATCCTATCAGATAAACCCAATATTTGCATAGCCCCTAAGAGATAACACTCAGAGCAATACACTCCCAGCCTGTTTTGACAACAGATAAAGTGATGCTTGAACCCCTTCAGTCCCCGCTGCATGAGGTTGGAGAGTATCTGGTGTATGATGGTTAGACTAGTCTTGTGGTTGCCCGTTACCTGGAAGTGTGTCCTCCACGTAAAGCCCAGTGCCAATAAAGAAGGGATGACTGGCAGGTCACCATGTTAATATCTAAGAGCTAAGCTAAGGGACCCACCAGCTGTGGTTGTCTCTATTTTCTGGGAGTATGGTCTACTATTTAGTAATCTTATTTAGCAGTTGCTAAATAACAATTTACATGGAGTTCTTCAGTGAAATCGTTTTTGTGTTAACTTGGCAATGTTATCTTTCTGTTGACATTTTCTGTTTGAAATAAATCAACATTTGATCTTGTTGAAGACAGAGTTGTGTTTATGGAACCATATACTGAAAGTTATAACAAATGTTTATTTTTAAGAAGTGACCAAGTGTGTAGCAGGTGTTCCCCACGCATGGGAGCTGGTCACATGGTTGTGATGACCCCCCTGTGTTTGACCAGTTACGACATGGTGCACTATGGCCACTCCAACCAGCTGAGGCAGGCCAAGGGCATGGGGGACTACCTGGTGGTGGGCGTCCATACCGATGGTAAGGTGATGGCCACGTTGTCATGGCAGCAGCTTTTCCAGTTGAAGGTCACATGGTGACGGTCACAACCTTCCTTCGTACAACCCTCTTGTGTTTGTCACGGGTCCCCGCCACCAGCCGAGATCTCCGAGCATAAGGGCCCTCCGGTCTTCACCCAGGCCGAGCGCTACAAGATGGTGCGGGCCATCAAGTGGGTGGATGAGATTGTGGAAGGGGCGCCGTACGTCACCACGCTGGAGACCCTCGACAAGTACAACTGTGATTTCTGCGTGCACGGAGGTAACCGTCTTTCTTATGCCTGATGTGTGTGTGTGTGTCGCAGTCGCAGACCTCAAATTACCCTACGAGGCAAAGGTGATGTGTTGGCTCTCTCTTGCTAACGGGTGTTTTGTTGCTAACCAGATGACATTACGCTCACCGTGGACGGCAAAGACACATACGCTGAGGTGAAGCGTGAGGAGCGCTACAGGGAATGCAAGCGTACCCAGGGGGTGTCCACCACAGACCTGGTGGGCCGCATGCTGCTCATGACCAAGGCCCACCACAGCAACATGGTGAGTGGGGGGCTGGGAGTCGCACTTCGCTTCTGTTGTTGTTGAAGTTTCTCATCTCTGATCTTCTCTTGGATCTCTGTAGGACAATCCTGACTACCAGCAGCACACCGACAACTTTGGGAAGGTGAATATCATGGGGTGTCTTTCTACTAAAGTCCCTGTGCCATATCAAACCTATCCTATATGAGAATATAGTGTATATATGTTTGTATGACATTGTATGCATGCAGTATGATGTGGTGTAAGGTGTGCTGCAGTTGATCGTAACAAACACAAGGGGGCATCACATATCCTCTTATAACAAGGGTTCTTGCCTTTTGTCCACTTTCAGGGTCCTAAAGGACACAGTCCTTGGACAGGCGTGTCTCAGTTCCTCCAGACGTCCCAGAAGATCATCCAGTTTGCGTCCGGGAAGGAGCCCCAGCCTGGGGACACCATCATCTACGTGGCTGGAGCCTTTGACCTCTTCCGTATCCTCACCTCCCACACGGTCAATTGATTAAAGTGGTGTAATGAACACCATCACATGCCACTGGTTAATTGATTAAAGTGGTGTAATGAACACCATCACAAGCCACTGGTTTGTTGTTGTTGCCTTGACAACAGGCTCCTGCCTCCAGACATTGGCCACGTTGACTTCCTGGAGACGGTCTATAAGCAGGCGGAGAGGCCTTATGTCATTGTTGGCCTTCATTTTGACCAGGTACAAACACACACACACCTGGCAAAACATTCTGACGTGGGCACGTCAGGCCTGGCTCATCTGAGCCAAGTGATAATGAAGAGACACGAGACACATGGTGAGAAACAGGTGGGAGTGATCTGTCACGAATGGGACAGTTCGGTGGGACCCAGAACGCAGACCAAGACACAGTAGAGCTATACGTAAAGCAGTCCAGGGGTCAGGGTACCGGGAGGTCGATCCGCGGAGTACCGGCAGGTAGTAGACCGGCGAGTAGTCCGGGACGGGGGAGGAGTCTGGGTACCGGGAGGTCGAGTAGCGACAGGTACCAGACAGGTAATTATAATGACCGGGGAGCTCGTATAGACCGGAGTAACGCGAGACAGACGGGTGACGCGGGACAGGCAAAGGATCTGGATCTCCGGGACATCAGCGTGGCGATTCCGTCCAGAATGTACGACGTAACATGAACAAAGTACGACGTACGACCTAACCCCGGGGTAACGGGGAGCCAGGGTCTATAGACCCCAGGTGAGGGGATTAGCAATCAGCCACGGCAATTGCTGACAATTGTGTGTGTGCGCCGCCAGCGCACGTGGCTTGGCCACGCCCCC
>CM051003.1:12562812-12595312 GCA_027704905.1 Muraenolepis orangiensis
GAATGTGGCGCAACTTGTTGTTAGCGTCGGAGTGCCACCATCTTGTCGCATGCTCGACGATTGCTCACCATTGAGATATTGGCCTTCCCATAAAATGGCCTCACCTGATCCAAAACGACCTTGGTTGCCTGAAACCGAGACAATGCTCCGTTCAAACCTGGTCGCTCTGCATGTAGTTGTGCATCACAGTTGTGCATCACAGTACATTAGGCACCGCAACATCTGGCGAGCACTTCAGCTTGGCGCCAGTGATGATGGCATCTGCATTGGTGATGCTGACACCCAGACCAAAGACCAGGCTGCGGGTGCTCGGGTGGGAGCCTAAGGGTGGTGGCGACATCTTGTGAGAGCTGGGTCCTTTGGCATTCACTGACCTTGACATGCTGCTACATGGATTTCTTCTTCTTTGTCACATGGCTTGTGTCTTCTCCTTGAAACAAAGCATTGAAACCAAAGCCCAAAGTGATGGCACCAGAGAAGGACATCAAAAATGAACCGCTTTATCATGGCTCTCCAATGGGTGCTATGAGCACCCAGACAGATATCTATATCTATAGATATAGATATCTATCTATATAGATATCTAACCGCTTTATCATGGCTCTCCAATGGGTGCTTTGAGCACCCAGACAGATATCTATATCTATAGATATAGATATCTATCTATATAGATATCTAACCGCTTTATCATGGCTCTCCAATGGGTGCCGGTTCCCGGCACCCATTGTACCCATTGTATCACCTCTAGATCACCACGTATCACCACGTATCACCTCTAGATCACCACGTATCACCACGTATCACCTCTGGATCGACACGTATCACCTCTTGATCACCACGTATCACCTCTAGATCACCACGTATCACCACGTATCACCTCTAGATCACCACGTATCACCTCTAGATCACCAGGTATCACCTCTACATCACCACATATCACCTCTACATCACCACGTATCACCTCTACATCACCACGTATCACCTCTAGATCACCACGTATCACCTCTAGATCACCACGTATCACCTCTACATCACCACGTATCACCTCTAGATCACCACGTATCACCTCTACATCACCACGTATCACCTCTACATCACCACGTATCACCTCTAGATCACCACGTATCACCTCTAGATCACCACGTATCACCTCTACATCACCACGTATCACCTCTAGATCACCACGTATCACCTCTAGATCACCACGTATCACCACGTATCACCACGTATCACCTCTACATCACCACGTATCACCTCTACATCACCACGTATCACCTCTAGATCACCACGTATCACCTCTAGATCACCACGTATCACCACGTATCACCTCTAGATCACCACGTATCACCTCTAGATCACCACGTATGACCTCTAGATCACCACGTATCACCACGTATCACCTCTAGATCACCACGTATGACCTCTAGATCACCACGTATCACCACGTATCACCTCTAGATCACCACGTATCACCTCTAGATCACCACGTATCACCTCTAGATCACCACGTATCACCTCTAGATCACCACGTATCACCTCTAGATCACCACATATCACCTCTAGATCACCACGTATCACCTCTAGATCACCACGTATCACCTCTAGATCACCACGTATCACCTCTAGATCACCACGTATCACCTCTAGATCACCACGTATGACCTCTAGATCACCACGTATCACCACGTATCACCTCTAGATCACCATGTATCATCTCTACATCACCACGTATCACCTCTAGATCACCACGTATCACCACGTATCACCTCTAGATCACCACGTATCGCAAAAATATTTAGCATTTCTTGTTTTTGTATGGATGGTAACAATTTGGGCACCCAGACAGATATCAATGTTCTGAAATTGTGTATTTTGATGCACCCTAATGTCTATTGTATGTGTGTCTATTGTATGTGTGTCTATTGTATGTGTGTCTATTGTATGTGTGTGTATATCAGGGTGCTCTAGAAAGAGAAAAGTAGACATGCACACGTATATATAATTAGTGTGTGTATGTGTGTGTGTGGGGGGGGTGGGTGTGGGTGTGGCTGGGTGTGTGTGTATGTGGGTGTGTGTGGATGGGTGTGGCTGGGTGTGTGGGTGGGTGTGTGTGTGTGGGTGTGTGGGGGTGGCTGGGTGTGTGTGGGGGTGTGTGTGTGTGTGTGTGTGTGGGTGTGGGTGGCTGTGTGTGTGTGTGTGTGTGTGTGTGTGTGTGTGTGTGTGTGTGTGTGTGTGTGTGTGTGTGTGTGTGTGTGTGTGTGTGCGTGTGTGTGTGTGTGTGTGTGTGTGTGTGTGTGTGTGGCCTCCAGGAACCTAAGATGAGGGGGGTATTCCGGACCCTGGACAGTGAGAACGGCCTCACCACTGACGACATCGTCCAGAGAATTATTGAGAACAGGTCCAACACTGTTTAATTCATTTAATTATATTTTCTACATATAAATATATAAACATATAAAGGTCTTGGATGTATGCCATAGTTATCTATACAGGCCCAAAGTAACCACAATCTTAAGATTCTGCAGAAGGCTTCAAAACAAGTGTGGATCAACTTTGCGGTGGACCATTAAAACCATGTAGACTTGTACCTACTAGTCCCAGGAACATGGCTAGACAAATGAGGTTATGGAACTGATTTGTTAGTGAATCAGCGTTAGTGTAATGGTCACCCTGGTTATAACCTGATTGATACGGTTCCATGACGTGGGCCTCAGGTCTAATACTACCTTAACTGGGCTGTGATCAGATTATAGTCCTCAGAAGACCTTTCTGTCTGGAGGGTTCCTCCATTCCCTTCTGCTGATCCTCCTTCCCTGTACACTATTTCCTGATGTGCTCCAAGATGACCACTAGATGGCAGCACACCTGTAGTCTGTGGTCTGGGCAGCAGAGGTGCTGCTACACTCATTCACTTGTCTCTCCTTTCTCTCTCTCCCCCTCCCTCCCCGCAGGCTGCTCTTTGAAGCCAGGAACCAGAAGAAGGAGGCCAAGGAGATGGCGGTGATTGAGGCGATGAAGAGGAAGGGGGAGCACGCTGAAGATGCAGCCCAGCTGGCACAGTAGCGAGGTCCAGCTGTAGTTTGAGCTGGTGCCACCAGCAGACAGGTGTTTACCTGTGGGTGGTGTGCACACACTCAGGTAAACACCACCCAAGATGGGATCCAGGATCCATTTCTTAGTTGGGTCAACCAGTCGTGCAAACCGAAAGGATCCAGGGTTCTTCAATAATGGAGTGTCAGCAATATGTTCTCTATCATGATGTTTATTATTGACTACTTCTCTTCCCATCGGTGAACTCAACGTGGCATCTGGTTTAATTGGGCTTTACATCTTTCCATCAATTATCCCGGTGAAGGATGTGTATTTACCCCTTAAGTACTGACCAGATATTTATGGAATTTGACAATAATCCTTTTTAGATTTTAAATGATTGTATAATTTTAAACTATATGCGCTTTGACTCATTAAGCTGATAGCAATGTCATCTAATTATAAAACATGCAAGTACTGGTGTAGTCATTAAAAAAAGCGCTACGCTTTTAAAACAAATGCTGATATCCTATTTAGTTAATTAAACCTGTGTGTGTGGTACATAATAGTGCCTAATTAAGGGCTATGCATTTCATCCAGCAATGATTGATGATAACTGAGGAAGGACATGTCTTCAGACTGCCAGGTCTTGAATAGGAGACACCATGAGACCTTTGGGCCTAAGCTTGTCCTTCATGCACAAGTCAACGTACGGCCTGTGACTGCCCTGCTCTGAAGGTTCTTGGTGGCGGTACAGATAACATGTGTTATACAATGCAGAATCTCTAGCCACATTGTACTAATGTTTGTGATAACCGATGACTGTTAATTATTATTTTGGTTATTAAAACATGATCTAGTCTGCCCCGCCTCTCTTAATTTGTTGCTGCTTTTGGATAAGCTTTACAGTTGGATCATGAACCCACATTTAGATTTTTAACACATTTAGATTTTGATCACACTTTTATATTTTAAACCCAATTTTTTATTTAGACTACACATTTATATTTTGAACACATTTATATATATATATATATATATATATATATATATATATATTTAATGCCATGTTGAAAGTGTACTCATACGTTTTTTAAATGTACAATATAACTATGGTAAGTCACTGCATGTGAGGCCCCCACAGTGCCCACATTAACATGCCCAGCGATCAATAGGCCTATGTCACACTTCCTGCTCCGGAGCCTTAAAAATCGCCGAGCGATACTCTTACTTCCGGTAGTTACCCCAGATACGTGACAAACTGTCCCCTCCTCTCCTCTCTGTTACTGTAGTGAACCGGCTGCTCAACGTCTAAACACAGACAGCCCTACCTCAGTTTACACCATTACCCAAAGACAAACTCCTCCTTGTGTCTCATGTGAGGCTGATAAGGAGGATGAAGGTCCCTGGTTTCATGTTCTCAGGGGTAGCGCGTATGTCTGCAGTTTGCACTTTGACAAGGAGAGCATATACGTCTCGAAAGGTGGGCGGAATAGGCTAATAATGGCGGGTATGTGTGTGATTAAAAGCACTGGTCCTGACCCCCACACACACTCCATCTCTCATCCGAATAGAGCCACATATTGTCGGGTATGTGTGTGATTAAAAGCACTGGTCCTGACCCCCACACACACTCCATCTCTCATCCGAATAGAGCCACATATTGTCGGGTATGTGTGTGATTGAAAGCACTGGTCCCAAGTAGGGCTGGGCGATACGGACCAAAACCCGGTATTTTTAGACTGCATCGCGATAATATATATATATATATATATAATATATATATAATATATATATACAATATATATCGGTATTTTATACAAATTCGGATTAACTCAATGCCACAAATATGTCACAAACACTTTTATTTTAAGACAACTTATATTCACAAGAATAACAGGCATTCCCTTTTAGAAAATATGTAGTAGTAGAACCTTTATTTAGCCAGGAAAATCAATTAAGAACAAATTCTTATTTTCAATGATGACCTGACAGGAGGCAAAAGGCTTCCTGAGGGGATGGGGGTTGGGAGGGGACTCCGGGCCCTACAGAACCCAGGAGACAACACAATGACACAGAGCAGAGATGACAGGCATAGCAGTTAAACATATAACATCTCTAAAACAATACTGCTATGGTTCAATCAGTCATTAAAATAATATAGAACATTCATCCATTCAATCATTCATTCATTCATTCATTCATTCATTCCTTCATCCATTCATTCCTTCATGGCAATGCATACAATAGGAGAGGTCAAGACATTGGTAGTGAGCATCAGGCAAAGCAGCTGCATGTGTGTACCAGGGTGTTTGTAATAGTGTCCTTGAAGGTGCGGGGGGAGATAAAGGTCTTCATTTTCAAGGTTTTTTGTATAATATTCCAGCTATCAGCTGCTGCAAACTGAAAGGCGGAGCGGCCAAAGGATGTATGGGCTTTGGGCAGTGGCGGCCGGTGACATCCGAAGTAGGAGGGGCGCAAATTCTCGCAATTTTTTTTAATCATATCTGCTGTGCAATACCGCATTTTCCCAGACGGTGGCGCCATTTCTCCATGTAAGCGACCGAAAGGGCGAATTAAAAATAAAAAACTATACATAATATAAATATAAACCTCACTGTTACTCATTCTACTCTGTATTGTATATATGTATATTGACTGAACATTCCTTTACTTACTGCTTAATTTCTTTTTTTACTTACTTTATTTTTACTGTATATTTTTACTGTATATACTGTATATACTGTATAGTTTTTTATTTAATTCCGGGAGTATGGCGCCGTACGAGATGGCTGCCGTGTCGCGAGCTCCCGCACGACGACGCAGTTTTTTGTTATTTATTGTTTTTATCGCAACTATTTTAGTTCAGGAAGTTAGCAGCAAGTTCACTTATAACTTTTGCACACTTCGGGAGATCAGATCGACAGTCGCTCGCCGCCTACCGGAGTTTTTTCATTCTTTCGACTCGGACGTCCCGCCCGAAGTCACAGCTGGATTATCTCCGACCATCTTGGGCACGATTACACGCAAGCGTCGCCGGAGGAAGCGAGGGAAGCGAGCCGGCGTGCTAGTCAGGCTGAGACGTCGATCTGATCGCCCCCCACTACCCAACCATTCTACTGGCTAATGTACAGTCTCTGGACAATAAGTTAAGCGAACTACAGGCTCGTATTCAATTCCACCGGGAAACTAAGGACAACTGTATCATCTGCCTTACGGAGACATGGATGTCGGAGGGGGTAACCGACGCAGTTATCGAGCCGACGGGCTTTTCCGTACACCGGGCGGACAGAACAAAGGCTCTCTCCGGTAAAGATCGCGGAGGGGGGGTATGTCTCATGATAAACAGATCTTGGTGCAACCAAAGTCATGTACATCCCCTCAAGTCTTTCTGTTCCCCGGACCTGGAGTACCTGATGCTTATGTGCCGTCCACACTGGCTACCTCGGGAGTTTACAGCGGTAACCGTGACCGCTGTTTACATTCCCCCACAAGCCAACACGGACACAGCGCTGAAGGAACTGTATGTGGCTATCAGCGAACAGGAGTCGGCACACCCCGAGGCTGCTTTCATCGTGGCGGGGGACTTCAACAAGGAGAACCTGAAGAAGGTTCTCCCGAAGTTCTACCAACACATAACGAGCAACACACGGGGCGAGCGGATCCTCGACCACTGCTACACCTTCCGTGATGGCTACAAGGCCCTCCTCCGCCCACCGTTCGGCAAATCAGACCACCGCTCTATCCAGCTACTCCCCGCCTATAGGCAGAGACTGAAGCAGCAACCGATCGCTGTGAGGGAGGTCCAATGCTGGTATGACCAATCAGACTCTACGCTGCAGGATTGTTTTGATCACGCTGACTGGCACATGTTCCGCGTTGCCTCAGACAATAACATCAACGAGTACGCGTCGTCGGTCACCGGGTTCATCAAGAAGTGCATAGATGACGTTGTTCCGACCAAGTCGGTTCGGATATATCCCAACCAGAAACCGTGGATTAACGGCGATGTTCGCGCTGCCCTACATGCGCGTAACGCCGCCTTTGGTTCCGGGAATACGGAGGAATATACGAGAGCCCGTTACGACCTCCGTAAGACCATCGTCACTGCCAAGCGGGAGTATAAGGATAGAGTGGAAGATAAATTCAAGAACCACGATGCGAGGGGTATGTGGCAGGGGCTGCAGACGATAACGAACTTCAGAGGGAGAACCAGTTGTGTAGAGAACTCCTCTACCTCCCTCCCAGGAGAGCTAAATACATTTTTTGCTCGGTTCGACGTAAACGGCAGCCTGCCGAAGCCAGCACCGACTGAGGAGACCAGCCAGCTGCGCATCTCGGAGGCGGATGTGCGCCGCACCTTCAAGCGGCTGAACATCCGTAAGGCGGCAGGCCCCGACGACATCCCGGGCCGCGTCCTCAGAGCATGCGCAGACCAGTTGGCAGGAGTCTTTGCAGACATCTTCAACCTCTCCCTGTCCCAGGCTGTTGTCCCCGCGGTCTTCAAGATGTCCACCATCGTGCCTGTCCCTAAACAACCCAAGGTAACATGCCTGAATGACTATAGACCTGTAGCCCTCACCTCGATCGTTAGCAAATGCTTCGAGAGGTTGGTCAAGGACTATATTTACTCCGTGTTACCTACCACGCTGGACCCATGGCAATTTGCATATCGTCAAAATAGATCCACGGACGACGCAATTGCCATGGCCCTCCACACTGCCCTTTCCCACCTGGAGGGAAAGAACTGTTATGTGCGAATGCTGTTTGTGGACTACAGCTCAGCATTCAACACAATAGTTCCTGCCAAGCTCGACACCAAGCTGAGAGGTTTAGGCGTACCCCCATCCACGTGCAGCTGGATACTGGACCTCCTGTCGGACCGCCGCCAGGTGGTGAGGATGGGCAGCACCACATCAGAGCCACTGACCCTCAACACGGGAGCCCCCCAGGGATGCGTGCTGAGCCCTCTCCTCTACTCCCTCTACACCCACGACTGCATGGCTATGCACAGCTCCAACGTCATCGTCAAGTTTGCTGACGACACGACAGTGATGGGCCTGATCGCCGGCGACGACGAGACAGCCTACAGGGAGGAGGTCGGATCGCTGGAGCAGTGGTGCCAGGAGAACAGCCTCGCCCTCAACGTCAAGAAGACCAAGGAGCTGATTGTGGACTTCAGGAGGCAGAGGGGAGAGCACAGCCCTATCTCCATCGACGGCGTTGCAGTAGAGAGGGTCAGCAGCTTCAAGTTCCTCGGCGTGCACATCTCCGAGGACCTCACATGGTCCACGCACACCACACACGTGGTGAAAAGGGCCCAACAACGCCTGTATTTTCTCAGGCGTCTGAAGAAATTCAGCATGGGCCCCCGCATCCTGAGAACATTCTACAACGGCACCATCGAGAGTGTTCTTACAGGGTGTATCACCGCCTGGTACGGGAACTGCACTGCACTCGAGCGCAGAGCACTTCAAAGGGTGGTGCGGACGGCCCAGTATATCGTTGGAGGTGAGCTCCCCTCCCTCCTGGATATTTACAATCAGCGGTGCGTGGCCAAGGCCAAACGAATTATAAAAGACATTGCCCACCCCAGCCACGAACTGTACTCACTATTACCGTCAGGCAGGCGATACCGCAGTATCAAGTGCCGTACTAATAGGCTTAGAGATAGCTTCCACAGTCAGGCCATCAGGCTGCTGAACAAGGGCGTATAACATATAACAATGTATATTTTATTACATTGATTTATATATACATATTGCTCTTTTCTGTGCTGATTTTTGCATTTTATAAATTGCATTTTAATTTTTTATTTCAAATTTTTAACTTTATTCTATTTTTATCTATTTTTATATTATTTTATAACTGCTGTCTGTCGTCGGGTTTTGCACACAAGATTTTCACATCACTGCTTTATACTTGTGTAAACTGTGAAGTGACAATAAACTTGACTTGACTTGACTGTATGTAGCACAATCTCAGGGGCTCATACAGAAACAAGCATTTCATCATAAAGTATTCTGTATTTTGTTGTGACAAATAATAAACAAACTTGAAACTTATGGTGAAAGAACATTTATTATATGGTGCTTCAATTAGCAATTATGAACACAGTAATACCTAGTAGAAAATAAACATAAGAAAAAAATATGGTCTTATATTAGAAAGACTACCCAGTGTGCCATCAAAAATAATACCTAAATATGGTCTTACATTCGATTGTGCAAAAGTAATTAGAACAAAATAGAAGATAATAAAATAGACCTGATACAAGTCCTGAGATAAAATGCAATACAATGTTAAGCTTACAAATTAA
Source organism: Muraenolepis orangiensis (assembly GCA_027704905.1). Taxonomy (NCBI): domain Eukaryota; kingdom Metazoa; phylum Chordata; class Actinopteri; order Gadiformes; family Muraenolepididae; genus Muraenolepis; species Muraenolepis orangiensis. The sequence continues at coordinate 12,572,162 of CM051003.1, forward strand.
AAAGGTACTGGGTCCTATGTACACTACTATACGATATACAGTTTAATCTATGTACCTATGCTATACTAACTATACAAGAACTACACAACTATAACTATAACTATACAACTAATCTCTCCTCAGACAGCAAGACGTGATCTGACTCATTCACAAATGCTTCTGAATTAAACTAATTAAATAAAATACAAATGCTTAATACATTCGACCACAGCCTATATTAGCAGACAAACACACGGAGGACCCTGTAGCTAGCATTGGGGAAGCACGTGTCCACGATAAACTTACAAAACCCCAATCCACACCGTTTACATACAAATGACACAAGCTGCATGTTTATACAGCAAGACCAACATTTCTTATCCCCTTTACTTTACGTTTACATCGTCCACAATAAAAATAAATGTAAAACTATAACCGGGACAACAAAAACGTACCTCTCCTCAGACAGCAAGACCGAACTGAGAGCAGAGCAGTACAGGCTTTACAAATAAGGTTCAACTAGGCTACAATTGAGTGGCGCATGCGTGACTGGTTTTCTTTGCTCACGCATTCACGCATGCGCCACTCAATTTGCTCACGCATGCGCCACTCAATTTGAGTGGCGCATGCGTGACTGGTTTCTTTGTTCGGGCGCAAGAATATGCGCTCCCACAGATCGTATTTAGGACCCTTGATAGGCTACATTTATTTGCTTGATCCATTTTCATTGGCCGCTTGCGCGCAGTGACGCGGAGTTCCTGGGCGCACCGGTCTTGCCCAGGTTTGGAGGTAGGTACCAGATTTCTATGAGAGTGACGTCAATGACAAACGAGGGGGGAGAATAGCACGCACAAAACAATGATTTATATTTGCTATATTAACGTTATTGTGCATTTTAAACACAAACATACTTAAAATGAGTAATTATTATTCATTTAAAATTTTAAAATTATATATATATATTTTTTCCCTCTCTCAACCAGGTGGGGCGGCGCCCCTGCGCCCCTATGGACGAGCCGCCACTGGCTTTGGGGATCTTTAGCAGGATGTTTGTAGCTGACCGGGTGTTGTGCGTCGGGGGTGGGCGGAGTTGCAGTAATTGTGTGAGGTAGAAGGGGGCGGGGCCTAGGAGTGTTTTATAAACAAACATCAGCCAGTGGATGTTGGCCTGGTCTGAAGAGAGGGCCAGTTAGCCAGAGAGTACAGACCACAGTGGTGTGTCCTGTAGGGGGCATTGGTGGCCAAGCGGATGGCGGAGTGATACAGAACGTCTAAATGATGGAGAGCTCCTTTACACGCCGAGCGGTAGATGCTATCACCGTAGTCGAACAGAGGAAGGACAGTCATCTGGACCAGAGAGAGTTTAGCAGATGAAGTGAATGAGGAGCGGTTCCTATATAGAAAGCTGAGTCTAGCTTTAACCTTGGTCTGAATTTTGGAGAGATGTTCTGAGAATGACAGATTACTGTCAATCCAAAATCCAAGGTATTTATAAGATTTAACTATTTCGAGGTCTCGGCCTTCGGTGGTCACAATAGTGCCAGTTTGGGAGGCACCACTGCGGCCAAGCCACATAATCTTGGTTTTAGTGGTGTTCAGGACCAGGCCAAGGGCAGAGAGATGTGACTGGATTCTCTGAAAACTATCCTGAAGAGTTTTCAGGACAGTATCTGGGGAAGGGCCAGCAGTGTACAGAATCGTGTCATCGGCATATAGGTGGATAGAGGAGTTGCCCACTGATTTCTCCATGTCATTTATATATATTGAGAATAGGATGGGTGCTAGGATAGAGCCTTGTGGTACTCCCTTAGAGATGGATAGGGGCTGTGTTATCAGACTGTCAGATTTTACACACTGGGTGCGCATGGACAGGTAGTTTTCAAACCAGGCTATCGATTGGTTAGTGACACCAATGCATCTAAGCTTTCTCAGAAGCAGTTGGTGATCTACAGTGTCGAAGGCTTTGGCAAGATCGATGAAAATGGCAGCACAGTATTCTCTGGAGTCAAGGGCATTGATGATATCATTTAGGACTTTAAGAGTCGCCGTCTCACACCCATGACCTGCACGGAACCCAGACTGCATGTCAGATAGTATGTTGTAAGTCTTCAGAAACCATGTTAGCTGTTTGCAAACTAACTTTTCTAACACTTTCGCTATACAGGGTAGAATGGATATTGGACGATAGCAGTTGGGGTCAGCATGGTTTCCCCCTTTAAACAAAGGTTGCACTGAGGCTGCCTTCCAGGCAGAAGGTAGCACTGCTGTCTGTATGGACAGATTACAAAGGTGGGAGATAGCTTCTGCAATAATTGGGGCTGCAACTTTAAAAAAGAAGGGGTCTAGCCCATCAAGACCTGCAGGTTTGTTGGGGTCAAGTTTACTAAGGACCTCCAGCACATCGTTCTCACTAACTTCCTGCAGGCAGAAGCTGTGACATGGGGCTGCGCTAGAGGGGCTGGGTGGCGGAGTGTTGGTGGGGGGCTTAGGAGGCGCTAAAGAGTCAAATAGGTTCCCACATTTAACAAAGTGCTGGTTAAAGAGCTCTGCTATGCGCTCATTACCGGTGACTACTGTGTCCTCAATAACGAGGGAGTTAGGGAGATGAGAGGATGGGGGTTTATTCTCCATCTCTTTCACTGTTTTCCAGAATGTCCTTGGATTGGATCCACAGAGGTTGAATTGATGATGGAAGTAATCAACCTTGGCTTTGCGGATAGCCTGTATAGACTTATTTCAAATTTTCCTGAATGATAGCCAATCGTCGTGGGATTTTGAGTGACGAGCCCTGCGCCAGGTGGAGTTCTTGATGTGAAGCAGTTCAGCTAAATCTCGGTTGAACCAAGGACTGCATCGGTTTTTTAACCTCATTTTTTTTATGGGAGCGTGTTTATTGATTACCATACCAAAGGAGTCATAAAAGAAGGACCATGCAGCATCGATGTCAGGGATCAAACTAATTCTGTCCCACTTGATAGCAGCCAGGTCGTAGAGGAAGGCTTGTTCGTCGAAATGTTTCAGTATTCGCCTGTGAGTGTTAAGAACTGGCTGTTTAATTGTGCCGCCATTACGAATGCAGCCAATAAGACAGTGGTCACTGAGATCGCTACAGAAGACGCCGGTTTTTTACCTGTCAGGGTTATTTGTGAGGATAACATCAAGGAGGGTGGCTTTTTCTGGATTTTTGGTGTCATACCGTGTAGGAGTAAGGATAATCTGCGAGAGATTAAGAGAGTCCCATTGTTTTTGGACCTGCGCAGGAGGGTTGAGCATGTCCCAGTTTAGATCCCCCAGAAGCACAAACTCAGAATGAGTGTGGGGTGCCAGGAGGGTACTGAGAGCAGGTAGGGTACATGCTGGGGCAGAGGGTGGGCGATAGCAGCCAGCGACTGTCAGTGTAGAGCTATTTGCCAGTTTAATGTTTACGATAAGTAGGTCAAATTGTTTGGGGACAGATTTCCTAGTGGCGATAGAACACTGGAGGTGTTGCTTTGTGAATAGAACTCCTCCACCCGCTTTAGATGGTCTATCCTGCCTAAACACATTAGAACCAGCGATGCCCATGTCAGAGTCTGGGATATTCTTCTTCAGCCAAGACCCAGTGATGACAAGTACCTCCGGATTTGAGCTGCGAACGAGTACTTTTATCTGGTAAATTTTTGGCAGTAAGCTTCTAGCATTTACATGTAGAAAACCTAAAGCTTTACGAGAGCAGAAGTCAGGGAAACTCAGATCATTGTGACAAAGATTGACATCAGGGCATAGGTCAGAACTAGGGCTACATACAATAGAAGGTCCAGGATGAACACGCACATTGCCCGATATCATCAGTAGTAATACAATCAGAGCACGGCCAAGAGCTAGCAGTGAGTCACAATGCCTAGTTTGTTTTGTGCGCACATTGACAGTGGAATGTAGCGTAATCATCTTGTGTAGAGACCTCATAATCACACATGATAGTAGTGGCATGGTGTCAGAGTTTATGTTTGGCGTTAGCCCAAGAGACCTGAATATCAGCAATGAGTCATAGTCTCTGCCTAATGTATGGATACAGTTAGTTACGCAGGTGGGCAGCACTGCTGATGTTAAGTGCGTCGGTTCACATTTGTTATGCGCAGGAGGGGGTAGGGAGGCGACGAATAACGCAAGGAAAAAGCAGTACAGTTTGGGATTAGCCATTGTTAGTCCAGTGAAGGTAGGAAGCAGCACTCACCCAGAGGTCAACAGTCCTTGGTATCAGTATATAATATCGATTGTTCGTGGTTATCCGGAGCTTAGCAGTCTGTAGTCCAGCAAGCTAACTGGTTGGTTAGCTAGCAGGTAGCTAGCAGGTAGCTAGCAGCAGGGCAGGTGGAACCAGGCCTCAGCTAGCACAGCAGAGCAGGTGGAAGCAGTCCTCAGCTACAGCAGCACAGCAGAGCAGAGCAGGTGGAAGCAGTCCTCAGCTACAGCAGCACAGCAGAGCAGAGCAGGTGGAAGCAGTCCTCAGCTACAGCAGCACAGCAGAGCAGAGCAGGTGGAAGCAGGCCTCAGCTACAGCAGCAAAGCAGGACAGGTGGAAGCAGGCCTGGTAGTCGTTGTACGGATGCTGTTACAAATGGCCAATAGCTTGTAGCTTGTAGCTTGTAGCTTGTAGCTTGTAGCTTGTAGCTTGTAGCTTGTAGCTTGTAGCTTGTAGCTTGTAGCTTGTAGCTTGTAGCTTGTAGCTTGTAGCTTGTAGCTTGTAGCTTGTAGCTAGATCCTCCAGAAGGAATCAAACACATCGACCATCCTGTATGGCTCCTACCCACAATCCTGAGTAGGAGAAAAAATTTACAGCTGCACACTACAACATGTGAATGAAAAGGTACATTGAAATAATCCAAATCCATCAAATAAATCGCCTATATTAAATACATAGGCATACCTCTGCTCTTACACTAAATCGCCTTCGTTATATGGCGATATATCCAGATAGAGCCACAAGACACAATGTCGGGGAATTGTATGATTCTGATTTAGACTTCTTCACTGTAGTGTTCATTCACTAGTTGAACCACATCGTCTTGACCGACTTTTGGAAGGTTATCAGCGATGTTGTCCAGTGATAACTGTCCTCCATGGTGAATGCCAAGGTGAATGCATTAACCGGAACTTGGGATACACTGCTTCAGCGATTTTTAACGGGTACTTCCGGTGTTCTAATCTAACGTGATATAGGCCTATTGATGAGCTTCTCTTGTCTGAGAAGAAGTCTCCAGCATGGAGCTGCTGGTACCGTCCGTGGAACACGAGGTTCCTCCCAACGTCACTTCTCAGGGGAGTATAGACGGCGGGAGGAGGGCACTCCTCGTCTAGCGGTCCTCCAACACAGCGCAGTGTGACTTGAGATGTGTTGTCTTTTTCTGGATTAGACAATAGCTGTCAAGGCCGACATCCACGAAACACAGAGGGGTGCGTTATAAACATCAAAGGAAGAACCAAAGAACGGAGAGCGGAACTTTAGCGATCGAGAGTCGCTGGTCGTCGTCAAGTGAACGTAGACTTGTCTTTGTTGAATATACACCACATACGCCCCAACGACAGGGACTCCTTCTACCACAACCTAGAAGGAACCAATCCTCTCCAGCAACTTGTTACGTACAGTATGGGATGTTTGACCGACCAGCTGTAGTGAGTTCCTGGAGGGGATGGACATGGGTCTGTGTCTTGGCTCCCAAGAGGAGAACCCTGCAGAGATCCTCAGCTCCAACATAGACCGAGACCTGTACGAATGTGCCAAACGAGAGATGAATGTGGTGAAGATACTCCTGCTGGGTGAGAGGGATTACTTATGAAGCAGCCTTACCTGGCCCTAGTCAGACTGATTAGAGTCTGGTTGAAGCAGCCTCACCTGACCCCAGTCAGACTGATTAGAGTCTGGTTGAAGCAGCCTCCCCTGGCCCCAGGACTGATTAGAGTCTGGTTGAAGCAGCCTCATCTGGCCCCAGTCAGACTGATTAGAGTCTGGTTGAAGCAGCCTCATCTGGCCCCAGTCAGACTGATTAGAGTCTGGTTGAAGCAGCCTCATCTGGCCCCAGTCAGACTGATTAGAGTCTGGTTGAAGCAGCCTCACCTGGCCCCAGTCAGACTGATTAGAGTATGGTTGAAGCAGCCTCACCTGGCCCCAGTCAGACTGATTAGAGTCTGGTTGAAGCAGCCTCACCTGGCCCCAGTCAGACTGATTAGAGTCTGGTTGAAGCAGCCTCACCTGGCCAAAGTCAGACTGATTAGAGGCTGGTTGAAGCAACCTCATCTGGCCCCAGTCAGACTGATTAGAGTCTGGTTGAAGCAGCCTCACCTGGCCCCAGTCAGACTGATTAGAGGCTGGTTGAAGCAGCCTCACCTGGCCCCAGTCAGACTGATTAGAGTCTGGTTGAAGCAGCCTCACCTGGCCCCAGTCAGACTGATCAGAGTCTGGTTGAAGCAGCCTCATCTTGCCCCAGTCAGACTGATTAGAGTCTGGTTGAAGCAGCCTCACCTGGCCCCAGTCAGACTGATTAGAGTCTGGTTGAAGCAGCCTCACCTGGCCCCAGTCAGACTGATTAGAGTCTGGTTGAAGCAGCCTCACCTGGCCTCAGTCAGACTGATTAGAGTCTGGTTGAAGCAGCCTCACCTGGCCCCAGTCAGACTGATTAGAGTCTGGTTGAAGCAGCCTCACCTGGCCCCAGTCAGACTGATTAGAGTCTGGTTGAAGCAGCCTCACCTGGCCCCAGTCAGACTGATTACAGTCTGGTTGAAGCAGCCTCATCTGGCCCCAGTCAGACTGATTAGAGTCTGGTTGAAGCAGCCTCATCTGGCCCCAGTCAGACTGATTAGAGTCTGGTTGAAGCAGCCTCACCTGGCCCCAGTCAGACTGATTAGAGTCTGGTTGAAGCAGCCTCATCTGGCTCTAGTTCCTCTGCATTGAACCCATCCTAGTATCAGGAGCAGTGGGTGGTTATTGGATATACAGGGAGCAGGGGAGGGGTCTGGTGCCTTGCTCAAGGGCACTGAGGCAGTGACCAGGAGTGGACTTGACAAGTCCCAACAGACTGAGCTACTGCCGCCCCCATGTCATTGTTATTTAGTATTTATCGTGGTTCATGTTGGCTGCAGACCATCAGGACTGTTCATTAGGGTCATGACAGCAAGTGTCTGGTCACCAATGCTTGTGTTGGGAACACCTGTTGGGAGCCATGATATGATGGTCTGGACACTCCCTCTCCATCAGGTGTACCTTCACCGCCTCCTGTGAACATACATCTACTGATGCCTAGTCTGGACACATCTTCAGTGATGTTCCTGGAATCATAGGACGTTTCGGGTCTCGCAACATCATACGCCCTCCTCCAGGTGACCCAGCCGGGGCTGATCAGACCCCAGCTTGTGTCCAGATGGCTAGCTAGCTACCATGACTCCATGGCTCCCCTCTTTTGAGCCACAACCATCTTGAGGCCCTCTCTGCCGCATCGGTGGTACTGCGGATGGCTCTCCTCTTTCTCACTCCCTCGATGCCTAAACTGCTGAAGGCTCTGACCAAGGAACGGGCTGTGAATCCTCTGCATCCAACTTCCACCGGGAAACACCTTGCTCTCCAACCAGCCTGCTGACAGTCGCTGACCAGTCCTGCGTACTTGGAGAGCTTCCTTTCAAAGGCTTTTTCCAAGCGATCTTCCCACGGGACTGTCAGCTCCAGCAGCACAGCTTGCTTGGTGGACTCAGACACAAGAACAATGTCTGGTCGCAGGTTGGTGACTGCAATATGGCTGGGGAACTTCAGCTGATGTTCAAGGTCCACAACAACTGCCAGTCTCTTGCAGACGTCAGGATGCCTGCAGATGTTTTTCTGGCAGAAGTTGGCTTGTCCCCAGCTCTGACAAAGGCGATGGTGTCCTTGGAGTGTCGGAACTGCTTTGACCACGCCAGTCCTGCGCTGATGGCTTCAGCAATGGTCTTCAGGACTTGGTCATGCCTCCACCTGTACCGTCCATCTCCAAGTGCCTTTGTACAGCAACTGAGGATGTGTTCCAGGGTTCCTCGCTTGGAACACAATGGGCATGCTGGTGTCTCTGCTATGCCCCATGTGTGCAGATTTGACGGGCTTGGAAGCACATCATACACTGCCTGGATTAGGAATTTGATGCGGTGAGGCTCGGCTTTTCAATGCTCAGCCCAGGTCACTTTCCTCTCAACCGCATTCTCCCATCTCGTCCAAGCTCCCTGTTGCTTCATTCCCACTACCTTGCAGGTTCTTGTCTCCTCCACTGCTGCTTTCACCTCCTCCTGAACAAGACGGCGCCCTTCCTTCCCCCTGGTGTTCATTTGGGGAGTTGGAAAGGATCCTAGCCCAGCTCGACCTTGTGTGACCACTCCCACCAGGCTCTTGTGACGCAGCCTTGCCTCTGCCTCTTGAACTGCTTCCTCTGCCCTCCATTTCCTGCCAGTCCTCACTTGGATCCCTGCTTTAGCCACCTTCGGATCACTTGAGTCCCTGTATTGAACCACTTCTCTGGCTCTAGTTACCTTGAATTCCTCCTCCAAGGATTTAAAAGGCAGTTGCAGCTTGTTGGTGTTCCCCTAGAGTGCAATGCTGCTCAGGCTCCTTGGTAACCCAAGCCATCTCCGAAGGTGGTTGCTGACCCTCCTCTCTAGGGTCTCAACTGTTGAGATAGGGACCGCATAGACAAGGAGGGGCCACAGAATCCTGGGAAGAATGCCATGTTGGTAGACCCAGGCTTTAAACTTCCCAGGTAGGCCTGACTTGTCCACGGATTTCAGCCAGCCATCCAACTCAGTGCAGGTCGACTGGATAGATGTTGTGTCTCTCAGAGAGCAGTCAAAAACGTTTCCCAAGCTCTTGACTGGCTTCTCTGAGATAGATGGGATGGCTGTGTCTGCGATGTTAAACCGGAACTTGTCCACCACCTTCCCTTTCCTCAGCACCATTGATCTGGATTTGGCGGGTTTGAAACGCATCCGGGCCCACTCCACCAGCTGTTCAAGCCCCTTCAGAATCCACCGGCAGCCTGGGACTGATTCTGTCATGACTGTGAGGTCATCCATGAATGCCCTGATGGGTGGTTGCCGTTGTCCGGAATTCGTGCGGGGCCCTCTGCACTCTGGCTCAGCAGACTTAGTGAGCATGTTCATGGCTAGGGAGAACAATGTCACAGAGATAGTACACCCTGTGATGATACCGATCTCCACTTTGTGCCAACTGGATGTTATTGCTCCTGAAGAGACCCTCATCCTGAAATTGCTGTAATAATCAGCGATGAGGTCTCTACACCTGCTTGGGACATGATGTTTTGTCAAAGTGAACTGAACCAGCTTGTGTGGAATGGAGCCGAATGCATTCTCCAGGTCAAGCCACAGCACTGACAGGTTGCCCTTGTTCTCTCTGGCCTCCCGAATAAGCTGTGTCACCACACCGGTATGCTCCAGACATCCTGGCATTCCTGAAATGCCACCTTTCTGGACAGATGTATCGATGTAGGTGTTCTCTGCCAGGTAGGTACACAGCCGTTTGGAAACAGCGCTGAAGAAAACCTTTGCCTCAACACACAGCAGGGAGATGATGCGGAACTGGTTTTTCCGTTCCGCATCAGTTTTCCTCCTTCGGGATCCATACCCCTTCAGCCACTCTCCATTGATCAGGGATCCTCCCCCTTCTCCAGAAGACTCGCAAGATGTACCACAGACGCAGCAGGAGTTTGGGACAGTACTTATACACTTTGTATGAAGTGCCACTCGGTCCTGGAGCAGAGCTTGCCCTTGCTTTGCGGACAACCTCCCTGTCTCCCTTTAGCTGCAGCTCCGACTTGTCGAACTGCACTTCTGGTTCAGGGGGGTCTATGAGGTTGTTACACTCTGCCAACTCCTGCTCTCTTGCGGGGTCGCTGTACGTCTGCTTCAGATGTTGGTCTATGTCATCCTGCGAGGAGGCCAGTTTGCCACTGCGCTTCTGCCCCAGCAAATCCTTAGTGAACTTGAAGGGGTTAGCGATGAAAGCAGCACGTTTACGTGCTCTCTCGCGCCGCCGCCTCCGATGCCACTTGGCCCGGCGGAGAATGTTTTTCCGAAGGATGCACATTAGCTGGGCTAGGCCAGTGCGTTCCTCTTCTCCTGCCGCCTTGTACTGGGACTTCAGCACTTTCATCTCCTTTCTGATGTTGTGGATCCTTACAGCTCTTTGATTCTTTGAGCAAGATGTTCCGGAGCTTTTCTTCTCCTCCTCGCCAAACCGTTCAGCTGCGATGCTGACAATGATTGTTGTCATAGCTTGTAGCTTCCTGTCGGCCTCTCCCTTCGCCATTGCCTCCAGAATTTGGTCGACATCGTCATCGAACTGCTTCCAGAGTGAGGTCATGCTAGCTGCAGGCCATTTGATCCACCTCCTGTCAGACTTGATGCTCAAGGGAGTTGTCTGCAACACTTGGAGGTTCTGGGCACTATGTGGTGACTCCGGGCCTGGCACCTCCAGGCCCGGAGTCACCACATAGTGCCCAGAACCTCCAAGTGTTCCTACTTTACCTCAATTATAAATGTTCAAACGTATAAATGTATACATATATACATGTATAAAAACATTTATTTAAGTATTTCATTCTATAATTAGATATTTATTCATTTAAGTATTTCATTCTATAATTAGATATTTATTCATTTAAGTATTTCATTCAATAATTAGATATTTATTCATTTATTTAAGTATTTCATTCTATAATTAGATATTTAATCATTAATTTAAGTATTTCATTCTATAATTCTGTATTTATTTAAAATATATAATTTAATTATAATTTAAAAAATCTCCCGATATTAACAGGAAGGACATGTTGGTTTCCAACACACTAACAGCCAGTAGGAGTCGATGTACAGTGGTTCCTCCTCCTAAACCAAAGCCCAGCCTCCATCCTGCCTGAGGCTGGCTTCACATCAGACAGACTGGACTGGTGTGAAGAGAGACAGAGCTCAAACCATCAGTCTTATGTTGTGTAGGAGATCAGGGTTTGAGGGAAGGACTTAATTGTCCCAGTGTACACAAGGCCTATGTCAACAGGGTGTGTGTGACTCAAACTACAGAGTTGAATGGTTCGCTTTTTGGAACTTCAGCCTGCAGTTTCTATTTTTTGTTCTTTGGAATTCCAACGGCTGAACGTGGAAGTAATTAAAAACATCTGTTGGAGAAGATCCTATGCACCCCTCATATGCATTCTGGGCTAATGATCAATATGAAATATAATGGCTTCTGCTGGTTCAGCTACATGCTTCTACTATTACACACACACACACACACACACACACACACACACACACACACACACACACACACACACACACACACACACACACACACACACACACACACACACACACACACACACACACACACACACACACCATGCAGGCTATTGCGTGCCACTGGTCCTGGTTTTAGAAGAGCTGATGAATGAACAGTGCCCCCCCCCCCAAGACAGACTTTCTTAATAGACATGAAGTCAAAGCCTTGAGTGAGTGAGTGAGTGAGTGAGTGAGTGAGTGAGTGAGTGTGTGTGTGTGTGTGTGTGTGTGTGTGTGTGTGTGTGTGTGTGTGTGTGTGTGTGTGTGTGTGTGTGTGTGTGTGTGTGTGTGAGAGAGAGAGAGAGAGCTATGCTTATCTTCCCTGCAGTTGTGGTCTTTAACCCTGTTTCTGTTGCACCATGTGTGGTGCTCCTCCTCACCTCCATGAAGGTGGTCCTCCAGGGGACTTGGCCCACAGTTCTAGTACAATCCATCAGTTCTACTCCCCAACACTTTAGTTCTGGAGGTCCTGCCTGGCCTCCCAACCCCTAAGCTAGCTCTGTATCTGTTGTATTCTACCATGTCAAGATGACCACTAGATGGCAGCACACCTGTACTCTGTGTGTGTGGACTAGCAGCAGAGGCTCATGCTGCTTCACTCTTTCACTACACTCTCTATTTCACACCAGGTGGTACAGAAATAACAAGGTGATGACCTTTAAATGGCAAGCTCTCTCCCTCTCTCTCGCCCTCTCTCTCTCCATCTCTCTCCATCTCTCTCGCCCTCTCTCTCTCTCTCTCTCTCTCTCTCTCTCTCTCTCTCTCTCTCTCTCTCTCTCTCTCTCTCTCTCTCTCTCTCTCTCTCTCGTGGTCACAGTGTAATTGTGTGGTCTAATGAATAATTAGCATAAGTTCAAATGCTTTCCAGTTCCATGATCAGCGGTTGCGAGCACAGGGTCTGTTATTGTACTATTGTCTGGGTACCACCCACTCTGGGTACCACCCACTCTGGGTACCACCCACTCTGGGTACCGCCCACTCTGGGTACCGCACACTCTGGGTACCACACACTCGCCATTTCCTGTTGGGAAGTGTGTGTGTGTGTGTGTGTGTGTGTGTGTGTGTGTGTGTATGTGTGTGTGTGAGCGTCTGCTAAATGACTGTAATGTCCATTTCCATTTGGTCACCACCCACCCTTAAGACATTCATCCATTCATCACAAACACATTCATCCATCCATCCATCATTAAGATATTCATCCATCCATCATTTAGACATTCATTCATCCATCATTAAGTCATTCATCCATCCATCATTAAGACATTCATTCATCCATCATTAAGTCATTCATCCATCCATCATTAAGACATTCATTATCCATCATTAAGACATTCATTATCCATCATTAAGACATTCATCCATCATTAAGACATTCATTCATCCATCATTAAGACATTCATCCATCCATCATTAAGACATTCATTCATCCATCATTAAGACATTAATCCGTCATTAAGACATTCATTCATCATTAAGACATCCATCCATCATTAAGACATTCATCCATCATTAAGACATTCATTATCCATCATTAAGACATTAATCCGTCATTAAGACATTCATCCGTAATTAAGACATTCATCCATCATTCAGACATTCATCCATCATTAAGACATTCATCCATCATTAAGACATTCATCCATCATTAAGACATTCATTCATCCATCATTAAGACATTCATCCATCATTAAGACATTCATCCATCATTAAGACATTCATCCATCATTCAGACATTCATCCATCATTAAGACATTCATCCATCATTAAGACATTCATTCATCCATCATTAAGATATTCATCCATCATTCAGACATTCATCCATCATTAAGACATTCATCCATCATTAAGACATTCATTCATCCATCATTAAGACATTCATCCATCATTAAGACATTCATCCATCATTAAGACATTCATCCATCATTCAGACATTCATCCATCATTAAGACATTCATCCATCATTAAGACATTCATTCATCCATCATTAAGACATTCATCCATCATTCAGACATTCATCCATCATTCAGACATTCATCCGTCATTAAGACATTCATCCATTATTAAGACATTCATCCATCATTAAGACATTCATCCATCATTCAGACATTCATCCATCATTAAGACATTCATCCATCATTAAGACATTCATCCATCATTAAGACATTCCTCCATTATTAAGACATTCTCCTCCAGGTCCATGCTCTCTCTCTGTCTGTAGCTCCTTCATGGATCTCCTCCAGGTCCATGCTCTCTCTCTGTCTGTCGCTCCTTCATGGATCTCCTCCAGGTCCATGCTCTCTCTGTCTGTAGCTCCTTCATGGATCTCCTCCAGGTCCATGCTCTCTCTGTCTGTAGCTCCTTCATGGTTCTCCTCCAGGTCCATGCTCTCTCTGTCTGTAGCTCCTTCATGGATCTCCTCCAGGTCCATGCTCTCTCTGTCTGTAGCTCCTTCATGGTTCTCCTCCAGGTCCATGCTCTCTCTGTCTCCAAATCGCAACACGCATCTCTAAATGCCTGGCCGACATCAGCAGATGGACAGCCGCCAACCACCTGAAGCTCAACCTTGACAAGACTGAGCTCCTCTTCATACCGGGGAAAGACTGCCCTCAGATGGACCTACTGGTCACCATCGAGAACACCCAAGTCTCCCCTCAACCACAACAAGAGACCTTGGTGTGGTGGTAGATGACCAGCTGTCCTGCAATGCCAACGTCACCGCGGTGGCCCGATCTTGCAGAATTGCCCTCTACAACATCCGCAGGATCCGGCCCTTCCTCACACGTGAAGTGGCGCAGATCCTGGTCCAAGCGCTCGTCATCACCCGCCTCGACTACTGCAACTCTCTCCTGGCGGGACTCCCCGCCTCTGCAACCAAGCCCCTCCAACGCATCCAGAACGCAGCAGCACGCCTGGTATTCAACCTACCAAAATTCTCCCACGTGACCCCTCTCTTCCGCGATCTCCACTGGCTTCCGGTAAATGCTCGCATCAAGTTCAAGACTCTGGTGCTGACCTTTAGGGCAGTCAATGGAACTGCCCCAGCCTACCTCCAGGCGTTGGTCAAACCCTACATCCCAGCCAGAGCGCTCCGCTCAACTTCTGCCAGGCGACTTGTTCGACCTTCACTGATGACAACCAAACATCGCTCGTCCAAGACCCAGCTCTTCACGGCTCTGGCTCCACAGTGGTGGAATGAACTCCCGTCTCATGTCAGGACGGCAGAGTCCCTCGCCAGCTTCCGCAAGAGACTCAAGACCCACCTGTTCAGAGTCCACCTGGACTCTCCTTGAACCCTCCTTCTCCTTTGTGAAACCCCTAAACTTGCTTAAGTCCTGACATTAATAGCTCTTAGCATGTTGTATATGTTAGCAAGTGTATATCCTTAATGTTGATAACACGCTCTTATCACAGCTACTTAAGCAGGTGACCTAGCAGTACGAAATTGTGTTATTCATCTTGATAATATGAATACTTGTGAACTGCTCTATTTTTATGTTTGCGTACCTCAGTGTTATGCTATTGTCTGCTTCAACTAATGTACACCTTGTAAGTCGCTTTGGATAAAAGCGTCTGCCAAATGCCCTAAATGTAAATGTTAATGTAAATGTAAATGTAAATGTCTGTAGCTCCTTTATGGATCTCCTCCAGGTCCATGCTCTCTCTCTGTCTGTAGCTCCTTCATGGATCTCCTCCAGGTCCATGCTCTCTCTGTGTCTGTAGCTCCTTCATGGATCTCCTCCAGGTCCATGCTCTCTTTGTCTGTAGCTCCTTCATGGATCTCCTCCAGGTCCATGCTCTCTCTGTCTGTAGCTCCTTCATGGATCTCCTCCAGGTCCATGCTCTCTCTGTGTCTGTAGCTCCTTCATGGATCTCCTCCAGGTCCATGCTCTCTTTGTCTGTAGCTCCTTCATGGATCTCCTCCAGGTCCATGCTCTCTCTCTGTCTGTAGCTCCTTCATGGATCTCCTCCAGGTCCATGCTCTCTCTGTGTCTGTAGCTCCTTCATGGATCTCCTCCGGGTCCATGCTCTCTTTGTCTGTAGCTCCTTCATGGATCTCCTCCAGGTCCATGCTCTCTCTGTCTGTAGCTCCTTCATGGATCTCCTCCAGGTCCATGCTCTCTCTGTGTCTGTAGCTCCTTCATGGATCTCCTCCGGGTCCATGCTCTCTGTGTCTGTAGCTCCTTCATGGATCTCCTCCAGGTCCATGCTCTCTCTGTCTGTAGCTCCTTCATGGATCTCCTCCAGGTCCATGCTCTCTCTGTCTGTAGCTCCTTCATGGATCTCCTCCAGGTCCATGCTCTCTCTGTCTGTAGCTCCTTCATGGATCTCCTCCAGGTCCATGCTCTCTCTGTCTGTAGCTCCTTCATGGATCTCCTCCAGGTCCATGCTCTCTCTTTGTCTGTAGCTCCTTCATGGATCTCCTCCAGGTCCATGCTCTCTCTGTCTGTAGCTCCTTCATGGATCTCCTCCAGGTCCATGCTCTCTCTTTGTCTGTAGCTCCTTCATGGATCTCCTCCAGGTCCATGCTCTCTGTGTCCTGTCTTGAGGACCAGGTGCTGTTTCCCTTCCTGGGCCACGCCCTCTGCTGCCTGTGGGCCGACCAGGGTATGACCAGGGTATGACCAGGGTATGACCAGGGTATGACCAGGGTATGACCAGGGTATGACCAGGGTATGACCAGGGTATGACCAGGGTATGCGGGGTACGAGAACGAACTCAATGACTCTGCGCTGTAGTAAGTGTTTTTTAAAGAAGACACACACACACACACACACACACACACACACACACACACACACACACACACACACACACACACACACACAAACACACACACACACACACACACACACAAGGTAAAGTGATGTGGGCGCTTAATTATCAACCTAGCGACTGCTGCGTGGTGGTGTGTTGTCTGTCACTGTAGACGAGCCTCAGTGCAGCGGGTAGGGGAGGCAGAAAGGACCACATGGACACAGTGGAGCCCAGGAGACATCCTATGAATGTGGTTACCCTGCTTTGACCCCCATAGTGGTCATGTCCACGGAGTGGAGAGGGATGGGGAAGCAGAGGTACGTGGAGCAAAGGGTTATGAGTCAGGTGACACTAAATAATTGACATGGAAACCTGAAACAGACACAAGGCCACGGGGGCACTGAGGCAGCACTAAGGCCCTCTGGGAGGCCTAACCTCCTCCTCCTCCTCTGCCCAATTAGGGGCAGAGGAGGAGGAGGCCAGCCTAACCTCCTCCTCCTCCTCCCCAGCATGAGGCCCCTCACTGGGGAGGAGGAGGAGGAGGAGGAGGAGGAGGAGAAGGAGGAGGAGGAGGAGGAGGAGGAGGAGGAGGAGGAGGAGGTTAGGCTGGCCTCCTCCTCCTCCTCCTCCTCCTCCTCCTCCTCCTCCTCCTCCTCCTCCGGAGTATGGCGCCGTACGAGATGGCTGCCGTGTCGCGAGCTCCCGCACGACGACGCAGTTTTTTGTTATTTATTCTTTTTATTGCAACTTTTTTAGTTCAGGATGTTAGCAGCAAGTTCACTTATAGCTTCTGCACACTTTGGGAGATCAGATCGACAGTCGCTCGCCGCCTACCGGAGTTTTTTCACTCTTTCGACTCGGACGTCCCGCCCGAAGTCACAGCTGGATTATCTCCGTCCATTTTGGGCACGATTACGCGCAAGCGTCGCCGGAGGAAGCGAGGGAAGCGAGCCGGCGTGCTAGTCAGGCTGAGATGTCGATCCGATCGCCCCCCACTACCCACCATTCTACTGGCTAATGTACAGTCTCTGGACAATAAGTTAAGCGAACTACAGGCTCGTATTCAATTCCACCGGGAAACTAGGGACAATTGCATTATCTGCCTTACGGAGACATGGATGTCGGAGGGGGTTACCGACGCAGCTATCGAGCCGACGGGATTTTCCGTCCACCGGGCGGACAGAACAAAGGCTCTCTCCGGTAAAGATCGCGGAGGGAGGGTATGTCTCATGATAAACAGATCTTGGTGCAACCAAAGTCATGTACATCCCCTCAAGTCTTTCTGTTCCCCGGACCTGGAGTACCTGATGCTTATGTGCCGTCCATACTGGCTACCTCGGGAGTTTACAGCGGTAACCGTGACCGCTGTTTACATTCCCCCACAAGCCAACACGGACACAGCGCTGAAGGAACTGTACGGGGCTATCAGCGAACAGGAGTCGGCCCACCCCGAGGCTGCTCTCATCGTAGCGGGGGACTTCAACAAGGCGAACCTGAAGAAGGTTCTCCCGAAGTTCTACCAACACATAAAGAGCAACACACGGGGCGAGCGGATCCTCGACCACTGCTACACTCCCTTCCGTGATGGCTACAAGGCCCTCCTCCGCCCACCGTTCGGCAAATCAGATCACCGCTCTATCCAGCTACTCCCCGCCTATAGGCAGAGACTGAAGCAGCAACCGATCGCTGTGAGGGAGGTCCAATGCTGGTCGGACCAATCAGATTCTACGCTGCAGGATTGTTTTGATCACGCTGACTGGCACATGTTCCGCGTTGCCTCGGACAATAACATCAACGAGTACGCGTCGTCGGTCACCGGGTTCATCAAGAAGTGCATAGATGACGTTGTTCCGACCAAGTCGGTTCGGATATATCCCAACCAGAAACCGTGGATTAACGGCGATGTTCGCGCTGCCCTACATGCGCGTAACGCCGCCTTTGGTTCCGGGAATACGGAGGAATATACGAGAGCCCGTTACGACCGTAAGACCATCGTCACTGCCAAGCGGGAGTATAAGGACAGAGTGGAGGATAAATTCAAGAAACACGATGCGAGGGGTATGTGGCAGGGGCTGCAGAATATAACGAACTTCAGAGGGAGAACCAGTTGTGTAGAGAACTCCTCTACCTCCCTCCCAGGAGAGCTAAATACATTTTTTGCTCGGTTCGACGTAAACGGCAGCCCGCCGAAGCCAGCACCGCCTGGGGAGACCAGCCAGCTGCGCATCTCGGAGGCGGATGTGCGCCGCACCTTTAAGCGGCTGAACATCCGTAAGGCGGCAGGCCCCGACGACATCCCGGGCCGCGTCCTCAGAGCATGCGCAGACCAGTTGGCAGGAGTCTTTGCAGACATCTTCAACCTCTCCCTGTCCCAGGCTGTTGTCCCCGCGGTCTTCAAGATATCCACCATCGTGCCTGTCCCTAAACAAACCAAGGTAACATGCCTGAATGACTACAGACCTGTGGCCCTCACCTCGATCGTTAGCAAATGCTTCGAGAGGTTGGTCAAGGACTTTATTTGCTCCGTGTTACCTACCACGCTGGACCCATGGCAATTTGCATATCGTCAAAATAGATCCACGGACGACGCAATTGCCATGGCCCTCCACACTGCCCTTTCCCACTTGGAGGGGAAGAACTGTTATGTGCGAATGCTGTTTGTGGACTACAGCTCAGCATTCAACACAATAGTTCCTGCCAAGCTCGACACCAAGCTGAGAGGTCTAGGCGTACCCCCATCCATGTGCAGCTGGATACTGAACCTCCTGTCGGACCGCCGCCAGGTGGTGAGGATGGGCAGCACCACATCAGAGCCACTGACCCTCAACACGGGAGCCCCCCAGGGATGCGTGCTGAGCCCTCTCCTCTACTCCCTCTACACCCACGACTGCATGGCTATGCACAGCTCCAACGTCATCGTCAAGTTTGCTGACGACACGACAGTGATGGGCCTGATCGCCGGCGACGACGAGACAGCCTACAGGGAGGAGGTCGGATCGCTGGAGCAGTGGTGCCAGGAGAACAGCCTCGCCCTCAACGTCAAGAAGACCAAGGAGCTGATCGTGGACTTCAGGAGGCAGAGGGGAGAGCACAGCCCTATCTCCATCGACGGCGTTGCAGTAGAGAGGGTCAGCAGCTTCAAGTTCCTCGGCGTGCACATCTCCGAGGACCTCACATGGTCCACGCACACCACACACGTGGTGAAAAAGGCCCAACAACGCCTGTATTTTCTCAGGCGTCTGAAGAAATTCAGCATGGGCCCCCGCATCCTGAGAACATTCTACAACGGCACCATCGAGAGTGTTCTGACAGGGTGTATCACCGCCTGGTACGGGAACTGCACGGCACTCGAGCGCAGAGCGCTTCAAAGGGTGGTGCGGACGGCCCAGTATATCGTTGGAGGTGAGCTCCCCTCCCTCCTGGACATTTACAACCAGCGGTGCGTGGCCAAGGCCAAAAGAATTATAAAAGACATTGCCCACCCCAGCCACGAACTTTACTCACTATTACCGTCAGGCAGGCGATACCGCAGTATCAAGTGTCGTACAAATAGGCTTAGAGATAGCTTCCACAGTCAGGCCATCAGGCTGCTGAACAAGGGCGTATAACATATAACAATGTATATTTTATTACATTGATTTATATATATATATTGCTCTTTTCTGTGCTGATTTTTGCATTTTATAAATTGCATTTTTTATTTTTATTTTATATTCCTTATTCTATTTTTTATTCTATTTTTTATTCTATTTTTTATTCTATTTTTATCTATTTTTATTTTATCTTATTCTATAACTGCTGTCTGTCGTCGGGTATTGCACACAAGAATTTCACATCACTGCTTTATACTAAACTGTAAACTGTGAAGTGACAATAAACTTGACTTGACTTGACTTGACTCCTCCTCCTCCTCCTCCTCCTCCTCCTCATGCTGGGCTTATCTGCCCTGACGGCCCCCCCTGCTTACCACTGGGAAGCACTGCACATCACTGTCGTGCTGGTGCTCTGTACACACACACACACACACACACACACACACACACACACACACACACACACATGTGTGCCTGTGTGTGTGTGTGTGTGTGTGTGTGTGTGCGTGCGTGCGTGTGTGCGTGCGTGTGTGTGTGTGTGTGTGTGTGTGTGTGTGTGTGTGTGTGTGTGCGTGTGTGTGTGTAGCTACAAGGATGTGATTCAGGGTGACTACTGCAGAATGTCACAGTCAGTGACTTTCTCCTAAGTGAGTCTCCTGGGGGCCACACTATTCCTTATCACTACATAGCCTGCCTGGGGAACAATGTACCATTGGAAGCACGAGGGTCCGAACAAACACCACCCCCACCACCTCCATCACCAGCCACCTGTAACCTCATCCCTACTGGTTCTCATTTTTGAGTAAAGCTTCTCTTCTCCTCCGCCCGCCTTCTCTTGCTCCTCCATGGTTGTAGTTTCTTTGAGAACATGACTCACATCCTGTCCCCCGACTACCAGCCCACCGAGACCGACCTGCTGTGTTCGGCTACGTACCACCGGGGTCCTAGAGACCCAGTTTAAAGGGAAGCACCTCCAGTTCAGGTAAAGTGCACACACACACGAGCAACGCACGGGGCGAGCGGATCCTCGACCACTGCTACACTCCCTTCCGTGATGGCTACAAGGCCCTCCTCCGCCCACCGTTCGGCCAATCAGACCACCGCTCTATCCAGCTGCTCCCCGCCTATAGGCAGAGACTGAAGCTGAACCGATCGCTGTGAGGGAGGTCCAATGCTGGTCGGACCAATCAGACTCTACGCTGCAGGATTGATTTGATCACGCTGACTGGCACATGTTCCGCGTTGCCTCGGACAATAACATCAACGAGTACGCGTCGTCGGTCACCGGGTTCATCAAGAAGTGCATAGATGACGTTGTTCCGACCAAGTCGGTTCGGATATATCCCAACCAGAAACCGTGGATTAACGGCGATGTTCGCGCTGCCCTACATGCGCGTAACGCCGCCTTTGGTTCCGGGAATACGGAGGAATATACGAGAGCCCGTTACGACCTCCGTAAGACCATCGTCACTGCCAAGCGGGAGTATAAGAACAGAGTGGAAGATAAATTCAAGAGCCACGACGCGAGGGGTATGTGGCAGGGGCTGCAGACGATAATGAACTTCAGAGGGAGAACCAGTTGTGTAGAGAACTCCTCTACCTCCCTCCCAGGAGAACTAAATACTTTTTTTGCTCGGTTCGACGTGAACGGCAGCCTGCCGAAGCCAGCACCGCCTGAGGAGACCAGCCTGCTGCGCATCTCGGAGGCGGATCTCGGAGGTGCGCCGCACCTTCAAGCGGCTGAACATCCATAAGGCGGCAGGCCCCGACGACATCCCGGGCCGCGTCCTCAGAGCATGCGCAGACCAGTTGGCAGGAGTCTTTGCAGACATCTTCAACCTCTCCCTGTCCCAGGCTGTTGTCCCCGCGGTCTTCAAGATGTCCACCATCGTGCCTGTCCCTAAACAACCCAAGGTAACATGCCTGAATGACTATAGACCTGTAGCCCTCACCTCGATTGTCAGCAAATGCTTCGAGAGGTTAGTCAAGGACTTTATTTGCTCCGTGTTACCTGCCATGCTTGACCCATGGCAATTTGCATATTGTCTAAACAGATCCACGGACGACGCAATTGCCATGGCCCTCCACACTGCCCTTTCCCACCTGGAGGGAAAGAACTGTTATGTGCGAATGCTGTTTGTGGACTACAGCTCAGCGTTCAACACGATAGTTCCTGCCAAGCTCGACACCAAGCTTAGAGGTCTAGGCATGCCCCCATCCACGTGCAGCTGGATACTGGACCTCCTGTCGGACCGCCGCCAGGTGGTGAGGATGGGCAGCACCACCTCAGAGCCACTGACCCTCAACACGGGAGCCCCGCAGGGATGCGTGCTGAGCCCTCTCCTCTACTCCCTCTACTCCCACGACTGCATGGCTATGCATAGCTCCAACGTCATCATCAAGTTTGTTGACGACGCGACAGTGATGGGCCTTCAAGTTCCTCTGCGTGCACATCTCCGAGGACCTCACATGGTCCACGCACACCACACACGTGGTGAAAAGGGCCCAACAACGCCTGTATTTCCTCAGCCGTCTAGTACGGGAACTGGACTGCACTCGAGCGCAGAGCGCTTTAAAGGGTGGTGCGGACGGCCCAGTATATCGTTGGAAGTGAGCTACCCTCCCTCCTGGATATATACAACCAGCGGTGCGTGGCCAAGGCCAAACGCATTATAAAATACAATGCCCACCCCAGCCACAAACTGTACTCACTGTTACCGTCAGGCAGGCGATACCGCAGTATCACGTGGTATCAAATAGACTCAGAGACAGCTTCCACAGTCAGGCCATCAGGCTGCTGAACAAGGGTGTATAGTATATAACAATGTATATTTTATTACATTGATTTATATATACATATTGCTCTGTGCTAATATATTGCATTTTATATATGCGCTTTTATATTTTTATATATTTAACTTTATACAGTTTGTACTTTTTACTTATTTTTTATTCTATTCTTTTATAACTGCTGTCTGTCGTCGGGTATTGCACATAAGATTTTCACCCATTGCTTATACTTGTATAACTTTGATGTGACAATAAACTTGACTTGACTTGACTTGACTACACACATGTGCGCATGTGTGTAGTCAAGTCAAGTCAAGTCACACACACACACCAAATGCACCCAAATGTTAGCCCTCCGTTGCATATGGATTCAACATTCAAGTTTTTATTTGCCATTTGCAATATTTGCCAAGTACAATGGAGTATAGAGTATGGAGCGCTTCCTCCCCTCTGGAGACCTGACATGTGAGATGTGCCTTACTGATGAGCTCATCAGGGCTGGCGTCTTATCTCGCCGTCCACAGCAGGGACAGATGAGAGAAGCAGATGGGAAGCCTCATTCAATACATCAATACCACACACACACACACAGGGCAGGTATCTTCACTGATGGCAGGAGACAAGCTGCTCTCTGATTGGCTGCCCGGTCACAGCGCCGTCACATGATCGCCTTATGGCTCTCCAGAGGATT
>CM051003.1:12600312-12682812 GCA_027704905.1 Muraenolepis orangiensis
CACACACACACACACGCCATCAATGTTTCACTGTGTGCTTTTCTTTTAAGCTGTCATTTATTTTAATTTTTTGCTGTTGTTTCCTCCATGGAGTATGGCGCCGTACATGGCTGCCGTGTCGCGAGCTCCCGCACGACGACGCAGTTTTTTGTTATTTATTCTTTTTATCGCGACTATCTTTGTTCAGGAAGTTAGCAGCACGTTCATTTATAACTTTGGCACACTTCTGGAGATCAGATCGACAGTCGCTCGCCGCCTACTGGAGTTTTTTCATTCTTTCGACTCGGACGTCCCGCCTGAAGTCACAGCTGGATTATCTCCGACCATCTGGGGCACGATTACACACAAGCATCGCAGGAAGAAGCGAGGGAAGCAAGCCGGCGTGCTAGTCAGGCTGAGATGTCGATCCGATCGCCCCCCACTACCCACCATTCTACTGGCCAATGTACAGTCTCTGGACAATAAGCTAAGCGAGTTACAGGCTCGTATTCAATTCCACCGGGAAACTAAGGACAAGTGTATCATCTGCCTTACGGAGACATGGATGTCGGAGGGGGTTACCTACGCAGCTATCGAGCTGACGGGATTTTCCGTCCACCGGGCGGACTGAACAAAGGCTCTCTCCGGTAAAGATCATGGAGGGGGGGTATGTCTCATGATAAACAGATCTTGGTGCAACCAAAGTCATGTACATCCCCTCAAGTCTTTCTGTTCCCCGGACCTGGAGTTCCTGATGTTTATGTGCCGTCCATTCTGGCTACCTCGGGAGTTTACAGCGGTAACCGTGACCGCTGGTTCCATTCCCCGACAAGCCAACACGGACCCAGCACTGAAGGAACTGTATGGGGCTATCAGCGAACAGGAGTCGGCACACCCTGACGCTGCTCTCATCGTGGCGGGGGACTTCAACAAGGAGAACCTTTAGAAGGTTCTTCCGAAGTTCTACCAACACATAACGAGAAACACACGGGGCGAGCGGATCCCCGACCACTGCTACACTCCCTTCCGTGATGGCTACAAGGCCCTCCTCCGCCCACCGTTCGGCCAATCAGACCACCGCTCAATCCTGCTGCTCCCCGCCTATTGGCTGAGACTGAAGCAGCAACCGATCGCTGTGAGGGAGGTCCAATGCTGGTCGGACCAATCAGACTCTATGCTGCAGGATTGTTTTGATGGCGCTGACTGGCACATGTTCCGCGTTGCCTCAGACAATAACATCAACGAGTACGCGTCGTCGGTCACTGGGTTCATCAAGAAGTGCATAGATGACATTGTTCCGACCAAGTCGGTTCGGATATATCCCAACCAGAAACCGTGGATTAACGGTGATGTTCGCGCTGCCCTACACACGCGTAACGCCGCCTTTGGCTCCGGGAATATGGAGGAATATACGAGAGCCCGTTACGACCTCCGCAAGACCATCGTCACTGCCAAGCGGGAGTATAAGGACAGAGTGGAAGATGAATTCAAGAGCCACGACGCGAGGGGTATGTGGCAGGGGCTACAGACGATAACGAATTTCAGAGGGAGAACCAGTTGTGTAGAGAACTCCTCTATCTCCCTCCCAGGAGAGCTAAATACTTTTTTTGCTCAGTTCGACGTGAACGGCAGCCCGCCGAAGCCAGCACCGCCTGAGCCTGCTGAACATCTCGGAGGCGGATGTGCGCCGCACCTTCAAGCGGCTGAACATCGCAGCGGGAGAGGAAGCGTAGATATAAACTATATCTCCCTTCCATCACCATGGGGAACGTGAGGTCGCTAGCGAACAAGATGGACGAGCTAGCGGGCCTGGTGAGGACCCAGCGGGTGTACCGGGAGAGCAGCGTGCTTTGTTTCACGGAGACGTGGCTCCACGAGGACACCCCGGACTCCAGTGTTACCGCGGACGGCTTTCTGACCGTCCGGGCGGACAGGACGCACCGGGAGAGTGGCAAGAGGAAAGTTGGGGGACTTGCTATTCTCGTTAACAACAAGTGGTGTAACCCTGGACATGTTACTGTGAAGGAATGTGTGTGTAGCCCGGACATTGAACTGCTGGCCGTGAGTCTGCGGCCATGCTATCTGCCGCGAGAGTTCTCCCACGTGCTTCTCTTTGTTGTTTACATTCCCCCGTCGGCAAACGCGGCGCTCGCGTCTGACATCACCCACTCCGTCGTCGCGAGACTTCAGACACAGCACCCAGAAGCATTCATCGCGATATCTGGGGACTTCAACCACGTGACTCTGGCTGCAACACTGCCCACCTTCAAGCAGTTTGTGGACTGTCCCACCAGGGAAAACAAGACACTGGACCTGCTGTATGCCAATGTTAAGGAGGCATACAGCGCCACCGCCCTTCCTCCTCTTGGAAGGTCAGACCACAACCTCATCCACCTTCAGCCCCTGTATAGGCCTCTAGTCCAGCGGCTGCCTGTGAACAAGGACTGTGAGGAGATGGTCACAGGAGGCCGATGAGACTTGCGGGGCTGCTTTGAGTCAACAGACTGGATTTCCTCTGTGATTTGCATGGAGAGGACCTTGATGATCTCACGGAATGTATAACAGGGTACATCAACTTCTGTGTGGACAGTGTTGTTCCCACAGAGACGGTACGCTGTTTCCCCAACAACAAGCCGTGGGTCACCCGACACATCAAGGTCCTGCTCAATGAGAAGAAGAGGGCCTTCAGAGACGGGGACAGGGAGCAGATGAGGCGGGTTCAGAGGGAGCTGAAGGAGAGGATCCAGCAGGGCAAAGACAATTACGAGAATCTTCAGCAGAACAACCTGAAGGATGTGTGGAGTGGCATGAGGAGCATCACTGGCTACAAACAACCTG
This sequence comes from Muraenolepis orangiensis, assembly GCA_027704905.1. Lineage (NCBI taxonomy): Eukaryota > Metazoa > Chordata > Actinopteri > Gadiformes > Muraenolepididae > Muraenolepis > Muraenolepis orangiensis. The sequence continues at coordinate 12,603,130 of CM051003.1, forward strand.
GTAGCCAGACAATAGGGGGGGTCCTGACCGGGCCAACGAGTTGAATTTGTTTTTCAATAGATTCAATGAGTGGGCTCCGGTCTACCCCCCCTCCCCCAGCTCCTCTACAACCATTCCCCTCCAGCCCCCCAGCCCTGCTGTCCCCCCTCCCCCACCATCCCTCTCCAGCGACAACATACCTGTTCTCTCTCCCCCACCACTACCTCACCCCTCCCCCATCAACACAACAGAGACTCTTCCTGCCCCCACACACGGCACACAGACCTTCACAGCTGAGCAGGTGAGGAAAGTGCTGTGCAGGCTCCACCCAGGCAAGGCTGCAGGTCCTGACGGCGTCAGCCCGAGGGTCCTCAAAACATGTGCTGCCCAGCTGAGTGGAGTCCTGCAGTACATATTCAACCTGTGCATGAGACTGGAGAGGGTCCCTGTGCTGTGGAAGACATCCTGCCTGGTGCCGGTTCCGAAGAAGGCACGTCCCAGCACCTCTAACGACTACAGACCGGTGGCGCTGACGTCCCACGTGTCGAAGTCCTTTGAGAGGCTGGTCCTGTCGCTTCTTTGGCCCCTGGTCAGATCATCGCTGGACCCTCTTCAGTTTGCCTACCAGCCGAAACTGGGAGTGGAGGACGCCATCATCTTCCTGCTTCATAGTGCCTACGCCCACTTGGACAGACCCGGGAGCACTGTGAGAATCATGTTTTTTGACTTCTCCAGTGCATTCAACACCATCCGGCCTGCCCTGCTGGGGAGTAAGCTGACGGCGATGAAGGTGGACTCTTCCCTGGTTTCGACTATTTGACGGGTCGTCCACAGTTTGTCAGACTGCCGGACTGTGGTCAGCAGCACTGGTGCTCCACAGGGAACGGTTCTTTCCCCATTCCTGTTCACCCTATACACCTCAGACTTCCAGTTCAACTCAGAGTCCTGCCATCTGCAGAAATTCTCGGACGACTCTGCATTCGTTGGTTGTGTCAGCGAGGAAAACGATGAGGAGTACAGGGGCGTCGTGGACTCCTTTGTTGAGTGGTGTGAGCTGAACCACATGCAGCTCAACACAGACAAGATGAAGGAGATGGTGGTGGACTTCCGCAGGAGGAAATCTACCCCCACACCCATTTCCATCAAGGGTGTGTCCGCAGAAGTTGTTCAGGAATATAAATACCTGGGAGTTCACCTGGACAACAAACTGGTCTGGGCAAAGAACTCTGAGGCTGTGTACAAGAAGGGCCAGAGCCGTCTCTACTTCCAGGCTCCGGTCCTTCAACGTTTGTAACACGATGCTGAAGATGTTCTACCAGTCGGTGGTAGCCAGTGCCATCTTCTCCGGTGTCGTGTGCTGGGGAAGCTGGTTGAGGTCAGCAGACGCCAACAAGATCAGCAGGATTGTCAGGAAGGCTGGCGCTGTCCTGGGGGTCCAGCTGGACTCCTTGTTGGTGGTGTCTGAGAGGAGGATGCTGCGCAAGCTGAGTAGTATCCTTGACAACAACTCTCACCCTCTCCATCAGGTGCTGACCTCATACAGAAGCACCTTCAGCAACAGACTCATTCCACCCAGGTGTACTACAGAACGCTACAGGAAGTCCTTTCTTCCTGTGGCCATCAGTCTCTATAATTCATCTACCTCGGGTCGTGAGAGGGACAGTGGAGACTCAGTGACCTGAGGTCAACGCACTGTTATTATTTTTTTTGTCAACGCACTGTAAATCCTTTCAATGTAATTTTTGCACTGTAAATTCAATTTCACTTTTCACTTTTCACATGTCACTTTTTCAGTATTCATCTGAGTTATTTATTAGTATTTTATTACTGCCAATTTGCACTATACGTATTGTTGTGTATTGTATATACCTACGTATTACTGTAATAATACTGTAAATTGTGCAATTCATCTATCAATACATTTAGATTTCATTTAGAGTTAATTTAGTTATATTTTGTTTATACTAGTTTAGCTTAGTTTAGTTTGTTGTTATTTAGTTTTTAGTTTTTAGGTATTAGTATATTTTGTGTGCATTTATTCCCCCTGTTTCAACTGTTGCACCTTAATTTCCCTTGGGATAAATAAAGTTATCTTGAATCTTGAATCTTGAATCCGTAAGGCGGCAGGCCCCGACGACATCCCGGGCCGCATCCTCAGAGCATGCGCAGACCAGTTGGCAGGAGTCTTTGCAGACATCTTCAACCTCTCCCTGTCCCAGGCTGTTGTTCCCGCGGTCTTCAAGATGTCCACCATCGTGCCTGTCCCTAAACAACCCAAGGTAACATGTCTGAATGACTATAGACCTGTAGCCCTCACCTCGATTGTCAGCAAATGCTTCGAGAGGTTGGTCAAGGACTTTATTTGCTCCGTGTTACCTGCCACGCCGGACCCATGGCAATTTGCATATCGTCATAACAGATCCACGGACGACGCAATTGCCATGGCCCTCCACACTGCCCTTTCCCACCTGGAGGGAAAGAACTGTTATGTGCGAATGCTGTTTGTGGACTACAGCTCAGCGTTCAACACGATAGTTCCTGCCAAGCTCGACACCAAGCTTAGAGGTCTAGGCGTGCCCCCATCCATGTGCAGCTGGATACTGGACCTCCTGTTGGACCGCCGCCAGGTGGTGAGGATGGGCAGCACCACCTCAGAGCACTGACCCTCAACACGGGAGTCCCCCAGGGATGCGTGCTGTGCCCTCTCCTCTACTCCCTCTACACCCACGACTTCATGGCTATGCACAGCACACATGTGATGATGGTCCTTCATGTGATGATGGTCCTTCCTCCATGTGATGATGGTCCTCCATGTGATGATGGTCCTTCCTCCATGTGATGATGGTCCTTCATGTGATGATGGTCCTTCCTTCATGTGATGATGGTCCTTCATGTGATGATGGTCCTCCATGTGATGTTGGTCCTTCCTTCATGTGATGATGGTCCTTCCTCCATGTGATGATTGTCCTTCCTCCATGTGATGATGGTCCTCCATGTGATGATGGTCCTTCCTCCATGTGATGATGGTCCTTCATGTTATGATGGTCCTTCCTCCATTTGATGATGGTCCTTCATGTGATGATGGTCCTTCCTTCATGTGATGATGGTCCTCCATGTGATGATGGTCCTTCCTCCATGTGATGATGGTCCTTCCTCCATGTGATGATGGTCCTCCATGTGATGATGGTCCTTCATGTGATGATGGTCCTCCATGTGATGATGGTCCTTCCCCCATGTGATGATGGTCCTTCATGTGATGATGGTCCTTCCTCCATGTGATGATGGTCCTCCATGTGATGATGGTCCTTCCTCCATGTGATGATGGTCCTTCATGTGATGATGGTCCTCCATGTGATGATGGTCCTTCCGCCATGTGATGATGGTCCTTCCTCCATGTGATGATGGTCCTTCATGTGATGATGGTCCTTCCTTCATGTGATGATGGTCCTCCATGTGTTGATGGTCGTTCATGTGATGATGGTCCTTGATGTGATGATGGTCCTTCATGTGATGATGGTCCTTCATGTGATGATGGTCCTTCCTCCATGTGTTGATAGTCCTTCATGTGATGATGGTCCTCCATGTGATGATGGTCCTTCATGTGATGATGGTCCTTCATGTGCTGATGGTCCTTCCTCCATGTGATGATGGTCGTTCCTCCATGTGATGATGGTCCTTCCTCCATGTGATGATGGTCCTCCATGTGATTATGGTCCTTCTTCCATGTGATGATGGCCCTCCATGTGATGATGGTCCTTCCTCCATGTGATGATGGTCCTTCATGTGATGATGGTCCTTCCTCCATGTGATGATGGTACTTCCTCCATGTGATGATGGTCCTTCCTTCATGTTATGATGGTCCTTCCTCCATGTTATGATGGTCCTTCCTCCATGTGATGATGGGCCTTCATGTGATGATGGTCCTTCCATGTGATGATGGTCCTTCATGTGATGATTGTCCTTCCTCCATGTGATTATGGTCCTTCTTCCATGTGATGATGGCCCTCCATGTAATGATGGTCCTTCCTCCATGTAATGATGGTCCTTCATGTGATGATGGTCCTCCATGTGATGATGGCCCTTCATGTGATGATGGTCCTTCCTCCATGTGATGATGGTCCTTCATGTGATGATGGTCCTTCCTCCATGTGATGATGGTCCTTCATGTGATGATGGTCCTCCATTTGATGATGGTCCTTCATGTGATGATGGTCCTTCCTCCATTTGATGATGGTCCTTCCTCCATGTGATTATGGTTCTCCATGTTATGATGGTCTTTCTCCATGTGATGATGGTCCTCCATGTGATTATGGTCCTTCTTCCATGTGATGATGGCCCTCCATGTGATGATGGTCCTTCCTCCATGTGATGATGGTCCTTCATGTGATGATGGTCCGTCCTTCATGTGATGATGGTCCTTCCTCCATGTGATGATGGTCCTTCCTCCATGTGATGATGGTCCTTCCTTCATGTGATGATGGTCCTTCCTCCATTTGATGATGGTCCTTCATGTGATGATGGTCCTTCATGTGATGATGGTCCTTCCTTCATGTGATGATGGTCGTTCCTCCATGTGATGATGGTCCTTCATGTGATGATGGTCCTTCATGTGATGATGGTCCATCCTCTATGTGATGATGGTCCTTCCTCTATGTGATGATGGTCCTTCCTCCATGTGATGATGGTCCTTCATGTGATGATGGTCCTTCCTCCATGTGATGATGGTCCTTCATGTGATGATGGTCCTTCCTTCATGTGATGATGGTCCTTCCTCCATGTGATGATGGTCCTTCCTCCATGTGATGATGGTCCTTCCTTCATGTGATGATGGTCCTTCCTCCATGTGATGATGGTCCTTCATGTGATGATGGTCCTTCCTCCATGTGATGATGGTCCTTCATGTGATGATGGTCCTTCCTTCATGTGATGATGGTCCTTCCTCCATGTGATGATGGTCCTTCCTCCATGTGATGATGGTCCTCCCTCCATGTGATGATGGTCCTTCCTCCATGTGATGATGGTCCTTCCTCCATGTGATGATGGTCCTCCATGTGATGATGGTCCTTCCTCCATGTGATGATGGTCCTTCATGTGATGATGGTCCTTTCTCCATGTGATGATTGTCCTTCATCCATGTGATGATGGTCCTTCCTCCATGTGATGATGGTCCTTCCTCCATGTGATGATGGTCCTTCCTTCATGCGATGATGGTCAATCCTTCATGTGATGATGGTCCTTCATGTGATAATGGACCTTCCTCCATGTAATGATGGTCCTTCATGTGATGATGGTCCTCCATGTGATGATGGTCCTTCATGTGATGATGGTCCTTCCTCCATGTGATGATGGTCCTTCCTCCATGTGATGATTGTCCTTCATCCATGTGATGATGGTCCTTCCTCCATGTGATGATGGTCCTTCATTCAAGTGATGATGGTCCTTCATGTGATAATGGAGCTTCCTCCATGTAATGATGGTCCTTCATGTGATGATGGTCCTCCATGTGATGATGGTCCTTCATGTTATGATGGTCCTCCATGTGATGATGGTTCTCCATGTTATGATGGTCCTTCCTTCATGTGATGATGGTCCTTCATGTGATGATGGTCCTTCCTCCATGTGATGATGGTCCTTCATGTGATGATGGTCCTTCCTCCATGTGATGATGGGCCTTCATGTGATGATGGTCCTTCCTTCATGTGATGATGGTCCTTCCTCCATGTGATGATGGTCCTTCATGTGATGATGGTCCTTCCTCCATGTGCTGATGGTCCTTCATGTGATGATGGTCCTTCCTCCATGTGCTGATGGTCCTTCATGTGATGATGGTCCTTCCTCCATGTGATGATGGTTCTCCATGTTATGATGGTCCTTCCTCCATGTGATGATGGTCCTTCCTCCATGTGATGATGGTCCTTCATGTGATGATTGTCCTTCCTCCATGTGATTATGGTCCTTCTTCCATGTGATGATGGCCCTCCATGTGATGATGGTCCTTCCTCCATGTGATGATGGTCCTTCCTCCATGTGATGATGGTCCTTCATGTGATGATGGTCCTTCATGTGATGATGGTCCTTCCTCCATGTGATGATGGTACTTCCTCCATGTGATGATGGTCCTTCCTTCATGTTATGATGGTCCTTCATGTGATGATGGTCCTTCCTCCATGTGATGATGGGCCTTCATGTGATGATGGTCCTTCCATGTGATGATGGTCCTCCCTCCATGTGATGATGGTCCTTCCTCCATGTAATGATGGTCCTTCCTCCATGTAATGATGGTCCTTCATGTGATGATGGTCCTTCATGTGATGATGGTCCTTCATGTGATGATGGTCCTTCATGTGATGATGGTCCTTCATGTGATGATGGTCCTTCATGTGATGATGGTCCTCCATGTGTTGATGGTCCTTCATCCATGTGATGATGGTCCTTCCTCCATGTGATGATGGTCCTTCATTCAAGTGATGATGGTCCTTCATGTGATAATGGAGCTTCCTCCATGTAATGATGGTCCTTCATGTGATGATGGTCCTCCATGTGATGATGGTCCTTCATGTTATGATGGTCCTCCATGTGATGATGGTTCTCCATGTTATGATGGTCCTTCCTTCATGTGATGATGGTCCTTCATGTGATGATGGTCCTTCCTCCATGTGATGATGGTCCTTCATGTGATGATGGTCCTTCCTCCATGTGATGATGGGCCTTCATGTGATGATGGTCCTTCCTTCATGTGATGATGGTCCTTCCTCCATGTGATGATGGTCCTTCATGTGATGATGGTCCTTCCTCCATGTGCTGATGGTCCTTCATGTGATGATGGTCCTTCCTCCATGTGCTGATGGTCCTTCATGTGATGATGGTCCTTCCTCCATGTGATGATGGTTCTCCATGTTATGATGGTCCTTCCTCCATGTGATGATGGTCCTTCCTCCATGTGATGATGGTCCTTCATGTGATGATTGTCCTTCCTCCATGTGATTATGGTCCTTCTTCCATGTGATGATGGCCCTCCATGTGATGATGGTCCTTCCTCCATGTGATGATGGTCCTTCCTCCATGTGATGATGGTCCTTCATGTGATGATGGTCCTTCATGTGATGATGGTCCTTCCTCCATGTGATGATGGTACTTCCTCCATGTGATGATGGTCCTTCCTTCATGTTATGATGGTCCTTCATGTGATGATGGTCCTTCCTCCATGTGATGATGGGCCTTCATGTGATGATGGTCCTTCCATGTGATGATGGTCCTTCCTCCATGTGATGATGGTCCTTCATGTGATGATTGTCCTTCCTCCATGTGATGATGGTCCTTCCTCCATGTAATGATGGTCCTTCCTCCATGTAATGATGGTCCTTCATGTGATGATGGTCCTTCATGTGATGATGGTCCTTCATGTGATGATGGTCCTTCATGTGATGATGGTCCTTCATGTGATGATGGTCCTTCATGTGATGATGGTCCTTCATGTGATGATGGTCCTCCATGTGTTGATGGTCCTTCCTCCATTTGATGATGGTCCTTCCTCCATTTGATGATGGTCCTTCCTCCATGTGATTATGGTTCTCCATGTTATGATGGTCTTTTCTCCATGTGATGATGGTCCTCCATGTGATTATGGTCCTTCTTCCATGTGATGATGGCCCTCCATGTGATGATGGTCCTTCCTCCATGTGATGATGGTCCTTCATGTGATGATGGTCCGTCCTTCATGTGATGATGGTCCTTCCTCCATGTGATGATGGTCCTTCCTCCATGTGATGATGGTCCTTCCTTCATGTGATGATGGTCCTTCCTCCATTTGATGATGGTCCTTCATGTGATGATGGTCCTTCATGTGATGATGGTCCTTCCTTCATGTGATGATGGTCCTTCCTTCATGTGATGATGGTCGTTCCTCCATGTGATGATGGTCCTTCATGTGATGATGGTCCTTCATGTGATGATGGTCCTTCATGTGATGATGGTCCTTCCTCCATGTGATGATGGTCCTTCCTCCATGTGATGATGGTCCTCCCTCCATGTGATGATGGTCCTTCCTCCATGTGATGATGGTCCTCCATGTGATGATGGTCCTTCCTCCATGTGATGATGGTCCTTCCTCCATGTGATGATGGTCCTTCCTCCATGTGATGATGGTCAATCCTTCATGTGATGATGGTCCTTCATGTGATAATGGACCTTCCTCCATGTAATGATGGTCCTTCATGTGATGATGGTCCTCCATGTGATGATGGTCCTTCCTCCATGTGATGATGGTCCTTCCTCCATGTGATGATGGTTCTCCATGTTATGATGGTCCTTCCTCCATGTGATGATGGGCCTTCATGTGATGATGGTCCTTCCTCCATGTGATGATGGTCCTTCCTCCATGTTATGATGGTCCTTCCTCCATGTGATGATGGGCCTTCATGTGATGATGGTCCTTCCTCCATGTGATGATGGTCCTTCCTCCATGTGATGATGGTCCTTCATGTGATGATTGTCCTTCATCCATGTGATGATGGTCCTTCATTCAAGTGATGATGGGCCTTCATGTGATGATGGTCCTTCCTCCATGTGATGATGGTCCTTCCTCCATGTGATGATGGTCCTTCATGTGATGATTGTCCTTCCTCCATGTAATGATAGGCCTTCATTCAAGTGATGATGGTCCTTCATGTGATAATGGAGCTTCCTCCATGTAATGATGGTCCTTCATGTGATGATGGTCCTCAATGTGATGATGGTCCTTCATGTTATGATGGTCCTCCATGTGATAATGGTCCTTCATGTGATGATGGTTCTCCATGTTATGATGGTCCTTCCTTCATGTGATGATGGGCCTTCATGTGATGATGGTCCTTCCTCCATGTGATGATGGTCCTTCATGTGATGATGGTCCTTCATGTGATGATAGTCCTTCCTTCATGTGATGATGGTCCTTCATGTGATGATGGTCCTTCTTCCATGTGGTGATGGTCCTTCATGTGATGATGGTCCTTCCTTCATGTGATGATGGTCCTTCATGTGATGATGGTCCTTCATGTGATGATGGTCCTCCATGTGATGATGGTCCTTAATGTGATGATGGTCCTTCCTCCATGTGTTGATAGTCCTTCATGTGATGATGGTCCTTCATGTGATGATGGTCCTTCCTTTATGTGATGATGGTCCTTCATTCATGTGATGATGGTCCTCCATGTGATGATGGTCCTTCATGTGATGATGGTCCTTCCTCCATGTGTTGATAGTCCTTCATGTGATGATGGTCCTCCATGTGATGATGGTCCTTCCTTCATGTGATGATGGTCCTTCCTCCATGTGATGATGGTCCTTCATGTGATGATGGTCCTTCCTCCATGTGATGATGGTCCTTCATGTGATGATTGTCCATCCTCCATGTGATTATGGTCCTTCTTCCATGTGATGATGGCCCTTCTTCCATGTGATGATGGTCCATCCTCCATGTGATGATGGTCCTTCCTCCATGTGATGATGGTCCTTCCTCCATGTGATGATGGTACTTCCTCCATGTGATGATGGTACTTCCTCCATGTGATGATGGTACTTCTTCCATGTGATGATGGTCCTTCCTTCATGTGATGATGGTCCTTCCTCCATGTGATGATGGTCCTTCCTTCATGTGATGATGGTCGTTCCTCCATGTGATGATGGTCCTTCCTCCATGTGATGATGGTCCTTCATGTGATGATGGTCCTTCCTCCATGTGATGATGGTCCTTCATGTGATGATGGTCCATCCTCTATGTGATGATGGTCCTTCCTCCATGTGATGATGGTCCTTCATGTGATGATGGTCCTTCCTCCATGTGATGATGGTCCTTCATGTGATGATGGTCCTTCATGTGATGATGGTCCTTCATGTGATGATGGGCCTTCATGTGATGATGGTCCTTCATGTGATGATGGTCCTTCATGTGATGATGGTCCATCCTCCATGTGTTGATAGTCCTCCATGTGATGATGGTCCTTCCTTTATGTGATGATGGTCCTTCCTTCATGTGATGATGGTCCTTCCTCCATGTGATGATGGTCCTTCCTTCATGTGATGATGGTCCTCCATGTGATGATGGTCCTTCCTTTATGTGATGATGGTCCTTCCTCCATGTGATGATGGTCCTTCATGTGATGATGGTCCTTCCTTCATGTGATGATGGTCCTCCATGTGATGATGGTCCTTCCTTCATGTGATGATTGTCCTTCCTCCATGTGATTATGGTCCTTCTTCCATGTGATGATGGCACTCCATGTGATGATGGTCCTTCCTCCATGTGATGATGGTCCTTCCTCCATGTGATGATGGTCCTTCATGTGTTGATGGTCCTTCCTCCATGTGATGATGGTACTTCCTCCATGTGATGATTGTCCTTCCTTCATGTGATGATGGTCCTTCATGTGATGATGGTCCTTCATGTGATGATGGTCCTCCATGTGATGATGGTCCTTCATGTGATGATAGTCCTTCATGTGATGATGGTCCTTCATGTGATGATGGTCCTCCATGTGATGATGGTCCTTCATGTGATGATGGTCCTCCATGTGATGATGGTCCTTCCTCCATGTGTTGATAGTCCTCCATGTGATGATGGTCCTTCCTTTATGTGATGATGGTCCTTCCTTCATGTGATGATGGTCCTTCCTCCATGTGATGATGGTCCTTCATGTGATGATGGTCCTTCCTTCATGTGATGATGGTCCTCCATGTGATGATGGTCCTTCCTTTATGTGATGATGGTCCTTCCTTCATGTGATGATGGTCCTTCCTCCATGTGATGATGGTCCTTCATGTGATGATGGTCCTTCCTTCATGTGATGATGGTCCTTCCTCCATGTGATGATGGTCCTTCCTTCATGTGATGATTGTCCTTCCTCCATGTGATTATGGTCCTTCTTCCATGTGATGATGGTCCTTCATGTGATGATGGTCCTTCCTCCATGTGATGATGGTCCTTCCTCCATGTGATGATGGTCCTTCATGTGATGATGGTCCTTCCTCCATGTGATGATGGTCCTTCCCCCATGTGATGATGGTCCTTCCTCCATGTGATGATGGTCCTTCATGTGATGATGGTCCTTCCTCCATGTGATGATGGTACTTCCTCCATGTGATGATTGTCCTTCCTTCATGTGATGATGGTCCTCCATGTGATGATGGGCCTTCATGTGATGATGGTCCTTCCTCCATGTGATGATGGTCCTTCATGTGATGATGGTCCTTCATGTGATGATGGTGCTTCCTTCATGTGATGATGGTCGTTCCTCCATGTGATGATGGTCCTTCATGTTATGATGGTCCTTCATGTGATGATGGTCCATCCTCCATGTGATTATGGTCCTTCCTCCATGTGATGATGGTCCTTCATGTGATGATGGTCCTTCCTCCATGTGATGATGGTACTTCCTCCATGTGATGATGGTCCTTCCTTCATGTGATGATGGTCCTCCATGTGATGATGGTCCTTCATGTGATGATGGTCCTTCCTCCATGTGATGATGGTCCTTCCTTAATGTGATGATGTTCCTTCCTCCATTTGATGATGGTCCTTCATGTGATGATGGTCCTTCATGTGATGATGGTCCTTCATGTGATGATGGTCCTTCATGTGATGATGGTCCTTCATGTGATGATGGTCCTTCATGTGATGATGGTGCTTCCTTCATGTGATGATGGTCGTTCCTCCATGTGATGATGGTCCTTCATGTTATGATGGTCCTTCATGTGATGATGGTCCATCCTCTATGTGATGATGGTCCTTCCTCCATGTGATGATGGTCCTTCATGTGATGATGGTCCTTCCTTCATGTGATGATGGTCGTTCATGTGATGATGGTCCTTCCTCCATGTGATGATGGTCCTTCCTCCATTTGATGATGGTCCTTCATGTGATGATGGTCCTTCATGTGATGATGGTGCTTCCTTCATGTGATGATGGTCGTTCCTCCATGTGATGATGGTCCTTCATGTTATGATGGTCCTTCATGTGATGATGGTCCATCCTCTATGTGATGATGGTCCTTCCTCCATGTGATGATGGTCCTTCATGTGATGATGGTCCTTCCTTCATGTGATGATGGTCGTTCATGTGATGATGGTCCTTCCTCCATGTGATGATGGTCCTTCCTCCATGTGATGATGGTCCTTCCTCCATGTGATGATGGTCCTTCATGTGATGATGGTCCTCCATGTGATGATGGTCCTTCATGTGATGATGGTCCTCCATGTGATGATGGTCCTTCCTCCATGTGTTGATAGTCCTCCATGTGATGATGGTCCTTCCTTTATGTGATGATGGTCCTTCCTCCATGTGATGATGGTCCTTCCTTTATGTGATGATGGTCCTTCCTCCATGTGATGATGGTCCTTCATGTGATGATGGTCCTTCCTTCATGTGATGATGGTCCTTCCTTTATGTGATGATGGTCCTTCCTTCATGTGATGATGGTCCTTCCTCCATGTGATGATGGTCCTCCATGTGATGATGGTCCTTCCTTCATGTGATGATGGTCCTCCATGTGATGATGGTCCTTCCTTCATGTGATGATTGTCCTTCCTCCATGTGATTATGGTCCTTCCTCCATGTGATGATGGTCCTCCATGTGATGATGGTCCTTCATGTGATGATGGTCCTTCCTCCATGTGATGATGGTCCTTCCTCCATGTGATGATGGTCCTTCCTTCATGTGATGATGGTCCTTCATGTGATAATGGACCTTCCTCCATGTTATGATGGTCCTTCCTCCATGTGATGATGGTCCTTCCTCCATGTGATGATGGTCCTTCATGTGATGATGGTCCTTCCTCCATGTGATGATGGTCCTTCCTTCATGTGATGATGGTCCTTCCTTCATGTGATGATGGTCCTTCCTCCATGTGATGATGGTCCTTCCTTCATGTGATGATGGTCCTTCCTCCATGTGATGATGGTCCGTCCTTCATGTGATGATGGTCCTTCATGTGATGATAGTCCTTCCTTCATGTGATGATGGTCCTTCATGTGATGATGGTCCTTCCTGCATGTGTTGATAGTCCTTCATGTGATGATGGTCCTCCATGTGATGATGGTCCTTCATGTGATGATGGTCCTTCATGTGAAGATGGTCCTCCATGTGATGATGGTCCTTCATGTGATGATGGTCCTTCCTCCATGTGATGATAGTCCTTCCTTCATGTGATGATGGTCCTTCCTCCATGTGTTGATAGTCCTTCATGTGATGATGGTCCTCCATGTGATGATGGTCCTTCATGTGATGATGGTACTTCCTCCATGTGATGATGGTCCTTCCTCCATGTGATGATGGTCCTTCCTTCATGTGATGATGGTCCTTCATGTGATAATGGACCTTCCTCCATGTTATGATGGTCCTTCCTCCATGTGATGATGGTCCTTCATGTGATGATGGTCCTTCCTCCATGTGATGATGGTTCTCCATGTGATGATGGTCCTTCCTCCATGTGATGATGGTCCTTCCTCCATGTGATGATGGTCCTCCATGTGATGATGGTCCTTCATGTGATGATGGTCCTTCATGTGATGATGGTCCTTCCTCCATGTGATGATGGTCCTTCCTCCATGTGATGATGGTCCTTCATGTGATGATGGTCCTTTATGTGATGATGGTCCTTCCTCCATGTGATGATGGTCCTTCCTTCATGTGATGATGGTCCTCCATGTGATGATGGTCCTTCATGTGATGATGGTCCTTCCTTCATGTGATGATGGTCCTTCATGTGATGATGGTCCTTCCTCCATGTGATGATGGTCCTTCATGTGATGATGGTCCTTCCTTCATGTGATGATGGTCCTTCCTCCATGTGATGATGGTCCTTCCTTAATGTGATGATGGTCCTTCCTCCATGTGATGATGGTCCTTCCTCCATGTGATGATGGTCCTTCCTCCATGTGATGATGGTACTTCCTCCATGTGATGATGGTACTTCCTCCATGTGATGATGGTACTTCTTCCATGTGATGATGGTCCTTCCTTCATGTGATGATGGTCCTTCCTCCATGTGATGATGGTCCTTCCTTCATGTGATGATGGTCGTTCCTCCATGTGATGATGGTCCTTCCTCCATGTGATGATGGTCCTTCATGTGATGATGGTCCTTCCTCCATGTGATGATGGTCCTTCATGTGATGATGGTCCATCCTCTATGTGATGATGGTCCTTCCTCCATGTGATGATGGTCCTTCATGTGATGATGGTCCTTCCTCCATGTGATGATGGTCCTTCATGTGATGATGGTCCTTCATGTGATGATGGTCCTTCATGTGATGATGGGCCTTCATGTGATGATGGTCCTTCATGTGATGATGGTCCTTCATGTGATGATGGTCCATCCTCCATGTGTTGATAGTCCTCCATGTGATGATGGTCCTTCCTTTATGTGATGATGGTCCTTCCTTCATGTGATGATGGTCCTTCCTCCATGTGATGATGGTCCTTCCTTCATGTGATGATGGTCCTCCATGTGATGATGGTCCTTCCTTTATGTGATGATGGTCCTTCCTCCATGTGATGATGGTCCTTCATGTGATGATGGTCCTTCCTTCATGTGATGATGGTCCTCCATGTGATGATGGTCCTTCCTTCATGTGATGATTGTCCTTCCTCCATGTGATTATGGTCCTTCTTCCATGTGATGATGGCACTCCATGTGATGATGGTCCTTCCTCCATGTGATGATGGTCCTTCCTCCATGTGATGATGGTCCTTCATGTGTTGATGGTCCTTCCTCCATGTGATGATGGTACTTCCTCCATGTGATGATTGTCCTTCCTTCATGTGATGATGGTCCTTCATGTGATGATGGTCCTTCATGTGATGATGGTCCTCCATGTGATGATGGTCCTTCATGTGATGATAGTCCTTCATGTGATGATGGTCCTTCATGTGATGATGGTCCTCCATGTGATGATGGTCCTTCATGTGATGATGGTCCTCCATGTGATGATGGTCCTTCCTCCATGTGTTGATAGTCCTCCATGTGATGATGGTCCTTCCTTTATGTGATGATGGTCCTTCCTTCATGTGATGATGGTCCTTCCTCCATGTGATGATGGTCCTTCATGTGATGATGGTCCTTCCTTCATGTGATGATGGTCCTCCATGTGATGATGGTCCTTCCTTTATGTGATGATGGTCCTTCCTTCATGTGATGATGGTCCTTCCTCCATGTGATGATGGTCCTTCATGTGATGATGGTCCTTCCTCCATGTGATGATGGTCCTTCCTCCATGTGATGATGGTCCTTCATGTGATGATGGTCCTTCCTCCATGTGATGATGGTCCTTCCCCCATGTGATGATGGTCCTTCCTCCATGTGATGATGGTCCTTCATGTGATGATGGTCCTTCCTCCATGTGATGATGGTACTTCCTCCATGTGATGATTGTCCTTCCTTCATGTGATGATGGTCCTCCATGTGATGATGGTCCTTCCTTCATGTGATGATGGTCCTTCCTCCATGTGATGATGGTCCTTCCTTCATGTGATGATTGTCCTTCCTCCATGTGATTATGGTCCTTCTTCCATGTGATGATGGTCCTTCATGTGATGATGGTCCTTCCTCCATGTGATGATGGTCCTTCCTCCATGTGATGATGGTCCTTCATGTGATGATGGTCCTTCCTCCATGTGATGATGGTCCTTCCCCCATGTGATGATGGTCCTTCCTCCATGTGATGATGGTCCTTCATGTGATGATGGTCCTTCCTCCATGTGATGATGGTACTTCCTCCATGTGATGATTGTCCTTCCTTCATGTGATGATGGTCCTCCATGTGATGATGGGCCTTCATGTGATGATGGTCCTTCCTCCATGTGATGATGGTCCTTCATGTGATGATGGTCCTTCATGTGATGATGGTGCTTCCTTCATGTGATGATGGTCGTTCCTCCATGTGATGATGGTCCTTCATGTTATGATGGTCCTTCATGTGATGATGGTCCATCCTCCATGTGATTATGGTCCTTCCTCCATGTGATGATGGTCCTTCATGTGATGATGGTCCTTCCTCCATGTGATGATGGTACTTCCTCCATGTGATGATGGTCCTTCCTTCATGTGATGATGGTCCTCCATGTGATGATGGTCCTTCATGTGATGATGGTCCTTCCTCCATGTGATGATGGTCCTTCATGTGATGATGGTCCTTCCTTAATGTGATGATGTTCCTTCCTCCATTTGATGATGGTCCTTCATGTGATGATGGTCCTTCATGTGATGATGGTGCTTCCTTCATGTGATGATGGTCGTTCCTCCATGTGATGATGGTCCTTCATGTTATGATGGTCCTTCATGTGATGATGGTCCATCCTCTATGTGATGATGGTCCTTCCTCCATGTGATGATGGTCCTTCATGTGATGATGGTCCTTCCTTCATGTGATGATGGTCGTTCATGTGATGATGGTCCTTCCTCCATGTGATGATGGTCCTTCCTCCATTTGATGATGGTCCTTCATGTGATGATGGTCCTTCATGTGATGATGGTGCTTCCTTCATGTGATGATGGTCGTTCCTCCATGTGATGATGGTCCTTCATGTTATGATGGTCCTTCATGTGATGATGGTCCATCCTCTATGTGATGATGGTCCTTCCTCCATGTGATGATGGTCCTTCATGTGATGATGGTCCTTCCTTCATGTGATGATGGTCGTTCATGTGATGATGGTCCTTCCTCCATGTGATGATGGTCCTTCCTCCATGTGATGATGGTCCTTCCTCCATGTGATGATGGTCCTTCATGTGATGATGGTCCTCCATGTGATGATGGTCCTTCATGTGATGATGGTCCTCCATGTGATGATGGTCCTTCCTCCATGTGTTGATAGTCCTCCATGTGATGATGGTCCTTCCTTTATGTGATGATGGTCCTTCCTTCATGTGATGATGGTCCTTCCTCCATGTGATGATGGTCCTTCATGTGATGATGGTCCTTCCTTCATGTGATGATGGTCCTTCCTTTATGTGATGATGGTCCTTCCTTCATGTGATGATGGTCCTTCCTCCATGTGATGATGGTCCTTCATGTGATGATGGTCCTTCCTTCATGTGATGATGGTCCTCCATGTGATGATGGTCCTTCCTTCATGTGATGATTGTCCTTCCTCCATGTGATTATGGTCCTTCCTCCATGTGATGATGGTCCTCCATGTGATGATGGTCCTTCATGTGATGATGGTCCTTCCTCCATGTGATGATGGTCCTTCCTCCATGTGATGATGGTCCTTCCTTCATGTGATGATGGTCCTTCATGTGATAATGGACCTTCCTCCATGTTATGATGGTCCTTCCTCCATGTGATGATGGTCCTTCCTCCATGTGATGATGGTCCTTCATGTGATGATGGTCCTTCCTCCATGTGATGATGGTCCTTCCTTCATGTGATGATGGTCCTTCCTTCATGTGATGATGGTCCTTCCTCCATGTGATGATGGTCCTTCCTTCATGTGATGATGGTCCTTCCTCCATGTGATGATGGTCCGTCCTTCATGTGATGATGGTCCTTCATGTGATGATGGTCCTTCCTCCATGTAATGATGGTCCTTCCTCTATGTGATGATGGTCCTTCCTCCATGTGATGATGGTCCTTCCTCCATGTGATGATAGTCCTTCCTTCATGTGATGATGGTCCTTCATGTGATGATGGTCCTTCCTGCATGTGTTGATAGTCCTTCATGTGATGATGGTCCTCCATGTGATGATGGTCCTTCATGTGATGATGGTCCTTCATGTGAAGATGGTCCTCCATGTGATGATGGTCCTTCATGTGATGATGGTCCTTCCTCCATGTGATGATAGTCCTTCCTTCATGTGATGATGGTCCTTCCTCCATGTGTTGATAGTCCTTCATGTGATGATGGTCCTCCATGTGATGATGGTCCTTCATGTGATGATGGTACTTCCTCCATGTGATGATGGTCCTTCCTCCATGTGATGATGGTCCTTCCTTCATGTGATGATGGTCCTTCATGTGATAATGGACCTTCCTCCATGTTATGATGGTCCTTCCTCCATGTGATGATGGTCCTTCATGTGATGATGGTCCTTCCTCCATGTGATGATGGTTCTCCATGTGATGATGGTCCTTCCTCCATGTGATGATGGTCCTTCCTCCATGTGATGATGGTCCTCCATGTGATGATGGTCCTTCATGTGATGATGGTCCTTCATGTGATGATGGTCCTTCCTCCATGTGATGATGGTCCTTCCTCCATGTGATGATGGTCCTTCATGTGATGATGGTCCTTTATGTGATGATGGTCCTTCCTCCATGTGATGATGGTCCTTCCTTCATGTGATGATGGTCCTCCATGTGATGATGGTCCTTCATGTGATGATGGTCCTTCCTTCATGTGATGATGGTCCTTCATGTGATGATGGTCCTTCCTCCATGTGATGATGGTCCTTCATGTGATGATGGTCCTTCCTTCATGTGATGATGGTCCTTCCTCCATGTGATGATGGTCCTTCCTTAATGTGATGATGGTCCTTCCTCCATGTGATGATGGTCCTTCCTTCATGTGATGATGGTCCTTCCTCCATGTGATGATGGTCCTTCCTTCATGTGATGATGGTCCTTCCTTCAAGTGATGATGGTCCTTCCTTCATGTGATGATGGTCCTTCCTCCATGTGATGATGGTCCTTCCTCCATGTGATGATGGTCCTTCATGTGATGATGGTCCTTCCTCCATGTAATGATGGTCCTTCATGTGATGATGGTCCTTCCTCCATGTGATGATGATCCTTCATGTGATGTTGGTCCTTCCTCCATGTGATGATGGTCCTTCCTCCATGTGATGATGGTCCTTCCTCCATGTGATGATGGTCCTTCATGTGATGATGGTCCTCCATGTGATGATTGTCCTTCCTCCATGTGATGATGGTCCTTCCTGTGATGATGGTCCTGCATGTGCTGATGGTCCTTCCTTCATGTTATGAGGGTCATCCCTCCATGTGATGATGGTCCTTCCTCCATGTGATGACGGTCCTTCCTTCATGTGATGATGGTCCTTCCTCCATGTGATGATGGTCCTTCCTCCATGTGATGATGATCCTTCATGTGATGATGGTCCTCCATGTGATGATGGTCAGTCCTCCATCTGATGATGGTCCTCCATGTGATGATGGTCCTTCCTCCATGTGATGATGGTCCTTCCTCCATGTGATGATGGTCCTTCATGTGATGATGGTCCTTCCTCCATGTGATGATGGTCCTTCATGTGATGATGATCTTTCCTCCATGTGATGATGGTCCTTCATGTGATGATGGTCCTTCCTCCATGTGATGATGGTCCTTCATGTGATGATGGTCCTTCATGTGATGATGGTCCGTCATGTGATGATGGTCCTCCATGTGATGATGGTCCTTCATGTGATGATGGTCCTTCATGTGATGATGGTCCTTCCTTCATGTGATGATGGTCCTTCCTCCATGTGATGATGGTCCCTCCTGTGATGATGGTCCTTCCTTCATGTGATGATGGTCCTTCCTCCATGTGATGATGGTCCTTCATGTGATTATGGTCCTTCCTCCATGTGATGATGGTCCTTCCTCCATGTGATGATGGTCCTTCATGTGATGATGGTCCTTCCTCCATGTGATGATGGTCCTTCATGTGATGATGGTCCTTCATGTGATGATGGTCCGTCATGTGATAATGGTCCTCCATGTGATGATGGTCCTTCATGTGATGATGGTCCTTCCTCCATGTGATGATGGTCCTCCATGTGATGATGGTCCTTCCTTCATGTGATGATGGTCCTCCATGTGATGATGGTCCTTCATGTGAGGATGGTCCTTCCTGTGATGATGGTCCTTCCTTCAGGTGATGATGGTCCTTCCTCCATGTGATGATGGTCCTTCCTTAATGTGATGATGGTCCTTCCTCCATGTGATGATGGTCCTTCCATCATGTGATGATGGTCCTTCCTCCATGTGATGATGGTCCTCCATGTGATGATGGTCCTCCATGTGATGATGGTCCTCCATGTGATGATGGTCCTTCATGTAATGTTGGTCCTCCATGTGATGATGGTCCTCCATGTGATGATGATCCTTCCTTCATGTGATGATGGTCCTCCATGTGATGATGGTCCTCCATGTGATGATGGTCGTCCATGTAATGATGGTCCTTCATGTGATGATGGTCCTTCCTTCATGTGATGATGGTCCTCCATGTGATGATGGTCCTTCCTCCATGTGATGATGGTCCTTCCTTCATGTGATGATGGTCCTCCATGTGATGATGGTCCTTCCTCCATGTGATGATGGTCCTTCCTCCATGTTATGATGGTCCTTCCTTCATGTGATGATGGTCCTCCATGTGATGATGGTCCTTCCTCCATGTGATGATGGTCCTTCCTCCATGTGATGATGGTCCTTCCTCCATGTGATGAGTGTCCATCCTTCATGTGCTGATGGTCCTTTATGTGATGATGGTCCATCCTCCATGTGATGATGGTCCTTCCTCCATGTGATGATGGTCCTTCCTTCATGTGATGATGGTCCTTCATGTGATGATGGTCCTTCCTTCATGTGATCATGGTCCTTCCTCCATGTGATGATGGTCCTTTATGTGATGATGGTCCTTCCTCAATGTGATGATGGTCCTTCCTCCATGTGATGATGGTCCTTCCTTCATGTGATGATGGTCCTTCCTTCATGTGATGATGGTCCTTCCTCCATGTGATGATGGTCCTTCCTTCAAGTGATGATGGTCCTTCATGTGATGATGGTCCTTCCTTCATGTGAAGATGGTCCTTCCTCCATGTGATGATGGTCCTTCATGTGATGATGGTCCTTCCTCCATGTGATGATGGTCCTTCCTCCATGTGATGATGATCCTTCATGTGATGATGGTCCTTCATGTGATGATAGTCCTTCATGTGATGATGGTCCTTCATGTGATGATGGTCCTTCCTCCATGTGATGATGGTCCTTCATGTGATGATGGTCCTTCCTCCATGTGATGATGGTCCTCCATGTGATGATGGTCCTTCCTCCATGTGATGATGGTCCTTCCTCCATGTGATGATGGTCCTTCATGTGATAATGGTCCTTCATGTGATGATGGTCCTTCATGTGAAGATGGTCCTCCATGTGATGATGGTCCTTCCTCCATGTGATGATAGTCCTTCCTTCATGTGATGATGGTCCTTCCTCCATGTGATGATGGTCCTTCATGTGATGATGGTCCTTCATGTGATGATGGTCCTTCCTCCATGTGTTGATAGTCCTTCATGTGATGATGGTCCTCCATGTGATGATGGTCCTTCATGTGATGATGGTCCTTCCTCCATGTGATGATGGTCCTTCCTCCATGTGATGATGGTCCTTCCTTCATGTGATGATTGTCCTTCATGTGATAATGGACCTTCCTCCATGTTATGATGGTCCTTCCTCCATGTGATGATGGTTCTCCATGTGATGATGGTCCTTCATGTGATGATGGTCCTTCATCCATGTGATGATGGTTCTCCATGTGATGATGGTCCTTCCTCCATGTGATGATGGGCCTTCATGTGATGATGGTCCTTCCTCCATGTGATGATGGTCCTCCATGTGATGATGGTCCTTCCTCCATGTGATGATGGTCCTCCATGTGATGATGGTCCTTCATGTGATGATGGTCCTTCATGTGAAGATGGTCCTCCATGTGATGATGGTCCTCCATGTGATGATGGTCCTTCATGTGATGATGGTCCTCCATGTGATGATGGTCCTCCATGTGATGATGGTCCTTCATGTGATGATGGTCCTTCCTCCATGTGATGATGGTCCTTCCTTCATGTGATGATGGTCCTTCATGTGATAATGGACCTTCCTCCATGTTATGATGGTCCTTCCTCCATGTGATGATGGTCCTTCCTCCATGTGATGATGGTCCTTCATGTGATGATGGTCCTTCATGTGATGATGGTCCTTCCTTCATTTGATGATGGTCCTTCATAGGATGATGGTCCTTTCTCCATGTGATGAATGTCCTTCATCCATGTGATGTTGGTCCTCCATGTGATGATGGTCCTTCATGTGATGATGGTCCTCCATGTGATGATGGTCCTCCATGTGATGATGGTCCTCCATGTGATGATGGTCCTTCATGTGATGATAGTCCTTCCTCCATGTGATGATGGTTCTCCATGTGATGATGGTCCTTCCTCCATGTGATGATGGGCCTTCATGTGATGATGGTCCATCCTCCATGTGATGATGGTCCTTCATGTGATGATGGTCCTCCATGTGATGATGGTCCTTCATGTGATGATGGTCCTTCCTGTGATGATGGTCCTTCCTCCATGTGATGATGGTCCTTCCTCCATCTGATGATGGTCCTTCCTTCATGTGATGATGGTCCTCCATGTGATGATGGTCCTTCATGTGATGATGGTCCTTCATGTGATGATGGTCCTTCCTCCATGTGTTGATGGTCCTTCATGTAATGATGGTCCTTCATGTGATGATGGTCCTTCCTTCATGTGATGATGGTCCTTCCTCCATGTGATGATGGTCCTTCCTTAATGTGATGATGGTCCTTCCTCCATGTGATGATGGTCCTTCCTTCATGTGATGATGGTCCTCCATGTGATGATGGTCCTTCCTCCATGTGATGATCGTCCTTCCTCCATGTGATGATGATCCTTCATGTGATGATGGTCCTTCCTCCATGTGATGATGTTCCTTCCTCCATGTGATGATGGTCCTTCATGTGATGATTGTCCTTCCTCCATGTGATGATGGTCCTTCCTCCATGTGATGATGGTCCTTCATGTGATGATGGTCCTGCATGTGATGATGGTCCTTCATGTGCTGATGGTCCTTCCTTCATGTTATGAGGGTCATCCCTCCATGTGATGATGGTCCTTCCTCCATGTGATGATGGTCCTTCCTCCATGTGATGATGGTCCTTCCGTCATGTGATGATGGTCCTTCATGTGATGATGGTCCTCCATGTGATGATGGTCCTCCATGTGATGATGGTCCTTCCTCCATGTGATGATGGTCCTCCATGTGATGATGGTCCTTCCTCCATGTGATGATGGTCCTTCCTCCATGTGATGATGGTCCTTCCTCCATGTGATGATGGTCCTTCCTCCATGTGATGATGGTCCTTCCTCCATGTGATGATGGTCCTTCATGTGCTGATGGTCCTTCCTCCATGTGATGATGGTCCTTTATGTGATGATGGTCCTTCCTCCATGTGATGATGGTCCTTCCTTCATGTGATGATGGTCCTCCATGTGATGATGGTCCTTCATGTGATGATGGTCCTTCATGTGATGATGGTCCTTCCTCCATGTGTTGATGGTCCTTCATGTAATGATGGTCCTTCATGTGATGATGGTCCTTCCTTCATGTGATGATGGTCCTTCCTCCATGTGATGATGGTCCTTCCTTAATGTGATGATGGTCCTTCCTCCATGTGATGATGGTCCTTCCTCCATGTGATGATGGTCCTTCATGTGATGATGGTCCTTCCTCCATGTGATGATGGTCCTCCATGTGATGATGGTCCTTCATGTGATGATGGTCCTCCATGTGATGATGGTCCTTCCTCCATGTGATGATGGTCCTCCATGTGATGATGGTCCTTCATGTGATGATGGTCCTCCATGTGATGATGGTCCTTCATGTGATGATGGTCCTTCCTCCATGTGATGATGGTCCTTCCTCCATGTGATGATGGTCCTTCATGTGATGATGGTCCTTCCTACATGTGCCGATGGTCCTTCATGTGATGATGGTCCTTCCTCCATGTGATGATGGTCCTCCATGTGATAATGGTCCTTCATGTGATGATTGTTCTCCATGTTATGATGGTCCTTCCTCCATGTGATGATGGGCCTTCATGTGATGATGGTCCTTCCTCCATGTGATGATGGTCCTTCCTTCATGTGATGATGGTCCTTCATGTGATGATGGTCCTTCCTTCATGTGATGATGGTCCTTCCTCCATGTGATGATGGTCCTTTATGTGATGATGGTCCTTCCTCAATGTGATGATGGTCCTTCCTCCATGTGATGATGGTCCTTCCTCCATGTGATGATGGTCCTTCCTTCATGTGATGATGGTCCTTCCTCCATGTGATGATGGTCCTTCCTTCATGTGATGATGGTCCTTCCTTCATGTGATGATGGTCCTCCATGTGATGATGGTCCTTCCTTCATGTGATGATGGTCCTTCCTCCATGTGATGATGGTCCTTCCTTCATGTGATGATGGTCCTTCATGTGATGATGGTCCTTCATGTGATGATGGTCCTCCATGTGATGATGGTCCTTCATGTGATGATGGTCCTTCCTTCATGTGATGATGGTCCTTCCTCCATGTGATGGTCCTTCCTTCATGTGATGATGGTCCTTCCTCCATGTAATGATGGTCCTTCATGTGATGATGGTCCTCCATGTGATGATGGTCCTCCATGTGATGATGGTCCTTCATGTGATGATGGTCCTTCATGTGATGATGGTCCTTCCTCCATGTGATGATGGACCTTCCTTAATGTGATGATGGTCCTTCATGTGATGATTGTCCTCCATGTGATGATGGTCCTTCATGTGATGATGGTCCTTCCTCCATGTGATGATGGTCCTTCCTCCATGTGATGATGGGCCTTCATGTGATGATGGTCCTTCCTCCATGTGATGATGGTCCTCCATGTGATGATGGTCCTTCATGTGATGATGGTCCTTCATGTGATGATGGTCCTTCCTTCATGTGATGATGGTTCTTCCTCCATGTGATGATGGTCCTTCCTCCATGTGATGATGGTCCTTCCTCCATGTGATGATGGTCCTTCCTCCATGTGATGATGGTCCTTCATGTGATGATGGTCCTTCATGTGAAGATGGTCCTCCATGTGATGATGGTCCTTCATTTGATGATGGTCCTTCCTTCATGTGAAGATGGTCCTTCATGTGATGATGGTCCTTCATGTGATGATGGTCCTTCCTCCATGTGATGATAGTCCTTCATGTGATGATGGTCCTTCATGTGATGATGGTCCTTCATGTGATGATAGTCCTTCATGTGATGATGGTCATTCATGTGAAGATGGTCCTTCCTTCATGTGAAGATGGTCCTTCATGTGATGATGGTCCTTCATGTGATGATGGTCCTTCCTCCATGTGATGATAGTCCTTCATGTGATGATGGTCCTTCATGTGATGATGGTCCTTCATGTGATGATAGTCCTTCATGTGATGATGGTCCTTCATGTGATGAT
Source organism: Muraenolepis orangiensis (assembly GCA_027704905.1). NCBI lineage: Eukaryota > Metazoa > Chordata > Actinopteri > Gadiformes > Muraenolepididae > Muraenolepis > Muraenolepis orangiensis. The sequence continues at coordinate 12,628,351 of CM051003.1, forward strand.
GGTCCTTCCTCCATGTGATGATGGTCCTTCCTCCATGTGATGATGTTCCTTCATGTGCTGATTGTCCTTCCTTCATGTTATGAGGGTCATCCCTCCATGTGATGATGGTCCTTCCTCCATGTGATGATGGTCCTTCCTCCATGTGATGATGGTCCTTCATGTGATAATGGTCCTTCATGTGATGATGGTCCTTCATGTGAAGATGGTCCTCCATGTGATGATGGTCCTTCCTCCATGTGATGATAGTCCTTCCTTCATGTGATGATGGTCCTTCATGTGATGATGGTCCTTCCTCCATGTGTTGATAGTCCTTCATGTGATGATGGTCCTCCATGTGATGATGGTCCTTCATGTGATGATGGTCCTTCCTCCATGTGATGATGGTCCTTCCTCCATGTGATGATTGTCCTTCATGTGATAATGGACCTTCCTCCATGTTATGATGGTCCTTCCTCCATGTGATGATGGTTCTCCATGTGATGATGGTCCTTCATGTGATGATGGTCCTTCATCCATGTGATGATGGTTCTCCATGTGATGATGGTCCTTCCTCCATGTGATGATGGGCCTTCATGTGATGATGGTCCTTCCTCCATGTGATGATGGTCCTCCATGTGATGATGGTCCTCCATGTGATGATGGTCCTTCATGTGATGATGGTCCTTCATGTAATGATGGTCCTTCCTTCATGTGATGATGGTCCTTCCTCCATGTGATGATGGTCCTTCATGTGATGATGGTCCTTCCTCCATGTGATGATGGTCCTCCATGTGATGATGGTCCTTCCTCCATGTGATGATGGTCCTCCATGTGATGATGGTCCTTCATGTGATGATGGTCCTTCATGTGAAGATGGTCCTCCATGTGATGATGGTCCTCCATGTGATGATGGTCCTTCATGTGATGATGGTCCTCCATGTGATGATGGTCCTCCATGTGATGATGGTCCTTCATGTGATGATGGTCCTTCCTCCATGTGATGATGGTCCTTCCTCCATGTGATGATGGTCCTTCCTTCATGTGATGATGGTCCTTCATGTGATAATGGACCTTCCTCCATGTTATGATGGTCCTTCCTCCATGTGATGATGGTCCTTCCTCCATGTGATGATGGTCCTTCATGTGATGATGGTCCTTCATGTGATGATGGTCCTTCCTTCATTTGATGATGGTCCTTCATAGGATGATGGTCCTTTCTCCATGTGATGAATGTCCTTCATCCATGTGATGTTGGTCCTCCATGTGATGATGGTCCTTCATGTGATGATGGTCCTCCATGTGATGATGGTCCTCCATGTGATGATGGTCCTCCATGTGATGATGGTCCTTCATGTGATGATAGTCCTTCCTCCATGTGATGATGGTTCTCCATGTGATGATGGTCCTTCCTCCATGTGATGATGGGCCTTCATGTGATGATGGTCCTTCCTCCATGTGATGAAGGTCCTTCATGTGATGATGGTCCTCCATGTGATGATGGTCCTTCATGTGATGATGGTCCTTCATGTGATGATGGTCCTTCCTTCATGTGATGATGGTCCTTCCTCCATGTGATGATGGTCCTTCCTCCATGTGATGATGGTCCTTCCTCCATGTGATGATGGTCCTTCCTCCATGTGATGATGGTCCTTCATGTGCTGATGGTCCTTCCTCCATGTGATGATGGTCCTTTATGTGATGATGGTCCTTCCTCCATGTGATGATGGTCCTTCCTTCATGTGATGATGGTCCTCCATGTGATGATGGTCCTTCATGTGATGATGGTCCTTCATGTGATGATGGTCCTTCCTCCATGTGTTGATGGTCCTTCATGTAATGATGGTCCTTCATGTGATGATGGTCCTTCCTTCATGTGATGATGGTCCTTCCTCCATGTGATGATGGTCCTTCCTTAATGTGATGATGGTCCTTCCTCCATGTGATGATGGTCCTTCATGTGATGATGGTCCTTCCTCCATGTGATGATGGTCCTCCATGTGATGATGGTCCTTCCTTCATGTGATGATGGTCCTCCATGTGATGATGGTCCTTCCTCCATGTGATGATCGTCCTTCCTCCATGTGATGATGATCCTTCATGTGATGATGGTCCTTCCTCCATGTGATGATGTTCCTTCCTCCATGTGATGATGGTCCTTCATGTGATGATTGTCCTTCCTCCATGTGATGATGGTCCTTCCTCCATGTGATGATGGTCCTTCATGTGATGATGGTCCTGCATGTGATGATGGTCCTTCATGTGCTGATGGTCCTTCCTTCATGTTATGAGGGTCATCCCTCCATGTGATGATGGTCCTTCCTCCATGTGATGATGGTCCTTCCTCCATGTGATGATGGTCCTTCCTCCATGTGATGATGGTCCTTCCTTCATGTGATGATGGTCCTTCATGTGATAATGGACCTTCCTCCATGTTATGATGGTCCTTCCTCCATGTGATGATGGTCCTTCCTCCATGTGATGATGGTCCTTCATGTGATGATGGTCCTTCATGTGATGATGGTCCTTCCTTCATTTGATGAATGTCCTTCATCCATGTGATGTTGGTCCTCCATGTGATGATGGTCCTTCATGTGATGATGGTCCTCCATGTGATGATGGTCCTCCATGTGATGATGGTCCTCCATGTGATGATGGTACTTCATGTGATGATAGTCCTTCCTCCATGTGATGATGGTTCTCCATGTGATGATGGTCCTTCCTCCATGTGATGATGGGCCTTCATGTGATGATGGGCCTTCATGTGATGATGGTCCTTCCTCCATGTGATGATGGTCCTTCATGTGATGATGGTCCTCCATGTGATGATGGTCCTTCATGTGATGATGGTCCTTCATGTGATGATGGTCCTTCATGTGATGATGGTCCTTCCTTCATGTGATGATGGTCCTTCCTCCATGTGATGATGGTCCTTCCTCCATGTGATGATGGTCCTTCCTCCATGTGATGATGGTCCTTCCTCCATGTGATGATGGTCCTTCCTCCATGTGATGATGGTCCTTCATGTGCTGATGGTCCTTCCTCCATGTGATGATGGTCCTTTATGTGATGATGGTCCTTCCTCCATGTGATGATGGTCCTTCCTTCATGTGATGATGGTCCTCCATGTGATGATGGTCCTTCATGTGATGATGGTCCTTCATGTGATGATGGTCCTTCCTCCATGTGATGATGGTCCTTCCTCCATGTGATGATGGTCCTTCCTCCATGTGATGATGGTCCTTCCTTCATGTGATGATGGTCCTTCATGTGATAATGGACCTTCCTCCATGTTATGATGGTCCTTCCTCCATGTGATGATGGTCCTTCCTCCATGTGATGATGGTCCTTCATGTGATGATGGTCCTTCATGTGATGATGGTCCTTCCTTCATGTGATGATGGTCCTTCATGTGATGATGGTCCTTTCTCCATGTGATGAATGTCCTTCATCCATGTGATGTTGGTCCTCCATGTGATGATGGTCCTTCATGTGATGATGGTCCTCCATGTGATGATGGTCCTCCATGTGATGATGGTCCTCCATGTGATGATGGTCCTTCATGTGATGATAGTCCTTCCTCCATGTGATGATGGTTCTCCATGTGATGATGGTCCTTCCTCCATGTGATGATGGGCCTTCATGTGATGATGGGCCTTCATGTGATGATGGTCCTTCCTCCATGTGATGATGGTCCTTCATGTGATGATGGTCCTCCATGTGATGATGGTCCTTCATGTGATGATGGTCCTTCATGTGATGATGGTCCTTCATGTGATGATGGTCCTTCCTTCATGTGATGATGGTCCTTCCTCCATGTGATGATGGTCCTTCCTCCATGTGATGATGGTCCTTCCTCCATGTGATGATGGTCCTTCCTCCATGTGATGATGGTCCTTCCTCCATGTGATGATGGTCCTTCATGTGCTGATGGTCCTTCCTCCATGTGATGATGGTCCTTTATGTGATGATGGTCCTTCCTCCATGTGATGATGGTCCTTCCTTCATGTGATGATGGTCCTCCATGTGATGATGGTCCTTCATGTGATGATGGTCCTTCATGTGATGATGGTCCTTCCTCCATGTGTTGATGGTCCTTCATGTAATGATGGTCCTTCATGTGATGATGGTCCTTCCTTCATGTGATGATGGTCCTTCCTCCATGTGATGATGGTCCTTCCTTAATGTGATGATGGTCCTTCCTCCATGTGATGATGGTCCTTCCTTCATGTGATGATGGTCCTCCATGTGATGATGGTCCTTCCTCCATGTGATGATCGTCCTTCCTCCATGTGATGATGATCCTTCATGTGATGATGGTCCTTCCTCCATGTGATGATGTTCCTTCCTCCATGTGATGATGGTCCTTCATGTGATGATTGTCCTTCCTCCATGTGATGATGGTCCTTCCTCCATGTGATGATGGTCCTTCATGTGCTGATGGTCCTTCCTCCATGTGATGATGGTCCTTTATGTGATGATGGTCCTTCCTCCATGTGATGATGGTCCTTCCTTCATGTGATGATGGTCCTCCATGTGATGATGGTCCTTCATGTGATGATGGTCCTTCATGTGATGATGGTCCTTCCTCCATGTGATGATGGTCCTTCCTCCATGTGATGATGGTCCTTCCTCCATGTGATGATGGTCCTTCCTTCATGTGATGATGGTCCTTCATGTGATAATGGACCTTCCTCCATGTTATGATGGTCCTTCCTCCATGTGATGATGGTCCTTCCTCCATGTGATGATGGTCCTTCATGTGATGATGGTCCTTCCTTCATTTGATGATGGTCCTTCATAGGATGATGGTCCTTTCTCCATGTGATGAATGTCCTTCATCCATGTGATGTTGGTCCTCCATGTGATGATGGTCCTTCATGTGATGATGGTCCTCCATGTGATGATGGTCCTCCATGTGATGATGGTCCTCCATGTGATGATGGTCCTTCATGTGATGATAGTCCTTCCTCCATGTGATGATGGTTCTCCATGTGATGATGGTCCTTCCTCCATGTGATGATGGGCCTTCATGTGATGATGGGCCTTCATGTGATGATGGTCCTTCCTCCATGTGATGATGGTCCTTCATGTGATGATGGTCCTCCATGTGATGATGGTCCTTCATGTGATGATGGTCCTTCATGTGATGATGGTCCTTCCTTCATGTGATGATGGTCCTTCCTCCATGTGATGATGGTCCTTCCTCCATGTGATGATGGTCCTTCCTCCATGTGATGATGGTCCTTCCTCCATGTGATGATGGTCCTTCCTCCATGTGATGATGGTCCTTCATGTGCTGATGGTCCTTCCTCCATGTGATGATGGTCCTTTATGTGATGATGGTCCTTCCTCCATGTGATGATGGTCCTTCCTTCATGTGATGATGGTCCTCCATGTGATGATGGTCCTTCATGTGATGATGGTCCTTCATGTGATGATGGTCCTTCCTCCATGTGTTGATGGTCCTTCATGTAATGATGGTCCTTCATGTGATGATGGTCCTTCCTTCATGTGATGATGGTCCTTCCTCCATGTGATGATGGTCCTTCCTTAATGTGATGATGGTCCTTCCTCCATGTGATGATGGTCCTTCCTTCATGTGATGATGGTCCTCCATGTGATGATGGTCCTTCCTCCATGTGATGATCGTCCTTCCTCCATGTGATGATGATCCTTCATGTGATGATGGTCCTTCCTCCATGTGATGATGTTCCTTCCTCCATGTGATGATGGTCCTTCATGTGATGATTGTCCTTCCTCCATGTGATGATGGTCCTTCCTCCATGTGATGATGGTCCTTCATGTGATGATGGTCCTGCATGTGATGATGGTCCTTCATGTGCTGATGGTCCTTCCTTCATGTTATGAGGGTCATCCCTCCATGTGATGATGGTCCTTCCTCCATGTGATGATGGTCCTTCCTCCATGTGATGATGGTCCTTCCTCCATGTGATGATGGTCCTTCCTTCATGTGATGATGGTCCTTCATGTGATAATGGACCTTCCTCCATGTTATGATGGTCCTTCCTCCATGTGATGATGGTCCTTCCTTCATGTGATGATGGTCCTTCATGTGATGATGGTCCTTCCTTCATTTGATGAATGTCCTTCATCCATGTGATGTTGGTCCTCCATGTGATGATGGTCCTTCATGTGATGATGGTCCTCCATGTGATGATGGTCCTCCATGTGATGATGGTCCTCCATGTGATGATGGTACTTCATGTGATGATAGTCCTTCCTCCATGTGATGATGGTTCTCCATGTGATGATGGTCCTTCCTCCATGTGATGATGGGCCTTCATGTGATGATGGGCCTTCATGTGATGATGGTCCTTCCTCCATGTGATGATGGTCCTTCATGTGATGATGGTCCTCCATGTGATGATGGTCCTTCATGTGATGATGGTCCTTCATGTGATGATGGTCCTTCATGTGATGATGGTCCTTCCTTCATGTGATGATGGTCCTTCCTCCATGTGATGATGGTCCTTCCTCCATGTGATGATGGTCCTTCCTCCATGTGATGATGGTCCTTCCTCCATGTGATGATGGTCCTTCCTCCATGTGATGATGGTCCTTCATGTGCTGATGGTCCTTCCTCCATGTGATGATGGTCCTTTATGTGATGATGGTCCTTCCTCCATGTGATGATGGTCCTTCCTTCATGTGATGATGGTCCTCCATGTGATGATGGTCCTTCATGTGATGATGGTCCTTCATGTGATGATGGTCCTTCCTCCATGTGATGATGGTCCTTCCTCCATGTGATGATGGTCCTTCCTCCATGTGATGATGGTCCTTCCTTCATGTGATGATGGTCCTTCATGTGATAATGGACCTTCCTCCATGTTATGATGGTCCTTCCTCCATGTGATGATGGTCCTTCCTCCATGTGATGATGGTCCTTCATGTGATGATGGTCCTTCATGTGATGATGGTCCTTCCTTCATGTGATGATGGTCCTTCATGTGATGATGGTCCTTTCTCCATGTGATGAATGTCCTTCATCCATGTGATGTTGGTCCTCCATGTGATGATGGTCCTTCATGTGATGATGGTCCTCCATGTGATGATGGTCCTCCATGTGATGATGGTCCTCCATGTGATGATGGTCCTTCATGTGATGATAGTCCTTCCTCCATGTGATGATGGTTCTCCATGTGATGATGGTCCTTCCTCCATGTGATGATGGGCCTTCATGTGATGATGGGCCTTCATGTGATGATGGTCCTTCCTCCATGTGATGATGGTCCTTCATGTGATGATGGTCCTCCATGTGATGATGGTCCTTCATGTGATGATGGTCCTTCATGTGATGATGGTCCTTCATGTGATGATGGTCCTTCCTTCATGTGATGATGGTCCTTCCTCCATGTGATGATGGTCCTTCCTCCATGTGATGATGGTCCTTCCTCCATGTGATGATGGTCCTTCCTCCATGTGATGATGGTCCTTCCTCCATGTGATGATGGTCCTTCATGTGCTGATGGTCCTTCCTCCATGTGATGATGGTCCTTTATGTGATGATGGTCCTTCCTCCATGTGATGATGGTCCTTCCTTCATGTGATGATGGTCCTCCATGTGATGATGGTCCTTCATGTGATGATGGTCCTTCATGTGATGATGGTCCTTCCTCCATGTGTTGATGGTCCTTCATGTAATGATGGTCCTTCATGTGATGATGGTCCTTCCTTCATGTGATGATGGTCCTTCCTCCATGTGATGATGGTCCTTCCTTAATGTGATGATGGTCCTTCCTCCATGTGATGATGGTCCTTCCTTCATGTGATGATGGTCCTCCATGTGATGATGGTCCTTCCTCCATGTGATGATCGTCCTTCCTCCATGTGATGATGATCCTTCATGTGATGATGGTCCTTCCTCCATGTGATGATGTTCCTTCCTCCATGTGATGATGGTCCTTCATGTGATGATGGTCCTTCATGTGATGATTGTCCTTCCTCCATGTGATGATGGTCCTTCCTCCATGTGATGATGGTCCTTCATGTGCTGATGGTCCTTCCTCCATGTGATGATGGTCCTTTATGTGATGATGGTCCTTCCTCCATGTGATGATGGTCCTTCCTTCATGTGATGATGGTCCTCCATGTGATGATGGTCCTTCATGTGATGATGGTCCTTCATGTGATGATGGTCCTTCCTCCATGTGATGATGGTCCTTCCTCCATGTGATGATGGTCCTTCCTCCATGTGATGATGGTCCTTCCTTCATGTGATGATGGTCCTTCATGTGATAATGGACCTTCCTCCATGTTATGATGGTCCTTCCTCCATGTGATGATGGTCCTTCCTCCATGTGATGATGGTCCTTCATGTGATGATGGTCCTTCCTTCATTTGATGATGGTCCTTCATAGGATGATGGTCCTTTCTCCATGTGATGAATGTCCTTCATCCATGTGATGTTGGTCCTCCATGTGATGATGGTCCTTCATGTGATGATGGTCCTCCATGTGATGATGGTCCTCCATGTGATGATGGTCCTTCATGTGATGATAGTCCTTCCTCCATGTGATGATGGTTCTCCATGTGATGATGGTCCTTCCTCCATGTGATGATGGGCCTTCATGTGATGATGGGCCTTCATGTGATGATGGTCCTTCCTCCATGTGATGATGGTCCTTCATGTGATGATGGTCCTCCATGTGATGATGGTCCTTCATGTGATGATGGTCCTTCATGTGATGATGGTCCTTCATGTGATGATGGTCCTTCCTTCATGTGATGATGGTCCTTCCTCCATGTGATGATGGTCCTTCCTCCATGTGATGATGGTCCTTCCTCCATGTGATGATGGTCCTTCCTCCATGTGATGATGGTCCTTCCTCCATGTGATGATGGTCCTTCATGTGCTGATGGTCCTTCCTCCATGTGATGATGGTCCTTTATGTGATGATGGTCCTTCCTCCATGTGATGATGGTCCTTCCTTCATGTGATGATGGTCCTCCATGTGATGATGGTCCTTCATGTGATGATGGTCCTTCATGTGATGATGGTCCTTCCTTCATGTGATGATGGTCCTTCATGTGTTGATGGTCCTTCATGTAATGATGGTCCTTCATGTGATGATGGTCCTTCCTTCATGTGATGATGGTCCTTCCTCCATGTGATGATGGTCCTTCCTTAATGTGATGATGGTCCTTCCTCCATGTGATGATGGTCCTTCCTTCATGTGATGATGGTCCTCCATGTGATGATGGTCCTTCCTCCATGTGATGATCGTCCTTCCTCCATGTGATGATGGTCCTTCATGTGATGATTGTCCTTCCTCCATGTGATGATGGTCCTTCCTCCATGTGATGATGGTCCTTCATGTGATGATGGTCCTGCATGTGATGATGGTCCTTCATGTGCTGATGGTCCTTCCTTCATGTTATGAGGGTCATCCCTCCATGTGATGATGGTCCTTCCTCCATGTGATGATGGTCCTTCCTCCATGTGATGATGGTCCTTCCTTCATGTGATGATGGTCCTTCATGTGATGATGGTCCTCCATGTGATGATGGTCCTCCATGTGATGATGGTCCTTCCTCCATGTGATGATGGTCCTCCATGTGATGATGGTCCTTCCTCCATGTGATGATGGTCCTTCATGTGATGATGGTCCTTCCTCCATGTGATGATGGTCCTCCATGTGATGATGGTCCTTCATGTGATGATGGTCCTTCCTCCATGTGATGATGGTCCTTCATGTGATGATGGTCCTTCCTTCATGTGCCGATGGTCCTTCATGTGATGATGGTCCTTCCTCCATGTGATGATGGTCCTCCATGTGATAATGGTCCTTCATGTGATGATTGTTCTCCATGTTATGATGGTCCTTCCTCCATGTGATGATGGGCCTTCATGTGATGATGGTCCTTCCTCCATGTGATGATGGTCCTTCCTTCATGTGATGATGGTCCTTCCTTCATGTGATGATGGTCCTTCCTCCATGTGATGATGGTCCTTCCTTCATGTGATGATGGTCCTTCCTCCATGTGATGATGGTCCTTCCTTCATGTGATGATGGTCCTTCCTTCATGTGATGATGGTCCTTCCTTCATGTGATGATGGTCCTTCCTTCATGTGATGATGGTCCTTCCTCCATGTGATGATGGTCCTTCCTCCATGTGATGATGGTCCTTCCTTCATGTGATGATGGTCCTTCCTCCATGTAATGATGGTCGTTCCTCCATGTGATGATGGTCCTTCCTCCATGTGATGATGGTCCTCCATGTGATGATGGTCCTTCCTCCATGTGATGATAGTCCTTCCTTCATGTGATGATGGTCCTTCCTGCATGTGTTGATAGTCCTTCATGTGATGATGGTCCTCCATGTGATGATGGTCCTTCATGTGATGATGTTCCTTCATGTGAAGATGGTCCTCCATGTGATGATGGTCCTTCATGTGATGATGGTCCTTCCTCCATGTGATGATAGTCCTTCCTTCATGTGATGATGGTCCTTCATGTGATGATGGTCCTTCCTCCATGTATTGATAGTCCTTCATGTGATGATGGTCCTTCATGTGATGATGGTCCTTCCTTCATGTGATGATGGTCCTTCCTCCATGTGATGATGGTCCTTCATGTGATGATGGTCCTTCCTCCATGTGATGATGGTCCTTCATGTAATGATGGTCCTTCATGTGATGATGGTCCTTCCTTCATGTGATGATGGTCCTTCCTCCATGTGATGATGGTCCTTCCTTAATGTGATGATGGTCCTTCCTCCATGTGATGATGGTCCTTCCTTCATGTGATGATGGTCCTTCCTTCATGTGATGATGGTCCTTCCTTCAAGTGATGATGGTCCTCCATGTGATGATGGTCCTTCCTCAATGTGATGATGGTCCTTCATGTAATGATGGTCCTTCATGTGATGATGGTCCTTCCTTCATGTGATGATGGTCCTTCCTCCATGTGATGATGGTCCTTCCTTAATGTGATGATGGTCCTTCCTTCATGTGATGATGGTCCTTCCTCCATGTGATGATGGTCCTTCCTCCATGTGATGATGGTCCTTCCTTCATGTGATGATGGTCCTTCCTCCATGTGATGATGGTCCTTCCTTAATGTGATGATGGTCCTTCCTTCATGTGATGATGGTCCTCCATGTGATGATGGTCCTTCCTCCATGTGATGATGTTCCTTCCTCCATGTGATGATGGTCCTTCATGTGATGATGGTCCTTCATGTGATGATTGTCCTTCCTCCATGTGATGATGGTCCTTCCTCCATGTGATGATGGTCCTTCATGTGCTGATGGTCCTTCCTCCATGTGATGATGGTCCTTTATGTGATGATGGTCCTTCCTCCATGTGATGATGGTCCTTCCTTCATGTGATGATGGTCCTCCATGTGATGATGGTCCTTCATGTGATGATGGTCCTTCATGTGATGATGGTCCTTCCTCCATGTGATGATGGTCCTTCCTCCATGTGATGATGGTCCTTCCTCCATGTGATGATGGTCCTTCCTTCATGTGATGATGGTCCTTCATGTGATAATGGACCTTCCTCCATGTTATGATGGTCCTTCCTCCATGTGATGATGGTCCTTCCTCCATGTGATGATGGTCCTTCATGTGATGATGGTCCTTCCTTCATTTGATGATGGTCCTTCATAGGATGATGGTCCTTTCTCCATGTGATGAATGTCCTTCATCCATGTGATGTTGGTCCTCCATGTGATGATGGTCCTTCATGTGATGATGGTCCTCCATGTGATGATGGTCCTCCATGTGATGATGGTCCTTCATGTGATGATAGTCCTTCCTCCATGTGATGATGGTTCTCCATGTGATGATGGTCCTTCCTCCATGTGATGATGGGCCTTCATGTGATGATGGGCCTTCATGTGATGATGGTCCTTCCTCCATGTGATGATGGTCCTTCATGTGATGATGGTCCTCCATGTGATGATGGTCCTTCATGTGATGATGGTCCTTCATGTGATGATGGTCCTTCATGTGATGATGGTCCTTCCTTCATGTGATGATGGTCCTTCCTCCATGTGATGATGGTCCTTCCTCCATGTGATGATGGTCCTTCCTCCATGTGATGATGGTCCTTCCTCCATGTGATGATGGTCCTTCCTCCATGTGATGATGGTCCTTCATGTGCTGATGGTCCTTCCTCCATGTGATGATGGTCCTTTATGTGATGATGGTCCTTCCTCCATGTGATGATGGTCCTTCCTTCATGTGATGATGGTCCTCCATGTGATGATGGTCCTTCATGTGATGATGGTCCTTCATGTGATGATGGTCCTTCCTTCATGTGATGATGGTCCTTCATGTGTTGATGGTCCTTCATGTAATGATGGTCCTTCATGTGATGATGGTCCTTCCTTCATGTGATGATGGTCCTTCCTCCATGTGATGATGGTCCTTCCTTAATGTGATGATGGTCCTTCCTCCATGTGATGATGGTCCTTCCTTCATGTGATGATGGTCCTCCATGTGATGATGGTCCTTCCTCCATGTGATGATCGTCCTTCCTCCATGTGATGATGGTCCTTCATGTGATGATTGTCCTTCCTCCATGTGATGATGGTCCTTCCTCCATGTGATGATGGTCCTTCATGTGATGATGGTCCTGCATGTGATGATGGTCCTTCATGTGCTGATGGTCCTTCCTTCATGTTATGAGGGTCATCCCTCCATGTGATGATGGTCCTTCCTCCATGTGATGATGGTCCTTCCTCCATGTGATGATGGTCCTTCCTTCATGTGATGATGGTCCTTCATGTGATGATGGTCCTCCATGTGATGATGGTCCTCCATGTGATGATGGTCCTTCCTCCATGTGATGATGGTCCTCCATGTGATGATGGTCCTTCCTCCATGTGATGATGGTCCTTCATGTGATGATGGTCCTCCATGTGATGATGGTCCTTCATGTGATGATGGTCCTTCCTCCATGTGATGATGGTCCTTCATGTGATGATGGTCCTTCCTTCATGTGCCGATGGTCCTTCATGTGATGATGGTCCTTCCTCCATGTGATGATGGTCCTCCATGTGATAATGGTCCTTCATGTGATGATTGTTCTCCATGTTATGATGGTCCTTCCTCCATGTGATGATGGGCCTTCATGTGATGATGGTCCTTCCTCCATGTGATGATGGTCCTTCCTTCATGTGATGATGGTCCTTCCTTCATGTGATGATGGTCCTTCCTCCATGTGATGATGGTCCTTCCTTCATGTGATGATGGTCCTTCCTCCATGTGATGATGGTCCTTCCTTCATGTGATGATGGTCCTTCCTTCATGTGATGATGGTCCTTCCTTCATGTGATGATGGTCCTTCCTTCATGTGATGATGGTCCTTCCTCCATGTGATGATGGTCCTTCCTCCATGTGATGATGGTCCTTCCTTCATGTGATGATGGTCCTTCCTCCATGTAATGATGGTCGTTCCTCCATGTGATGATGGTCCTTCCTCCATGTGATGATGGTCCTCCATGTGATGATGGTCCTTCCTCCATGTGATGATAGTCCTTCCTTCATGTGATGATGGTCCTTCCTGCATGTGTTGATAGTCCTTCATGTGATGATGGTCCTCCATGTGATGATGGTCCTTCATGTGATGATGTTCCTTCATGTGAAGATGGTCCTCCATGTGATGATGGTCCTTCATGTGATGATGGTCCTTCCTCCATGTGATGATAGTCCTTCCTTCATGTGATGATGGTCCTTCATGTGATGATGGTCCTTCCTCCATGTATTGATAGTCCTTCATGTGATGATGGTCCTTCATGTGATGATGGTCCTTCCTTCATGTGATGATGGTCCTTCCTCCATGTGATGATGGTCCTTCATGTGATGATGGTCCTTCCTCCATGTGATGATGGTCCTTCATGTAATGATGGTCCTTCATGTGATGATGGTCCTTCCTTCATGTGATGATGGTCCTTCCTCCATGTGATGATGGTCCTTCCTTAATGTGATGATGGTCCTTCCTCCATGTGATGATGGTCCTTCCTTCATGTGATGATGGTCCTTCCTTCATGTGATGATGGTCCTTCCTTCAAGTGATGATGGTCCTCCATGTGATGATGGTCCTTCCTCAATGTGATGATGGTCCTTCATGTAATGATGGTCCTTCATGTGATGATGGTCCTTCCTTCATGTGATGATGGTCCTTCCTCCATGTGATGATGGTCCTTCCTTAATGTGATGATGGTCCTTCCTTCATGTGATGATGGTCCTTCCTCCATGTGATGATGGTCCTTCCTCCATGTGATGATGGTCCTTCCTTCATGTGATGATGGTCCTTCCTCCATGTGATGATGGTCCTTCCTTAATGTGATGATGGTCCTTCCTTCATGTGATGATGGTCCTTACTCCATGTGATGATGGTCCTTCCTTCATGTGATGATGGTCCTCCATGTGATGATGGTCCTTCCTTCATGTGATGATGGTCCTTCCTTCAAGTGATGATGGTCCTTCATGTGATGATGGTCCTTCCTTCATGTGATGATGGTCTTCCATGTGATGATGGTCCTTCATGTGATGATGGTCCTTCCTCCATGTGATGATGATCCTTCATGTGATGATGGACCTTCCTCCATGTGATGATGGTCCTCCATGTGATGATGGTCCTTCATGTGATGATGGTCCTTCATGTGATGATGGTCCTTCCTCCATGTGATGATGGACCTTCCTTAATGTGATGATGGTCCTTCATGTGATGATTGTCCTCCATGTGATGATGGTCCTCCATGTGATGATTGTCCTTCATGTGATGATGGTCCTTCCTCCATGTGATGATGGTCCTTCCTCCATGTGATGATGGTCCTTCCTCCATGTGATGATGGGCCTTCATGTGATGATGGTCCTTCCTCCATGTGATGATGGTCCTTCCTTCATGTGATGATGGTCCTTCATGTGATGATGGTCCTCCATGTGATGATGGTCCTCCATGTGATGATGGTCCTTCCTCCATGTGATGATGGTCCTCCATGTGATGATGGTCCTTCATGTGATGATGGTCCTTCCTCCATGTGATCTTCTTCTTCTTTCGTGTATCGTCTTCATATATCCAGCTTTGTGTCATGTAGCCATGCCCTCGTCTCAGGTCCCACTCGGAAGAGGCCCTCCTCTGAAGGTGGTCTATGCAGGGGACAGGTGGTGATCACGTGGTTGGCAGTCTGCTCAGGCTCCCCGCACTCACACGCTGCACTGTCGGTTAGGCCCCATTTTTTCATGGACGCTTTGAAGCAGCCAACCCCTGTGCGAAGGCGGTTCAGGAGGGTCCATTGCCGGCGAGGTAGGTCTTCTCCTTCAACGCCACCTCCAGGATCCTGGATGTGATGGTGTAGGCGTGTCTGTCCTGCCGACTCCCACTCCTGCTTCCATGCCGCCGCCAGCCAGGCTTTGGTTGTCAGATCCTCCGGGATGGAATTAAGCATCTCTTGCGCGGCCTGATTGTATGGGTGGCGGGACTTGAGTCTGCTTGGAGGTATTGCCAGGGTGGTGGTTTCATGGAGGAGGTGCCAGCTGTGTTCCTGGGCTTTCCTTGCCAGGGCGAGGGTAGCGGCCTCTCGCCGTAGGCCGGCTGGCGCTATTCCTGCTAGGACTGGCAGGTAGAACACAGGGGTGGGTTTCAGGCAGCCAGTTATGATACGGAGTGCATTATTGATGGCCGTATCGACCTTCTTGGCATGTGGGCTTCTACTCCAGGTTGGGGCACAGTACTCGGCTGCAGAGAATACGAGGGCTTGTGTGGAGATACGTAGTACCTTGGCCGAGGCCCCCCAGGTTGTGCCAGCAAGGCGGCGGATGAGTGAGACCCTAGCTGTTACTTTAGCCCTCACTTCATCCAAATGTTGTTTGTAGGACAGTGTCCTGTCCAAGCGTACGCCCAGGTACTTTGGGGCCTGCTGGAACTCCAGGGGTTTGTTTTCCACTGAGATCTCCAACTCCCTTCTTGCTTCCCTGTTGCAGAGGTGGAATACTGCTGATACGGTCTTTCCGGTACTGAGCTGCAGTCGCCAGCTCCGAAGGTAGGCAGCCAGGACGTCCATATCCTGGTTGAGGCCCTCTTCAACCGCCTTCCATGTGGGTTGGTGTAACATGATGGCTAGATCATCCGCATATCCATACCTTCTAGATGTCGTCACCGGTAGGTCAAAGATGTAAATGTTGAAGAGCATCGGTGAGAGGACAGACCCTTGTGGGACCCCGTTTCTCAACCTCCTGAGCCTGCTGCGCTGGCCGTCACTGGTCTGGAGAATGAAGCTGCGGTTTGACAGCATCTCCATGATGAAGTTGACCATATGACGGTCCGGGATGGTTCTCAGCAGCTTCAGGTGGAGTCCGCGGTGCCATACGGTGTCGTAAGCGGCAGTCAGGTCCAGTAGTACCACCCCAGCTTTGGCTTTGGCCTGGAAGCTGTCCTCGAGATCTTGTGTGAGGAGGGTTACCTGGTCCACTGTAGACCTGCCCCGGCGGAAGCCCGCCTGTTCCTTCGGTAGCTGTGAGTCAACTACTGGCTCAATTCGGCTGTGTATCATCCTCTCCAGGATTTTAAAAGGGACGCACAGCAACGAAATTGGTCTGTAGGACTTGGGGTCATCCGCAGGTTTGTTGGGTTTCAAGAGGGCTATGACAGCGGCCCGTCGCCATGTCCTTGGGAGCTTGGACCTCCGGAGGCATGCAGAGAAGAATGCACACAGCCAGGCAGATGTTATTTCGCACTGGTGGGTCACGAACTCTGGGTGAATGTTGTCGGAGCCTGGTGCCTTGCCTTGTTTGAGTTTGGCCATAACGTCCTTGAGCTCAGCTGGTGTGAAATCTCCTGACAGGTTGGCATTGACACTGGCCGCCCTAGAGAGACTGGATACCTCGCGGGATGTTGAGCGGGCAAATTCTTTGTCTGCGTCTGGGAAGCGGCCATTTTTCAGGAGTTGGGCTGCGATGGCGTTTGCTGTCACAGGGCACTTGGGAGGTGGTGTACTTCTTCCTGAGAGCTGGTTTATGGTCTGCCACGCTTTACGGCTGGAGTGGGTAAAGTCAATCGACTCGACGACCTCTGTCCATCTAGCCCTGCGGGTGGCGTCCAACTTCTCAAGCAGTGCCGTTGCTGTCGCATCCACTTCAGCTCTTGAGCTAGCCTGCTGGTGGGCTCGCAGGAGGTGGTTGCACTCCTCGTTCCAACCCGGGATGTAGTTTGCATTGTAGCCTCGTGGTATGGATTTCTTCGCTGCCCCTGTCAACACTTCACAGTAGGCTGCATATGCGGCATCTACATCAGGAGTGTCTGGGTCCGGGAGGGTGGCGGATTTTCTCTCTGTGTCAGCAGAAAATGCATGCCAGTTGGCCTTCCGGAAATTCCATCTTTTGACAGGCTTCCCTGCAACCGGCTGCACCAGTGTTGGTATTCTGATGACAGACGGTCGGTGGTGTGATCGGGGGAACCTGTTAATGACCCTTCTCTCTGGCATCGGGTCATTACTGTGGAACACAGCAAAGGCGAGGTCTGGGTTGGTGAAGGTGTTCCATCTGGAGGAGTAGAAGCTTGGTGGCTCTTTGGGGTCAAACAGGAGATGGGCGTTTGCGTTGGAGGCCCACTCGCTCAGTGTCTCCCCATCCGGTGTTGTGTGGGAGTATCCCCAGTCGGTGTGCTGGCAGTTAAAATCCCCGGCGTAGATGGCGGGTGCCGGGGCAGTTGGGAGGGCCGATGTGGACAGTACAGATGGTGGGGGCTTGTACACGTTCACAACCGTTGTCTTCTGTATCCTTGTGGACAGCCACTCAAGGCTGGAGCCCGGTGGAGATTGTCCTGTGGCTGTCCAACTGAGGTCAGACCTGACAAAGGTGGCCATCCCGTGCTGCCTGCTGAGGATGGAGCCGGCGAGGTGGAACCCGGGCAACCTGAGAAAGTCTGCTTTTCCACAGTGCGTCTCCTGAAGGAGGACGGACGCGACTTCATGGGAGTCGGCGAGGTGGCGTATGATATCCAGTTTGGCGGTGGTGAGGCCCTCGACATTTAGCTGGAGCACTGCCAGGCCCTGGCGCTCGATGGTCGGGATGGCTGCCCGCCCTGACGTGAGCTTGCGTCCCCCCGGCCTCTTGCGCCCTGATCTGACAGCGTGACGATTGGGTGGCGACATTCGTTTCATGAGCTGGTCTTGCACCATATCTCATTACTCGCAGGGGAGGCCGCGTGGAGGCTGTCGTCTTCTCCCCCCTCCTCCATGTGATGATGGTCCTCCATGTGATGATGGTCCTTCATGTGATGATGGTCCTTCCTCCATGTGATGATGGTCCTTCATGTGATGATGGTCCTTCCTTCATGTGCCGATGGTCCTTCATGTGATGATGGTCCTTCCTCCATGTGATGATGGTCCTCCATGTGATAATGGTCCTTCATGTGATGATTGTTCTCCATGTTATGATGGTCCTTCCTCCATGTGATGATGGGCCTTCATGTGATGATGGTCCTTCCTCCATGTGATGATGGTCCTTCCTTCATGTGATGATGGTCCTTCCTTCATGTGATGATGGTCCTTCCTCCATGTGATGATGGTCCTTCCTTCATGTGATGATGGTCCTTCCTCCATGTGATGATGGTCCTTCCTTCATGTGATGATGGTCCTTCCTCCATGTAATGATGGTCCTTCCTCCATGTGATGATGGTCCTTCCTCCATGTGATGATGGTCCTCCATGTGATGATGGTCCTTCCTCCATGTGATGATAGTCCTTCCTTCATGTGATGATGGTCCTTCCTGCATGTGTTGATAGTCCTTCATGTGATGATGGTCCTCCATGTGATGATGGTCCTTCCTTCATGTGATGATGGTCCTTCCTCCATGTGATGATGGTCCTTCCTTAATGTGATGATGGTCCTTCCTCCATGTGATGATGGTCCTTCCTTCATGTGATGATGGTCCTTCCTCCATGTGATGATGGTCCTTCCTTCATGTGATGATGGTCCTTCCTTCAAGTGATGATGGTCCTCCATGTGATGATGGTCCTTCCTCCATGTGATGATGGTCCTTCATGTAATGATGGTCCTTCATGTGATGATGGTCCTTCCTTCATGTAATGATGGTCCTTCATGTGATGATGGTCCTTCCTCCATGTGATGATGGTCCTTCCTTAATGTGATGATGGTCCTTCCTTCATGTGATGATGGTCCTTCCTCCATGTGATGATGGTCCTTCCTCCATGTGATGATGGTCCTTCCTTCATGTGATGATGGTCCTTCCTCCATGTGATGATGGTCCTTCCTTAATGTGATGATGGTCCTTCCTTCATGTGATGATGGTCCTTCCTCCATGTGATGATGGTCCTTCCTTCATGTGATGATGGTCCTCCAAGTGATGATGGTCCTTCCTTCATGTGATGATGGTCCTTCCATCAAGTGATGATGGTCCTTCATGTGATGATGGTCCTTCCTTCATGTGATGATGGTCTTCCATGTGATGATGGTCCTCCATGTGATGATGGTCCTTCATGTGATGATGGTCCTTCCTCCATGTGATGATGATCCTTCATGTGATGATGGACCTTCCTCCATGTGATGATGGTCCTCCATGTGATGATGGTCCTTCATGTGATGATGGTCCTTCATGTGATGATGGTCCTTCCTCCATGTGATGATGGACCTTCCTTAATGTGATGATGGTCCTTCATGTGATGATTGTCCTTCATGTGATGATGGTCCTTCCTCCATGTGATGATGGTCCTTCCTCCATGTGATGATGGTCCTTCCTCCATGTGATGATGGGCCTTCATGTGATGATGGTCCTTCCTCCATGTGATGATGGTCCTTCCTCCATGTGATGATGGTCCTCCATGTGATGATGGTCCTTCATGTGATGATGGTCCTTCATGTGATGATGGTCCTTCCTTCATGTGATGATGGTCCTTCCTCCATGTGATGATGGTCCTTCATGTGATGATGGTCCTTCCTCCATGTGATGATGGTCCTCCATGTGATGATGGTCCTTCCTTCATGTGATGATGGTCCTTCCTCCATGTGATGATGGTCCTTCATGTGAAGATGGTCCTCCATGTGATGATGGTCCTTCATGTGATGATGGTCCTTCCTCAATGTGATGATGGTCCTTCATGTGATGATGGTCCTTCATGTGATGATAGTCCTTCATGTGATGATGGTCCTTCATGTGATGATGGTCCTTCCTCCATGTGATGATGGTCCTCCATGTGATGATGGTCCTCCATGTGATGATGGTCCTTCCTCCATGTGATGATGGTCCTTCCTTCACGTGATGATGGTCCTTCCTCCATGTGATGATGGTCCTTCATGTGAAGATGGTCCTCCATGTGATGATAGTTCTTCATGTGAAGATGGTCCTCCATGTGATGATGGTCCTTCATGTGATGATGGTCCTTCCTCCATGTGATGATAGTCCTTCATGTGATGATGGTCCTTCATGTGATGATGGTCCTTCATGTGATGATAGTCCTTCATGTGATGATGGTCCTTCATGTGATGATGGTCCTTCCTCCATGTGATGATGGTCCTTCATGTGATGATGGTCCTTCCTCCATGTGATGATGGTCCTTCATGTGCTGATTGTCCTTCCTTCATGTTATGAGGGTCATCCCTCCATGTGATGATGGTCCTTCCTCCATGTGATGATGGTCCTTCCTCCATGTGATGATGGTCCTTCATGTGATGATGGTCCTCCATGTGATGATGGTCCTTCATGTGATGATGGTCCTTCATGTGAAGATGGTCCTCCATGTGATGATGGTCCTTCCTCCATGTGATGATGGTCCTTCCTTCATGTGATGATGGTCCTTCATGTGATGATGGTCCTCCATGTGATGATGGTCCTTCATGTGATGATGGTCCTTCATGTGAAGATGGTCCTCCATGTGATGATGGTCCTTCCTCCATGTGATGATGGTCCTTCCTTCATGTGATGATGGTCCTTCATGTGATGATGGTCCTTCCTCCATGTGTTGATAGTCCTTCATGTGATGATGGTCCTCCATGTGATGATGGTCCTTCATGTGATGATGGTCCTTCCTCCATGTGATGATGGTCCTTCCTCCATGTGATGATGGTCCTTCCTTCATGTGATGATTGTCCTTCATGTGATAATGGACCTTCCTCCATGTTATGATGGTCCTTCCTCCATGTGATGATGGTTCTCCATGTGATGATGGTCCTCCATGTGATGATGGTCCTCCATGTGATGATGGTCATTCATGTGATGATGGTCCTTCCTCCATGTGATGATGGTTCTCCATGTGATGATGGTCCTTCCTCCATGTGATGATGGGCCTTCATGTGATGATGGTCCTTCCTCCATGTGATGATGGTCCTTCCTCCATGTGATGATGGTCCTCCTCATGTGATGATGGTCCTTCATGTGATGATGGTCCTTCATGTAATGATGGTCCTTCCTTCATGTGATGATGGTCCTTCCTCCATGTGATGATGGTCCTTCATGTGATGATGGTCCTTCCTCCATGTGATGATGGTCCTCCATGTGATGATGGTCCTTCCTCCATGTGATGATGGTCCTCCATGTGATGATGGTCCTTCATGTGATGATGGTCCTTCATGTGAAGATGGTCCTCCATGTGATGATGGTCCTTCATGTGATGATGGTCCTTCCTCCATGTGATGATAGTCCTTCCTTCATGTGATGATGGTCCTTCCTCCATGTGTTGATAGTCCTTCATGTGATGATGGTCCTCCATGTGATGATGGTCCTTCATGTGATGATGGTCCTTCCTCCATGTGATGATGGTCCTTCCTTCATGTGATGATGGTCCTTCATGTGATAATGGACCTTCCTCCATGTTATGATGGTCCTTCCTCCATGTGATGATGGTCCTTCATGTGATGATGGTCCTTCCTCCATGTGATGATGGTTCTCCATGTGATGATGGTCCTTCCTCCATGTGATGATGGTCCTCCATGTGATGATGGTCCTCCATGTGATGATGGTCCTTCATGTGATGATGGTCCTTCATGTGATGATGGTCCTTCCTTCATGTGATGATGGTCCTTCCTCCATGTGATGATGGTCCTTCCTCCATGTGATGATGGTCCTTTATGTGATGATGGTCCTTCCTCCATGTGATGATGGTCCTTCCTTCATGTGATGATGGTCCTCCATGTGATGATGGTCCTTCATGTGATGATGGTCCTTCATGTGATGATGGTCCTTCCTTCATGTGATGATGGTCCTTCCTCCATGTGATGATGGTCCTTCCTCCATGTGATGATGGTCCTTTATGTGATGATGGTCCTTCCTCCATGTGATGATGGTCCTTCCTTCATGTGATGATGGTCCTCCATGTGATGATGGTCCTTCATGTGATGATGGTCCTTCCTTCATGTGATGATGGTCCTTCATGTGATGATGGTCCTTCCTTAATGTTATGATGGTCCTTCCTCCATGTGATGATGGTCCTTCCTTCATGTGATGATGGTCCTTCCTTCAAGTGATGATGGTCCTCCATGTGATGATGGTCCTTCCTCCATGTGATGATGGTCCTTCATGTGATGATGGTCCTTCCTCCATGTGATGATGATCCTTCATGTGATGATGGTCCTTCCTCCATGTGATGATGGTCCTTCCTCCATGTGATGATGGTCCTTCATGTGATGATGGTCCTGCATGTGATGATGGTCCTTCATGTGCTGATGGTCCATCCTCCATGTGATGATGGTCCTTCCTCCATGTGATGATGGTCCTTCCTCCATGTGATGACGGTCCTTCCTTCATGTGATGATGGTCCTTCCTTCATGTGATGACGGTCCTTCCTCCATGTGATGATGGTCCTTCCTCCATGTGATGATGATCCTTCATGTGATGATGGTCCTCCATGTGATGATGGTCCTTCCTCCATGTGATGATGGTCCTCCATGTGATGATGGTCCTTCCTCCATGTGATGATGGTCCTCCATGTGATGATGGTCCTTCCTCATGTGATGATGGTCCTTCCTCCATGTGATGATGGTCCTTCCTCCATGTGATGATGGTCCTTCATGTGATGATGGTCCTTCCTCCATGTGATGATGGTCCTTCCTCCATGTGATGATGGTCCTTCCATGTGATGATGGTCCTTCCTCCATGTGATGATGGTCCTTCCTCCATGTGATGATGGTCCTTCCTTCATGTGATGATGGTCCTTCCTCATGTGATGATGGTCCTTCCTCATGTGATGATGGTCCTTCCATGTGATGATGGTCCTTCATGTGATGATGGTCCTTCCATGTGATGATGGTCCTTCTCATGTGATGATGGTCCTCCATGTGATGATGGTCCTCTCATGTGATGATGGTCCTCCATGTGATGATGGTCCTTCCTCCATGTGATGATGGTCCTCCATGTGATGATGGTCCTTCCTCATGTGATGATGGTCCTTCCTCCATGTGATGATGGTCCTTCCTCCATGTGATGATGGTCCTCCATGTGATGATGGTCCTTCCTCATGTGATGATGGTCCTCTCATGTGATGATGGTCCTTCCTTCATGTGATGATGGTCCTTCCTCCATGTGATGATGGTCCTTCCTCCATGTGATGATGGTCCTTCATGTGATGATGGTCCTTCCTCCATGTGATGATGGTCCTTCCTCCATGTGATGATGGTCCTTCATGTGATGATGGTCCTTCCTCCATGTGATGATGGTCCTTCCCATGTGATGATGGTCCTTCCTCATGTGATGATGGTCCTTCATGTGATGATGGTCCTTCCTCATGTGATGATGGTCCTTCCTCATGTGATGATGGTCCTTCCTCATGTGATGATGGTCCTTCATGTGATGATGGTCCTTCCTCATGTGATGATGGTCCTTCCTCCATGTGATGATGGTCCTTCCTCATGTGATGATGGTCCTTCCTCCATGTGATGATGGTCCTTCTCCATGTGATGATGGTCCTTCATGTGATGATGGTCCTTCCTCCATGTGATGATGGTCCTTCCTCCATGTGATGATGGTCCTTCATGTGATGATGGTCCTTCCTCCATGTGATGATGGTCCTTCCTCCATGTGATGATGGTCCTTCCTCCATGTGATGATGGTCCTCCTCATGTGATGATGGTCCTTCCTCCATGTGATGATGGTCCTTCCTCCATGTGATGATGGTCCTTCCTCCATGTGATGATGGTCCTCCATGTGATGATGGTCCTCTCATGTGATGATGGTCCTTCCTCCATGTGATGATGGTCCTTCCATGTGATGATGGTCCTTCATGTGATGATGGTCCTTCCTCATGTGATGATGGTCCTTCCTCCATGTGATGATGGTCCTTCATGTGATGATGGTCCTTCATGTGATGATGGTCCTTCCTCCATGTGATGATGGTCCTTCCTCCATGTGATGATGGTCCTTCATGTGATGATGGTCCTTCCTCATGTGATGATGGTCCTTCCTCCATGTGATGATGGTCCTTCCTCATGTGATGATGGTCCTCCATGTGATGATGGTCCTTCATGTGATGATGGTCCTTCCTCCATGTGATGATGGTCCTTCATGTGATGATGGTCCTTCCTCATGTGATGATGGTCCTTCCTCCATGTGATGATGGTCCTTCATGTGATGATGGTCCTTCATGTGATGATGGTCTTCCTTCATGTGATGATGGTCCTTCCTCCATGTGATGATGGTCCTTCATGTGATGATGGTCCTTCATGTGATGATGGTCCTCCTCATGTGATGATGGTCCTTCCTCCATGTGATGATGGTCCTTCATGTGATGATGGTCCTTCCTCATGTGATGATGGTCCTTCATGTGATGATGGTCCTTCCTCCATGTGATGATGGTCCTTCCTCATGTGATGATGGTCCTTCATGTGATGATGGTCCTTCATGTGATGATGGTCCTTCCTTCATGTGATGATGGTCTTCCTCCATGTGATGATGGTCCTTCATGTGATGATGGTCCTTCATGTGATGATGGTCCTCCTCATGTGATGATGGTCCTTCCTCCATGTGATGATGGTCCTTCATGTGATGATGGTCCTTCCTTCATGTGATGATGGTCCTTCATGTGATGATGGTCCTTCCTCCATGTGATGATGGTCCTTCCTCCATGTGATGATGGTCCTTCCTCCATGTGATGATGGTCCTTCATGTGATGATGGTCCTCCATGTGATGATGGTCCTTCATGTGATGATGGTCCTCCATGTGATGATGGTCCTTCCTCCATGTGATGATGGTCCTCCATGTGATGATGGTCCTTCCTCCATGTGATGATGGTCCTTCCTATGTGATGATGGTCCTTCCTCCATGTGATGATGGTCCTTCATGTGATGATGGTCCTTCCTCATGTGATGATGGTCCTTCCATGTGATGATGGTCCTTCCTCCATGTGATGATGGTCCTTCCTCCATGTGATGATGGTCCTCCATGTGATGATGGTCCTTCCTCATGTGATGATGGTCCTCCATGTGATGATGGTCCTTCCTCCATGTGATGATGGTCCTTCCATGTGATGATGGTCCTTCATGTGATGATGGTCCTTCCTCCATGTGATGATGGTCCTTCCATGTGATGATGGTCCTTCATGTGATGATGGTCCTTCCTCCATGTGATGATGGTCCTTCCTCATGTGATGATGGTCCTTCCTCATGTGATGATGGTCTCATGTGATGTCCTCCATGTGATGATGGTCCTTCCTCCATGTGATGATGGTCCTTCCATGTGATGATGGTCCTTCCATGTGATGATGGTCCTTCCATGTGATGATGGTCCTTCCATGTGATGATGGTCCTTCCTCCATGTGATGATGGTCCTTCCATGTGATGATGGTCCTTCCTCCATGTGATGATGGTCCTTCCATGTGATGATGGTCCTTCATGTGATGATGGTCCTTCCTCCATGTGATGATGGTCCTTCCATGTGATGATGGTCCTTCATGTGATGATGGTCCTTCATGTGATGATGGTCCTTCCTCATGTGATGATGGTCCTTCCTCATGTGATGATGGTCCTTCATGTGATGATGGTCCTTCCTCATGTGATGATGGTCCTTCCATGTGATGATGGTCCTTCCTCATGTGATGATGGTCCTTCCATGTGATGATGGTCCTTCCATGTGATGATGGTCCTTCATGTGATGATGGTCCTCTCATGTGATGATGGTCCTTCATGTGATGATGGTCCTTCATGTGATGATGGTCCTTCCTCCATGTGATGATGGTCCTTCCTCCATGTGATGATGGTCCTTCATGTGATGATGGTCCTCCATGTGATGATGGTCCTTCATGTGATGATGGTCCTTCCTCCATGTGATGATGGTCCTTCCTTCATGTGATGATGGTCCTTCATGTGATGATGGTCCTTCCTCCATGTGATGATGGTCCTTCCTCATGTGATGATGGTCCTTCATGTGATGATGGTCCTTCCTCCATGTGATGATGGTCCTCTCATGTGATGATGGTCCTTCCTCATGTGATGATGGTCCTTCCTCATGTGATGATGGTCCTCCATGTGATGATGGTCCTTCATGTGATGATGGTCCTTCATGTGATGATGGTCCTTCCTCATGTGATGATGGTCCTCCTCCATGTGATGATGGTCCTTCCTCATGTGATGATGGTCCTTCATGTGATGATGGTCCTTCCTCCATGTGATGATGGTCCTTCCTTCATGTGATGATGGTCCTTCCATGTGATGATGGTCCTTCATGTGATGATGGTCCTTCATGTGATGATGGTCCTTCTCATGTGATGATGGTCCTTCCTCATGTGATGATGGTCCTTCCATGTGATGATGGTCCTTCCTCATGTGATGATGGTCCTTCCTTCATGTGATGATGGTCCTCCATGTGATGATGGTCCTTCATGTGATGATGGTCCTTCCTTCATGTGATGATGGTCCTTCATGTGATGATGGTCCTTCCTTCATGTGATGATGGTCCTTCCTCCATGTGATGATGGTCCTTCCTTCATGTGATGATGGTCCTTCCTTCATGTGATGATGGTCCTCTCATGTGATGATGGTCCTTCCTCCATGTGATGATGGTCCTTCATGTGATGATGGTCCTTCCTCCATGTGATGATGGTCCTTCATGTGATGATGGTCCTTCCTCCATGTGATGATGGTCCTTCCTCCATGTGATGATGGTCCTTCATGTGATGATGGTCCTCCATGTGATGATGGTCCTTCATGTGATGATGGTCCTTCCTCCATGTGATGATGGTCCTTCCTCCATGTGATGATGGTCCTTCCTCCATGTGATGATGGTCCTTCCTCATGTGATGATGGTCCTTCCTTCATGTGATGATGGTCCTTCCTCCATGTGATGATGGTCCTTCCTCCATGTGATGATGGTCCTTCATGTGATGATGGTCCTCCATGTGATGATGGTCCGTCCTCCATGTGATGATGGTCCTTCCATGTGATGATGGTCCTTCCTCCATGTGATGATGGTCCTTCCATGTGATGATGGTCCTTCATGTGATGATGGTCCTTCCTCATGTGATGATGGTCCTTCCTCCATGTATGATGGTCCTTCATGTGATGATGGTCCTCCATGTGATGATGGTCCTTCATGTGATGATGGTTCTCCATGTGATGATGGTCCTTCCTCCATGTGATGATGGTCCTTCCTCCATGTGATGATGGTCCTTCCTTCATGTGATGATGGTCCTTCCTTCATGTGATGATGGTCCTTCCTCCATGTGATGATGGTCCTTCCTTCATGTGATGATGGTCCTTCCTCCATGTGATGATGGTCCTTCCTTCATGTGATGATGGTCCTTCCTTCATGTGATGATGGTCCTCCATGTGATGATGGTCCTCTCATGTGATGATGGTCCTTCCTCCATGTGATGATGGTCCTCCATGTGATGATGGTCCTTCTCATGTGATGATGGTCCTTCCTCCATGTGATGATGGTCCTTCCTCATGTGATGATGGTCCTCCATGTGATGATGGTCCTTCCTCATGTGATGATGGTCCTTCCTTCATGTGATGATGGTCCTTCATGTGATGATGGTCCTTCCTCCATGTGATGATGGTCCTTCCTCATGTGATGATGGTCCTTCATGTGATGATGGTCCTTCCTCCATGTGATGATGGTTCTCCATGTGATGATGGTCCTTCCTCCATGTGATGATGGTCCTTCCATGTGATGATGGTCCTCCATGTGATGATGGTCCTTCATGTGATGATGGTCCTTCATGTGATGATGGTCCTTCCTTCATGTGATGATGGTCCTTCCTCCATGTGATGATGGTCCTTCCTCCATGTGATGATGGTCCTTCATGTGATGATGGTCCTTTATGTGATGATGGTCCTTCCTCCATGTGATGATGGTCCTTCATGTGATGATGGTCCTTCCTTCATGTGATGATGGTCCTCCATGTGATGATGGTCCTTCATGTGATGATGGTCCTTCCTTCATGTGATGATGGTCCTTCATGTGATGATGGTCCTTCATGTGATGATGGTCCTTCCTCCATGTGATGATGGTCCTTCCTCCATGTGATGATGGTCCTTCCTTCATGTGATGATGGTCCTTCCTCCATGTGATGATGGTCCTTCCATGTGATGATGGTCCTTCCTCCATGTGATGATGGTCCTTCCTCCATGTGATGATGGTCCTCCATGTGATGATGGTCCTTCATGTGATGATGGTCCTTCTCATGTGATGATGGTCCTTCCTCCATGTGATGATGGTCCGTCCTTCATGTGATGATGGTCCTTCCTCATGTGATGATGGTCCTTCCTCCATGTGATGATGGTACTTCCTCCATGTGATGATGGTCCTTCCTCCATGTGATGATGGTCCTTCCTCCATGTGATGATGGTCCTTCCT
Organism: Muraenolepis orangiensis; assembly: GCA_027704905.1. Lineage (NCBI taxonomy): Eukaryota > Metazoa > Chordata > Actinopteri > Gadiformes > Muraenolepididae > Muraenolepis > Muraenolepis orangiensis. Next base: position 12,657,107 of record CM051003.1, read on the forward strand.
TCATGTGATGATGGTCCTTCCTTCAAGTGATGATGGTCCTCCATGTGATGATGGTCCTTCCTCCATGTGATGATGGTCCTTCATGTGATGATGGTCCTTCCTCCATGTGATGATGATCCTTCATGTGATGATGGTCCTTCCTCCATGTGATGATGGTCCTTCCTCCATGTGATGATGGTCCTTCATGTGATGATGGTCCTGCATGTGATGATGGTCCTTCATGTGCTGATGGTCCATCCTCCATGTGATGATGGTCCTTCCTCCATGTGATGATGGTCCTCCATGTGATGATGGTCCTCCATGTGATGATGGTCCTTCCTCCATGTGATGATGGTCCTCCATGTGATGATGGTCCTTCATGTGATGACGGTCCTTCCTCCATGTGATGATGGTCCTTCCTCCATGTGATGATGATCCTTCATGTGATGATGGTCCTCCATGTGATGATGGTCAGTCCTCCATCTGATGATGGTCCTCCATGTGATGATGGTCCTTCCTCCATGTGATGATGGTCCTTCATGTGATGATGGTCCTCCATGTTATGATGGTCCTTCCTCCATGTGATGATGGTCCTTCCTCCATGTGATGATGGTCTCCTTCATGTGATGATGGTCCTTCCTTCATGTGATGATGGTCCTTCCTCCATGTGATGATGGTCCTTCCTCATGTGATGATGGTCCTTCCTCCATGTGATGATGGTCCTTCCTTCATGTGATGATGGTCCTTCCTTCAGTGATGATGGTCCTCCATGTGATGATGGTCCTTCCTCCATGTGATGATGGTCCTTCCTCCATGTGATGATGGTCCTCCATGTGATGATGGTCCTTCCTCCATGTGATGATGGTCCTTCATGTGATGATGGACCTTCCTCCATGTTATGATGGTACTTCCTCCATGTAATGATGGTCCTCCATGTGATGATGGTCCTTCATGTGATAATTGACCTTCCTCCATGTTATGATGGTACTTCCTCCATGTAATGATGGTCCTCCATGTAATGATGGTCCTTCATGTGATGATGGTTCTCCATGTTATGATGGTCCTTTTTACCATGTGATGATGGGCCTTCATGTGATGATGGTCCTTCCTTCATGTGATGATGGTCCTTCATGTGATAATGGACCTTCCTCCATGTTATGATGGTTCTTCCTCCATGTAATGATGGTCCTTCATGTGATAATGGACCTTCCTCCATGTTATGATGGTACTTCCTCCATGTAATGATGGTCCTTCATGTGATGATGTTTCTCCATGTTATGATGGTCCTTTCTCCATGTGATGATGGGTCTTCATGTGATGATGGTCCTTCATGTGATGATGGTCCTTCCCTCATGTGATGATGGTCCTTCATGTGATGATGGTCCTCCATGTGATGATGGTCCTTCCTCCATGTGATGATGGTCCTTCATGTGATGATGGTCCTTCCTCCATGTGATGATGGTCCTTCATGTGATGATGGTCCTCCATGTGATGATGGTCCTTCCTCCATGTGATGATGGTCCTTCATGTGATGATGATCCTCCATGTGATGATGGTCCTTCCTTCATGTGATGATGGTCCTTCCTCCATGTAATGATGGTCCTTCATGTGATAATGGACCTTCCTCCATGTTATGATGGTACTTCCTCCATGTAATGATGGTCCATCATGTGATGATGTTTCTCCATGTTATGATGGTCCTTTCTCCATGTGATGATGGGTCTTCATGTGATGATGGTCCTTCATGTGATGATGGTCCTTCCTCCATGTGATGATGGTCCTTCATGTGATGATGGTCCTTCTTTCATGTGATGATGGTCCCTCCTCCATGTGATGATGGTCCTTCCTCCATGTGATGATGGTCCTTCATGTGATGATGGTCCTTCCTCCATGTGATGATGGTCCTTCATGTGATGATGGTCCTTCATGTGATGATGGTCCTTCATCCATGTGATGATGGTCCTTCCTCCATGTGATGATGGTCCTTCATCCATGTGATGATGGTCCTTCCTCCATGTGATGATGGTCCTTCCTTCATGTGATGATGGTCCTTCCTCATGTGATGATGGTCCTTCCTCCATGTGATTATGGTCCTTCATGTGATGATTGTCCTTCCTTCATGTGATGATGGTCCTTCATGTGATGATGGTCCTTCATGTGATGATGGTCCTCCTTCATGTGATGATGGTCCTTCATGTGATGATGGTCCTTCCTCCATGTGATGATGGTCCTCCATGTGATGATGGTCCTTCATGTGATGATGGTCCTTCATGTGATGATGGTCCTTCCTTCATGTGATGATGGTCCTTCATGTGATGATGGTCCTTCCTTCATGTGATGATGGTCCTTCATGTGATGATGGTCCTTCCTTCATGTGATGATGGTCCTTCATGTGATGATGGTCCTTCATGTGATGATGGTCCTTCCTTCATGTGATGATGGTCCTTCATGTGATGATGGTCCTTCCTTCATGTGATGATGGTCCTTCATGTGATGATGGTCCTTCATGTGATGATGGTCCTTCCTTCATGTGATGATGGTCCTTCATGTGATGATGGTCCTTCCTTCATGTGATGATGGTCCTTCATGTGATGATGGTCCTTCATGTGATGATGGTCCTTCCTTCATGTGATGATGGTCCTTCCTTCATGTGATGATGGTCCTCCATGTGATGATGGTCCTCCATGTGATGATGGTCCTCCATGTGATGATGGTCCTTCATGTGATGATGGTCCTTCCTTCATGTGATGATGGTCCTTCCTGTGTTGATGGTCCTTCCTGTGATGATGGTCCTTCCTGTGATGATGGTCCTTCCTTCATGTGATGATGGTCCTTCCTCCATGTGATGATGGTCCTTCTCCATGTGATGATGGTCCTTCCTTCATGTGATGATGGTCCTTCCTCCATGTGATGATGGTCCTTCCTGTGATGATGGTCCTTCCTCCATGTGATGATGGTCCTTCCTCCATGTGATGATGGTCCTTCCTCTATGTGATGATGGTCCTTCCTCCATGTGATGATGGTCCTTCCTTCATGTGATGATGGTCCTTCCTCCATGTGATGATGGTCCTTCCTTCATGTGATGATGGTCCTTCCTTCATGTGATGATGGTCCTTCCTCCATGTGATGATGGTCCTTCCTTCATGTGATGATGGTCCTTCCTCCATGTGATGATGGTCCTTCCTTCATGTGATGATGGTCCTTCCTCCATGTGATGATGGTCCTTCATGTGATGATGGTCGGTCTTTCATGTGATGATGGTCCTTCATGTGATGATGGTCCTTCATGTGATGATGGTCCTTCATGTGATGATGGTCCTTCCTCCATGTGATGATGGTCCTTCCTTCATGTGATGATGGTCCTTCATGTGATGATGGTCCTTCCTGTGATGGTCCTTCCTGTGATGATGGTCCTTCCTTCATGTGATGATGGTCCTTCCTCCATGTGATGATGGTCCTTCCTCCATGTGATGATGGTCCTTCCTTCATGTGATGATGGTCCTTCCTCCATGTGATGATGGTCCTTCCTTCATGTGATGATGGTCCTTCCTCCATGTGATGATGGTCCTTCCTTCATGTGATGATGGTCCTTCCTTCATGTGATGATGGTCCTTCCTCCATGTGATGATGGTCCTTCCTTCATGTGATGATGGTCCTTCCTCCATGTGATGATGGTCCTTCCTTCATGTGATGATGGTCCTTCCTCCATGTGATGATGGTCCTTCATGTGATGATGGTCGGTCTTTCATGTGATGATGGTCCTTCATGTGATGATGGTCCTTCATGTGATGATGGTCCTTCATGTGATGATGGTCCTTCCTCCATGTGATGATGGTCCTTCATGTGATGATGGTCCTTCCTTCATGTGATGATGGTCCTTCATGTGATGATGGTCCTTCCTCCATGTGATGATGGTCCTTCCTTCATGTGATGATGGTCCTTCATGTGATGATGGTCCTTCCTTCATGTGATGATGGTCCTTCCTTCATGTGATGATGGTCCTTCCTCCATGTGATGATGGTCCTTCATGTGATGATGGTCCTTCCTTCATGTGATGATGGTCCTTCCTCCATGTGTTGATGGTCCTTCATGTGATGATGGTCGGTCTTTCATGTGATGATGGTCCTTCATGTGATGATGGTCCTTCATGTGATGATGGTCCTTCATGTGATGATGGTCCTTCCTCCATGTGATGATGGTCCTTCATGTGATGATGGTCCTTCCTTCATGTGATGATGGTCCTTCCTTCATGTGATGATGGTCCTTCCTCCATGTGATGATGGTCCTTCATGTGATGATGGTCCTTCCTTCATGTGATGATGGTCCTTCCTTCATGTGATGATGGTCCTTCCTCCATGTGATGATGGTCCTTCATGTGATGATGGTCCTTCCTCCATGTGATGATGGTCCTTCATGTGATGATGGTCCTTCCTTCATGTGATGATGGTCCTTCCTCCATGTGATGATGGTCCTTCCTCCATGTGATGATGGTCCTTCATGTGATGATGGTCCTTTATGTGATGATGGTCCTTCCTCCATGTGATGATGGTCCTTCATGTGATGATGGTCCTTCCTTCATGTGATGATGGTCCTCCATGTGATGATGGTCCTTCATGTGATGATGGTCCTTCCTTCATGTGATGATGGTCCTCCATGTGATGATGGTCCTCCATGTGATGATGGTCCTTCCTCCATGTGATGATGGTCCTTCCTTCATGTGATGATGGTCCTTCCTTCAAGTGATGATGGTCCTCCATGTGATGATGGTCCTTCCTCCATGTGATGATGGTCCTTCATGTGATGATGGTCCTTCCTCCATGTGATGATGATCCTTCATGTGATGATGGTCCTTCCTCCATGTGATGATGGTCCTTCCTCCATGTGATGATGGTCCTTCATGTGATGATGGTCCTGCATGTGATGATGGTCCTTCATGTGCTGATGGTCCATCCTCCATGTGATGATGGTCCTTCCTCCATGTGATGATGGTCCTTCCTCCATGTGATGACGGTCCTTCCTTCATGTGATGATGGTCCTTCCTTCATGTGATGACGGTCCTTCCTCCATGTGATGATGGTCCTTCCTCCATGTGATGATGATCCTTCATGTGATGATGGTCCTCCATGTGATGATGGTCAGTCCTCCATCTGATGATGGTCCTCCATGTGATGATGGTCCTTCCTCCATGTGATGATGGTCCTCCATGTGATGATGGTCCTTCATGTGATGATGGTCCTTCCTCCATGTGATGATGGTCCTTCCTCCATGTGATGATGGTCCTTCATGTGATGATGGTCCTCCATGTGATAATGGTCCTTCATGTGATGATGGTTCTCCATGTTATGATGGTCCTTCCTCCATGTGATGATGGTCCTTCCTCAATGTGATGATGGTCATTCCTTCATGTGATGATGGTCCTTCCTCCATGTGATGATGGTCCTTCCTCCATGTGATGATGGTCCTTCCTCAATGTGATGATGGTCCTCCATGTGATGATGGTCCTCCATGTGATGATGGTCCTTCCTCCATGTGATGATGGTCCTTCATGTGATGATGGACCTTCCTCCATGTTATGATGGTACTTCCTCCATGTAATGATGGTCCTCCATGTGATGATGGTCCTTCATGTGATAATTGACCTTCCTCCATGTTATGATGGTACTTCCTCCATGTAATGATGGTCCTCCATGTAATGATGGTCCTTCATGTGATGATGGTTCTCCATGTTATGATGGTCCTTTTTACCATGTGATGATGGGCCTTCATGTGATGATGGTCCTTCCTTCATGTGATGATGGTCCTTCATGTGATAATGGACCTTCCTCCATGTTATGATGGTTCTTCCTCCATGTAATGATGGTCCTTCATGTGATAATGGACCTTCCTCCATGTTATGATGGTACTTCCTCCATGTAATGATGGTCCTTCATGTGATGATGTTTCTCCATGTTATGATGGTCCTTTCTCCATGTGATGATGGGTCTTCATGTGATGATGGTCCTTCATGTGATGATGGTCCTTCCCTCATGTGATGATGGTCCTTCATGTGATGATGGTCCTCCATGTGATGATGGTCCTTCCTCCATGTGATGATGGTCCTTCATGTGATGATGGTCCTTCCTCCATGTGATGATGGTCCTTCATGTGATGATGGTCCTCCATGTGATGATGGTCCTTCCTCCATGTGATGATGGTCCTTCATGTGATGATGATCCTCCATGTGATGATGGTCCTTCCTTCATGTGATGATGGTCCTTCCTCCATGTAATGATGGTCCTTCATGTGATAATGGACCTTCCTCCATGTTATGATGGTACTTCCTCCATGTAATGATGGTCCTTCATGTGATGATGTTTCTCTATGTTATGATGGTCCTTTCTCCATGTGATGATGGGTCTTCATGTGATGATGGTCCTTCATGTGATGATGGTCCTTCCTCCATGTGATGATGGTCCTTCATGTGATGATGGTCCTTCTTTCATGTGATGATGGTCCCTCCTCCATGTGATGATGGTCCTTCCTCCATGTGATGATGGTCCTTCATGTGATGATGGTCCTTCCTTCATGTGATGATGGTCCTTCATGTGATGATGGTCCTTCCTTCATGTGATGATGGTCCTTCATGTGATGATGGTCCTTCATGTGATGATTGTCCTTCCTTCATGTGATGATGGTCCTTCATGTGATGATGGTCCTTCCTTCATGTGATGATGGTCCTTCATGTGATGATGGTCCTTCATGTGATGATGGTCCTTCCTTCATGTGATGATGGTCCTTCCTTCATGTGATGATGGTCCTCCATGTGATGATGGTCCTCCATGTGATGATGGTCCTCCATGTGATGATGGTCCTTCATGTGATGATGGTCCTTCCTTCATGTGTTGATGGTCCTTCCTGTGTTGATGGTCCTTCCTGTGATGATGGTCCTTCCTGTGATGATGGTCCTTCCTTCATGTGATGATGGTCCTTCCTCCATGTGATGATGGTCCTTCCTCCATGTGATGATGGTCCTTCCTTCATGTGATGATGGTCCTTCCTCCATGTGATGATGGTCCTTCCTGTGATGATGGTCCTTCCTCCATGTGATGATGGTCGTTCCTCTATGTGATGATGGTCCTTCCTCCATGTGATGATGGTCCTTCCTTCATGTGATGATGGTCCTTCCTCCATGTGATGATGGTCCTTCCTTCATGTGATGATGGTCCTTCCTTCATGTGATGATGGTCCTTCCTCCATGTGATGATGGTCCTTCCTTCATGTGATGATGGTCCTTCCTCCATGTGATGATGGTCCTTCCTTCATGTGATGATGGTCCTTCCTCCATGTGATGATGGTCCTTCATGTGATGATGGTCGGTCTTTCATGTGATGATGGTCCTTCATGTGATGATGGTCCTTCATGTGATGATGGTCCTTCATGTGATGATGGTCCTTCCTCCATGTGATGATGGTCCTTCCTTCATGTGATGATGGTCCTTCATGTGATGATGGTCCTTCCTTCATGTGATGATGGTCCTTCCTGTGATGATGGTCCTTCCTGTGATGATGGTCCTTCCTTCATGTGATGATGGTCCTTCCTCCATGTGATGATGGTCCTTCCTCCATGTGATGATGGTCCTTCCTTCATGTGATGATGGTCCTTCCTCCATGTGATGATGGTCCTTCCTTCATGTGATGATGGTCCTTCCTCCATGTGATGATGGTCCTTCCTTCATGTGATGATGGTCTTTCCTTCATGTGATGATGGTCCTTCCTCCATGTGATGATGGTCCTTCCTTCATGTGATGATGGTCCTTCCTCCATGTGATGATGGTCCTTCCTTCATGTGATGATGGTCCTTCCTCCATGTGATGATGGTCCTTCATGTGATGATGGTCGTCTTTCATGTGATGATGGTCCTTCATGTGATGATGGTCCTTCATGTGATGATGGTCCTTCCTCCATGTGATGATGGTCCTTCATGTGATGATGGTCCTTCCTCCATGTGATGATGGTCCTTCATGTGATGATGGTCGTTCCTTCATGTGATGATGGTCCTTCATGTGATGATGGTCCTTCATGTGATGATGGTCCTTCCTTCATGTGATGATGGTCCTTCATGTGATGATGGTCCTTCCTTCATGTGATGATGGTCCTTCCTTCATGTGATGATGGTCCTTCCTCCATGTGATGATGGTCCTTCATGTGATGATGGTCCTTCCTTCATGTGATGATGGTCCTTCCTCCATGTGTTGATGGTCCTTCATGTGATGATGGTCGGTCTTCATGTGATGATGGTCCTTCATGTGATGATGGTCCTTCATGTGATGATGGTCCTTCATGTGATGATGGTCCTTCCTCCATGTGATGATGGTCCTTCATGTGATGATGGTCCTTCCTTCATGTGATGATGGTCCTTCTCATGTGATGATGGTCCTTCCTCCATGTGATGATGGTCCTTCATGTGATGATGGTCCTTCCTTCATGTGATGATGGTCCTTCCTTCATGTGATGATGGTCCTTCCTCCATGTGATGATGGTCCTTCATGTGATGATGGTCCTTCCTCCATGTGATGATAGTCCTTCATGTGATGATGGTCCTTCCTTCATGTGATGATGGTCCTTCCTCCATGTGATGATGGTCCTTCCTCCATGTGATGATGGTCCTTCATGTGATGATGGTCCTTTATGTGATGATGGTCCTTCCTCCATGTGATGATGGTCCTTCATGTGATGATGGTCCTTCCTTCATGTGATGATGGTCCTCCATGTGATGATGGTCCTTCATGTGATGATGGTCCTTCCTTCATGTGATGATGGTCCTTCATGTGATGATGGTCCTTCCTCCATGTGATGATGGTCCTTCCTCCATGTGATGATGGTCCTTCCTTCATGTGATGATGGTCCTTCCTCCATGTGATGATGGTCCTTCCTTCATGTGATGATGGTCCTTCCTCCATGTGATGATGGTCCTTCCTTCATGTGATGATGGTCCTTCCTTCAAGTGATGATGGTCCTCCATGTGATGATGGTCCTTCCTCCATGTGATGATGGTCCTTCATGTGATGATGGTCCTTCCTCCATGTGATGATGATCCTTCATGTGATGATGGTCCTTCCTCCATGTGATGATGGTCCTTCCTCCATGTGATGATGGTCCTTCATGTGATGATGGTCCTGCATGTGATGATGGTCCTTCATGTGCTGATGGTCCATCCTCCATGTGATGATGGTCCTTCCTCCATGTGATGATGGTCCTTCCTCCATGTGATGACGGTCCTTCCTTCATGTGATGATGGTCCTTCCTTCATGTGATGACGGTCCTTCCTCCATGTGATGATGGTCCTTCCTCCATGTGATGATGATCCTTCATGTGATGATGGTCCTCCATGTGATGATGGTCAGTCCTCCATCTGATGATGGTCCTCCATGTGATGATGGTCCTTCCTCCATGTGATGATGGTCCTCCATGTGATGATGGTCCTTCATGTGATGATGGTCCTTCCTCCATGTGATGATGGTCCTTCATGTGATGATGGTCCTCCATGTGATGATGGTCCTTCATGTGATGATGGTTCTCCATGTTATGATGGTCCTTCCTCCATGTGATGATGGTCCTTCCTCAATGTGATGATGGTCATTCCTTCATGTGATGATGGTCCTTCCTCCATGTGATGATGGTCCTCCTCCATGTGATGATGGTCCTTCCTCCATGTGATGATGGTCCTTCATGTGATGATGGACCTTCCTCCATGTTATGATGGTACTTCCTCCATGTAATGATGGTCCTCCATGTGATGATGGTCCTTCATGTGATAATTGACCTTCCTCCATGTTATGATGGTACTTCCTCCATGTAATGATGGTCCTCCATGTAATGATGGTCCTTCATGTGATGATGGTTCTCCATGTTATGATGGTCCTTTTACCATGTGATGATGGGCCTTCATGTGATGATGGTCCTTCCTTCATGTGATGATGGTCCTTCATGTGATAATGGACCTTCCTCCATGTTATGATGGTTCTTCCTCCATGTAATGATGGTCCTTCATGTGATAATGGACCTTCCTCCATGTTATGATGGTACTTCCTCCATGTAATGATGGTCCTTCATGTGATGATGTTTCTCCATGTTATGATGGTCCTTTCTCCATGTGATGATGGGTCTTCATGTGATGATGGTCCTTCATGTGATGATGGTCCTTCCCTCATGTGATGATGGTCCTTCATGTGATGATGGTCCTCCATGTGATGATGGTCCTTCCTCCATGTGATGATGGTCCTTCATGTGATGATGGTCCTTCCTCCATGTGATGATGGTCCTTCATGTGATGATGGTCCTCCATGTGATGATGGTCCTTCCTCCATGTGATGATGGTCCTTCATGTGATGATGATCCTCCATGTGATGATGGTCCTTCCTTCATGTGATGATGGTCCTTCCTCCATGTAATGATGGTCCTTCATGTGATAATGGACCTTCCTCCATGTTATGATGGTACTTCCTCCATGTAATGATGGTCCTTCATGTGATGATGTTTCTCTATGTTATGATGGTCCTTTCTCCATGTGATGATGGGTCTTCATGTGATGATGGTCCTTCATGTGATGATGGTCCTTCCTCCATGTGATGATGGTCCTTCATGTGATGATGGTCCTTCTTTCATGTGATGATGGTCCCTCCTCCATGTGATGATGGTCCTTCCTCCATGTGATGATGGTCCTTCATGTGATGATGGTCCTTCCTCCATGTGATGATGGTCCTTCATGTGATGATGGTCCTTCATCCATGTGATGATGGTCCTTCCTCCATGTGATGATGGTCCTTCATCCATGTGATGATGGTCCTTCCTCCATGTGATGATGGTCCTTCCTTCATGTGATGATGGTCCTTCCTCCATGTGATGATGGTCCTTCCTCCATGTGATTATGGTCCTTCATGTGATGATTGTCCTTCCTTCATGTGATGATGGTCCTTCATGTGATGATGGTCCTTCATGTGATGATGGTCCTTCCTTCATGTGATGATGGTCCTTCCTTCATGTGATGATGGTCCTCCATGTGATGATGGTCCTCCATGTGATGATGGTCCTCCATGTGATGATGGTCCTTCATGTGATGATGGTCCTTCCTTCATGTGTTGATGGTCCTTCCTGTGATGATGGTCCTTCCTTCATGTGATGATGGTCCTTCCTCCATGTGATGATGGTCCTTCCTCCATGTGATGATGGTCCTTCCTTCATGTGATGATGGTCCTTCATGTGATGATGGTCCTTCCTGTGATGATGGTCCTTCCTCCATGTGATGATGGTCCTTCCTCCATGTGATGATGGTCGTTCCTCTATGTGATGATGGTCCTTCCTCCATGTGATGATGGTCCTTCCTTCATGTGATGATGGTCCTTCCTCCATGTGATGATGGTCCTTCCTTCATGTGATGATGGTCCTTCCTTCATGTGATGATGGTCCTTCCTCCATGTGATGATGGTCCTTCCTTCATGTGATGATGGTCCTTCCTCCATGTGATGATGGTCCTTCCTGTGATGATGGTCCTTCCTCCATGTGATGATGGTCCTTCCTCCATGTGATGATGGTCGTTCCTCTATGTGATGATGGTCCTTCCTCCATGTGATGATGGTCCTTCCTTCATGTGATGATGGTCCTTCCTCCATGTGATGATGGTCGGTCTTTCATGTGATGATGGTCCTTCATGTGATGATGGTCCTTCATGTGATGATGGTCCTTCATGTGATGATGGTCCTTCCTCCATGTGATGATGGTCCTTCATGTGATGATGGTCCTTCCTTCATGTGATGATGGTCCTTCATGTGATGATGGTCCTTCCTTCATGTGATGATGGTCCTTCCTTCATGTGATGATGGTCCTTCCTCCATGTGATGATGGTCCTTCATGTGATGATGGTCCTTCCTTCATGTGATGATGGTCCTTCCTCCATGTGTGATGGTCCTTCATGTGATGATGGTCCTTCCTTCATGTGATGATGGTCCTTCCTCCATGTGATGATGGTCCTTCCTCCATGTGATGATGGTCCTTCCTGTGATGATGGTCCTTCCTTCATGTGATGATGGTCCTTCCTCCATGTGATGATGGTCCTTCCTCCATGTGATGATGGTCCTTCCTCCATGTGATGATGGTCCTTCCTCCATGTGATGATGGTCGTTCCTCTATGTGATGATGGTCCTTCCTCCATGTGATGATGGTCCTTCCTCCATGTGATGATGGTCCTTCCTTCATGTGATGATGGTCCTTCCTTCATGTGATGATGGTCCTTCCTCCATGTGATGATGGTCCTTCCTTCATGTGATGATGGTCCTTCCTCCATGTGATGATGGTCCTTCCTTCATGTGATGATGGTCCTTCCTCCATGTGATGATGGTCCTTCATGTGATGATGGTCGGTCTTTCATGTGATGATGGTCCTTCATGTGATGATGGTCCTTCATGTGATGATGGTCCTCCATGTGATGATGGTCCTTCATGTGATGATGGTCCTTCCTCCATGTGATGATGGTCCTTCATGTGATGATGGTCCTTCCTTCATGTGATGATGGTCCTTCATGTGATGATGGTCCTTCCTTCATGTGATGATGGTCCTTCCTTCATGTGATGATGGTCCTTCCTCCATGTGATGATGGTCCTTCATGTGATGATGGTCCTTCCTTCATGTGATGATGGTCCTTCCTCCATGTGATGATGGTCCTTCATGTGATGATGGTCCTTCATGTGATGATGGTCCTTCATGTGATGATGGTCCTTCATGTGATGATGGTCCTTCCTCCATGTGATGATGGTCCTTCATGTGATGATGGTCCTTCCTTCATGTGATGATGGTCCTTCCTTCATGTGATGATGGTCCTTCCTCCATGTGATGATGGTCCTTCATGTGATGATGGTCCTTCCTTCATGTGATGATGGTCCTTCCTTCATGTGATGATGGTCCTTCCTCCATGTGATGATGGTCCTTCCTCCATGTGATGATGGTCCTTCATGTGATGATGGTCCTTCCTTCATGTGATGATGGTCCTTCCTTCATGTGATGATGGTCCTTCCTCCATGTGATGATGGTCCTTCCTCCATGTGATGATGGTCCTTCATGTGATGATGGTCCTTCATGTGATGATGGTCCTTCATGTGATGATGGTCCTTCATGTGATGATGGTCCTTCATGTGATGATGGTCCTTCCTTCATGTGATGATGGTCCTTCCTTCATGTGATGATGGTCCTTCCTCCATGTGATGATGGTCCTTCCATGTGATGATGGTCCTTCCTCCATGTGATGATGGTCCTTCCTCCATGTGATGATGGTCCTTCATGTGATGATGGTCCTTCATGTGATGATGGTCCTCTCATGTGATGATGGTCCTTCCATGTGATGATGGTCCTTCATGTGATGATGGTCCTTCCATGTGATGATGGTCCTCCATGTGATGATGGTCCTTCCATGTGATGATGGTCCTTCCTCCATGTGATGATGGTCCTTCCTTCATGTGATGATGGTCCTTCATGTGATGATGGCCTCCTCCATGTGATGATGGTCCTTCCTCCATGTGATGATGGTCCTTCCTCCATGTGATGATGGTCCTTCATGTGATGATGGTCCTTCATGTGATGATGGTCCTTCCTTCATGTGATGATGGTCCTTCATGTGATGATGGTCCTTCTCCATGTGATGATGGTCCTTCTCATGTGATGATGGTCCTTCCATGTGATGATGGTCCTTCATGTGATGATGGTCCTTCCATGTGATGATGGTCCTTCCATGTGATGATGGTCCTTCCATGTGATGATGGTCCTTCATGTGATGATGGTCCTTCCTCCATGTGATGATGGTCCTCTCATGTGATGATGGTCCTTCCTCCATGTGATGATGGTCCTTCATGTGATGATGGTCCTTCCTCCATGTGATGATGGTCCTTCATGTGATGATGGTCCTCCATGTGATGATGGTCCTTCCATGTGATGATGGTCCTTCCATGTGATGATGGTCCTTCCTCCATGTGATGATGGTCCTTCCTCCATGTGATGATGGTCCTTCCTTCATGTGATGATGGTCCTTCCATGTGATGATGGTCCTTCCATGTGATGATGGTCCTTCATGTGATGATGGTCCTTCCTCCATGTGATGATGGTCCTTCATGTGATGATGGTCCTTCATGTGATGATGGTCCTTCCTTCATGTGATGATGGTCCTTCCTCCATGTGATGATGGTCCTTCCTATGTGATGATGGTCCTTCCTCCATGTGATGATGGTCCTTCCTTCATGTGATGATGGTCCTCCATGTGATGATGGTCCTCTCATGTGATGATGGTCCTTCCTCATGTGATGATGGTCCTTCATGTGATGATGGTCCTTCCTCATGTGATGATGGTCCTTCCTCATGTGATGATGGTCCTTCATGTGATGATGGTCCTTCCTCCATGTGATGATGGTCCTTCCTCCATGTGATGATGGTCCTTCATGTGATGATGGTCCTTCATGTGATGATGGTCCTTCATGTGATGATGGTCCTTCCTTCATGTGATGATGGTCCTCCTCCATGTGATGATGGTCCTTCCTCATGTGATGATGGTCCTTCCTCCATGTGATGATGGTCCTTCCTCATGTGATGATGGTCCTTCATGTGATGATGGTCCTTCCATGTGATGATGGTCCTTCATGTGATGATGGTCCTTCCTCCATGTGATGATGGTCCTTCATGTGATGATGGTCCTCCTCCATGTGATGATGGTCCTTCCTCATGTGATGATGGTCCTTCCTCATGTGATGATGGTCCTTCCTCATGTGATGATGGTCCTTCCTCCATGTGATGATGGTCCTTCATGTGATGATGGTCCTTCCTCCATGTGATGATGGTCCTTCATGTGATGATGGTCCTTCCTCCATGTGATGATGGTCCTTCCTCATGTGATGATGGTCCTCCATGTGATGATGGTCCTTCATGTGATGATGGTCCTTCATGTGATGATGGTCCTTCCTCCATGTGATGATGGTCCTTCATGTGATGATGGTCCTTCATGTGATGATGGTCCTTCCTCATGTGATGATGGTCCTTCCTCCATGTGATGATGGTCCTTCCTTATGTGATGATGGTCCTTCCTCCATGTGATGATGGTCCTTCCTCCATGTGATGATGGTCCTTCATGTGATGATGGTCCTTCCTCCATGTGATGATGGTCCTTCCATGTGATGATGGTCCTTCATGTGATGATGGTCCTCCATGTGATGATGGTCCTTCCTCCATGTGATGATGGTCCTTCATGTGATGATGGTCCTTCATGTGATGATGGTCCTCATGTGATGATGGTCCTTCATGTGATGATGGTCCTTCCTCATGTGATGATGGTCCTTCCTCCATGTGATGATGGTCCTTCATGTGATGATGGTCCTTCCTCATGTGATGATGGTCCTTCATGTGATGATGGTCCTTCCTCATGTGATGATGGTCCTTCCATGTGATGATGGTCCTTCATGTGATGATGGTCCTCTCATGTGATGATGGTCCTTCCTCCATGTGATGATGGTCCTTCATGTGATGATGGTCCTTCCTCCATGTGATGATGGTCCTTCCTTCATGTGATGATGGTCCTTCATGTGATGATGGTCCTTCCTCCATGTGATGATGGTCCTTCCTCATGTGATGATGGTCCTTCTATGTGATGATGGTCCTTCCTCATGTGATGATGGTCCTTCCTCATGTGATGATGGTCCTTCCTCCATGTGATGATGGTCCTTCCTCATGTGATGATGGTCCTTCCTCCATGTGATGATGGTCCTTCCTCATGTGATGATGGTCCTTCCTTCATGTGATGATGGTCCTCTCATGTGATGATGGTCCTTCCTCATGTGATGATGGTCCTTCCTCCATGTGATGATGGTCCTTCCTCATGTGATGATGGTCCTTCATGTGATGATGGTCCTTCCATGTGATGATGGTCCTTCCATGTGATGATGGTCCTTCATGTGATGATGGTCCTTCCTCATGTGATGATGGTCCTTCCTCCATGTGATGATGGTCCTTCATGTGATGATGGTCCTTCCTCCATGTGATGATGGTCCTTCATGTGATGATGGTCCTTCCATGTGATGATGGTCCTCCATGTGATGATGGTCCTTCATGTGATGATGGTCCTTCATGTGATGATGGTCCTTCTCATGTGATGATGGTCCTTCATGTGATGATGGTCCTTCATGTGATGATGGTCCTCCATGTGATGATGGTCCTTCATGTGATGATGGTCCTTCCTCCATGTGATGATGGTCCTTCCTCATGTGATGATGGTCCTTCATGTGATGATGGTCCTCCTCATGTGATGATGGTCCTCCATGTGATGATGGTCCTTCATGTGATGATGGTCCTTCATGTGATGATGGTCCTTCCTTCATGTGATGATGGTCTTCCTCCATGTGATGATGGTCCTTCCTCCATGTGATGATGGTCCTTCCTCCATGTGATGATGGTCCTTCCTCCATGTGATGATGGTCCTTCATGTGATGATGGTCCTTCTCATGTGATGATGGTCCCTCCATGTGATGATGGTCCTTCATGTGATGATGGTCCTTCCTCATGTGATGATGGTCCTTCATGTGATGATGGTCCTTCATGTGATGATGGTCCTTCCTCCATGTGATGATGGTCCTTCATGTGATGATGGTCCTTCCATGTGATGATGGTCCTTCATGTGATGATGGTCCTTCATGTGATGATGGTCCTTCATGTGATGATGGTCCTTCCTTCATGTGATGATGGTCCTCTCATGTGATGATGGTCCTTCCATGTGATGATGGTCCTTCCTCCATGTGATGATGGTCCTTCCATGTGATGATGGTCCTTCCATGTGATGATGGTCCTTCATGTGATGATGGTCCTTCCATGTGATGATGGTCCTTCATGTGATGATGGTCCTTCCTCCATGTGATGATGGTCCTTCCTCATGTGATGATGGTCCTTCATGTGATGATGGTCCTTCCTTCATGTGATGATGGTCTCCTCCATGTGATGATGGTCCTTCCTCATGTGATGATGGTCCTTCCTCCATGTGATGATGGTCCTTCATGTGATGATGGTCCTTCATGTGATGATGGTCCTTCATGTGATGATGGTCCTCCATGTGATGATGGTCCTTCCTCCATGTGATGATGGTCCTTCCTCCATGTGATGATGGTCCTTCATGTGATGATGGTCCTTCCTCCATGTGATGATGGTCCTTCATGTGATGATGGTCCTTCCATGTGATGATGGTCCTTCATGTGATGATGGTCCTTCCTTCATGTGATGATGGTCCTTCCTCCATGTGATGATGGTCCTTCATGTGATGATGGTCCTTCCTCCATGTGATGATGGTCCTTCCTCCATGTGATGATGGTCCTCTCCATGTGATGATGGTCCTTCATGTGATGATGGTCCTTCCTCCATGTGATGATGGTCCTTCATGTGATGATGGTCCTTCCTCCATGTGATGATGGTCCTTCATGTGATGATGGTCCTTCCTCCATGTGATGATGGTCCTTCATGTGATGATGGTCCTCCATGTGATGATGGTCCTTCATGTGATGATGGTCCTTCATGTGATGATGGTCCTTCCTCATGTGATGATGGTCCTTCCTCCATGTGATGATGGTCCCTTCATGTGATGATGGTCCTTCCTCCATGTGATGATGGTCCTCTCATGTGATGATGGTCCTTCCTCCATGTGATGATGGTCCTCCTCATGTGATGATGGTCCTTCCTCATGTGATGATGGTCCTTCCTTCATGTGATGATGGTCCTTCCTTCATGTGATGATGGTCCTTCATGTGATGATGGTCCTTCCCATGTGATGATGGTCCTTCCTCCATGTGATGATGGTCCTTCATTTGATGATGGTCCTTCCTCCATGTGATGATGTTCCTTCCATGTGATGATGGTCCTTCATGTGATGATGGTCCGTCATGTGATAATGGTCCTCCATGTTATGATGGTCCTTCATGTGATGATGGTCCTTCATATGATGATGGTCCTTCATGTGAGGATGGTCCTTCCTTCATGTGATGATGGTCCTTCCTCCATGTGATGATGGTCCTTCCTGTGATGATGGTCCTTCCTTCATGTGATGATGGTCCTTCCTCCATGTGATGATGGTCCTTCCTTAATGTGATGATGTTCCTCCATGTGATGATGGTCCTCCATGTGATGATGGTCCTTCATGTGATGATGGTCCTTCCTCCATGTGATGATGGTCCTTCATGTGATGTTGGTCCTCCATGTGATGATGATCCTTCCTTCATGTGATGATGGTCCTCCATGTGATGATGGTCCTCCATGTGATGATGGTCCTTCATGTAATGATGGTCCTTCATGTGATGATGGTCCTTCATGTGATGATGGTCCTTCATGTGATGATGGTCCTTCCTTCATGTGATGATGGTCCTTCCTCCATGTCATGATGGTCCTTCATGTGATTATGGTCCTTCCTCCATGTGATGATGGTCCTTCCTTCATGTGATGATGGTCCTTCCTCCATGTGATGATGGTCCTTCCTCCATGTGATGATGGTCCTTCCTCCATGTGATGATGGTCCTTCCTTCATGTGATGATGGTCCTTCCTTCATGTGATGATGGTCCTTCATGTGATGATGGTCCTTCATGTGATGATGGTCCTTCCTTCATGTGATGATGGTCCCTCCTACATGTAATGATGGTCCGTCCTCCATGTGATGATGGTCATTCATGTGATGATGGTCCTTCCTCCATGTGATGATGGTCCTTCATGTGATGATGATCTTTCCTCCATGTGATGATGGTCCTTCATGTGATGATGGTCCTTCCTCCATGTGATGATGGTCCTTCCTCCATGTGATGATGGTCCTTCATGTGATGATGGTCCTTCATGTGATGATGGTCCGTCATGTGATGATGGTCCTCCATGTGATGATGGTCCTTCATGTGATGATGGTCCTTCATGTGATGATGGTCCTTCCTTCATGTGATGATGGTCCTTCCTCCATGTGATGATGGTCCCTCCTGTGATGATGGTCCTTCCTTCATGTGATGATGGTCCTTCCTCTATGTGATGATGGTCCTTCCTCCATGTGATGATGGTCCTTCCTTCATGTGATGATGGTCCTTCCTTCATGTGATGATGGTCCTTCATGTGATTATGGTCCTTCCTCCATGTGATGATGGTCCTTCCTCCATGTGATGATGGTCCTTCATTTGATGATGGTCCTTCCTCCATGTGATGATGTTCCTTCATGTGATGATGGTCCTTCATGTGATGATGGTCCTTCATGTGATGATGGTCCTTCCTTCATGTGATGATGGTCCTTCCTCCATGTCATGATGGTCCTTCATGTGATTATGGTCCTTCCTCCATGTGATGATGGTCCTTCCTTCATGTGATGATGGTCCTTCCTCCATGTGATGATGGTCCTTCCTCCATGTGATGATGGTCCTTCCTCCATGTGATGATGGTCCTTCCTTCATGTGATGATGGTCCTTCCTTCATGTGATGATGGTCCTTCATGTGATGATGGTCCTTCATGTGATGATGGTCCTTCCTTCATGTGATGATGGTCCCTCCTACATGTAATGATGGTCCGTCCTCCATGTGATGATGGTCATTCATGTGATGATGGTCCTTCCTCCATGTGATGATGGTCCTTCATGTGATGATGATCTTTCCTCCATGTGATGATGGTCCTTCATGTGATGATGGTCCTTCCTCCATGTGATGATGGTCCTTCATGTGATGATGGTCCTTCATGTGATGATGGTCCGTCATGTGATGATGGTCCTCCATGTGATGATGGTCCTTCATGTGATGATGGTCCTTCATGTGATGATGGTCCTTCCTTCATGTGATGATGGTCCTTCCTCCATGTGATGATGGTCCCTCCTGTGATGATGGTCCTTCCTTCATGTGATGATGGTCCTTCCTCCATGTGATGATGGTCCTTCCTTCATGTGATGATGGTCCTTCCTTCATGTGATGATGGTCCTTCATGTGATTATGGTCCTTCCTCCATGTGATGATGGTCCTTCCTCCATGTGATGATGGTCCTTCATTTGATGATGGTCCTTCCTCCATGTGATGATGTTCCTTCATGTGATGATGGTCCTTCATGTGATGATGGTCCGTCATGTGATAATGGTCCTCCATGTGATGATGGTCCTTCATGTGATGATGGTCCTTCATATGATGATGGTCCTTCATGTGAGGATGGTCCTTCCTGTGATGATGGTCCTTCCTTCATGTGATGATGGTCCTTCCTCCATGTGATGATGGTCCTTCCTTAATGTGATGATGTTCCTCCATGTGATGATGGTCCTCCATGTGATGATGGTCCTTCATGTGATGATGGTCCTTCCTCCATGTGATGATGGTCCTTCATGTGATGTTGGTCCTCCATGTGATGATGATCCTTCCTTCATGTGATGATGGTCCTCCATGTGATGATGGTCCTCCATGTGATGATGGTCGTCCATGTAATGATGGTCCTTCATGTGATGATGGTCCTTCATGTGATGATGGTCCTTCATGTGATGATGGTCCTTCCTTCATGTGATGATGGTCCTCCATGTGATGATGGTCCTTCCTTCATGTGATGATGGTCCTCCATGTGATGATGGTCCTCCATGTGATGAGGGTCCTTCCTTCATGTGCTGATGGTCCTTTATGTGATGATGGTCCATCCTCCATGTGATGATGGTCCTTCCTCCATGTGATGATGGTCCTTCCTTCATGTGATGATGGTCCTCCATGTGATGATGGTCCTTCATGTGATGATGGTCCTTCCTTCATGTGATGATGGTCCTGCATGTGATGATGGTCCTTCCTCCATGTGATGATGGTCCTTCCTTCATGTGATGATGGTCCTTCATGTGATGATGGTCCTTCCTCCATGTGATGATGGTCCTTCCTTCATGTGATGATGGTCCTCCATGTGATGATGGTCCTTCATGTGATGATGGTCCTTCCTCCATGTGATGATGGTCCTTCATGTGATGATGGTCCTCCATGTGATGATGGTCCTCCATGTGATGATGGTCATTCCTCCATGTTATGATGGTCCTTCCTCCATGTGATGATGGTCCTCCATGTGATGATGGTCCTTCTTTCATGTGATGATGGTCCTTCATGTGATGTTGGTCCTTCATGTGATGATGGTCCTCCATGTGATGATGGCCGGTCCTCCATGTGATGATGGTCCTCCATGTGATGATGGTCCTCCATGTGATGTTGGTCCTCCATGTGATAATGGTCGGTCCTCCATGTGATGATGGTCCTCCATGTGATGATGGTCCTTCATGTGATGATGGTCCTCCATGTGATGATGGTCCTTCCTCCATGTGATGATGGTCCTTCCTCCATGTGATGATTGTCCTTCCTTCATGTGACGATGGTCCTCCATGTGATGATGGTCGGTCCTCCATGTGATGATGGTCCTCCATGTGATGATGGTCCTTCATGTGATGATGGTCCTCCATGTGATGATGGTCCTTCCTCCATGTGATGATGGTCCTTCCTCCATGTGATGATGGTCCTTCCTCCATGTGATGATTGTCCTTCCTTCATGTGACGATGGTCCTCCATGTGATGATGGTCGGTCCTCCATGTGATGATGGTCCTCCATGTGATGATGGTCCTTCATGTGATGATGGTCCTCCATGTGATGATGGTCCTTCCTCCATGTGATGATGGTCCTTCCTCCATGTGATGATGGTCCTTCCTCCATGTGATGATTGTCCTTCCTTCATGTGACGATGGTCCTCCATGTGATGATGGTCGGTCCTCCATGTGATGATGGTCCTCCATGTGATGATGGTCCTTCATGTGATGATGGTCCTCCATGTGATGATGGTCCTTCCTCCATGTGATGATGGTCCTTCCTCCATGTGATGATTGTCCTTCCTTCATGTGATGATGGTGAACATTACACATCATTATTCCCTGCATCGGTACGGTTCCTCTTGTTTTCTAAATGATGAAAGCCTTATTGTCTGTGTGAGGTATAGACTACATTTAGAGGTACATTTATAGGTGCATTTACATGTGTATGTATATATGTATATATGTGTATGTATGTGTATATATGTATGTATATGTATATATGTATATTTAGTAATATATATATTATTATAGTATATATATTATATATATATATATACATATATAATATTTAATATATATATATATATATATATATATATTAATAGGTCTTAGCATGTTGTATATTCTATCAAGTGTACATCCTTATGTTGATAACACGCTCTTATCACAGCTACTTAAGCAGGTGACCTGGCAGTACCAAATTGTGTTATTCATCTTGTTAATATGAATGCTTGTGAACTGCTCTATAGTTATGTTTGCGTACCTCAGTGTTATGCTATTGTCTGCTTCAACTAATGTTCTCCTTGTAAGTCGCTTTGGATAAAAGCGTCTGCCAAATGCCCTAAATGTAAATGTAAATATATAAGGCTACTGTCGACTTTTTCAAGTTCGACTTGAAGGCAAGGCAGAATATGGCCACAGTCGACTTTTTCAAGTTCGACATCTTCTCAGGAGGGCATCTTATTGTACTGTAATTTACCATGTGCGGCTTTGTGGTACACACTTCTTTGCGGAGGTCCCACAGACGCTGGGTCACATCCAGGCGCCGCCGTGATCCCACAAACCTCATTTACTCTACTCTGTCTACCCATGTCCAGCTAGTGGTAACTGGGGGGCTTTGGAATTGCCAGTCAGCAGTGCAGAACACTGAGTTCATCTCAGGCTATGCATCCTTGCTTGCCCTGAACTTCCTTGCTTTTACTGAGACTTGGATCAGCCCTGAGAACACGGCCTCGCCTGCTGCTTTGTCAGATGTGTATTATTTTTCTCACACCCCCAGGAGTCGCAAGACGAGGCAGTGGTACAGGTCTGTTGATTTTGCGTGACCATTTCACAGTTCTCCCCCTCTTCATTTGAAATGTTTTCCATTTAAGCTCATTATTGCAGTTGTTTATCGTCCACCCGGCCTAGCTGGTGACTTCTTGGAGGAGCTGGACATGCTGATCTCCCACTTCCCTGATGAGGGTTCTGGCCTCATCCTTCTTGGCGACTTCAACATCTTGACTGAGAAGTTGGACCCTCTTCTCTCCTTCCTCGCCTCCTTTGACCTTTCCCGCTGCCCCTCTCCTCCGACCCACAAGGCCGTCAACCAGCTGGACCTCATCTTCACCAGCGATATAGGAAACCTTTCAGTTACTCCTCTCCATCTATCTGATCACTTCTTCATGTCCTTCTCCCTCTTCCTCCCTTACCCCCCTCCCACTCTCCCCCTACCAAGATGGTGACGTCCCGTCGCAATCTCCGCACTCTCACCCCTGCCGATCTCTCCTCTTCTGTTCTCTCTGCCCTCCCTCCTCCTGATTTGTTCTCTGTTCTACCCCCTGATATTGCCACTGACCTTCTTCTCTCTACCCTGTCCTCCTTTCTGGACACTCTCTGTCCCCTCACCTCCAGGTCTGCACGTCCAACTCCACGTGCCCCCTGGTGGTCAAACTCAGTGCGTAGGCAGAGGTGGAGCCTCAGAGAGGCGGAGCCTCAGAGAGGCAGAGCACAGGTGGCAGAAAGGAAAAGGACCTTCTCCATCTTCAAGGGCTCCTGTCAAACTTCTCCTTGTCGCTTTCATCCACCAATGCTGCATTTTACTGTTCCAAAATTCAAAGCGCAGCATCTAACCCTAAAAAACAGTTTGATACTTTTTCCTCCCTCCTCCATCCCCTCCCCCTCCCCCCAGCTCCTCCCTTCTCCCGGATGATTTCGCCAACTTCTTTGACAAGAAGGTCAACGATATCCGATTCTCCTTCCCTGACCCCCCGGCTGATGCTCACATCAACCACCCATGTCTTCCCCCCACCCTCCCACATCCTTCCCTTAGCCATTTCTCTCCCCTCTCCACAGATGATGTTCTTCACCTCATCACATCCAGCCGCCCCACCACATGCTCACTGGATCTAGTTCCCTCCCCTCTGCTTCAGTCCACTGCGCCTGAACTCCTGCCCTTCCTGACACACATCATCAACGCATCTCTGACGTCTGGATGCTTTCCCGCTGCTTTCAAGACTGCCAGAGTCACCCCCCTCCTGAAGAAACCAACACTCGACCCCTCTGAACTCAAGAACTACAGACCGGTATCCCTTTTGCCCTTCTTATCCAAAACTCTTGAACGTGCTGTCTTTAACCAATTGTCCTTGTATCTCCACCAGAACTGCCTCTTGGATCCCCACCAATCTGGTTTTAAGGCAGGTCACTTGACAGAAACTGCCCTTCTGGCAGTAACTGAGTCGCTCCATGTTGCTAGAGCAAATTCGCTCTCCTCGGTCCTGATACTCCTGGACCTGTCTGCAGCATTTGACACTGTGAACCACCAGATTCTCCTCTCCAACCTTGAGGGGATGGGTGTCTTGGGCTCTGCTCTCACCTTGTTTGCATCCTACCTAATGGGTCGCTCCTACCAGGTGGCACTGTCGGAACCACGCCGACTGACTACTGGGGTTCCACAAGGATCGGTCCTGGGTCCTCTTCTCTTCTCCCTCTACACAACGTCCCTTGGTGCTGTTATCCACTCCCATGACTTATCCTACCACTGCTATGCTGACGACACCCAACTGGTCTTGTTATTTCCCCCCTCGGACACGCAAGTGGAAACACGCATTGCCGTGTGCTTAGCAGACATCTCAAATTGGATGTCGATGCACCACCTAAAGCTCAACCTGGACAAGACTGAGTGTTCTTCCCGGCAAAGGGCTGTCCGCACCGAGACCTGGCTGTCACCATTGATGATGCTGTGATGACACCTACTCGGACCGCAAGGAATCTGGGTGTGACCCTGGACGACCAACTGTCGTTCTCAGCAAACATTGCATCGGTGACACGCTCCTGCAGATTCCTCCTCTACAACATCAGGAGGATTCGGCCGTTTTCTCACTGAAAAGGCTGCGCAGGTGCTCATCCAGGCTCTTGTCATCTCCCGGCTGGACTACTGCAACTCCCTCCTTGCTGGTGCCCCAGCATTTGCCATCAGGCCCCTGGAGCTCATTCAGAAAGCTGCAGCTCACCTGGTGTTCAACCGCCCCAAGTACTCCCACACATCTACCCTCCTTCGGACTCTACACTGGCTACCTGTAGCTGCTCGCATCCAGTTCAAGACCTTAGTGCTAGCCTACAAGGCAGTAAAAGTTACTGCTCCATCCAACCTCCAGGCAATGGTCAAGGCCTACATCCCAACCGTCCACTTCGCTCGGCTTCTTCGGGCCGTCAGCTTGCCCCCTCACTTAGGGGCCCGTGTGGCCGATCTACGGTCACGGCTCTTCTCCGTCCTGGCCCAAATTTGGTGGAACAAACTCCCCATGGATGTCACGACTGCAGAGTCACTCCCCATCTACTGCCGCTGGCTGAAAACCCATCTCTTCAGGACACACTTCCCGGATCCTTCCTCATAGTTTCAATTAAGTATATATATTAAGTATATAATTAAGTATATATATTAAGTATATATTGTTCTAGATTGACCCCGACCAAGATGGCGGCGCGTAAACATCGCGACGCCCAGCGTTTGACCAGCTTTTGCAAATTAGCGGTAATATACCTCATAATTCTTAGTCTGTTCACACAGAACAGTCGTCTTGCTCTTATCACGTACACCGACACAATCTTTTTGGAATTGGATTACATAATTCTGGCAACTTAATCAGCGATCTTCAACTC
>CM051003.1:12687812-12744772 GCA_027704905.1 Muraenolepis orangiensis
TTGTATGAGAATCAATGCAGTCATTTAGCTTTGAAAGTCGTTTCGCAATTATCTTGGTATTATTTTTTTGATTGCCACAAATATGAGGTCTTTTCAGTATTTTTTCGTTTTAATAGATAAAATAAATATAAGTACTTTCAGAAATTCTGCTCTACAGTAAATATTCTGAACATTTAATACATTAGCCAACGAGGTACATGTGAGAGGATAACACGACATCTCCTCTTTGGATGTTTCAACATGTTGGTTTACGCAGAAAAGCAAAACTGAGACATTTTCTTTAAATCATATATATATATATATATATATATATATATATATATATATATATATATATATATATATATATTCAAACATTCAAAGTCTACACCGGTCAACGATCCCCCATGCTGAGTCCCCCCTGGTCCTCCATGGGGTCTCAAGGAGTCAGACAGTCCAGAGAGTCCAGGCTGAGGAGCACCTCTCCTCGGCACCGGAACGTCCCTGTTCCGTCCCGGAACGACCCGGTTCCGTCCCGGAACGAACCGGTTCCGTCTCGGAACGAACCGGTTCCGTCCCGGAGCGGCTCGCAGGTCTTCAGCTCCGGGGTCACGTCCTTCACACAGATAGCCTGTGAGGAAAAATGGAAAACTATGAAATCGATTCGGTGTTGTAAAAAAGGACTACAATAAGAATTATAAAATATGAATACCAAATGCTATCCACGCTGTAAGTTAACATTCCAGCGTTCAATCGAAAACATTTCACAATTACTCCGATAAT
Organism: Muraenolepis orangiensis; assembly: GCA_027704905.1. Lineage (NCBI taxonomy): Eukaryota > Metazoa > Chordata > Actinopteri > Gadiformes > Muraenolepididae > Muraenolepis > Muraenolepis orangiensis. The sequence continues at coordinate 12,688,575 of CM051003.1, forward strand.
AAACGTAACTTTATGGATGGTTCTCTATAGTTTGCAGGTGAACTGCACAGAGGATCTATACACAGATGTTGAATTATTGTGCTACGAAACACTTACCATGCTTTTAAGGATGGAGATCTGTCTGCTGTCGGTCGGAATCCCGTTGTTAACGGCCGTTTCTCTGTTGTCCATCGCCGCTTCTTGGGATTCGGACCTGCGGACATAAGGGGACCTTCTGATGCCGGACAGCAGCCCGGAGGCTCGACCCACTGAGTAGTAGCTGGGCCCAGTCGCCTGTTTGTACCACGCTTCGATGGGCGGGCAAGAGAGGAGCAAAGAGACCCCGACGACCACCACGGAGAACCTCAGGGACCTCTCCATCACTCTCTTTACGCAGCGCCTTTACGCACGGATGGGGTCGTCGTTTCTGTTGTAGTGGCGGTGATTTCTTTCGTTGGACGGTAGAAGGTCCGTGTTCTGCTAAATGTTCTGCTGAATGTTCTTCTTGTTGGGTGTTCCCACAACTGGACAGACTTTATAGGTTACCGCTGCTGCGCGTCACGACGCGCAACGCTCGTTAAATCGATTGAGATGATGGCGATGATGATGATGATGATGATGATGATTCATCTTTACGCGAGAGAAGAAAATAGACCAAACCCAGGAGTTGGGGACGTCATTTTCCTCGCTTTGCAGACATCCGAATTGAGAGAAAAGCCTCAATCAATAAATGAGGATATATGAAGACCGGAGTTCCATGAGATATTATGAAGGCACTAGACATAAATACGGTGTTATTTTTGTATTTTATATTTGTAGTTTGTTATTTTTATACCTCTCGAATAACAAAAAAGTATTTAAAATATAATTATACAAAATACAAATAGTTAATTGTGTGCTAGGAGGATGAAGGGAGAATTGCTCTCAAAAATGTAGACGGAGGTGTGTCAGGACAGATTGATAATCACAATTTATTCAGTCTATTTAATTATTTTTATTATTTTATATATTATTTTATTTTTACTAAATCAGATTAAATTGTTGAACTGTTAAACATGTCCTTTTCACAACGTCGTAGCAAGTAGGGTGAAGCTATCCCCTGGAGACCATCGGATAGCTTCATGTCTCCAGCTCTAGTCTATACTTAAAGGAACACAAGCAAGACATGGTTTGCATAATCATATTGGCTTTGTACAAAACATAGTTAAGTAGTGGTCTGGACTACCGGAGACTATTCTCTAGAGGACGTTAACCAATTATATAACAGGGATGAGAGGACGGAAAAGGGCTCCATTCCACCATTGATAAAACAACACACTCATTTGGTTTTATTATTTATTAAAGCATGACTAACACCACAGATGTCAGGAAACAGTCGTACGACATGCCACGCCTTTATAATAAAATAAATAAATATATATATATATATATATTCAAATGATCAATAATATCCAAAGCGTCAAGCCCTCAGAGTCAGAGGTCAGAGGTCATTGTAGAGCGGCCTGCAGCGTGGCTCCAGCTTGTCCTCCAGAATGTAGTCGGGTCCACACACCCAGGGGTCGCCGGTCTGCCACTGCCACTTCTGGAGACGCTGCCTCAGGCTCTCCAGCAGGGCGCTGTGGGAGGGATCCAACGCCAGGTTCTCCATCTCCTCGGGGTCCACCCTGTCCACCAACAAACCTTGGTTGTATGTACATTGTTGAATTGAATACACAAACCACGCATGAAGGATGTAATTAGTTATATTATACAGAGAACAGAAGGTAGAACACCATTTATTAGACATTGATAACCATAAATAGATCATTGTGTCTATTTCTGCATCAATATCTTAGATCGATATTCCCCATATTGTTCCAGTAGAAGAGTGGATGTGGTACCTGGTGTCATAGAGCTCCCAGCGCTCACGGTAGTAGTAGCGCTCCAGGGTCTTGAACCAGTGGGTCTGCTGGCCCAGACGTGTGCGGTTCAGAAGGTCCTGGAAGGTGGGGGACACATAGAGGTCCTGGTCGATGGGGAAGGGCATGCGGTAGTGCATGTTGTGGAGCAAGCGGTACGCCCCCTGGTGGACGGAACGCATTGGGTAGTACATGGTCACCTGGGAGGGAAAAGAAGGCATTTTATTTTAATAAATTAAGCTTGATTTGGTAGAAAACAAAAAACTGAAAAAAGGCTTTATAGTATTTTTCCATACAAAATAAATCCAGTTTTGGGTAATTTTATTAGAAAATGTGCACACCTCATGGAGCGCCTGGCTTCCGTAGACGGTCAGCCAGCCACGGGGCTCTGAGACCAAGGCAGGCAGCACAGAGCGGCCTGTCAGGTGAACTGCTGTTTTAAGTCCAGTTGGTAAACTGTATGAAGGGTAGGGGATAGAGAACCAGTCCAGAATGGTGGGGGTAATGTCTGCACAGAGAAAAACCAGGAAAGGGAAAGAGATTTCACTTACACTTTCAGCACACTAGTATTCAAAGTGACTTATGGTGAATAGCACTTTTTAGACACACGTCGGTAACCGTAGAGGTTGTGGCGATTTGATTTGGGTGTAAAATATAAAACATGTTTTCCATTCCTTGTTGAAGGTGGGAATAATAAGTCAATTATGTTATTTTTATATTGTGTTTCGATTGGTCTATCCAAGAGCTAAACCCACTGAAATATATAGACTGATATAGAAAGCCATGAAACATGAATCTAAATGGAAACATAGTTCATTCACCGGGACCTACTCAGGTCCTGGTACTGGTCTATACAACATCCCATCGATGTGACTCCCTCTTGTGGCCGCTTTGTCAACTTTCATTCATTTTATTTTTCTCTAGGGTTTCCTCCTGCCTCAAAGCCCATTAGAGCTTTAAGGTGGTAACTGAATGGTGAATTCATGAAGCTGTCGGGTCAACTTATTCTAAACACATCATATGAGACACAACAGTTGACTAAATATGGGTAACAAAACTCAAAATCCACATGGCTTCGCTTAAAGTATTTCTGAACAAACTCAGTTCACCAAACATGGACTGGTGATCCCCGGGCGAACACGCATCCCCTTCCGCTTCCTTCCCCTGGCTAGACCACGTGAAGCCAATATCACAGCAAGAAGAAGCAGCTCCTCCTCACCCAGCAGGCTGACGTATGCCTGGCTGGAGTCACCCCAACGCCCCCTGTGCTCCGGGGAGGAAACCAGCATGGGCTCGGCGGTGCCGGAGCCATACAGGTTGGTCCTGCCGTTGGGGAAGGGGATGCCGTTATCGGAGCTGTACACCACCAGTGTCTCGTCCTCATGACCCGCCGCCCTCAGCTCCTGCAAAACCAAGCCGATGCCTACAGAGACACCGTGGCAGTGTCAGACCTCAACCTGTGTGTGTGTGTGTGTGTGTGTGTGTGTGTGTGTGTGTGTGTGTGTGTGTGTGTGTGTGTGTGTGTGTGTGTGTGTGTGTGTGTGTGTGTGTGTGTGTGTGTGTGTGTGTGTGTGTTATACCCTGGTCCAGCCTGCTGACAACTGTGTACTGAGCAGCCAGGTCGGCTCTTGAGGCAGGCGTGTCCGGTACAAAAGGAGGCACCTGACCAAACAGAAGCACTGGGATAAAAACTCTGAAATGCTGTTGTTAGTTAGTTAGTTAGTTAGTTAGTTCCCTCTCTCCCTCTCCCCCACCTAGTGTTTGAGGACATCCATCTCTCCCCTCCTCTGACAAACCTTCACTTGAGACGGGGTGTAGTACTCTGGCTTCCAGTCGGGAATCGTCCCCATTCCCGGCTCACCGTTGCCAAACTTCTCACAGAAGGCTCCATACTGGGGGTGGGAGTGTCCACAGCGATGCGTGTCATGGAAGGCCACATACAGGAAAAACGGCCTCTCGTCTTGTTCCTCTCGGCCACTTGATCCTTCTCTCCCGTCTCTTCCCTTCTTACGGTTTTCCGCATGGGTCTGGAAGAACTTGCGGACCAGGAGCTTGATGTGTGTGATGTTACGGCCCACCTGGAGAACAGAGTTGTTCTCCTCTGTGTAAGCAAAGTCGAAGGGATACACGGCTTCCGGGCCCACATGCTTCTTCCCAATGATACCTTCCCCACAAAGAGACAAGGGCATCAAACACAAACACTATGCCGATTTGAATCAAACAGCCAACCCATGGGGATGAGAGATGTTTTGGGGGTTGGGTGTTACCTGTGTATATGTTGGCTTGGCCGAGGAGCAGAGGAAGGCTTTGCACTTCATCAAATGAGTCAAAGTGGTGGACGCCCTGGTGGAGCCCATACATGCCATTCTGGTGCTAGACGATCAATAATTAATAGTTACCAAGACGGACTGTGTGTGTGTGTGTGTGTGTGTGTGTGTGTGTGTGTGTGTGTGTGTGTGTGTGTGTGTGTGTGTGTGCACCTCACCTGAGGCAGGCCAGTCAGAATGGTTGAGCGGCTGGGGGAGCAGCTACTGACTGATGAGAACGCGTTCTTAAAGACCAGGCTGCGCTGGGAGAGCGCGCGGAGGCTGGGCGTCCGGACCACAGAGCTGTTGTACACTTCAGTCTCAAAGCCGGCATCGTCGGCTGAGGAGCAGACGATGCATTCACTTATAGGATACCTTAACATTCACTTATAGGATACCTTAACATTCACTTATAGGATACCTTAACATTCACTTATAGGATACCTTAACATTCACTTATAGGATACCTTAACATTCACTTATAGGATACCTTAACATTCACTTATAGGATACCTTAACATTCACTTATAGGATACCTTAACATTCACTTATAGGATACCTTAACATTCACTTATAGGATACCTTAACATTCACTTATAGGATACCTTAACATTCACTTATAGGATACCTTAACATTCACTTATAGGATACCTTAACATTCACTTATAGGATACCTTAACATTCACTTATAGGATACCTTAACATTCACTTATAGGATACCTTAACATTCACTTATAGGATACCTTAACATTCACTTATAGGATACCTTAACATTCACTTATAGGATACCTTAACATTCACTTATAGGATACCTTAACATTCACTTATAGGATACCTTAACATTCACTTATAGGATAGTGTTAGGGTTATAGGGTCATATATAATGTTTATGTCACTTACCAATTATTAGAAGGACGTTTCTCCTTTTTGTCTCCACGCAACATGAGGCAACAATAAAATACAAAGCTAATCCTTTCAATATAACCATCATCAAAACATTATTGGAACCTGACGAGAATGAGAATTTCGATTTGGTTGTATTATAAATATCGCCCAAAACAACCACTTTTAAAACGTTAGATTAACTTTCGACTTTTTTCCTGCAAGCCATTGGAAATGCGCCCAGTGTGGTCACGTGACTCGAGTCACATGACACGAGACTCGAGTCACATGACCAACGTGTCCTGAGGTCAGTATGAAGTCTGGTTGTTTCTCATTTTGTTAGGAAGTGGTTTGGGTAATAGTTTGCAGCAATAATCATAATAACAGGAGACGCAGAGCCGTGATTTGAAAAGATGTTCAACAAACAATCACAGCAACATTGAAGAAGAAGAAGAAGAAGAAGAACAAGGCATTTTGTTGGGTATGGAGTCGTTATTCAAGTCTGTTGTCTCTATTTGATTCTTTATTCAGTTCAATTGACTTTATAACATAACGTGTTGTTTAAAGGTGGAAGGCGTATTCTATCCGATACTTCATTCTATCCCTACTTTTAAGTTCTTAGTGCTTAGATGGTCTTAGAGACCATCTAAGTGTTGACTTTTACCCCTTATCATGGTCCGCTGTGCATCACCATAACTTATTTAATTTGGGAGAGCTTTTGCTATTCTATTTCCATGTAAAATATGCTTCTACATTACTACATAAGCAACCTATACATCTGCTGAGAGGTAACTTATAACTTCTTTCTTTTCAGATCACAATGATGACCAGACGGTTTGAGCCAGTGAGTTTAGCTAACATGAGTTAATAGTTGAAAGCACCCTCCGATGAAAAGGCAGAGAGAAATTCCACCTGCTGATCCTCAACTCTGTGTGAGTGTCTTTTGCATGTTGGGAAACTAAAATAAATCCAATCCTAACAAAGAGAGGACCTCTGCCTGCCTTCATCTCTCTGTCCCCCTCAGTGTGGTGCAATGGAGCAGCCTGTGCTAGAAGGCTCCATGGCTGGCCGGTGGTTCGGCTCCTGTTGTTCCTACCGCACACTGAAGGCCTGGCTACCCATCCTCTCCTGGCTGCCGCACTACAGCCTGAGCTGGCTCCAGATGGACCTGGTCGCAGGCCTCACGGTGGGACTGACCACCGTGCCCCAGGCCCTGGCTTACGCTGAAGTCGCCGGGCTTCCGGTTCAAGTGAGTGCGCTGGTCTGGCATGGAATGCAAAGTATGATGTCATTGTCAAAAACATGAAATATTTTTAATTGGAGTTGTGAACTGATGTGTTTAGTCTGTACCATTGTGTTTCATAGGTCTTCTACCTGCTCTGAGTTGTTTCATAGGTCTTCTACCTGCTCTGAGTTGTTTCATAGGTCTTCTACCTGCTCGGAGTTGAATCCTCTTTATTGGTCTCATGTAAACACAGTGAAATAGGTCTCTGCATTGAACCCATCCTAGTATCAGGAGCAGTGGGCGGTTATTGGATATACAGGGAGCAGGGGAGGGGTCTGGTGCCTTGCTTTACTTTCGGCAGTGCCCAGGTGTTTCAGGGACTTGAACAGGCGACCTTTCGGTTCTTAAGCCCCTACTGACTGAGCTACTGCCACCCCCCCTTTATTATATATTTGTCCTGTTCAGAGTTGTTTCATGGGTCTTATACCTGACCTGAGTTGTGTTTCATTGTTATTTGTCATTTCAGTCAGGTACTCCATGAGCACAGCGGTTTCATCTGCTGTCATTATCAATAAGACAAAGTTTCCTTGGCTTCAAGCCATTCATCATTTTATGACCGGACACAAACCGGTGCTTTCAAGCCATGCTTCATTGTACTTGCTGTCCTCCACAGTACGGCCTGTACTCAGCCTTCATGGGGGGCTTGGTCTACACTTTCCTGGGGACCTCCAAGGATGTGACCCTGGGTCCCACGGCCATCATGTCCCTCCTGTGTGCTTCTGTGGTGGGTGGTCAGCCGGGGAGAGCCGTCCTACTCAGTCTTCTCTGTGGGGCCGTCCAAGTTGCTCTAGCTCTGCTTCGATTGGGTGAGCGTGAGACTTGTCTAACGCCTCACAGTTATGTTCCAGGATCCGGACCGCGTGTGATCAGCGGTGTGTGTTTGTGGACACAATCTACTTTGACGATGCCAGTGTGTGTGTGTGTGTGTGTGTGTGATCAGCAGATGACATCCTCGTGTTAATTGGGTTTGGTTCCCACTGCTCAGGGATGGTTGTGTTTAGACCTATGTTATACAGTCTATAGGTTAACAGTTTAGACCTATGTTATACAGTGTATAGGTTAACAGTTTAGACCTATGTTATACAGTGTATAGGTTAACTGTTTAAACCTATGTTATACAGTCTATAGGTTAACTGTTTAAACCTATGTTATACAGTGTATAGGTTAACTGTTTAAACCTATGTTATACAGTGTATAGGTTAACTGTTTAAACCTATGTTATACAGTCTATAGGTTAACTGTTTAAACCTATGTTATACAGTCTATAGGTTAACTGTTTAGACCTATGTTATACAGTGTATAGGTTAACAGTTTAGACCTATGTTATACAGTCTATAGGTTAACAGTTTAGACCTATGTTATACAGTCTATAGGTTAACTGTTTAAACCTATGTTATACAGTCTATAGGTTAACTGTTTAGACCTATGTTATACAGTGTATAGGTTAACAGTTTAGACCTATGTTATACAGTCTATAGGTTAACTGTTTAGACCTATGTTATACAGTGTATAGGTTAACAGTTTAGACCTATGTTATACAGTCTATAGGTTAACTGTTTAAACCTATGTTATACAGTCTATATGTTAACTGTTTAGACCTATGTTATACAGTGTATAGGTTAACTGTTTAAACCTATGTTATACCGTCTATAGGTTAACTGTTTAAACCTATGTTATACAGTCTATATGTTAACTGTTTAGACCTATGTTATACAGTGTATAGGTTAACTGTTTAAACCTATGTTATACAGTCTATAGGTTAACTGTTTAAACCTATGTTATACAGTGTATAGGTTAACTGTTTAAACCTATGTTATACAGTCTATAGGTTAACTGTTTAAACCTATGTTATACAGTGTATAGGTTAACTGTTTAAACCTATGTTATACAGTCTATAGGTTAACTGTTTAAACCTATGTTATACAGTCTATAGGTTAACTGTTTAAACCTATGTTATACAGTCTATAGGTTAACTGTTTAAACCTATGTTATACAGTCTATTGGTTAACTGTTTAAACCTATGTTATACAGTGTATAGGTTAACTGTTTAAACCTATGTTATACAGTCTATAGGTTAACTGTTTAAACCTATGTTATACAGTGTATAGGTTAACTGTTTAAACCTATGTTATACAGTCTATAGGTTAACTGTTTAAACCTATGTTATACAGTGTATAGGTTAACTGTTTAAACCTATGTTATACAGTCTATAGGTTAACTGTTTAAACCTATGTTATACAGTCTATAGGTTAACTGTTTAAACCTATGTTATACTCCCTCTCTGCAGGATTCCTCCTAGACTTCATCTCCTTCCCTGTCATCAAAGGTTTCACCTGTTCTGCTGCAGTGACCATAGGTTTTGGTCAAGTAAAGGTGTGTGTGTGTGTGTGTGTGTGTGTGTCACACACACATTACATTATCTGGTGTGTTGGCATTACAAATAATATGTGACTCCTGTTTGTTTCATCTTATGAATGTGCTGAAAAACGATGTCCCATTCATCCACTTTCACCAAGACAGGCAGGCTTTCTTGGCCAACTTGAGCCCTTCATTTTGCTCATAAATGTGAGTGTTTTTCCTTTCACACTCCAGCTGATGCTAGTTGTGTTTCTCTAAACAGAACCTACTGGGGCTCCGAAGCGTTCCTCAGAAGTTCTACCTGGAGGTATACTACACGTTCTACCAGCTCCCTGAGGCCCGGCTTGGAGACGTGCTGCTGGGCCTGCTATGTCTGGCTCTGCTCCTCATGTTTCTGTGGATGAAGAACACCCTGGGCCCCCAGACTGCCCACGGCCCCTGGAGGGCCACAGTGGCCAGAAGAGTGGTGTATGGAGCTGCCACGGGTCAGTTAAAGCTGACACGTGTACTGACACATAACACTCGCCAAACAGCCAGGTTTTTAGAAAATAAAAGTATTTTGACAATGTTAATTTGCATATTGTCAATCCAGAAAATGATTTACTTTAGTCTAATCGGGGATCCAGCAGTCCAGTTATGTGATAGTGGGACTTCTGGGAGGAGACGGCACAGCTTTCAGAAAGGGATTTTAATCTACTGTGGCCAGTCCTAAAAAGTGTTAAGACAGACCCCGCCTCCAGCACCACGATTGGTCCAAAACAAATAAAGTGATAGGCCCTGTTAATGAGCTCGTCCACCATCAGACTTTAGATATGAATTCTAATTATGATTTGTGAGACTGATTTAGGTCTACCTTCTGGAATCAAGCGTCATTTTGAGTTCATGTCTTTTCTCTTCTTGCAGTACGTAATGCCCTGGTGGTGGTGGTGGCATCCTGCCTGGCGGCGTCCTGCGACGCTTCCGGTTTTCACATCTTCACCATCACAGGCAAAACCGCCCAAGGTTTGCCGGCGTTTGCCCCCCCGCCGACCTCCGAGACCTCTCCCAACGGCACGGTGGTCTCCTTCGGAGAGATTGTGGCGGTGAGATGTGACCCACAAACGCGATGAACCATGTTGGTCTACCTCCTTACTGACACGATCCATGTTGGTCTACCTCCTTACTGACACGATCCATGTTGGTCTACCTCCTTATTGACACGATACATGTTGGTCTACCTCCTTACTGACACGATCCATGTTGGTCTACCTCCTTACTGACACGATCCATGTTGGTCTACCTCCTTACTGACACGATCCATGTTGGTCTACCTCCTTATTGACACGATACATGTTGGTCTACCTCCTTACTGACACGATACATGTTGGTCTACCTCCTTACTGACACGATCCATGTTGGTCTACCTCCTTACTGACACGATACATGTTGGTCTACCTCCTTACTGACACGATACATGTTGGTCTACCTCCTTACTGACACGATCCATGTTGGTCTATCTCCTTACTGACACGATCCATGTTGGTCTACCTCCTTACTGACATGATACATGTTGGTCTACCTCCTTATTGACACGATACATGTTGGTCTACCTCCTTACTGACACGATCCATGTTGGTCTACCTCCTTACTGACACGATCCATGTTGGTCTACCTCCTTACTGACACGATCCATGTTGGTCTACCTCCTTACTGACACGATCCATGTTGGTCTACCTCCTTACTGACACGATCCATGTTGGTCTACCTCCTTACTGACACGATCCATGTTGGTCTACCTCCTTATTGACACGATACATGTTGGTCTACCTCCTTACTGACACGATCCATGTTGGTCTACCTCCTTACTGACACGATCCATGTTGGTCTACCTCCTTATTGACATGATCCATGTTGGTCTACCTCCTTACTGACACGATCCATGTTGGTCTACCTCCTTACTGACACGATCCATGTTGGTCTACCTCCTTACTGACACGATACATGTTGGTCTACCTCCTTATTGACACGATCCATGTTGGTCTACCTCCTTATTGACACGATACATGTTGGTCTACCTCCTTACTGACACGATCCATGTTGGTCTACCTCCTTACTGACACGATCCATGTTGGTCTACCTCCTTACTGACACGATCCATGTTGGTCTACCTCCTTACTGACACGATCCATGTTGGTCTACCTCCTTACTGACACGATCCATGTTGGTCTACCTCCTTACTGACACGATCCATGTTGGTCTACCTCCTTACTGACACGATACATGTTGGTCTACCTCCTTATTGACACGATCCATGTTGGTCTACCTCCTTACTGACACGATCCATGTTGGTCTACCTCCTTACTGACACGATACATGTTGGTCTACCTCCTTACTGACACGATACATGTTGGTCTACCTCCTTACTGACACGATCCATGTTGGTCTACCTCCTTACTGACACGATACATGTTGGTCTACCTCCTTATTGACACGATCCATGTTGGTCTACCTCCTTACTGACACGATCCATGTTGGTCTACCTCCTTATTGACACGATACATGTTGGTCTACCTCCTTACTGACACGATCCATGTTGGTCTACCTCCTTACTGACACGATCCATGTTGGTCTACCTCCTTATTGACACGATACATGTTGGTCTACCTCCTTACTGACACGATCCATGTTGGTCTACCTCCTTATTGACACGATACATGTTGGTCTACCTCCTTACTGACACGATCCATGTTGGTCTACCTCCTTACTGACACGATCCATGTTGGTCTACATCCTTACTGACACGATACATGTTGGTCTACCTCCTTACTGACACGATACATGTTGGTCTACCTCCTTACTGACACGATACATGTTGGTCTACCTCCTTACTGACACGATCCATGTTGGTCTACCTCCTTACTGACACGATACATGTTGGTCTACCTCCTTATTGACACGATCCATGTTGGTCTACCTCCTTACTGACACGATCCATGTTGGTCTACCTCCTTATTGACACGATACATGTTGGTCTACCTCCTTACTGACACGATCCATGTTGGTCTACCTCCTTACTGACACGATCCATGTTGGTCTACCTCCTTATTGACACGATACATGTTGGTCTACCTCCTTACTGACACGATCCATGTTGGTCTACCTCCTTATTGACACGATACATGTTGGTCTACCTCCTTACTGACACGATCCATGTTGGTCTACCTCCTTACTGACACGATCCATGTTGGTCTACATCCTTACTGACACGATACATGTTGGTCTACCTCCTTATTGACACGATCCATGTTGGTCTACCTCCTTACTGACACGATACATGTTGGTCTACCTCCTTACTGACACGATACATGTTGGTCTACCTCCTTACTGACACGATCCATGTTGGTCTACCTCCTTATTGACACGATACATGTTGGTCTACCTCCTTATTGACACGATCCATGTTGGTCTACCTCCTTACTGACACGATCCATGTTGGTCTACCTCCTTACTGACACGATACATGTTGGTCTACCTCCTTACTGACACGATACATGTTGGTCTACCTCCTTACTGATACGATCCATGTTGGTCTACCTCCTTATTGACACGATACATGTTGGTCTACCTCCTTATTGACACGATCCATGTTGGTCTACCTCCTTACTGACACGATCCATGTTGGTCTACCTCCTTACTGACACGATACATGTTGGTCTACCTCCTTACTGACACGATCCATGTTGGTCTACCTCCTTATTGACACGATACATGTTGGTCTACCTCCTTATTGACACGATCCATGTTGGTCTACCTCCTTACTGACACGATCCATGTTGGTCTACCTCCTTACTGACACGATACATGTTGGTCTACCTCCTTACTGACACGATCCATGTTGGTCTACCTCCTTATTGACACGATACATGTTGGTCTACCTCCTTATTGACACGATCCATGTTGGTCTACCTCCTTACTGACACAATCCATGTTGGTCTACCTCCTTATTGACACGATACATGTTGGTCTACCTCCTTACTGACACGATCCATGTTGGTCTACCTCCTTACTGACACGATCCATGTTGGTCTACCTCCTTATTGACACGATACATGTTGGTCTACCTCCTTACTGACACGATCCATGTTGGTCTACCTCCTTACTGACACGATACATGTTGGTCTACCTCCTTACTGACACGATACATGTTGGTCTACCTCCTTACTGACACGATCCATGTTGGTCTACCTCCTTATTGACACGATACATGTTGGTCTACCTCCTTACTGACACGATCCATGTTGGTCTACCTCCTTACTGACACGATACATGTTGGTCTACCTCCTTACTGACACGATCCATGTTGGTCTACCTCCTTACTGACACGATCCATGTTGGTCTACCTCCTTATTGACACGATACATGTTGGTCTACCTCCTTACTGACACGATCCATGTTGGTCTACCTCCTTACTGACACGATCCATGTTGGTCTACCTCCTTACTGACACGATCCATGTTGGTCTACCTCCTTACTGACACGATCCATGTTGGTCTACCTCCTTACTGACACGATCCATGTTGGTCTACCTCCTTACTGACACGATCCATGTTGGTCTACCTCCTTATTGACACGATCCATGTTGGTCTACCTCCTTACTGACACGATCCATGTTGGTCTACCTCCTTACTGACACGATACATGTTGGTCTACCTCCTTATTGACACGATACATGTTGGTCTACCTCCTTACTGACACGATCCATGTTGGTCTACCTCCTTACTGACACGATACATGTTGGTCTACCTCCTTACTGACACGATACATGTTGGTCTACCTCCTTACTGATACGATCCATGTTGGTCTACCTCCTTATTGACACGATACATGTTGGTCTACCTCCTTATTGACACGATCCATGTTGGTCTACCTCCTTACTGACACGATCCATGTTGGTCTACCTCCTTACTGACACGATACATGTTGGTCTACCTCCTTACTGACACGATCCATGTTGGTCTACCTCCTTATTGACACGATACATGTTGGTCTACCTCCTTATTGACACGATCCATGTTGGTCTACCTCCTTACTGACACGATCCATGTTGGTCTACCTCCTTACTGACACGATACATGTTGGTCTACCTCCTTACTGACACGATCCATGTTGGTCTACCTCCTTATTGACACGATACATGTTGGTCTACCTCCTTATTGACACGATCCATGTTGGTCTACCTCCTTACTGACACGATCCATGTTGGTCTACCTCCTTATTGACACGATACATGTTGGTCTACCTCCTTACTGACACGATCCATGTTGGTCTACCTCCTTACTGACACGATCCATGTTGGTCTACCTCCTTATTGACACGATACATGTTGGTCTACCTCCTTACTGACACGATCCATGTTGGTCTACCTCCTTACTGACACGATACATGTTGGTCTACCTCCTTACTGACACGATACATGTTGGTCTACCTCCTTACTGACACGATCCATGTTGGTCTACCTCCTTATTGACACGATACATGTTGGTCTACCTCCTTACTGACACGATCCATGTTGGTCTACCTCCTTACTGACACGATACATGTTGGTCTACCTCCTTACTGACACGATCCATGTTGGTCTACCTCCTTACTGACACGATCCATGTTGGTCTACCTCCTTATTGACACGATACATGTTGGTCTACCTCCTTACTGACACGATCCATGTTGGTCTACCTCCTTATTGACACGATCCATGTTGGTCTACCTCCTTATTGACACGATACATGTTGGTCTACCTCCTTACTGACACGATCCATGTTGGTCTACCTCCTTATTGACACGATACATGTTGGTCTACCTCCTTACTGACACGATCCATGTTGGTCTACCTCCTTACTGACACGATACATGTTGGTCTACCTCCTTACTGACACGATCCATGTTGGTCTACCTCCTTACTGACACGATACATGTTGGTCTACCTCCTAATGTGGTGATGTCTCATGGTTCTCAGTGGAATCTTTCAGAAGTGATTGTTGTTCGCACCTGCCCCATGTCCCAGAAGAACTGTGTGTGTGTGTGTTTTAGGGTTTTGGTGGAGGACTCGCTGTAATTCCCTTCATGGGTCTACTTGAGAGCATTGCTATTGCCAAAGCCTTTGGTTAGTATATTTGATTGTTATTCATTTGTTGTTTCATCAAAGTATTTTATCATCAAATGTCAGTGTTGAAGAAGGACTTTTTATGGTGTAAAGTATTGTTATAGTATAGTGTTTGTAGTATATAGTATAGTATACAGTGTTGTTAATCGTATAGTATTGTAATAATACAAGGCTTGTCATGTCTCCTCAGCGAGTCAAAACAACTACAGGGTGGATGCCAACCAGGAGCTGCTAGCCATCGGCCTCACCAACATGATGGGCTCCTTCGTCTCGGCCTACCCTGTTACAGGCAGCTTTGGAAGGTGTGTGTGTGTGTTTGAAGTGTGTGTGTGTGTGTGTGTGTATGTGTGTGTAAAGTGTGGTGATGTTTTGTTGTTTCCTCCACAGAACGGCGGTGAACTCCCAAACTGGTGTGTGTACTCCGGCTGGTGGAATCGTCAACAGTAAGAGACAAATTCAGTTGCTGGCTGACCTCTGACCTCATAGTCTACTGTAAATCCCTATATGGCCCATAGTAAACCCAGCACTGTTGTTTCCTATGAACTTTTATGATTAAAATGTCATCTATTGACTTAGCAAATGAGATTAAACTTGGTTGCTAAGAGTTGCATGTTGGGCATTTTGAGATATTTGCCAATGCTTCTAGTTGACTTAGAAATGTGATCCAAGAGCTAAGTTCAAGTTTGTTATGACCTGAACTAGAGCCCTACACTGCCCCCCCCGCACCCTCCCCAAGTTGAAACCACCAGCACTTCCTGTGAAGGCTCTTTCTCCAGACGAAGTGCACCAGGTTGCTGCCAGCTTGATACGCGCAAAGGAAACTGGCAAAGGAGAAGCTGCGTGGCTATCCCAGCTCTTTCTCACTGAAGACCAGTTGACTGGACACACCCGAATACCGTGATCGCAACTCTTGTCTACATTTAGAAGTCACTGAGTATGCACGCACCACACCTGGAGCTCTATCTGCAGCTCTACATCGTGGCCTCATCCAGTGGACTGACCCAGTGCGATGGAAGTCCGTCACCATCCATCCCGACATGATGCACGCTCTGATGTCATTCCTTGGCTGGATTGGAACGTTAATGAATGCTTCTGGCATGGCATCATCAACATTCTCAATGGCAAATCCTGGACAAATGCAATGTGTGCATAACGAATGCTTGTTGCTGTCCTCCTCCAAGATCTTCTGAAAGATAGACCACAGACAGATGCTGCTATCACAGAATATCTGGACAAGGCAGTGACCTACAGGCTCTGGGTGGATTGCCTGATTCATCCCACCTTCATTGCACTATGTTTCCTTTGTTCAGAGAGAGAGGGAGACTTCCTCCTACAGCAGCATTGCCTTGAGAGATGCTCCTGTACTTCTTTGCAGCTGGGCACCATAATTATACATCACCTGGTATCTCAGGATTGGAAAGAATCTTCCACATGAGGCCAAGCAGGACCTTTTCATCTGGGGCTCACAACCGCCACCACTCTGATAGAGAAACTGCTGTACCTGCTGACCGGTTTAGTGACCAGACCTACAAGCAAAAGGACAAGGTGGGTTGAGAGGGGCATCTCAACCAATGAAGACCAAGTTGCAGTGTGGATCAATTCCCATCAGATTTGTTCTCATCTCTCCCAGACAGTGGAGAAAATATACACAAGTCAGTACATGCTAGATTATCCAGGGGAGGAAGATGGAAACTTAAGAAGGAAGGTGAGAGAAGACGAGAGCTGGATCAAAGGGAATGTGAGAAAATGATGGGGGAGTTTTAGAAATCCCTTCTCATCCCTTGAAAGACAATCATCATGAATGGACAGGTGGCTTCACTCTGTGAAGGTGCAGAATGCTCTTCAGATTGGTGAACAGCAGAGCAGAGCAGAGCATAGCATCATTGAGAAGAGAGTCAAAACCATGGAGGTGATGAAGAAAGCTATGGCCTTGATGATGGCCTTGCAGTATGTGTACTTGGCCTCCTTAAACCGGTCCTTGTCCCCACTCTTCCGTGCTTCTTCCTTCAACAGCCTGATCTTCCTGAGTTTCACTGAGAACCAGGGTTTGTCATTATTGTAATGACAAGTCGAGTCAACTTTATTGTCACTTCACAGTTTACACAAGTATAAAGCAGTGAGTGAAAATCTTATGTAAAATACCCGATGACAGACAGCAGTTATAAAAATAAGATAAAATAAAAACAGAATAGAATAAAATAAGTACAGTATAAGTACAAAACTGTATAAAGTTAAATATATAAAAGTAAAAACGCAATTTATAAAATGCAATATATCAGCACAGAAAAAGAGCAATATGTATATATAAATCAATGTAATAAAATATACATTATTATATGCTATACGCCCTTGTTCAGCAGCCTGATGGCCTGACTGTGGAAGCTGTCTCTGAGTCTATTTGTACGGCACTTGATACTGCGGTATCGCCTGCCTGACGGTAACAGTGAGTACAGTTGGTCGCTGGGGTGGGCAATGTCTTTTATGATGCGTTTGGCCTTGGCCACGCACCGCTGGTTGTATATATCCAGGAGAGAGGGGAGCTCACCTCCAATGATATACTGGGCCATCCGCACCACCCTTTGAAGCGCTCTGCGCTCGAGTGCGGTGCAGTTCCCGTACCAGGCGTTGATACGTTGATGGTAAGAACACTCTTGATGGTGCTGGTGTACAATGTTCTCAGGATGCGGGGGCCCATGCATTTCCTAAAACGCCTGAGGAAGTACAGGCATTGTTGGGCCCTTTTCACCACGTGTGTGGTGTGCATGGACCATGTGAGGTCCTCGGAGATGTGCACGCCGAGGAACTTGAAGCTGCTGACCCTCAACACTGTTACCTTGGGTTGTTTAGGGACAGGCATGATGGTGGACATCTTGAAGACCGCGGGAACAACAGCCTGGGACAGGGAGAGGTTGAAGATGTCTGCAAAGACTCCTGCCAACTGGTCTGCGCATACTCTGAGGACGCGGCCCGGGCTGTCGTCGGGGCCTGCCGCCTTACGGATGTTCAACCGTTTGAAGGTGCGGCGCACATCCGCCTCCGAGATGTTCAGCAGGCTGGTCTCCTCAGGCGGTGCTGGCTTCGGCGGGCTGCCGTTCACGTCGAACCGAGCAAAAAAAGTATTTAGCTCTCCTGGGAGGGAGGTCGAGGAGTTCTCTACACAACTGGTTCTCCCTCTGAAGTTCGTTACCCCTGCCACATACCCCTTGCGTCCTCCACTCTGTCCTTGTATTCCCGCTTGGCAGTGACGATGGTCTTACGGAGGTTGTAACAGGCACTCCATGGTTTCTGGTCGGGATATATCTGAACCAACTTGGTCGGAAAAACAACGTCATCTATGCACTTCTTGATGAACCCGGTGACCGACGACACGTACTCGTTGATGTTATTTTCCGAGGCGACCCGGAACATGTCCCAGTCAGTGCGATCAAAACAATCCCGCAGCATAGATTCCGATTAGTCCGACCAGCATTGGACCTCCCTCACAGTAATTGGTTGCTGCTTCAGTCTCTGCCTATAGGCGTGGAGTAGATGGATAGAGCGGTGGTCTGATTTGCCGAACGGTGGGCAGAGGAGGGCCTTGTAGCCATCACGGAAGGGAGTGTAGCAGTGGTCGAGGATCCGCTCACCCCGTTTGTTGCTCTTTATGTGTTGGTAGAACTTCGGGAGAACCTTCTTCAGGTTCGCCTTGTTGAAGTCCCCCGCCACGATGAAAGCAGCCTCGGGGTGTGCCGACTCCTGTTCGCTGATAGCCCCATACAGTTCCTTCAGCGCTGTGTCCGTGTTGGCTTGTGGGGGAATGTAAACAGCGGTCACTGTTACCGCGGGGATCAGAAAGACTTGAGGGGATGTACATGACTTTGGTTGCACCAAGATCTGTTTATCATGAGACATACCCCCCCTCTGCGATCTTTACTTTACTTTGTTCTGTCCACCTGGTGGACGGAAAATCCCGTCGGCTCTATAGCTGCGTTGGTAACCCCCTCCGACATCCATGTCTCCGTAAGGCAGATGATACAATTGTCCTTAGTTTCCCGGTGGAATTGAATACGAGCCTGTAGCTCGCTTAACTTATTGTCCAGAGACTGTACATTAGCCAGTAGAATAGTGGGTAGTGGGGGGCGATCGGATCGACATCTCAGCCTGACTAGCACGCCGGCTCGCTTCCCTCGCTTCTTCCTGCGACGCTTGTGTGTAATCGTGCCCAAGATGGTCGGAGATAATCCAGCTATAACTTCGGGCGGGACGTCCGAGTCGAAAGAATGAAAAAACTCTGGTAGGCCGTGAGCGACTGTCGAACAGATCTCCAGAAGTGTGCAAAAGTCATAAATGAACGTGCTGCTAACTTTCTGAACAAAGACAGTCGCGATAAAAATAATAAATAACAAAAAACTGCGTTGTCCTGTGGGAGCTCACAACACGACAGCCATCTCGTACGGCGCCATACTCTCCATCTCCAACTCTACTGAACTCTGGAGCGAGAAGGTACACAAACATTCTAACAGTGGCTAATGAATGGTGTCACAATGTCTGCGTACACATCTAGATCACTGCCTGCAGCCTCTATCGCCCATTGAAAACCCTCTGTGATAATGCCAGCATTATCCAAAATGGCGCTAGTTTTCTCCTGGGCCTCGCTAGTCCACAACTTGAAAGACCTGACCACAGGCTTAGAGAGTTTTAGTTTCTGCCTATATAGCTTAGCCCTGTTCCATCATCACTCATCAACAAATTTTGTTGCCCGAGGAATGGTTACAAGTCTGTCCATTGGGAGTACCTGATGAAAATGCTCAGCTTTCAAATGTTGTCCTAGTTGATGCAAGTCAGCTGCTCTACCACATTGTCTGGCCTGTTGTAAGTAGCATCAATTCACGCCTTGCCAATGCCTATACTGCAGCTTGAGCTGATGAGACCCTCGTCCTCTTTGACTGTTACAGTGATGCTCCATGCTGCAAGTGCAACTTGTAGCATGGAGCACTAATAGTTGCACTATTGCAAGTGTGAAGGAGATGAGGTCCACTGCTGCAACCCATTCACAATACATGAGGACAGAGAAGGCTGAAGCGAATGAGGAGAGAGATGATGAAGAAGAGGGTGAAGGGAATGAGGAGAGAGATGATGAAGAAGAGGGTGAAGGGAATGAGGAGAGAGATGATGAAGAAGAGGGTGAAGGCCATTTAGTGTGAGGTCGTGGTTGTTTTAAGTTATCTTTAAGTAAACTTTTTGCGGTTTCCTGTATTCTGTAATTAGTTAGGAAAATATCCTAGTTGTCTTAATATGTGAATGGTTGGATTTGTGTTACAACTGACATGTTTTTACCTTTCAAATTAGCTAACTTTGGCCAATTTTTGACCATTTTTGAATTATGGCATTAATTAATATGGTATTGTTATTAATGAAAATGCAAATAATGGCATTACAATGAGACCAGAATTTTCTTCTTATAATTTATATGAACTATGCATTACATTACCTTTAAAATGAACTTACTCTGGGAAGTCTGTGATCTTTATCGATTTTCTTCTATGTTTTACCTATAATTAGTACTTGCTAACACTAGTATTTTGCTAATTTCCAGACATTCAACTCTTAGCAACCAAGTTTAATTTCATCCATTAGGCAGAAGACATTTCAATCATAAAAGTTCATAGGAAAAACAATTTATGGGTCCAAGAAATTTCCAGTAAAAATTGCAGTAAAATAGATTTCCAGTAAAGTTGTCGGTCACTTTGAAACAAATACCTTTCAATGCCTCCGTGTACAAAACCGCAATTTTGTCATGCAAACCTTAAAGGTAGAGTATATTCTGCCTCTTTCACATATTTTATCTTTCAATGTACTCTGTCCTTCCGTCTCTCATCAGGTGCCATAGTGCTGCTGTCCTTGGCTTTTCTGATGCCTGCCTTCTACTACATCCCTAAAGCCTCTCTGGCTGCCGTCATCATCTGTGCTGTGGCTCCCATGGTGGACTACCGCCTGGTGGCCAATATGTGGAGGATACGCAGTAAGTAACCTGCAGTGTGCTGCTCTCATCCACACATTCAGCAGACGGGAGTCAAACCTGCAGATTGTGCTGCCTGAGTCTGGTGAATCGTTGAAAGTCTGGTGGTGGAAACCAGATGATGACAAGAGGTCACTCGGAGATGTGTTATAATGACAGTTCTCTTCTTAGTCCGGTTCAGTGGCTAAATCTAGACCTGGAGGATTGAATCCTCTTTATTGGTCACATGTACACAAAGTGAGATGAGTCTCTGCATTGAACCCATCCTAGTATGAGGAGCAGTGGGTATCAGCTATTGTATATACAGCGCCTGGGGAGCAGTGCAGGGGTCTGGTGCCTTGCTCAAGGGCACTGAGGCAGTGCCCAGGTGTTTTGGGGAACCTGCGAGCTTCCGGTTCCCAAACCAAGTCCCAACAGACTGAGCTCCTGCCGCCCCAAAACTGTATGATATATGATAATGTACCTCTCGTGTTCATACTCCTTAGCATTGGCATATTGATGTGCTGCTCATGTTTTCCCTCCAGAGCTAGACCTGCTGCCTTTCTCAGTCACCTTCCTGCTCAGCTTCTGGGAGGTGCAGTACGGCATCATCGGAGGGGCGGCTGTGTCTGGAGTCATGCTACTTCACAATGTAGCCAGGCCCACCCTGAAGGTAATGAATGTGTGTGGGTGTGGGTGTGGGTGTGTGGGTGGGTGGGTGGGTGGGTGGAATTAGAGTATGGCGCCGTACGAGATGCCTGCCGTGTCGCGAGCTCCCGCACGCGACACGCAACTATCTTTGTTCAGGAAGTTAGCAGCACGTTAATTTAAAACTTTTGCACACTTCTGGAGATCAGATCGACAGTCGCTCGCCGCCTGCCAGAGTTTTTTCATTCTTTCGACTCGGACGTCCCGCCCGAAGTCACAGCTGGATTAACTCCGACCATCTTGGGCACGATTACACGCAAGCGTCGCAGGAAGAAGCGAGGGAAGCGAGCCGGCGTGCTAGTCAGGCTCAGATGTCGTTCCGATCGCCCCCCACTACCCACCATTCTACTGGCTAATGTACAGTCTTTGGACAATAAGTTAAGCGAGCTACAGGCTCGTATTCAATTCCACCGGGAAACTAAGGACAATTGTATGCAGCTATCGAGCCGACAGGCTTTTCCGTCCACCGGGCAGACAGAACAAAGGCTCTCTCCGGTAAAGATCACGGATGTCTCATGATAAACAGATCTTGGTGCAACCAAAGTCATGTACAACCCCTCAAGTCTTTCTGTTCCCCGGACCTGGAGTACCTGATGCTTATGTGCCGTCCATACTGCCTACCTCGGGAGTTTACAGCGGTAACCGTGACCGCTGTTTAAGATTCAAGATAACTTTATTTATCCCGAGGGAAATTAAGGTGCAACAATTGAAACAGGGGGAATAAATGCACACTAAATATACTAATACCTAAAAACTAAAAAACAACAAACTAAACTAAACTAGTATAAACATTACATTCCCCCACAAGCCAACACGGACACAGCGCTGAAGGAACTGTATGGAGCTATCAGCGAACAGGAGTCGGCACACCCCGAGGCTGCTCTCATCGTGGCAGGGGAATTCAACAAGGCAAACCTGAAGAAGGTTCTCCCGAAGTTCTACCAACACATAATGACGGCAGTATAGCGGCAGTATAGCTCAGGAGGTAGAGCGGTCGCCTCACAACCGTAAGGTCGCTGGTTCGATCCCCCGGTTCCTCCTAGCAAAAAGTGTCGAGGTGTCCTTGAGCAAGACACCCTAACCCCAACTGCTCCTGACGTGCTGGCTGTCTCCTTGCATGGCTGACTCTGCCGTCGGTGTATGAATGGGTGATGTGAGGACTTTACATGACTTGTAAAGCGCTTTGGATAAAAGCGCTATATAAAAGCCGACATTATTATTATTAACAGACGGGGTGAGCGGATCCTCGACCACTGCTACACCCCCTTCCGTGATGGCTACAAGGCCCTCCTCCGCCCATCGTTCGGCAAATCAGACCACCGCTCTATCCAGCTACTCCCCGCCTATAGGCAGAGACTGAAGCAGCAACCGATCGTTGTGAGGGAGGTCCAATGCTGGTCGGACCAATCAGACTCTATGCTGCAGGATTGTTTTGATCGCGCTGACTGGCACATGTTCCGCGTTGCCTCGGACAATAACATCAACGAGTACGCGTCGTCGGTCACCGGGTTCATCAAGAAGTGCATAGATGATGTTGATCCGACCAAGTCGGTTCGGATATATCCCAACCAGAAACCGTGGATTAACGGCGATGTTCACGCTGCCCTACACGCAATTGCCATGTGCCCTCCACACTGCCCTTTCCCACCTGGAGGGAAAGAACTGTTATGTGCGAATGCTGTTTGTGGACTACAGCTCAGCGTTCAACACGATAGTTCCTGCCAAGCTCGACACCAAGCTTAGAGGTCTAGGCGTGCCCCCATCCACGTGCAGCTGGATACTGGACCTCCTGTCGGACCGCCGCCAGGTGGTGAGGATGGGCAGCACCACCTCAGAGCCACTGACCCTCAACACGGCAGCCCCCCAGGGATGCATGCTGAGCCCTCTCCTCTACACCCACGACTGCATGGCTATGCACAGCTCCAACGTCATCATCAAGTTTGCTGACGACGCGACAGTGATGGGCCTGATCGCCGGCGACGACGAGACAGCCTACAGAGGAGGAGGTCGGATCGCTGGAGCAGTGGTGCCAGGAGAACAGCCTCGCCCTCAATGTTAAGAAGACCAAGGAGCTGATCGTGGACTTCAGGAAGCAGAGAGGAGAGCACAGCCCTAACTCCATTGACGGTGTTTCAGGAGAGAGGGTCAGCAGCTTCAAGTTCCTCGGCGTGCACATCTCCGAGGACCTCACATGGTCCACGCACACCACACACGTGGTGAAAAGGGCCCAACAACGCCTGTATTTCCTCAGGCATCTGAGGAAATTCAGCATGGGCCCCCGCATCCTGAGAACATTCTATAACGGCACCATCGAGAGTGTTCTTACAGGGTGTATCAACGCCTGGTACGGGAACTGCACCGCAGTCGAGCGCAGAGCGCTTCAAAGGGTGGCGCGGACTGCCCAGTATATCTTTGGAGGTGAGCTCCCCTCCCTCCTGGATATATACAACCAGCGGTGCGTGGCCAAGGCCAAACGCATCATAAAAGACATTGCCCACCCCAGCCGAACTGTACTCACTGTTACCGTCAGGCAGGCGATACCGCAGTGTCAAGTGCTGTACAAATAGACTCCGAGATTGCTTCCACAGTCAGGCCATCAGGCTGCTGAACAAGGGCGTATAGCATACAACAATGTATATTTTATTACATTGATTTATATATACATATTGCTCTTTTCTGTGCCGATATTTTGCATTTTATAAATTGCATTTTTATTTTTATTTTTTAACTTTATTCAATTTTTATTCTATTTTTATCTTATTTTTTATAACTGCTGTCTGTCGTCGGGTTTTTCACATAAGATTTTCACACCACTGCTTTATACTTGTGTAAACTGTGAAGTGACAATAAACTTGATTGACTTGGTTTAACTGACTTGTGTGGTTTAACTTGTGCGTGCGTCTGTACTCTGAAGGTCACTGACCACGGGGTGTTGCTGGTGGAGGTGGGCAGTGGACTCAGCTTCCCCGCCACAGAGCATCTCAGTCAGGTCCTCCACCGTCGAGCTCTACTAGGTAAGACTTCCTTCCTTCCTCTACTAGGTAAGACTTCCTTCCTTCCTCTACTAGGTAAGACTTCCTTCCTTCCTCTACTAGGTAAGACTTCCTTCCTTCCTCTACTAGGTAAGACTTCCTTCCTTCCTCTACTAGGTAAGACTTCCTTCCTTCCTCTACTAGGTAAGACTTCCTTCCTTCCTCTACTAGGTAAGACTTCCTTCCTTCCTCTACTAGGTAAGACTTCCTTCCTTCCTCTACTAGCTAAGACTTCCTTCCTTCCTCTACTAGGTAAGACTTCCTTCCTTCCTCTACTAGGTAAGACTTCCTTCCTTCCTCTACTAGGTAAGACTTCCTTCCTTCCTCTACTATGTAAGACTTCCTTCCTTCCTCTACTAGGTAAGACTTCCTTCCTTCCTCTACTAGGTAAGACTTCCTTCCTTCCTCTACTAGCTAAGACTTCCTTCCTTCCTCTACTAGCTAAGACTTCCTTCCTTCCTCTACTAGGTAAGACTTCCTTCCTTCCTCTACTAGGTAAGACTTCCTTCCTTCCTCTACTAGGTAAGACTTCCTTCCTTCCTCTACTAGGTAAGACTTCCTTCCTTCCTCTACTATGTAAGACTTCCTTCCTTCCTCTACTAGGTAAGACTTCCTTCCTTCCTCTACTAGCTAAGACTTCCATCCTTCCTCTACTAGCTAAGACTTCCTTCCTTCCTCTACTAGGTAAGACTTCCTTCCTTCCTCTACTATGTAAGACTTCCTACCTTCCTCTACTAGGTAAGACTTCCTTCCTTCCTCTACTAGCTAAGACTTCCTTCCTTCCTCTACTAGCTAAGACTTCCTTCCTTCCTCTACTAGGTAAGACTTCCTTCCTTCCTCTACTAGGTAAGACTTCCTTCCTTCCTCTACTAGGTAAGACTTCCTTCCTTCCTCTACTAGGTAAGACTTCCTTCCTTCCTCTACTAGCTAAGACTTCCTTCCTTCCTCTACTAGGTAAGACTTCCTTCCTTCCTCTACTAGCTAAGACTTCCTTTCTCAGCTGGGTAAGACTTCCTTCCTTCCTCTACTAGGTAAGACTTCCTTCCTTCCTCTGCTGGGTAAGACTTCCTTCCTTCCTCTACTAGGTAAGACTTCCTTCCTTCCTCAGCTGGGTAAGACTTCCTTCCTCTACTAGGTAAGACTTCCTTTCTTCCTCAGCTGGGTAAGACTTCCTTCCTCTACTAGCTAAGACTTCCTTCCTTCCTCTACTAGCTAAGACTTCCTTCCTTCCTCTACTAGGTAAGACTTCCTTCCTCAGCTGGGTAAGACTTCCTTCCTCTACTAGGTAAGACTTCCTTCCTTCCTCAGCTGGGTAAGACTTCCTTCCTCTACTAGGTAAGACTTCCTTCCTTCCTCAGCTGGGTAAGACTTCCTTCCTCTACTAGCTAAGACTTCCTTCCTTCCTCTACTAGCTAAGACTTCCTTCCTTCCTCTACTAGGTAAGACTTCCTTCCTCAGCTGGGTAAGACTTCCTTCCTTCCTCTACTAGGTAAGACTTCCTTCCTTCCTCAGCTGGGTAAGACTTCCTTCCTCTACTAGGTAAGACTTCCTTCCTTCCTCAGCTGGGTAAGACTTCCTTCCTCTACTAGCTAAGACTTCCTTCCTTCCTCTACTAGCTAAGACTTCCTTCCTTCCTCTACTAGGTAAGACTTCCTTCCTCAGCTGGGTAAGACTTCCTTCCTTCCTCTACTAGGTAAGACTTCCTTCCTTCCTCAGCTGGGTAAGACTTCCTTCCTCTACTAGGTAAGACTTCCTTCCTTCCTCAGCTGGGTAAGACTTCCTTCCTCTACTAGCTAAGACTTCCTTCCTTCCTCTACTAGCTAAGACTTCCTTCCTTCCTCTACTAGGTAAGACTTCCTTCCTCAGCTGGGTAAGACTTCCTTCCTTCCTCTACTAGGTAAGACTTCCTTCCTTCCTCAGCTGGGTAAGACTTCCTTCCTCTACTAGGTAAGACTTCCTTCCTTCCTCAGCTGGGTAAGACTTCCTTCCTCTACTAGCTAAGACTTCCTTCCTTCCTCTACTAGCTAAGACTTCCTTCCTTCCTCTACTAGGTAAGACTTCCTTCCTCAGCTGGGTAAGACTTCCTTCCTTCCTCTACTAGGTAAGACTTCCTTCCTTCCTCAGCTGGGTAAGACTTCCTTCCTCTACTAGGTAAGACTTCCTTCCTTCCTCAGCTGGGTAAGACTTCCTTCCTCTACTAGCTAAGACTTCCTTCCTTCCTCTACTAGCTAAGACTTCCTTCCTTCCTCTACTAGGTAAGACTTCCTTCCTCAGCTGGGTAAGACTTCCTTCCTTCCTCTACTAGGTAAGACTTCCTTCCTTCCTCAGCTGGGTAAGACTTCCTTCCTCTACTAGGTAAGACTTCCTTCCTTCCTCAGCTGGGTAAGACTTCCTTCCTTCCTCAGCTGGGTAAGACTTCCTTCCTTCCTCTACTAGGTAAGACTTCCTTCCTTCCTCAGCTGGGTAAGACTTGTTTCCTCTGCTAGGTAAGACTTCCTTCCTTCCTCTACTAGGTAAGACTTCCTTCCTTCCTCTACTAGGTAAGACTTCCTTCCTTCCTCAGCTGGGTAAGACTTCCTTCCTCTACTAGGTAAGACTTCCTTCCTTCCTCAGCTGGGTAAGACTTCCTTCCTTCCTCAGCTGGGTAAGACTTCCTTCCTTCCTCTACTAGGTAAGACTTCCTTCCTTCCTCAGCTGGGTAAGACTTCCTTCCTTCCTCAGCTGGGTAAGACTTCCTTCCTTCCTCTACTAGGTGAGACTTCCTTCCTTCCTGCTGGGATAGATTACTTAAGACTTTCTCCTCCTTTCGGGACAAAGACATTTAGATGACATTGTAATTGTTTTCCCCCATTTAATTTCTGAAACGGTTCAATTGGTTAAAACAAGTTTTATTTTAACATTTGTAATTTGTACATCAAATGAAATTTGGGGTGACCCAAATGGGATGCAAATCCACAGAGTTAATCTCTCCATAAAGTTATTGCATATTATACAAAATACCCTAAAATGTCTACATGTGTTAATGCAATAATATTTCAAATAACGCTGATTTAACGCTGAGCAAGAAGGTAGGCGTGACGTCGATTTAAAGTGGCTAAAATGGGTAATTGAATCCACCATCATCTGCAGATACATAAACTCCTTATAAAAGCACTGAGGCCACATGAGGAGCAGCAGCGGTGGTCCTGAATCACTTGTACCTTCATACTGTAGTCTACCATTAACCCTTTTCTCTTCATTTATTTTCCATGCATCCTTCCACAGCCTCTCCACCACGGTCGGTGGTGCTGGACCTGTGTCACGTGAACACCGTGGACTACACCGTGGTCCAGGAGCTCAGAGACCTGCTGGAACAATTCAGACTACGAGGAGCAAGCCTGCTCTTTGCCCGAGTGCAGGTATATGTATGATATATATATATACATCTATATATGTATGTATGTATGTATGTATGTATGTGTATGTGTATGTGTGTGTGTGTGTGTACATATATATATATATATATATATATATATACACATATATATATATAGAGTGCCTTTGTATGAAGTATTTGCCACCTGATATGTGCTGTGGTTTATTAATTTCTCCTTTCTTCCTTTCATCCTTCCTGGTCTCCTCAGCCCTCTGTGCTGGAGGTTCTTCTGACTGCAGATCTCCCAGGTCTGAAGCACACAGACGACTTAGCGGCTGCACTGCAGGTGCAGTTTGATGACACAAGCACTGCAGATGTGTTGGAATGAAAGTTTAAGACAACGTAGGTCAGTGATGCTGGAGACATCCAGGCCACAAACTGAACTGTCACACTTCTCCAGTGGCTGTCAAAGCTCTTTGCCCTTCATTGTTGCACCAAACCCATTTTTTTATTGTCTTTTTTAATGTTTTTTACAATAAAAGACATTTTTTATTGATACATGAGATGGACATTTCAGAAGAAGGAACAAAATAAGGCTTGACAAAAGAACACTAAAAGGGATCTAATGGAAATCAACACGAATGAAAAGCTCAGGCTCAGAAACAATCGTGACCCACTGCTGTGTGGTCCATAACCTCAGGTTATAAAGTAGAGAACCAAAGACATTTGACAAAAATATAGTTCATATATTTGTGGTTCTAATGTTTTACTAAAGGTACTACATTGGACTAAAGTGTTCTAAAGGGCTTACAGTGGTCAACCACCTCTCAATCACCAAACACATGTCACATTCCCACCAGCTGGGCTCTTTCCCCGGTGACTTATAAAGGCCATTGCTCCAATGGAAGCATAAATATAAACTATCATCTAGAACAGGGGTTCCCAACCTTTTTCACCCAGAGCCCCCCCAAATGACTCCTGTTTTGCCCAGAGCCCCCCCCCCCCCGGAATTTTTTAAAACATATACTCAAAGTAAGCCGGATTTTGCCGATGTGTTTATGTGGATTCAAAAGTCTACAAAATGGAGGATACCGATTTGATCGGAGCAACTGTGACAAATAATCCAACTGAAACCGACACCTTACGCGCAGAAGAAACATTTCTATTAAAGAAAAAATGATACATTTCTGTCTTTTTATGCCTTTATTAGCTACTAACTTGCAATTGTATGCATCATATTTATTTAAAATTTCGAAGAACAGGACACTTCAAAATAATAGACTATGCCTAATAAAAAGAATCCACTGCAGTAAAAATGTCCTCACCCCGGGTGGTAGTGGTAAGGTTGACTGACATAAGAATGTCCTGCTTCAAATCTTCCCCATCGATATATTGCACATAAACGATGAGCACAGCCTCGTCTGCTACAGTTGTAGTTCCATCAAGTTGTATGGCAAATGGCCCCTTTCCAAGCTTTTCGAGCAGCTGCAGCTCGCAGTTACTTGCCATCTTGTCAATTCTGTCTTTCACCGTATTGTTTGACAGTGGTACAGTTTTTAGCTTCTCCGCCACCTGCGGGCCGCACAGTTTCTCAACCATTTTAATGCAAGCTGGCTTAATGAGCTGCTCGCCAATGTTGTGCGGTTTCTTTGCCTTTGCTATTAAAAGTGCACATTCAAAAGAGGCCTCGGTGGCCTTCTGTACATCGCTGCCAGCCCTAACAAACTGTTAGGGACATGTGTGTGTGTGTGTGTGTGTGTGTGTGTGTGTGTGTGTGTGTGTGTGTGTGTGTACGTGGGTGTGTGTGTAGGTGTGTGTGTATGTGCTGTGTGAGAGTCTGAGCTACAAAAGCAGCACAGTGTCAGAGGGTTGTGTGTTGAGACAATAATGCACAATAGTCGTTTTTGGGTTTTTTCAAAAGAGGCCTCGGTGGCCTTCTGTACATCGCTGCCAGCCCTAACAAACTGTTGTTTCTTTATGAAAAAGTCCCGATCACGCCCGACCGTTTCTGGGTGCATGGTCTGTTGGTGTCTCTTCATTTTGCAGGGTTTCATGCTGTCGTTGGCTAGCTTCTCTCTGCATATCACACACTCTGGGCGGGTTTTGTCCGTTCCCTCCATGAAACCTAAGTTAAGATAGCTCTCTAGGTAGGTCCTCATTTTCTTTTTGATTGCAGATGAGCTGTCATCTCCTTTACGTTTTTCAGACATTTTTAGACAAAATATTCACCTTATGAAGTTGGTCGCTAGCTAGCAAGCACAGCAAACTGTTACTACTACAGAAGCTGACACAGTAACGTCAATGTTGGCGCGAATCGGAGGAGTATCAGATTAATTTGTAGAATTTTTATTAAAATGAATTAATCAATACATTTCTATATTTTATTGTAATGTAGAGACAAGGCTTTTAGCGACAATCATGTATTGCGTTACAATTATATGTAAAAAACTTTATAAAAAAAAATAAATAAAAAAAAAATAAAAATCGAAATATGATATTAGGCCTCAAATCATCTGAGGCCTGGCGCCCCCCCTGCGATCTTTGGCGCCCCCCCAAGGGGGGCGCGCCCCCCAGGTTGGGAACCACTGATCTAGAATGCATTTCTTCTATATTAACACCTAGATGCACATCCAAAAATGGAAATAAATATCAAATATAAACAAGAAATACATTAGATCCATATTCAACGGCATAAATAATAAACATTAAGCAGAATTAACATAAGGCTTAATAATGTCACATAATGGCTACAACATTCCTGCCCCAAATTCTTGGTAATTACTAAATTAATCAGTAGCCGTGACAACATAGTATAACATAAATGCACTTTTAAAAAGACAAGTTTCATGTAATTGTGATGTACTGCATTCGTGTTCAAAAAGTGTTTGTCAGTATGATGTGTAAATGGTTTGTCAGTATGATGTGTAAATGGTTTGTCAGTATGATGTGTAAATGGTTTGTCAGTATGATGTGTAAATGGTCTGTAAATGGTCTGTCAGTATGATGTGTAAATGGTTTGTCAGTATGATGTGTAAATGGTCTGTCAGTATGATGTGTAAATGGTTTGTCAGTATGATGTGTAAATGGTCTGTCAGTATGATGTGTAAATGGTTTGTCAGTATGATGTGTAAATGGTTTGTCAGTATGATGTGTAAATGGTTTGTCAGTATGATGTGTAAATGGTTTGTAAATGGTTTGTCAGTATGATGTGTAAATGGTTTGTCAGTATGATGTGTAAATGGTTTGTCAGTATGATGTGTAAATGGTCTGTCAGTATGATGTGTAAATGGTTTGTCAGTATGATGTGTAAATGGTTTGTCAGTATGATGTGTAAATGGTCTGTCAGTATGATGTGTAAATGGTTTGTCAGTATGATGTGTAAATGGTCTGTCAGTATGATGTGTAAATGGTTTGTCAGTATGATGTGTAAATGGTCTGTCAGTATGATGTGTAAATGGTCTGTCAGTATGATGTGTAAATGGTTTGTCAGTATGATGTGTAAATGGTTTGTCAGTATGATGTGTAAATGGTTTGTCAGTATGATGTGTAAATGGTCTGTCAGTATGATGTGTAAATGGTTTGTCAGTATGATGTGTAAATGGTCTGTCAGTATGATGTGTAAATGGTTTGTCAGTATGATGTGTAAATGGTTTGTCAGTATGATGTGTAAATGGTCTGTCAGTATGATGTGTAAATGGTTTGTCAGTATGATGTGTAAATGGTCTGTCAGTATGATGTGTAAATGGTTTGTCAGTATGATGTGTAAATGGTTTGTCAGTATGATGTGTAAATGGTCTGTCAGTATGATGTGTACATGGTTTGTCAGTATGATGTGTAAATGGTTTGTCAGTATGATGTGTAAATGGTCTGTCAGTATGATGTGTAAATGGTCTGTCAGTATGATGTGTAAATGGTCTGTCAGTATGATGTGTAAATGGTTTGTCAGTATGATGTGTAAATGGTTTGTCAGTATGATGTGTAAATGGTTTGTCAGTATGATGTGTAAATGGTTTGTCAGTATGATGTGTAAATGGTTTGTCAGTATGATGTGTAAATGGTTTGTCAGTATGATGTGTAAATGGTCTGTCAGTATGATGTGTAAATGGTTTGTCAGTATGATGTGTAAATGGTTTGTCAGTATGATGTGTAAATGGTTTGTCAGTATGATGTGTAAATGGTTTGTCAGTATGATGTGTAAATGGTTTGTCAGTATGATGTGTAAATGGTCTGTCAGTATGATGTGTAAATGGTTTGTCAGTATGATGTGTAAATGGTTTGTAAATGGTTTGTCAGTATGATGTGTAAATGGTTTGTCAGTATGATGTGTAAATGGTTTGTCAGTATGATGTGTAAATGGTTTGTCAGTATGATGTGTAAATGGTTTGTCAGTATGATGTGTAAATGGTTTGTCAGTATGATGTGTAAATGGTTTGTCAGTATGATGTGTAAATGGTTTGTCAGTATGATGTGTAAATGGTTTGTCAGTATGATGTGTAAATGGTTTGTCAGTATGATGTGTAAATGGTTTGTCAGTATGATGTGTAAATGGTCTGTCAGTATGATGTGTAAATGGTTTGTAAATGGTTTGTCAGTATGATGTGTAAATGG
Organism: Muraenolepis orangiensis; assembly: GCA_027704905.1. Taxonomy (NCBI): domain Eukaryota; kingdom Metazoa; phylum Chordata; class Actinopteri; order Gadiformes; family Muraenolepididae; genus Muraenolepis; species Muraenolepis orangiensis. The sequence goes on from CM051003.1 coordinate 12,721,102, forward strand.
TTTGTCAGTATGATGTGTAAATGGTCTGTCAGTATGATGTGTAAATGGTCTGTCAGTATGATGTGTAAATGGTTTGTCAGTATGATGTTGTAAATGGTTTGTCAGTATGATGTGTAAATGGTTTGTCAGTATGATGTGTAAATGGTCTGTCAGTATGATGTGTAAATGGTTTGTCAGTATGATGTGTAAATGGTCTGTCAGTATGATGTGTAAATGGTCTGTCAGTATGATGTGTAAATGGTTTGTCAGTATGATGTGTAAATGGTTTGTCAGTATGATGTGTAAATGGTTTGTCAGTATGATGTGTAAATGGTCTGTCAGTATGATGTGTAAATGGTTTGTCAGTATGATGTGTAAATGGTCTGTCAGTATGATGTGTAAATGGTTTGTCAGTATGATGTGTAAATGGTTTGTCAGTATGATGTGTAAATGGTCTGTCAGTATGATGTGTAAATGGTTTGTCAGTATGATGTGTAAATGGTCTGTCAGTATGATGTGTAAATGGTTTGTCAGTATGATGTGTAAATGGTTTGTCAGTATGATGTGTAAATGGTCTGTCAGTATGATGTGTAAATGGTTTGTCAGTATGATGTGTAAATGGTTTGTCAGTATGATGTGTAAATGGTCTGTCAGTATGATGTGTAAATGGTCTGTCAGTATGATGTGTAAATGGTCTGTCAGTATGATGTGTAAATGGTTTGTCAGTATGATGTGTAAATGGTTTGTCAGTATGATGTGTAAATGGTTTGTCAGTATGATGTGTAAATGGTTTGTCAGTATGATGTGTAAATGGTTTGTCAGTATGATGTGTAAATGGTTTGTCAGTATGATGTGTAAATGGTCTGTCAGTATGATGTGTAAATGGTTTGTCAGTATGATGTGTAAATGGTTTGTCAGTATGATGTGTAAATGGTTTGTCAGTATGATGTGTAAATGGTTTGTCAGTATGATGTGTAAATGGTCTGTCAGTATGATGTGTAAATGGTTGTCAGTATGATGTGTAAATGGTTTGTCAGTATGATGTGTAAATGGTCTGTCAGTATGATGTGTAAATGGTCTGTCAGTATGATGTGTAAATGGTTTGTCAGTATGATGTGTAAATGGTTTGTCAGTATGATGTGTAAATGGTCTGTCAGTATGATGTGTAAATGGTTTGTCAGTATGATGTGTAAATGGTTTGTCAGTATGATGTGTAAATGGTTTGTCAGTATGATGTGTAAATGGTTTGTCAGTATGATGTGTAAATGGTCTGTCAGTATGATGTGTAAATGGTTTGTCAGTATGATGTGTAAATGGTTTGTCAGTATGATGTGTAAATGGTTTGTCAGTATGATGTGTAAATGGTCTGTCAGTATGATGTGTAAATGGTTTGTCAGTATGATGTGTAAATGGTTTGTCAGTATGATGTGTAATGGTGTAAATGGTTTGTCAGTATGATGTGTAAATGGTTTGTCAGTATGATGTGTAAATGGTTTGTCAGTATGATGTGTAAATGGTCTGTCAGTATGATGTGTAAATGGTTTGTCAGTATGATGTGTAAATGGTCTGTCAGTATGATGTGTAAATGGTTTGTCAGTATGATGTGTAAATGGTCTGTCAGTATGATGTGTAAATGGTTTGTAATGGTTGTCAGTATGATGTGTAAATGGTTTGTCAGTATGATGTGTAAATGGTTTGTCAGTATGATGTGTAAATGGTTTGTCAGTATGATGTGTAAATGGTTTGTCAGTATGATGTGTAAATGGTTTGTCAGTATGATGTGTAAATGGTTTGTCAGTATGATGTGTAAATGGTTTGTCAGTATGATGTGTAAATGGTTTGTCAGTATGATGTGTAAATGGTTTGTCAGTATGATGTGTAAATGGTTTGTCAGTATGATGTGTAAATGGTTTGTCAGTATGATGTGTAAATGGTCTGTCAGTATGATGTGTAAATGGTTTGTCAGTATGATGTGTAAATGGTTTGTCAGTATGATGTGTAAATGGTCTGTCAGTATGATGTGTAAATGGTCTGTCAGTATGATGTGTAAATGGTTTGTAAATGGTTTGTCAGTATGATGTGTAAATGGTTTGTCAGTATGATGTGTAAATGGTTTGTCAGTATGATGTGTAAATGGTTTGTCAGTATGATGTGTAAATGGTCTGTCAGTATGATGTGTAAATGGTTTGTCAGTATGATGTGTAAATGGTTGTAAATGGTCTGTCAGTATGATGTGTAAATGGTCTGTCAGTATGATGTGTAAATGGTTTGTCAGTATGATGTGTAAATGGTTTGTCAGTATGATGTGTAAATGGTTTGTAAATGGTTTGTCAGTATGATGTGTAAATGGTTTGTCAGTATGATGTGTAAATGGTCTGTCAGTATGATGTGTAAATGGTCTGTCAGTATGATGTGTAAATGGTTGTCAGTATGATGTGTAAATGGTTTGTCAGTATGATGTGTAAATGGTCTGTCAGTATGATGTGTAAATGGTCTGTCAGTATGATGTGTAAATGGTCTGTCAGTATGATGTGTAAATGGTTTGTCAGTATGATGTGTAAATGGTCTGTCAGTATGATGTGTAAATGGTTTGTCAGTATGATGTGTAAATGGTTTGTCAGTATGATGTGTAAATGGTCTGTCAGTATGATGTGTAAATGGTTTGTCAGTATGATGTGTAAATGGTCTGTCAGTATGATGTGTAAATGGTCTGTCAGTATGATGTGTAAATGGTCTGTCAGTATGATGTGTAAATGGTTTGTCAGTATGATGTGTAAATGGTTTGTCAGTATGATGTGTAAATGGTCTGTCAGTATGATGTGTAAATGGTTTGTCAGTATGATGTGTAAATGGTTTGTCAGTATGATGTGTAAATGGTCTGTCAGTATGATGTGTAAATGGTTTGTCAGTATGATGTGTAAATGGTTTGTCAGTATGATGTGTAAATGGTTTGTCAGTATGATGTGTAAATGGTTTGTAATGGTTGTCAGTATGATGTGTAAATGGTTTGTCAGTATGATGTGTAAATGGTTTGTCAGTATGATGTGTAAATGGTTTGTCAGTATGATGTGTAAATGGTCTGTCAGTATGATGTGTAAATGGTTTGTCAGTATGATGTGTAAATGGTTGTAAATGGTTTGTCAGTATGATGTGTAAATGGTCTGTCAGTATGATGTGTAAATGGTCTGTCAGTATGATGTGTAAATGGTTTGTCAGTATGATGTGTAAATGGTTTGTCAGTATGATGTGTAAATGGTTTGTCAGTATGATGTGTAAATGGTCTGTCAGTATGATGTGTAAATGGTCTGTCAGTATGATGTGTAAATGGTTTGTCAGTATGATGTGTAAATGGTTTGTCAGTATGATGTGTAAATGGTCTGTCAGTATGATGTGTAAATGGTCTGTCAGTATGATGTGTAAATGGTTTGTCAGTATGATGTGTAAATGGTCTGTCAGTATGATGTGTAAATGGTCTGTCAGTATGATGTGTAAATGGTTTGTCAGTATGATGTGTAAATGGTTTGTCAGTATGATGTGTAAATGGTCTGTCAGTATGATGTGTAAATGGTCTGTCAGTATGATGTGTAAATGGTCTGTCAGTATGATGTGTAAATGGTTTGTCAGTATGATGTGTAAATGGTTTGTCAGTATGATGTGTAAATGGTTTGTCAGTATGATGTGTAAATGGTTTGTCAGTATGATGTGTAAATGGTCTGTCAGTATGATGTGTAAATGGTTTGTCAGTATGATGTGTAAATGGTTTGTCAGTATGATGTGTAAATGGTCTGTCAGTATGATGTGTAAATGGTTTGTCAGTATGATGTGTAAATGGTTGTAATGCTGTCAGTATGATGTGTAAATGGTCTGTCAGTATGATGTGTAAATGGTTTGTCAGTATGATGTGTAAATGGTCTGTCAGTATGATGTGTAAATGGTTTGTCAGTATGATGTGTAAATGGTTTGTCAGTATGATGTGTAAATGGTTTGTCAGTATGATGTGTAAATGGTTTGTCAGTATGATGTGTAAATGGTCTGTCAGTATGATGTGTAAATGGTTTGTCAGTATGATGTGTAAATGGTTTGTCAGTATGATGTGTAAATGGTTTGTCAGTATGATGTGTAAATGGTTTGTCAGTATGATGTGTAAATGGTTTGTCAGTATGATGTGTAAATGGTCTGTCAGTATGATGTGTAAATGGTTTGTCAGTATGATGTGTAAATGGTTTGTAAATGGTTGTCAGTATGATGTGTAAATGGTCTGTCAGTATGATGTGTAAATGGTTTGTCAGTATGATGTGTAAATGGTTGTAAATGGTTTGTCAGTATGATGTGTAAATGGTTTGTCAGTATGATGTGTAATGGTTGTAAATGGTTTGTCAGTATGATGTGTAAATGGTCTGTCAGTATGATGTGTAAATGGTCTGTCAGTATGATGTGTAAATGGTTTGTCAGTATGATGTGTAAATGGTTTGTCAGTATGATGTGTAAATGGTTTGTCAGTATGATGTGTAAATGGTCTGTCAGTATGATGTGTAAATGGTCTGTCAGTATGATGTGTAAATGGTTTGTCAGTATGATGTGTAAATGGTTTGTCAGTATGATGTGTAAATGGTCTGTCAGTATGATGTGTAAATGGTCTGTCAGTATGATGTGTAAATGGTTTGTCAGTATGATGTGTAAATGGTTTGTCAGTATGATGTGTAAATGGTCTGTCAGTATGATGTGTAAATGGTCTGTCAGTATGATGTGTAAATGGTCTGTCAGTATGATGTGTAAATGGTTTGTCAGTATGATGTGTAAATGGTTTGTCAGTATGATGTGTAAATGGTCTGTCAGTATGATGTGTAAATGGTTTGTCAGTATGATGTGTAAATGGTCTGTCAGTATGATGTGTAAATGGTTTGTCAGTATGATGTGTAAATGGTCTGTCAGTATGATGTGTAAATGGTCTGTCAGTATGATGTGTAAATGGTCTGTCAGTATGATGTGTAAATGGTTTGTCAGTATGATGTGTAAATGGTTTGTCAGTATGATGTGTAAATGGTCTGTCAGTATGATGTGTAAATGGTTTGTCAGTATGATGTGTAAATGGTTTGTCAGTATGATGTGTAAATGGTCTGTCAGTATGATGTGTAAATGGTTTGTCAGTATGATGTGTAAATGGTTTGTCAGTATGATGTGTAAATGGTTTGTCAGTATGATGTGTAAATGGTTTGTAAATGGTTTGTCAGTATGATGTGTAAATGGTTTGTCAGTATGATGTGTAAATGGTATGGTTTGTCAGTATGATGTGTAAATGGTTTGTCAGTATGATGTGTAAATGGTCTGTCAGTATGATGTGTAAATGGTTTGTCAGTATGATGTGTAAATGGTTTGTCAGTATGATGTGTAAATGGTCTGTCAGTATGATGTGTAAATGGTTTGTCAGTATGATGTGTAAATGGTTTGTCAGTATGATGTGTAAATGGTCTGTCAGTATGATGTGTAAATGGTTTGTCAGTATGATGTGTAAATGGTTTGTCAGTATGATGTGTAAATGGTTTGTCAGTATGATGTGTAAATGGTCTGTCAGTATGATGTGTAAATGGTTTGTCAGTATGATGTGTAAATGGTCTGTCAGTATGATGTGTAAATGGTTTGTCAGTATGATGTGTAAATGGTTTGTAAATGGTCTGTCAGTATGATGTGTAAATGGTCTGTCAGTATGATGTGTAAATGGTTTGTCAGTATGATGTGTAAATGGTTTGTCAGTATGATGTGTAAATGGTTTGTCAGTATGATGTGTAAATGGTTTGTCAGTATGATGTGTAAATGGTCTGTCAGTATGATGTGTAAATGGTTTGTCAGTATGATGTGTAAATGGTTTGTCAGTATGATGTGTAAATGGTTTGTCAGTATGATGTGTAAATGGTTTGTCAGTATGATGTGTAAATGGTTTGTCAGTATGATGTGTAAATGGTTTGTCAGTATGATGTGTAAATGGTTTGTCAGTATGATGTGTAAATGGTCTGTCAGTATGATGTGTAAATGGTTTGTCAGTATGATGTGTAAATGGTTTGTCAGTATGATGTGTAAATGGTTTGTCAGTATGATGTGTAAATGGTTTGTAAATGGTTTGTCAGTATGATGTGTAAATGGTTTGTCAGTATGATGTGTAAATGGTCTGTCAGTATGATGTGTAAATGGTTTGTCAGTATGATGTGTAAATGGTTTGTAAATGGTTTGTCAGTATGATGTGTAAATGGTCTGTCAGTATGATGTGTAAATGGTCTGTCAGTATGATGTGTAAATGGTCTGTCAGTATGATGTGTAAATGGTTTGTCAGTATGATGTGTAAATGGTTTGTCAGTATGATGTGTAAATGGTTTGTCAGTATGATGTGTAAATGGTTTGTCAGTATGATGTGTAAATGGTTTGTCAGTATGATGTGTAAATGGTTTGTCAGTATGATGTGTAAATGGTCTGTCAGTATGATGTGTAAATGGTCTGTCAGTATGATGTGTAAATGGTTTGTCAGTATGATGTGTAAATGGTTTGTCAGTATGATGTGTAAATGGTTTGTCAGTATGATGTGTAAATGGTTTGTCAGTATGATGTGTAAATGGTTTGTCAGTATGATGTGTAAATGGTTTGTCAGTATGATGTGTAAATGGTCTGTCAGTATGATGTGTAAATGGTTTGTCAGTATGATGTGTAAATGGTCTGTCAGTATGATGTGTAAATGGTTTGTCAGTATGATGTGTAAATGGTTTGTCAGTATGATGTGTAAATGGTTTGTCAGTATGATGTGTAAATGGTCTGTCAGTATGATGTGTAAATGGTTTGTCAGTATGATGTGTAAATGGTTTGTCAGTATGATGTGTAAATGGTCTGTCAGTATGATGTGTAAATGGTTTGTCAGTATGATGTGTAAATGGTCTGTCAGTATGATGTGTAAATGGTTTGTCAGTATGATGTGTAAATGGTTTGTAAATGGTCTGTCAGTATGATGTGTAAATGGTCTGTCAGTATGATGTGTAAATGGTTTGTCAGTATGATGTGTAAATGGTTTGTCAGTATGATGTGTAAATGGTTTGTCAGTATGATGTGTAAATGGTCTGTCAGTATGATGTGTAAATGGTTTGTCAGTATGATGTGTAAATGGTTTGTCAGTATGATGTGTAAATGGTCTGTCAGTATGATGTGTAAATGGTTTGTCAGTATGATGTGTAAATGGTTTGTCAGTATGATGTGTAAATGGTTTGTCAGTATGATGTGTAAATGGTTTGTCAGTATGATGTGTAAATGGTCTGTCAGTATGATGTGTAAATGGTTTGTCAGTATGATGTGTAAATGGTCTGTCAGTATGATGTGTAAATGGTTTGTCAGTATGATGTGTAAATGGTCTGTCAGTATGATGTGTAAATGGTTTGTCAGTATGATGTGTAAATGGTTTGTCAGTATGATGTTGTAAATGGTTTGTCAGTATGATGTGTAAATGGTCTGTCAGTATGATGTGTAAATGGTTTGTCAGTATGATGTGTAAATGGTTGTCAGTATGATGTGTAAATGGTTTGTCAGTATGATGTGTAAATGGTTTGTCAGTATGATGTGTAAATGGTTTGTCAGTATGATGTGTAAATGGTTTGTCAGTATGATGTGTAAATGGTTTGTCAGTATGATGTGTAAATGGTTTGTCAGTATGATGTGTAAATGGTTTGTCAGTATGATGTGTAAATGGTTTGTCAGTATGATGTGTAAATGGTCTGTCAGTATGATGTGTAAATGGTTTGTCAGTATGATGTGTAAATGGTTTGTCAGTATGATGTGTAAATGGTTTGTCAGTATGATGTGTAAATGGTCTGTCAGTATGATGTGTAAATGGTTTGTCAGTATGATGTGTAAATGGTTTGTCAGTATGATGTGTAAATGGTTTGTCAGTATGATGTGTAAATGGTTTGTCAGTATGATGTGTAAATGGTTTGTCAGTATGATGTGTAAATGGTTGTCAGTATGATGTGTAAATGGTTTGTCAGTATGATGTGTAAATGGTTTGTCAGTATGATGTGTAAATGGTTTGTCAGTATGATGTGTAAATGGTCTGTCAGTATGATGTGTAAATGGTTTGTCAGTATGATGTGTAAATGGTCTGTCAGTATGATGTGTAAATGGTTTGTCAGTATGATGTGTAAATGGTCTGTCAGTATGATGTGTAAATGGTTTGTCAGTATGATGTGTAAATGGTTTGTCAGTATGATGTGTAAATGGTTTGTCAGTATGATGTGTAAATGGTCTGTCAGTATGATGTGTAAATGGTTGTCAGTATGATGTGTAAATGGTCTGTCAGTATGATGTGTAAATGGTTTGTCAGTATGATGTGTAAATGGTCTGTCAGTATGATGTGTAAATGGTTTGTCAGTATGATGTGTAAATGGTTTGTCAGTATGATGTGTAAATGGTCTGTCAGTATGATGTGTAAATGGTTTGTCAGTATGATGTGTAAATGGTTGTAATGGTGTCAGTATGATGTGTAAATGGTCTGTCAGTATGATGTGTAAATGGTTTGTCAGTATGATGTGTAAATGGTTGTCAGTATGATGTGTAAATGGTTTGTCAGTATGATGTGTAAATGGTTTGTCAGTATGATGTGTAAATGGTTTGTCAGTATGATGTGTAAATGGTTTGTCAGTATGATGTGTAAATGGTCTGTCAGTATGATGTGTAAATGGTTTGTCAGTATGATGTGTAAATGGTTTGTCAGTATGATGTGTAAATGGTTTGTCAGTATGATGTGTAAATGGTCTGTCAGTATGATGTGTAAATGGTCTGTCAGTATGATGTGTAAATGGTTTGTCAGTATGATGTGTAAATGGTCTGTCAGTATGATGTGTAAATGGTTTGTCAGTATGATGTGTAAATGGTTGTCAGTATGATGTGTAAATGGTTGTCAGTATGATGTGTAAATGGTTTGTCAGTATGATGTGTAAATGGTCTGTCAGTATGATGTGTAAATGGTCTGTCAGTATGATGTGTAAATGGTCTGTCAGTATGATGTGTAAATGGTTTGTCAGTATGATGTGTAAATGGTTTGTCAGTATGATGTGTAAATGGTCTGTCAGTATGATGTGTAAATGGTTTGTCAGTATGATGTGTAAATGGTTTGTCAGTATGATGTGTAAATGGTCTGTCAGTATGATGTGTAAATGGTTTGTCAGTATGATGTGTAAATGGTTTGTCAGTATGATGTGTAAATGGTTTGTCAGTATGATGTGTAATGTTGTAAATGGTTTGTCAGTATGATGTGTAAATGGTTTGTCAGTATGATGTGTAAATGGTTTGTCAGTATGATGTGTAAATGGTTTGTCAGTATGATGTGTAAATGGTCTGTCAGTATGATGTGTAAATGGTTTGTCAGTATGATGTGTAAATGGTTTGTCAGTATGATGTGTAAATGGTCTGTCAGTATGATGTGTAAATGGTTTGTCAGTATGATGTGTAAATGGTTTGTCAGTATGATGTGTAAATGGTTTGTCAGTATGATGTGTAAATGGTTTGTCAGTATGATGTGTAAATGGTCTGTCAGTATGATGTGTAAATGGTCTGTCAGTATGATGTGTAAATGGTTTGTCAGTATGATGTGTAAATGGTTTGTCAGTATGATGTGTAAATGGTCTGTCAGTATGATGTGTAAATGGTCTGTCAGTATGATGTGTAAATGGTTTGTCAGTATGATGTGTAAATGGTCTGTCAGTATGATGTGTAAATGGTCTGTCAGTATGATGTGTAAATGGTTTGTCAGTATGATGTGTAAATGGTTTGTCAGTATGATGTGTAAATGGTCTGTCAGTATGATGTGTAAATGGTCTGTCAGTATGATGTGTAAATGGTCTGTCAGTATGATGTGTAAATGGTTTGTCAGTATGATGTGTAAATGGTTTGTCAGTATGATGTGTAAATGGTTTGTCAGTATGATGTGTAAATGGTCTGTCAGTATGATGTGTAAATGGTCTGTCAGTATGATGTGTAAATGGTTTGTCAGTATGATGTGTAAATGGTCTGTCAGTATGATGTGTAAATGGTTTGTCAGTATGATGTGTAAATGGTTGTTGTCAGTATGATGTGTAAATGGTTTGTCAGTATGATGTGTAAATGGTTTGTCAGTATGATGTGTAAATGGTCTGTCAGTATGATGTGTAAATGGTTTGTCAGTATGATGTGTAAATGGTTTGTCAGTATGATGTGTAAATGGTTTGTCAGTATGATGTGTAAATGGTTTGTCAGTATGATGTGTAAATGGTCTGTCAGTATGATGTGTAAATGGTTTGTCAGTATGATGTGTAAATGGTTTGTAAATGGTTTGTCAGTATGATGTGTAAATGGTTTGTCAGTATGATGTGTAAATGGTTTGTCAGTATGATGTGTAAATGGTTTGTCAGTATGATGTGTAAATGGTCTGTCAGTATGATGTGTAAATGGTTTGTCAGTATGATGTGTAAATGGTTTGTCAGTATGATGTGTAAATGGTTTGTCAGTATGATGTGTAAATGGTCTGTCAGTATGATGTGTAAATGGTTTGTCAGTATGATGTGTAAATGGTTGTCAGTATGATGTGTAATGGTGTAAATGGTTTGTCAGTATGATGTGTAAATGGTTTGTCAGTATGATGTGTAAATGGTCTGTCAGTATGATGTGTAAATGGTTTGTCAGTATGATGTGTAAATGGTTTGTCAGTATGATGTGTAAATGGTTTGTCAGTATGATGTGTAAATGGTCTGTCAGTATGATGTGTAAATGGTTTGTCAGTATGATGTGTAAATGGTTTGTCAGTATGATGTGTAAATGGTTTGTCAGTATGATGTGTAAATGGTCTGTCAGTATGATGTGTAAATGGTCTGTCAGTATGATGTGTAAATGGTTTGTCAGTATGATGTGTAAATGGTTTGTCAGTATGATGTGTAAATGGTTTGTCAGTATGATGTGTAAATGGTCTGTCAGTATGATGTGTAAATGGTCTGTCAGTATGATGTGTAAATGGTTTGTCAGTATGATGTGTAAATGGTTTGTCAGTATGATGTGTAAATGGTCTGTCAGTATGATGTGTAAATGGTTTGTCAGTATGATGTGTAAATGGTCTGTCAGTATGATGTGTAAATGGTTTGTCAGTATGATGTGTAAATGGTCTGTCAGTATGATGTGTAAATGGTCTGTCAGTATGATGTGTAAATGGTTTGTCAGTATGATGTGTAAATGGTTTGTCAGTATGATGTGTAAATGGTTTGTCAGTATGATGTGTAAATGGTTGTCAGTATGATGTGTAAATGGTTTGTCAGTATGATGTGTAAATGGTTTGTCAGTATGATGTGTAAATGGTCTGTCAGTATGATGTGTAAATGGTTTGTCAGTATGATGTGTAAATGGTTTGTCAGTATGATGTGTAAATGGTTTGTCAGTATGATGTGTAAATGGTTTGTAAATGGTTTGTCAGTATGATGTGTAAATGGTTTGTCAGTATGATGTGTAAATGGTTTGTCAGTATGATGTGTAAATGGTTTGTCAGTATGATGTGTAAATGGTCTGTCAGTATGATGTGTAAATGGTTTGTCAGTATGATGTGTAAATGTTTGTAAATGGTTGTCAGTATGATGTGTAAATGGTCTGTCAGTATGATGTGTAAATGGTTTGTCAGTATGATGTGTAAATGGTTTGTCAGTATGATGTGTAAATGGTCTGTCAGTATGATGTGTAAATGGTTTGTCAGTATGATGTGTAAATGGTTTGTCAGTATGATGTGTAAATGGTTTGTCAGTATGATGTGTAAATGGTTTGTCAGTATGATGTGTAAATGGTCTGTCAGTATGATGTGTAAATGGTCTGTCAGTATGATGTGTAAATGGTTTGTCAGTATGATGTGTAAATGGTTTGTAAAGTCTGTCAGTATGATGTGTAAATGGTCTGTCAGTATGATGTGTAAATGGTTTGTCAGTATGATGTGTAAATGGTTTGTCAGTATGATGTGTAAATGGTTTGTCAGTATGATGTGTAAATGGTTTGTCAGTATGATGTGTAAATGGTCTGTCAGTATGATGTGTAAATGGTTTGTCAGTATGATGTGTAAATGGTTTGTCAGTATGATGTGTAAATGGTTTGTCAGTATGATGTGTAAATGGTTTGTCAGTATGATGTGTAAATGGTTTGTCAGTATGATGTGTAAATGGTCTGTCAGTATGATGTGTAAATGGTTTGTCAGTATGATGTGTAAATGGTCTGTCAGTATGATGTGTAAATGGTTTGTCAGTATGATGTGTAAATGGTTTGTCAGTATGATGTGTAAATGGTTTGTCAGTATGATGTGTAAATGGTTTGTCAGTATGATGTGTAAATGGTTTGTCAGTATGATGTGTAAATGGTCTGTCAGTATGATGTGTAAATGGTTTGTCAGTATGATGTGTAAATGGTTTGTAATGGTTTGTCAGTATGATGTGTAAATGGTCTGTCAGTATGATGTGTAAATGGTTTGTCAGTATGATGTGTAAATGGTCTGTCAGTATGATGTGTAAATGGTTTGTCAGTATGATGTGTAAATGGTTTGTCAGTATGATGTGTAAATGGTTTGTCAGTATGATGTGTAAATGGTTTGTCAGTATGATGTGTAAATGGTTTGTCAGTATGATGTGTAAATGGTCTGTCAGTATGATGTGTAAATGGTCTGTCAGTATGATGTGTAAATGGTCTGTCAGTATGATGTGTAAATGGTTTGTCAGTATGATGTGTAAATGGTTTGTCAGTATGATGTGTAAATGGTTTGTCAGTATGATGTGTAAATGGTTTGTCAGTATGATGTGTAAATGGTCTGTCAGTATGATGTGTAAATGGTCTGTCAGTATGATGTGTAAATGGTTTGTCAGTATGATGTGTAAATGGTCTGTCAGTATGATGTGTAAATGGTTTGTCAGTATGATGTGTAAATGGTTTGTCAGTATGATGTGTAAATGGTTTGTCAGTATGATGTGTAAATGGTCTGTCAGTATGATGTGTAAATGGTTTGTCAGTATGATGTGTAAATGGTTTGTCAGTATGATGTGTAAATGGTTTGTCAGTATGATGTGTAAATGGTTTGTCAGTATGATGTGTAAATGGTCTGTCAGTATGATGTGTAAATGGTTTGTCAGTATGATGTGTAAATGGTCTGTCAGTATGATGTGTAAATGGTCTGTCAGTATGATGTGTAAATGGTTTGTCAGTATGATGTGTAAATGGTTTGTCAGTATGATGTGTAAATGGTTTGTCAGTATGATGTGTAAATGGTCTGTCAGTATGATGTGTAAATGGTTTGTCAGTATGATGTGTAAATGGTTTGTCAGTATGATGTGTAAATGGTTGTCAGTATGATGTGTAAATGGTTTGTCAGTATGATGTGTAAATGGTTTGTCAGTATGATGTGTAAATGGTTGTCAGTATGATGTGTAAATGGTTTGTCAGTATGATGTGTAAATGGTCTGTCAGTATGATGTGTAAATGGTTTGTCAGTATGATGTGTAAATGGTCTGTCAGTATGATGTGTAAATGGTTTGTCAGTATGATGTGTAAATGGTTTGTCAGTATGATGTGTAAATGGTTTGTCAGTATGATGTGTAAATGGTTTGTCAGTATGATGTGTAAATGGTTTGTCAGTATGATGTGTAAATGGTCTGTCAGTATGATGTGTAAATGGTTTGTCAGTATGATGTGTAAATGGTTTGTCAGTATGATGTGTAAATGGTTTGTCAGTATGATGTGTAAATGGTTTGTCAGTATGATGTGTAAATGGTTTGTCAGTATGATGTGTAAATGGTTTGTCAGTATGATGTGTAAATGGTTTGTCAGTATGATGTGTAAATGGTCTGTCAGTATGATGTGTAAATGGTTTGTCAGTATGATGTGTAAATGGTTTGTCAGTATGATGTGTAAATGGTCTGTCAGTATGATGTGTAAATGGTCTGTCAGTATGATGTGTAAATGGTTTGTCAGTATGATGTGTAAATGGTTTGTCAGTATGATGTGTAAATGGTTTGTCAGTATGATGTGTAAATGGTTTGTCAGTATGATGTGTAAATGGTTTGTCAGTATGATGTGTAAATGGTTTGTCAGTATGATGTGTAAATGGTTTGTCAGTATGATGTGTAAATGGTCTGTCAGTATGATGTGTAAATGGTTTGTCAGTATGATGTGTAAATGGTTTGTCAGTATGATGTGTAAATGGTTTGTCAGTATGATGTGTAAATGGTTTGTCAGTATGATGTGTAAATGGTTTGTCAGTATGATGTGTAAATGGTTTGTCAGTATGATGTGTAAATGGTCTGTCAGTATGATGTGTAAATGGTTTGTCAGTATGATGTGTAAATGGTCTGTCAGTATGATGTGTAAATGGTCTGTCAGTATGATGTGTAAATGGTTGTCAGTATGATGTGTAAATGGTTTGTCAGTATGATGTGTAAATGGTTGTCAGTATGATGTGTAAATGGTCTGTCAGTATGATGTGTAAATGGTTTGTCAGTATGATGTGTAAATGGTTTGTCAGTATGATGTGTAAATGGTTTGTCAGTATGATGTGTAAATGGTTGTCAGTATGATGTGTAAATGGTTTGTCAGTATGATGTGTAAATGGTTTGTCAGTATGATGTGTAAATGGTTGTCAGTATGATGTGTAAATGGTTTGTCAGTATGATGTGTAAATGGTTTGTCAGTATGATGTGTAAATGGTTTGTCAGTATGATGTGTAAATGGTTTGTCAGTATGATGTGTAAATGGTTTGTCAGTATGATGTGTAAATGGTTTGTCAGTATGATGTGTAAATGGTTGTCAGTATGATGTGTAAATGGTTTGTCAGTATGATGTGTAAATGGTTTGTCAGTATGATGTGTAAATGGTTGTCTGTCAGTATGATGTGTAAATGGTTTGTCAGTATGATGTGTAAATGGTTTGTCAGTATGATGTGTAAATGGTTTGTCAGTATGATGTGTAAATGGTCTGTCAGTATGATGTGTAAATGGTTTGTCAGTATGATGTGTAAATGGTTTGTCAGTATGATGTGTAAATGGTTGTCAGTATGATGTGTAAATGGTTTGTCAGTATGTGTATGTTGTAAATGGTTTGTCAGTATGATGTGTAAATGGTTTGTCAGTATGATGTGTAAATGGTCTGTCAGTATGATGTGTAAATGGTTTGTCAGTATGATGTGTAAATGGTTTGTCAGTATGATGTGTAAATGGTTGTCAGTATGATGTGTAAATGGTTTGTCAGTATGATGTGTAAATGGTTTGTCAGTATGATGTGTAAATGGTCTGTCAGTATGATGTGTAAATGGTTTGTCAGTATGATGTGTAAATGGTTTGTCAGTATGATGTGTAAATGGTTTGTCAGTATGATGTGTAAATGGTCTGTCAGTATGATGTGTAAATGGTTTGTCAGTATGATGTGTAAATGGTTTGTCAGTATGATGTGTAAATGGTTGTCAGTATGATGTGTAAATGGTTTGTCAGTATGATGTGTAAATGGTTTGTCAGTATGATGTGTAAATGGTCTGTCAGTATGATGTGTAAATGGTTTGTCAGTATGATGTGTAAATGGTCTGTCAGTATGATGTGTAAATGGTTTGTCAGTATGATGTGTAAATGGTCTGTCAGTATGATGTGTAAATGGTTTGTCAGTATGATGTGTAAATGGTTGTCAGTATGATGTGTAAATGGTTTGTCAGTATGATGTGTAAATGGTTTGTCAGTATGATGTGTAAATGGTCTGTCAGTATGATGTGTAAATGGTTTGTCAGTATGATGTGTAAATGGTTTGTCAGTATGATGTGTAAATGGTTTGTCAGTATGATGTGTAAATGGTCTGTCAGTATGATGTGTAAATGGTTTGTCAGTATGATGTGTAAATGGTTTGTCAGTATGATGTGTAAATGGTTTGTCAGTATGATGTGTAAATGGTCTGTCAGTATGATGTGTAAATGGTCTGTCAGTATGATGTGTAAATGGTTTGTCAGTATGATGTGTAAATGGTTTGTCAGTATGATGTGTAAATGGTCTGTCAGTATGATGTGTAAATGGTCTGTCAGTATGATGTGTAAATGGTTGTCAGTATGATGTGTAAATGGTTGTCAGTATGATGTGTAAATGGTTTGTCAGTATGATGTGTAAATGGTTGTCAGTATGATGTGTAAATGGTTTGTCAGTATGATGTGTAAATGGTTTGTCAGTATGATGTGTAAATGGTTTGTCAGTATGATGTGTAAATGGTTTGTCAGTATGATGTGTAAATGGTTTGTCAGTATGATGTGTAAATGGTTTGTCAGTATGATGTGTAAATGGTTTGTCAGTATGATGTGTAAATGGTTTGTCAGTATGATGTGTAAATGGTCTGTCAGTATGATGTGTAAATGGTTTGTCAGTATGATGTGTAAATGGTTTGTCAGTATGATGTGTAAATGGTCTGTCAGTATGATGTGTAAATGGTTTGTCAGTATGATGTGTAAATGGTTTGTCAGTATGATGTGTAAATGGTCTGTCAGTATGATGTGTAAATGGTTTGTCAGTATGATGTGTAAATGGTTTGTCAGTATGATGTGTAAATGGTTTGTCAGTATGATGTGTAAATGGTTGTCAGTATGATGTGTAAATGGTCTGTCAGTATGATGTGTAAATGGTTTGTCAGTATGATGTGTAAATGGTTTGTCAGTATGATGTGTAAATGGTTTGTCAGTATGATGTGTAAATGGTTTGTCAGTATGATGTGTAAATGGTTTGTCAGTATGATGTGTAAATGGTTTGTCAGTATGATGTGTAAATGGTTTGTCAGTATGATGTGTAAATGGTTTGTCAGTATGATGTGTAAATGGTTTGTCAGTATGATGTGTAAATGGTTGTCAGTATGATGTGTAAATGGTTTGTCAGTATGATGTGTAAATGGTTTGTCAGTATGATGTGTAAATGGTTTGTCAGTATGATGTGTAAATGGTTTGTCAGTATGATGTGTAAATGGTTTGTCAGTATGATGTGTAAATGGTTTGTCAGTATGATGTGTAAATGGTTTGTCAGTATGATGTGTAAATGGTTTGTCAGTATGATGTGTAAATGGTTTGTCAGTATGATGTGTAAATGGTTTGTCAGTATGATGTGTAAATGGTTGTCAGTATGATGTGTAAATGGTTTGTCAGTATGATGTGTAAATGGTTTGTCAGTATGATGTGTAAATGGTTTGTCAGTATGATGTGTAAATGGTTTGTCAGTATGATGTGTAAATGGTCTGTCAGTATGATGTGTAAATGGTTTGTCAGTATGATGTGTAAATGGTCTGTCAGTATGATGTGTAAATGGTTTGTCAGTATGATGTGTAAATGGTCTGTCAGTATGATGTGTAAATGGTTTGTCAGTATGATGTGTAAATGGTTTGTCAGTATGATGTGTAAATGGTTTGTCAGTATGATGTGTAAATGGTTTGTCAGTATGATGTGTAAATGGTTGTCAGTATGATGTGTAAATGGTTGTAAATGGTTTGTCAGTATGATGTGTAAATGGTTTGTCAGTATGATGTGTAAATGGTCTGTCAGTATGATGTGTAAATGGTTGTCAGTATGATGTGTAAATGGTTTGTCAGTATGATGTGTAAATGGTTTGTCAGTATGATGTGTAAATGGTTTGTCAGTATGATGTGTAAATGGTTTGTCAGTATGATGTGTAAATGGTTTGTCAGTATGATGTGTAAATGGTCTGTCAGTATGATGTGTAAATGGTTTGTCAGTATGATGTGTAAATGGTTTGTCAGTATGATGTGTAAATGGTTTGTCAGTATGATGTGTAAATGGTTTGTCAGTATGATGTGTAAATGGTTTGTCAGTATGATGTGTAAATGGTTTGTCAGTATGATGTGTAAATGGTTTGTCAGTATGATGTGTAAATGGTTTGTCAGTATGATGTGTAAATGGTTTGTCAGTATGATGTGTAAATGGTTTGTCAGTATGATGTGTAAATGGTTTGTCAGTATGATGTGTAAATGGTTTGTCAGTATGATGTGTAAATGGTTTGTCAGTATGATGTGTAAATGGTTTGTCAGTATGATGTGTAAATGGTTTGTCAGTATGATGTGTAAATGGTTTGTCAGTATGATGTGTAAATGGTCTGTCAGTATGATGTGTAAATGGTTTGTCAGTATGATGTGTAAATGGTCTGTCAGTATGATGTGTAAATGGTTTGTCAGTATGATGTGTAAATGGTTTGTCAGTATGATGTGTAAATGGTTTGTCAGTATGATGTGTAAATGGTTTGTCAGTATGATGTGTAAATGGTTTGTCAGTATGATGTGTAAATGGTTTGTCAGTATGATGTGTAAATGGTTTGTCAGTATGATGTGTAAATGGTTTGTCAGTATGATGTGTAAATGGTTTGTCAGTATGATGTGTAAATGGTTTGTCAGTATGATGTGTAAATGGTTTGTCAGTATGATGTGTAAATGGTTTGTCAGTATGATGTGTAAATGGTTTGTCAGTATGATGTGTAAATGGTTTGTCAGTATGATGTGTAAATGGTTTGTCAGTATGATGTGTAAATGGTTTGTCAGTATGATGTGTAAATGGTTTGTCAGTATGATGTGTAAATGGTTTGTCAGTATGATGTGTAAATGGTCTGTCAGTATGATGTGTAAATGGTTTGTCAGTATGATGTGTAAATGGTTTGTCAGTATGATGTGTAAATGGTTTGTCAGTATGATGTGTAAATGGTTTGTCAGTATGATGTGTAAATGGTTTGTCAGTATGATGTGTAAATGGTTTGTCAGTATGATGTGTAAATGGTTTGTCAGTATGATGTGTAAATGGTTTGTCAGTATGATGTGTAAATGGTTTGTCAGTATGATGTGTAAATGGTTTGTCAGTATGATGTGTAAATGGTTTGTCAGTATGATGTGTAAATGGTCTGTCAGTATGATGTGTAAATGGTTTGTCAGTATGATGTGTAAATGGTTTGTCAGTATGATGTGTAAATGGTCTGTCAGTATGATGTGTAAATGGTTTGTCAGTATGATGTGTAAATGGTTTGTCAGTATGATGTGTAAATGGTTTGTCAGTATGATGTGTAAATGGTTTTGTCAGTATGATGTGTAAATGGTTTGTCAGTATGATGTGTAAATGGTCTGTCAGTATGATGTGTAAATGGTTTGTCAGTATGATGTGTAAATGGTTTGTCAGTATGATGTGTAAATGGTTTGTCAGTATGATGTGTAAATGGTTTGTCAGTATGATGTGTAAATGGTTTGTCAGTATGATGTGTAAATGGTTTGTCAGTATGATGTGTAAATGGTTTGTCAGTATGATGTGTAAATGGTCTGTCAGTATGATGTGTAAATGGTTTGTCAGTATGATGTGTAAATGGTCTGTCAGTATGATGTGTAAATGGTTTGTCAGTATGATGTGTAAATGGTTTGTCAGTATGATGTGTAAATGGTCTGTCAGTATGATGTGTAAATGGTTTGTCAGTATGATGTGTAAATGGTTTGTCAGTATGATGTGTAAATGGTTTGTCAGTATGATGTGTAAATGGTTTGTCAGTATGATGTGTAAATGGTTTGTCAGTATGATGTGTAAATGGTTTGTCAGTATGATGTGTAAATGGTTTGTCAGTATGATGTGTAAATGGTTTGTCAGTATGATGTGTAAATGGTTTGTCAGTATGATGTGTAAATGGTTTGTCAGTATGATGTGTAAATGGTTTGTCAGTATGATGTGTAAATGGTTTGTCAGTATGATGTGTAAATGGTTTGTCAGTATGATGTGTAAATGGTTTGTCAGTATGATGTGTAAATGGTTGTCAGTATGATGTGTAAATGGTTGTCAGTATGATGTGTAAATGGTTTGTCAGTATGATGTGTAAATGGTTTGTCAGTATGATGTGTAAATGGTTTGTCAGTATGATGTGTAAATGGTTTGTCAGTATGATGTGTAAATGGTCTGTCAGTATGATGTGTAAATGGTTTGTCAGTATGATGTGTAAATGGTTTGTCAGTATGATGTGTAAATGGTTGTCAGTATGATGTGTAAATGGTCTGTCAGTATGATGTGTAAATGGTTTGTCAGTATGATGTGTAAATGGTTTGTCAGTATGATGTGTAAATGGTTTGTCAGTATGATGTGTAAATGGTTTGTCAGTATGATGTGTAAATGGTTTGTCAGTATGATGTGTAAATGGTTTGTCAGTATGATGTGTAAATGGTCTGTCAGTATGATGTGTAAATGGTTGTCAGTATGATGTGTAAATGGTTTGTCAGTATGATGTGTAAATGGTTTGTCAGTATGATGTGTAAATGGTTTGTCAGTATGATGTGTAAATGGTTTGTCAGTATGATGTGTAAATGGTTTGTCAGTATGATGTGTAAATGGTCTGTCAGTATGATGTGTAAATGGTTTGTCAGTATGATGTGTAAATGGTTTGTCAGTATGATGTGTAAATGGTTTGTCAGTATGATGTGTAAATGGTTTGTCAGTATGATGTGTAAATGGTTTGTCAGTATGATGTGTAAATGGTTGTCAGTATGATGTGTAAATGGTTTGTCAGTATGATGTGTAAATGGTTTGTCAGTATGATGTGTAAATGGTTTGTCAGTATGATGTGTAAATGGTTTGTCAGTATGATGTGTAAATGGTTTGTCAGTATGATGTGTAAATGGTTTGTCAGTATGATGTGTAAATGGTTTGTCAGTATGATGTGTAAATGGTTTGTCAGTATGATGTGTAAATGGTCTGTCAGTATGATGTGTAAATGGTCTGTCAGTATGATGTGTAAATGGTTTGTCAGTATGATGTGTAAATGGTTTGTCAGTATGATGTGTAAATGGTTTGTCAGTATGATGTGTAAATGGTTTGTCAGTATGATGTGTAAATGGTCTGTCAGTATGATGTGTAAATGGTCTGTCAGTATGATGTGTAAATGGTTTGTCAGTATGATGTGTAAATGGTTTGTCAGTATGATGTGTAAATGGTTTGTCAGTATGATGTGTAAATGGTTTGTCAGTATGATGTGTAAATGGTCTGTCAGTATGATGTGTAAATGGTTTGTCAGTATGATGTGTAAATGGTTTGTCAGTATGATGTGTAAATGGTTTGTCAGTATGATGTGTAAATGGTCTGTCAGTATGATGTGTAAATGGTTTGTCAGTATGATGTGTAAATGGTCTGTCAGTATGATGTGTAAATGGTTTGTCAGTATGATGTGTAAATGGTTGTCAGTATGATGTGTAAATGGTTTGTCAGTATGATGTGTAAATGGTTTGTCAGTATGATGTGTAAATGGTTTGTCAGTATGATGTGTAAATGGTTTGTCAGTATGATGTGTAAATGGTTTGTCAGTATGATGTGTAAATGGTTTGTCAGTATGATGTGTAAATGGTTTGTCAGTATGATGTGTAAATGGTTTGTCAGTATGATGTGTAAATGGTTTGTCAGTATGATGTGTAAATGGTCTGTCAGTATGATGTGTAAATGGTTTGTCAGTATGATGTGTAAATGGTTGTCAGTATGATGTGTAAATGGTTTGTCAGTATGATGTGTAAATGGTTTGTCAGTATGATGTGTAAATGGTTGTCAGTATGATGTGTAAATGGTCTGTCAGTATGATGTGTAAATGGTTTGTCAGTATGATGTGTAAATGGTTTGTCAGTATGATGTGTAAATGGTTTGTCAGTATGATGTGTAAATGGTTTGTCAGTATGATGTGTAAATGGTTTGTCAGTATGATGTGTAAATGGTCTTGTCAGTATGATGTGTAAATGGTTTGTCAGTATGATGTGTAAATGGTTTGTCAGTATGATGTGTAAATGGTTGTCAGTATGATGTGTAAATGGTTTGTCAGTATGATGTGTAAATGGTCTGTCAGTATGATGTGTAAATGGTTTGTCAGTATGATGTGTAAATGGTCTGTCAGTATGATGTGTAAATGGTTTGTCAGTATGATGTGTAATGTTGTAAATGGTCTGTCAGTATGATGTGTAAATGGTCTGTCAGTATGATGTGTAAATGGTTTGTCAGTATGATGTGTAAATGGTTTGTCAGTATGATGTGTAAATGGTTTGTCAGTATGATGTGTAAATGGTTTGTCAGTATGATGTGTAAATGGTTTGTCAGTATGATGTGTAAATGGTTTGTCAGTATGATGTGTAAATGGTTTGTCAGTATGATGTGTAAATGGTTTGTCAGTATGATGTGTAAATGGTTGTCAGTATGATGTGTAAATGGTTTGTCAGTATGATGTGTAAATGGTTTGTCAGTATGATGTGTAAATGGTTTGTCAGTATGATGTGTAAATGGTTTGTCAGTATGATGTGTAAATGGTTTGTCAGTATGATGTGTAAATGGTTTGTCAGTATGATGTGTAAATGGTTTGTCAGTATGATGTGTAAATGGTTTGTCAGTATGATGTGTAAATGGTTTGTCAGTATGATGTGTAAATGGTTTGTCAGTATGATGTGTAAATGGTTTGTCAGTATGATGTGTAAATGGTTTGTCAGTATGATGTGTAAATGGTTTGTCAGTATGATGTGTAAATGGTTTGTCAGTATGATGTGTAAATGGTTTGTCAGTATGATGTGTAAATGGTTTGTCAGTATGATGTGTAAATGGTTTGTCAGTATGATGTGTAAATGGTTTGTCAGTATGATGTGTAAATGGTTTGTCAGTATGATGTGTAAATGGTTTGTCAGTATGATGTGTAAATGGTTTGTCAGTATGATGTGTAAATGGTTTGTAAATGGTTTGTCAGTATGATGTGTAAATGGTTTGTCAGTATGATGTGTAAATGGTCTGTCAGTATGATGTGTAAATGGTCTGTCAGTATGATGTGTAAATGGTTTGTCAGTATGATGTGTAAATGGTCTGTCAGTATGATGTGTAAATGGTTTGTCAGTATGATGTGTAAATGGTTTGTCAGTATGATGTGTAAATGGTCTGTCAGTATGATGTGTAAATGGTTTGTCAGTATGATGTGTAAATGGTTTGTCAGTATGATGTGTAAATGGTTTGTCAGTATGATGTGTAAATGGTCTGTCAGTATGATGTGTAAATGGTTTGTCAGTATGATGTGTAAATGGTTTGTCAGTATGATGTGTAAATGGTCTGTCAGTATGATGTGTAAATGGTTTGTCAGTATGATGTGTAAATGGTTTGTCAGTATGATGTGTAAATGGTTTGTCAGTATGATGTGTAAATGGTTTGTCAGTATGATGTGTAAATGGTTTGTCAGTATGATGTGTAAATGGTTTGTCAGTATGATGTGTAAATGGTTTGTCAGTATGATGTGTAAATGGTTTGTCAGTATGATGTGTAAATGGTTTGTCAGTATGATGTGTAAATGGTTTGTCAGTATGATGTGTAAATGGTTGTCAGTATGATGTGTAAATGGTTTGTCAGTATGATGTGTAAATGGTTTGTCAGTATGATGTGTAAATGGTTTGTCAGTATGATGTGTAAATGGTTTGTCAGTATGATGTGTAAATGGTTTGTCAGTATGATGTGTAAATGGTTTCGTAATGGTTGTCAGTATGATGTGTAAATGGTCTGTCAGTATGATGTGTAAATGGTTTGTCAGTATGATGTGTAAATGGTTTGTCAGTATGATGTGTAAATGGTTTGTCAGTATGATGTGTAAATGGTTTGTCAGTATGATGTGTAAATGGTTTGTCAGTATGATGTGTAAAT